>CM052444.1:56960143-57060614 GCA_028533085.1 Varecia variegata
AGTGCACATTTGGGAATAACACCAATTGGGTATCGGACAGAGGTGGAGGGTGGGGGGAGGGGATGGGTGTATACCTACGTGATGAGTGTGATACGCACTGTCTGGGGAAAGGGCACGCTTGAAGCTCAGACTCAGGGGGGGGGATAGGGGAGGGGGAGGGGATGGGTGTATATCTACATGATGAGTGCGATGAGCACTGTCTGGGGAATGGACACGCTTGAAGCTCAGACTCGGGGGGATGGGAGGGGCATGGGCAATATATTTAACCAGAACTTTTGTACCCCCATAATAAGCTGAAAAAAAACAATAAAAAATTTAAAAAAAATGTATTTAAAAAAAAATTGTAGCCATCCTACTGGGTGTGAGTTGGTATTTCATTGTAGTTTTAATTTGCACTTCCCTAATGATTGATAGTGTTGGGCATCTTCATCTTTTCACTTGCTTACTTTGCTATTTGGGTATGTTATTTGGAGAAATGTCTATTCAAGTCCTTTGCCAATTTCCTAATTCGGTTGTTTGTATTTTTGTTGTTGAATAGTATGCTTTCTTTATGTATTCTGGATATCAGTCCCTTATCAGATATATGATTTTCAAATATTTTCTCCCATTCTATGGGTTTCCTTTTCACTCTGTTTATAGTGTCATTTGACACAAAAAAATTTTAATTTTGATAAAGTCCAACTTACTTATTTTTTTCTTTTGTTATCTGTACTTTTTTGTGTCATATTCAATAAATCATTGACAAATTCGATGTCATTAAGCTTTTAGTTTTAGCTCTTACATTTAGGTCTTTGATCCATTTGGGGTTAATTTTTTGTATATAATATAGAGTAAGAATACAACTTCAGATTTTTTTGTGTGTATATGGATATCCAGCTTTTTGAAAATCCGTTGCTGAAAAGACTGTCCTTTCCCCATTGAATGGTCTAGAAAGTCTTGTTGAAAATCATTTGACCATACATGCAAGAGTTTATATCTGGGTATTCTATTCTATTCTATTGATCTATATATCTGTTGTTATGTCACATATCCTTCTGACTATCATAGTTTTGAAGTAAGTTTTGAAAATAGGATGAGTGAAACCTCTAACTTTGTTCTTATTTTTAATATTTTTGGCTCTTTGGGGTCCCTTGCAATTCCATATGAATTTGGGGCTGGAATTTATTTCCACAAAAAATACCATTGAAATTTTAATGGAAATTACATAGAGTTTGTAGATCACTTTGAGTAGTATCTTAACAATATTAAATTTTCTAATTCATAAATATAGAATGTATTTCCACAGACTGACTAGAATGTTCTAAACAATTTCTACTCTGCTTTGTCCATCCTCCCATACTTACAGAGGGAAACTTGAATTGGTTACTTCTTCCCAACCTTTTCTGTAGTGAGCAGGTATATGCACAGCTACCCCCAAAGGCTGAGGGAGCTGAGGAGCCAAAGAAAGTGGCTGAAAAATCCAATTTCTCAGAAAGAAATATTTAATAGGGACTTATAAACAAATAATGTCTCAGGTGGCTACAAGACTATATATCCCTGAACCCACCGTCCGGAAAGAATCCTTTTTATAGCAAGCTTTTAAGGTAAAGACATGTGCAGCTGGTCATGCCTCAGACTTTTTTTCTGAAACTCATGACCACTGGGGAGATTAGATAAGTATCTTTGTGAGGGGTTATTTATGCTGCAGGCATTGTTTAATGACCTTGCTGCAGAACACCCTAGTATGCAGGAGTCAACATCATCAATCATCAGGGAGGGAGGTTTTGCTTCAAGATAGTGTCTTTTTTGCCACGAAACAGGCTGTTTTCCTGCGCAACCACACTGCACCACACTGCACCACACTGAGAAGATGGGCAGACCATAGCAAATAAAATCACCACAAAATGCTTCTCTGTTTTGAGTATGGCTTTTTCTTAGTTGGGCATTCACTTAGTAGCTGTTAATTTTTGATTCATTTCCAGAGCTCCTTTAGTCATTATCTAGTTGTTTATTTGATTTTTCTATGGGGGAAATATTTTATCTTCTAATTCTGATATTTTTCAATTATGTAATAAAATTTATAAAATCCATATTTTTCCCATTATTCCTTTTACACACATGTACACACACACAATGGTATTCTTGGTTCATAGATACAATATCTCCTCTATACTTCTAAGGATATTAATACTATATGAATTTGTTTAATTTTTTGTGGGTATCTCTTCTGCACGCTGCATTCTCCTATTCTCCCATGTGACTTCTTTCTTCGAGCTTTTCTCTAAAATGCTGATAATCTTTGTGTATTTACTCCCATTTAAGAAGTTTCTGAAATATTATTTGAAAACTGTGTTTATGTATGTGGCTATTTTTTTTGACATTTGATCTTTAATGTAGGACAATAAGTGGGGTCCAGATGTTTTATTCTGAGATATGAAATATGAGGTTTTTCCAACAGAAAATTCCTCTGATGTTCTATCTGTGATATATGAGAAACTGCTACTGTTTTCAGCAAAATTTGATATGAAAACTTTAATTTCATTATCCTATTTTTAGTCAGGTGCTTTACCCTCTATCTTTAGCTGTGCCTGAAGTCCCTGAATTTAGAACCTCTCTGGTTTAACATTTGAGGAGGGTGAGACTTTGGTTTCCTGCCATGGCAAAAGTGTGGAAGAGTCTCCTGAGTATGTGTAGTTGCTCAGAGGATCAGTTGGTCTAATTATGCCTTTCAAACAGTTTTTCAACCAGCTTCCAATTCCTAGCTTTTGTAGTGTTCACATTGTGAATAAGCTTTCTTCTTTGCTTCCCCACAGCAAATCTTATTATTTTTTATTTTTTATCTTTTTGAGACAGTCTCATGCTGTTGCCCAGGCTAGAGTGCCGTGGTGTCAGCCTAGCTCACAGCACCCTCAAACTCTTGGGCTCAGGTGATCCCCCTGCCTCAGCCTCCTGAGTAGCTGGGACTACAGGCGTGCACCACCATGCCCGGCTAAATTTTTTTTCTGTTTTTAGTAGAGATGAGGTCTCACTCTTGCTCAGGCTGGTCTCAAATACCACAGCAAATCTTAAATGTTAAATTTCTAGTGTTTGTTGTCAGTTATCTTTCATCCACCTGGTTTCCAGCTTCCAAATGTGTTTTCGGTGTCATTGCTATGTTCTACCTTTCTTTTGTATTGTCTTTAGAAATTTTTTTATAAAAAATTTTTGATCTTGGTACTGGGGTATGAGTAGGGAGCAGAGAAAAAGAACATATATTCAAAATATTTAATTCACTTGAACTCTATGTTGGTATTTTATATTGAATCAACTTGTGTCCACAATTTATATTACATATATCGGAACAGGAAAAGTGAGAAGGACAAAGAGAAAGAAGTAGAAAGTATGAAATTTTGAGATACCTATCCTCTTCCAGGCAAGGGATGTCTGAACCCTTGGAAAATATCACTCATAAGTCATGCTGAGCCCTAACTGACTTCCCTCTGAAGTGAATATTTACACATCAGCATCTAATGGATCATGAAAATTAAAATGTGTTTGCCATTCCAGTGCTAGATAACGCCACTTTGTAACATTTAATTTATTATTTCTGTTTTACAGATGAGGAAGGTGAGTGTATATAGCTAATTTATCCAAGATCACATAATCCAAAAATGCCAGAGCTGGCGCTATGGATCTATTTCTTGATTCAAAGTCTAGTATTGCCCTTTCTATTTCACCACTGTGCCTCCTGAGGAGTGGAAATGTATTGCTATGTAATAATTAAGGCTTATTCATGGGAATATTTTGTGCTAGAGTAAGCTATCTGAATCCATAAAATTTGATAAAATCTGTCATTCCCTCTGTCAGTCTAAATATTGTAGAATCACACATTTTATATAAAATTCTATTAATTGTTTCCCAAGTTTATTTTTAAATTTCTGATGTTAAAAATAAAAGCCATGGGAAGTGAAGGGCATCTTACTTATCTAAAGACACTATAATTAGAAGAATTACAGTAAAAATGGCATTTCATTTTTCTATATTTCTTTAATTTAAATCACAGCCAATTATACTCATTTTAACAAAATAATTATTTTAAAAGTAGCCAAAATTGTACTCATGTTGTGTGAACAGATTACTTTTATTTGGCATGAGTTTTTATCAATTCTGTATTGAAAGTCTCTTTTATTTTCTTTCATTGAGTAATATTTTCTGCCACTTTTTAATTATCTCATTTTTCTATTTAGGATTATTTTAATTCTTTTTACCAATTTTTACATAGTAGCATATATTCAAAATCATATAGGGTGAAAAATGCCATTTCCTCTTGAAAGTCTTTCTCTTTCCTTCAAAATAAATTTTTTTCTTTCAGAATGTTGAGTATAATTTATTTTCTCTGATCTCAATTATGGGATCAACAAATGTTAGTTTGGAAGATTAGAAGGTTTGGCAGTGTTTCTTCCACCATTTAGTTGTTAATACTAAATAATAGTGTTGCGTTAGAGATGCAAACCCTTTCTGGACTTACTCACTAGTACTAAATTGAAAGATGATTAATGCTGGCAGCACTGAGAAGAAAAGGAGGTGACAGTCCCATAAGAAGCAGTGTCTTTTAAATTTCATAATTTTCTTAAAAGGAATCATTTTAATTCTGTCTTTACCTATTTTTTTTGGTGTTTGTTAAAACCTAGTTATGATCAATTTTCAGATATGTTTCATGTTTTCTTGAAAATGTATGGATTTTATAATTGTTTATTAACAGGAGACATATGTTGAAATCTTCTACCACATAATTATGTATTTGTTTGTTTCTCTCTAATTCTATCAAATTTTGTTTTCTACTTTGATGTGATTTTATTAAGGGTTTAAATTATTGCATTTTTTTCATATTCTTGGTGAATTAAAACTTGTGTCTTTTGTATTTACCTTCTTTATCCTAACAATGCTTTTACCCTATACTCTATGTTTCTGATATTAATATAGCTATACCAGCTGTATTTTAGGTGCAATTTTCCTATTACATTTTTTCCATCCTTTTACCTTTGACTTTTTGTTTTATGTGTATATTATATAAATAGCATATATCTGGGCCAGCTTATTTAGTCTGTTGGTGTGTATTGTATTTATTGAGGTAGCTAGATCTTTTTCTATCCTCTACTTATTTTTTAAGTTGGTTCCACTCATTCTATTTTTTCTTCTTTCTTATTTTTTCATAATTAATATCTATATCTTCTCTTCCCTTTGTCTTTATTTTGAAATAATTTTAAATTACAAAATGATACAAAAATACAAATTATTATTAAATATCCTTTACCCATATTCCCAAATGATATAATTTCATATAATTATAGTACAATTATCAAAACCAGGGAGTTAACATTGATATACTATTAATTTATCTATGAACCATATTCATGCTTCTCCAATTGTCCAGCCAATGTCCTTTTTCTGATCCAGGAGCCAGTATCTAGATTTTCATTATGTTATCATAAATATACTCTCTTTGCTCTGCTTATTTGGTCTTACCTTTTAAGAAAAATTTAAGGGAATCTTACCAACTTATTTGATGAACTTTATGCTTTATATCGTTAGCAGCATCTCATAGATCTTTCAGGGAGTTTGGATCATAATCCTGATTGACTCAGTCCCAAATATCATAATCCTGAACCTTGAAATCCCAAAAGATCAAAATCCATAAAGTCTAAATTCCTAACATCTAAAATCCTGAAAATCACAGTCCCAAAGGATTAAAATCCCGAATGTTAAAATTTTAAAAGCCAAATTCTGAGGAAGGAATCAGTATGTTTTCGATTCTTTGCAGGATAGCAGCATTGTGTTAGTTGCATCATTTTAGGTGGAACTATTACCTTCTTTTTGTCTTTATTTGGAAATTAAGTATGGTTTAAGGAGATGCATATGGGTGCCAAATTCACAAATGGCCCTTTGGACTCAATTTTAGGTGTCAACTCTACTAGATTAAGGAATTCCTAGAAACCTGGTACAGCATTTTTTGGGTATGTCAGTGAGGGTGTTTCCTGAGGAGATTAATGTGTGAGTCTGCATGGACTAGGTGGGGATGAACTTTCCTCAATGTTCTTGGAAAACATTTAATTGACTGGGCTCAGTAGAGAACAAATACAGATGGCAAATTTGTCTCCCTCTGAGAATTGAAATAGACTTTTCTTTTTCTGCTTTGGACATCAGAAATTTGACTCTACAAAAGTACATTATCATAATGGTTGAATTTGTGTGTAAGCATTTTGCATATATGTAAAAACATTGACACTTGATAAATAAAGAGATGTCCATTTGGTACATCTTTATTTGTGAAAGATAAAATTTCTTGTGATTTCAGCTCTTTGAGCAACTGCATATGCAGTGGTGGCTGATTGTGGTTTTTGACCTATTTTGTCAAAAGACTTAGATTGTTCTTCACAGTTTTTCAGACCATAGTTATAAAGCTATGTGCACACAATTGTCAACCATAATAATATGCATTTATACATTTCCCTTTCTGACCTATTTCTTTAGAAATATGGTCCATCTGCTTGTAATTGTTATTCATGTGTGACTGTCAGTGTATCTGAGTGTTTATGCTTGCAAAAATATGTATTATTTCCTATTTTATTGTGTAGTTTTATACGTTTCTCAAATACACCCACTTTTAAAAATGTAAATACACTCAGGAGGCTGAGGCAAGAGGAATGCTTGAGGCCAGGAGTTTGAGTTTAAATGTAAATAAATATTATTTAAAGAAATTTTTTTATTATTATTAATAATTTTTTTATTTCAGCTTATTATGGGGGTACAAAAGTTCAGGTTATGTATATTGCCCATGTCTCCCCCATCCCCCCGAGTCAGAGCTTCAAGGTGTATACCTACATGATGAGTGCAATGTGCACTGTCTGGGGAATGGACACGCTTAAAGAATTTTTTAATTATTTTTTCCAAAATTATATTTTCAGGATTTTGATCTTTCAGGATTGTGATTTGGGGGATTTTAGACTTTAGGATTGTGATCTTTAA
The DNA here is from genome assembly GCA_028533085.1 of Varecia variegata. Taxonomy (NCBI): domain Eukaryota; kingdom Metazoa; phylum Chordata; class Mammalia; order Primates; family Lemuridae; genus Varecia; species Varecia variegata. Next base: position 56,967,128 of record CM052444.1, read on the forward strand.
GATTTCAAAGTTCAGGATTATGGCATTCAGGGTCGTGTCTTTTGGGATTCTGATCAGCTCCCTGTTTCCTTCTCATTTAATTTAATCTTATTTTCCTTCAAAAATGTTTTTAATTTGAGGTTATAGTAGAAAACCTTTTTAAATTTTATCTCAAAGACTATATTTACTGTCACATTTGAACAATAAATTGGGTAGATTTTTAAGTCTAAATTATTTTCTTTCACTTAAAAACTATCAGTTCATTGTCTTTTTGTATTTAGTATTGTTGTTGAGAAATCTGATGTTACTTGCCTCTTGTTCCTATGGAAACTTTTAAAGTTGCCTCTTTGTCTTCAATATCTTTAAATTTCATTATAATATATCTACATGGGTTTTCTTTTTCATTTGTTATCTTCTATGTGGCAAATCTTCCATTATTTCTTCATATGTTTCCTTCTCTCCATGTTTATTTTTCTCTCCTTCTGAGACACCAGCTACCTAAGTATTTTCACGTCTATCTTCCATATTTTTCAATTTTTCTTTTATATTTTGTATCTCTTTATGCTTCCTAGATTTCTTCTGGGAACAATTCCTCAATCTGACCTTCAAATTTATGAATTGTTCTTCAACAGCATCTCTTTTACTGTTTATATTATCTACATGCCTAATACCACTTAGATATTTTTATTACTATTTTTTCTTATTCTTGTTTCATATTGTTTTTCCTTCCCTTTTCTTTTTTGATACATTAAATAAAATTATTTCAAATTCTTAATCTGTCTAACTTTGCTTCCAATAATACCTGTTGTCACACTTGTTATTTTCTCTTGATGTAGTTTTATTTTAGCTTGCAATGTCATATTCCTTGGGTTTTTGGCTTCTGTGTTTGATAATGTGTATTGGGATATTGACAATAGCCAGATACTAGTCTGTGCCTATCCAGATATGTTCAAAGAGAGGAGAATGGATAAGCTCAGTGCAGAGACCACCAGACTCTGCAAATAACACTCCCATTTGGTGTTACCATGCCAAAAATTTTTCATGCCAAAAACTTTCCAAAACCTTAGAAAGATATAATCTACCTAGATTGTGGTCTACCATCAATAGGCCATATCCTCATACTAATTATTTTTTCTTGCCTAAATTATTTCAATAGATTGTCAATTGACCTTTTCACTACCAATACAACATTTCAATAATATATACCTGATTATATTACGTTCTTCTTCTAAAACTTTGTTTTAAAAATGACCACTGCCTATAGAATAAATTTTTCAGTGAGAACCTCTACCACATGATCTGGACTTAGGTTTTATATATATATATGTTTATATATATAAATCTGACATTATATATCAGATTGAGGAATTTTCACAGAAATAATATATAAATATATATGTGTATATATATATTTTTATGTGTGTATACATATGTATAAAGAGAGAGAGAGAGAGCACCTCATATCTTAGCACTTCTCCTTCTTTATAAATGGTGTGTTCTAACCATACAGTATTACTTATAATTCCAAGAATATACCACTGTGTCTGTGCTAGTGTTCTTTTCTCTACCTGGATGTGCTTCCATTTTGCCTGTGGAAAATTTTTCAATACCATAATTATGTTTATTTTCTTCATTTAGCTTCTATTCTCCCCAATAATCAAAATGAATGCTTTGGTTTTATGTATCCCATAACATTCTATTTGTGCTTTCTGTTATGGTTATTTTTGACAAATTTCCCCTTGTCAAAATATGAATTCTTTGAAAACAGTGATTGAGTTTTATTCTTCTTCTGTCTCATAACATTCCACAGTGTATTGTGCCCACAAAAAGTATTCTTAAATGATCTTAAATCAATATACAAATGAATTCTATAATCTATCCAAGAATGGTAAATAGTATGGCAACTGGTAAGCATGTGGATAGTAGTAATTCCTATTCCTCTCCCTTGAAGACAACTTTCATAGTTTTATTCATTCATTTTCCCCACAAGTAAATTTATTGAGTATCTATGTGCACTGAAGATACAGTAATGAATAAGACAAATAGCAGTTCATCAAGCTTATAAAGCAGTGTTGTGCAACTTTTCTCAAATGATGGCACATATTAAAAATGATATAATCTGTATAGCACTTTAAGGTACACTAGGTGGTTTTGGGGAGCATCTATATGGGGATACTCAACATAATCTTAAACTTATGCTTTTAACATTAAATAATTATGATAAAGAAAATAAAATATAGTATATTAGTGGATATATATGTGTGGGTGAAAAAATATATATCTTTCAAATAAGATTTCCCCATATTTTTAATAAATATTATATTTCTGTGAATGTGAATTTTTATATCTAGTTTTATGCTTAAAAATATATGCCATTTTTGATCAAGACTTCTTAGCATTGATTTCTTATTTTTATTTTAATTTGAGAAACTTTTTGCTTTTTAATTTTATTCTTTATAATGTTGCTTGACTTTTAAAAATATATACATGTACTAATTTGATAAAACTAATTTAATTTTTGAAAGAATGGGCTGTTCAATTGTGTTGATACTAGCTAAAGTATCTTGGAATCTGATAACAAAATAATATTTATTGAATTTGGAACATGGAAGTCAATGGTGACCCTGACAAGAGCAAATTCAACAAAGTGGCAGGAGTAGGAATTATGTTGGAGAAGGTTAAGAGTAAATGGAAGTAAGAAGTAAAGACACTGCCAATATTTAACTCTTTTGAGTCATTGTAAAGTATATAATCTTTATGTTTAAAATAACCTTCAGGCATTGAAAAGAAGAAATCAACCTTTTGAGTAACAGAAATCCTAAATTATTATCCAAAGATATTTTTAGTGTTATAAATATTTTATTATATTTGTAATTTGAAAATTTATTAGCTACATATTACGTATAAAAGAACATTATGGTCAGAATAATTGAATAAGCAAAACTTTATACCTAAAATTAGTTCTGGATATCATAAAATTTACGATATATAAGTTGGTAAAAAAGGGAGGGAGAACATGGTAAAGATAAGCAATTACTCCTCCCTTCTTCCAAGGTACAGGAAATTTGAGTAGATGGCTACAAGTTAATATTTTTTTCTTCATAATAGTAAAGTCTGCTAATAGACACCTAATTCCAACTAGGTCAGAAATTTCTTTATTAATCAGAGCATAAATGTGAGCAATTATTGCCTCATAATATGGGGCAACTTCCAGTAGACCTATCCCGTAGATACTATTCCTCTTGAACACTGATTGTTAATTTTTTTCTTCATTGGTCACAAATTTTTTCTTCATTGCTCACAAATCAAAATCTGAAGAAATTTAAGAATCTAATAAAAATATTAATCTCTTTCCATTTCCAAAAATGCATATATGAACACAAACTCATTTTATTTATAATTTTAAAGAGTTCATGGAACCACCAAATCCTCATCCATAGTTCTTAAAGTAGTTGATAGAAACAGAAATTACATAATCACATAATATACAAGATTTTATTCTACTTCTAAAATCTCCAAGGGAGGTTCACTTAAGTAGTATTGTTTCTGCTATCATCAACTACACATCTTATACATTTTTATATCTTCATAACTTGAACAACTCCTAAACATAGGCATTGTATAAGATTCACTTGAGAAATATGAGATGTTTAATGGTTCTGACAGAGTATACATTAGTCTGAGTGCTATTCATTCCACCTGTTATAATAATTCCAACTTTAAAATATCATTCTTAAATACCAATATTTATGTGGCTTAATGTAATATAAATAATCAAACTATCCATAAGAGAATATATGATTTATTAATGTTTAATTATAAGTAACATAATTATATTATGCAATATATTTTCTGATCATTATATTGTTAATATAAAGTCAGTCAGAATAATTAATATATTGCTGAGTATTGCAACTCCTATATGGGACATCTTTTCCTACTCATTTTCTCACCTAGGCATTCTGACCTAGGCAAAACTTTCAAAATACTTATTAAGTAAATAGATAGGGGACCCATGTTATTTGTGCCATGATCATATGTCCCAGTTTTGCCCACCAAAGTTTCAGTTAGTACCTGTTATCCTGGTGTATAACAGTGCCTTTGTCTTGAACATATCCCAATCTAAATGATACATGGTTACACAGTTATGTGTCACCCTCATTTTTTCTCATCCATTGGCCAGTTTAAAATGATCGGATTGTCGAGTTAGACTCACACAAGTCAGAGATCTTACTCCAATACCAAATTTTGCTAATAATTTCAAGGATGCAATCAAGAGACTCAAATGAAGCAGAGAGAGATCTGGGACATCAAGGGTGGTTCTCTAGGTCTTCTCTTTCCTTGAAGAATGTGCACCTCTGGCCCCCAAAATCAAGTGAAGTCTCTAGTAAGGTTTATGAGTTTGCTTCACACAAAAGCAAGTGTCTACATTATGAAATACTTTCATTTTATATTCCAGAGAGTCATGTACTTTATATGACATTCTCCAGGGAGTACATCTCACACACTGGGTTTATTTAATATAAGTAATCCTTTAGCCAGGGACCATTCTCCTAAAGGTATTCTATAGATAAGGTCTCTTCCTTCTAGAAAATATCATTTGTCCATTTTTTGTGGCGTCCCAGTTGACATGGGAATCAGATTAGATCACCTGCCTTCTTTGCTTTCCTCAGGGCCGTCACCTTATACACAAAATGAATGGATTACTGCCAGTACTTTAACTCCTTCCTCCACGTCTCCAACAGATTTTGAAATTCAGAGAGTATTTTATTATACTAAGATTTCTTTTTGTTATGTTTTAAGTTGTTACTACATATATACTTTTATCAGCTCTAGGCATTCAAAATTCAACAGTAAACAGGGTATATAAAACCTCATGGAACTTGAATATTAGTGTAAGGATGATATTATTTGTTTTAGTGGAACTTCTGTAAGAATATGAAGTTTAAAATCCCCATTCATTTACTTATAACATTAGAATAAGAGTAGGTATTATATTGTCTGATTTATATTATCAAATCAGTTAGTTGAATTTTATGTGATATCTGAGCTACTGATTGCTTTGTTGTAAATATTAGCAAAAATCCTATTTTCTTAATTAGCTTGTAATAATAGATGCTTTTATTTTAAGTTAAAGCTATTATTCCTTTTCATTTTTATTTTATACTGCCTAACCAAATATTTTATTTTTCTCTATGAAAATGATGCTGCAAGTCAGACATTTTAAAGCAACATTATATAAATACTTCATGAATATCTATTCCATCTTAGGTTTTAAGAGGTTTTATTGGTGTTAGAAATTAAACATATATACATTTCTTAATTTATTCTGAAAGGTTGTGGCATACCAGATTGACATTAGTACCCTAAAAGAGTGTGTCATGTTAATCGTTTTTAACCTTTTATAGTGAGTATAGCTGTAGTATGGGCCAATCTTATACAGTTATTCTAGAACACCATTTATATTTCAGATAGTTATGAAGAAGTAAATTCAAATCCTTTATAGAAAGTGCCAGCTATTACATAAAAGACATTTCTGAGAACAAAACTGCTACTTCCTATTCAGAATATAAGGTCAGAGTGTTAATTATTTGAGGGTCATTATATCAAAGTGCCTGTGATCAGATTTATACAATCCTTAGTTATTTTACCTCCATTACATACTTTGTCTTGCTCCAAATCCACTTATGTCTGAAATGAAGACTCTAGAGGAGATTTTATGGTTTCCATTGAAACACATTACATTTTCTGCCTCCAACATTTTTCTTCCAAATTCATCCAATTTATCATATCTTGCTGATTTCAAGCCACTGGTGCTTTACACAATTTAAGAACTCTGCTTTTTTTTTTTTTTCCTATTCTCCTAAATTGTTTGCTGAAATGACTGAATTTTAGTCTGGGATATAAAATAGTATCAACTAAATTACTTCAGATGAGCAATTAGAGCATACTCATGCATAGAAAACTAGAAATCTTTGCTACCAGATTTAAAATTGAGAGCAAACAAGCAAACAAACCAAAATCTCTTTTGTTTTTATAGCTATATAATAGTTCAAATTGCTTTTAAAAAATTTAAATATTTTTACTACCAAGAAAAGAGAGGGAGAAGGTAAAATTCAAATCAGGTATATTTGGATTTATTTTGTTATTCTAAGCACCAATGCCATATATTTCATATGCTCCCCTGCATTGCCCAGCTTCCCATGCAGTTATGTAGGAATTATGTACTGTTTCTCCACTTAACTGTGAACAAAAGTGAAAATTATCACTTCAGAGTAAAAGCAATTAGGAGAATCATTTTATTTCCCTGATATGTAGCTCTTTAAGGCCATGTGTTCCATTAACATGCTGAAAGGTCCTCCCAACCCACATTGGCTCTTAGATGAGAAATAGATAAATCTTCACTGTACTAAGGTATTGAAATTTTGGGGTTTATCTGTGATGGAAGTTACAATTAATTACACTGATAAATACAGAAATTAGTGCCATAACAAAAATCTAAAATATGGTCTTATCTTTGTGGTCAAGTATAGGAGATGAGAAAACTGATATCAGGAGCTGGAAAGATGTCAATCCAAGTTTTTTAGTAGCAGAGAATTTTTCTGTGATAACTTTGAAGGCAAACTATGTTCCTACTAGTTTATGTTTCAAAGGCAAGAAGTTGGAAGACAGAATATTGATTTGTGTGTTGGTTGTATTTGACTGTATTTGGCAAGTTACTTTATAGAAAAAATAAGAGCTCAGAAAAGTAGTTGGTTTGCAAGGCAAAATAAAAGAGAATAAATAGAGAGCTCTAAAATTAAGGCCTTGCATGCTCGGAAAAGCTGTTTGCTTCTAAATCCCAAATAATAAAACATCAAATTTAGCAAGGGTTGAAGACATCATTTTCTTAGTTGAAAATGATGACTCATAGCAGAGTTTAGATTAATTGTGTGGGCTTCCCACCTATTGTTCCAAATGGCTTCATAGTAACTTCTATTAAATTACTGGAGGGTGAGTTAAGGGAAGATATTTAACAAAAGAAAAGATAATAGCACTACATATGATTCCAAAAGAATTGTGGGTGTGATGACTGACATATGAAACTGACAGAAGAAAATAGATCAAATATCTGCAGATTTAAGGGAAGGGTATTACCAGAGAATCTTAGTCTAAAGTGCCCTTGCCCATTCCAGACAAATATACACTTGAGTTCTTAACTTTCAGCTCTAAGAAATACACTGAGAAATACACTGAGAAAGCTTTTGTAGCCTCTAAAGTAAGCAAGTCCCCAATCCTCCACCTGACATATAGCTAAAAAGGGTAATGAAAAAGGAAGAACCTCTAGAAGACAGAACTCCTCACAGAGGGCAGAATCAGAGACTAATTCAGGAACCATCTGTACCTGAAGGTAGGAGAACTCGAGTTTCTCATTCTTCCCTTTTGTGGTTGGTCTTTCCCTATTCCACCTTTGTATATCCAATATGTATATCGATGAGCGAGACAGAAGTCAGATGACTTGTTTTTTTTAACTCATAAAGGACTAAAACCTTATTCAGACCTGAGAGAGAATGCATACATCTAAAGACCTTAGACTTGATGGAATTTCACTTGTCTTTCTTCAGGAGTGTGTTCTATGTTTGGGAAAAAGTGATCGAAGGATCTTTGGTGACCTGTGGCAATGATTTTGTTCTTACAAAATATTCTACTTGTTTCTCTACATTTCCCAGCTTTCCTTAAATTGAGCTGGGGCCATATAATTTAGTTCTGGTTAATGGGTTGTGACTCAAAATAAGTGTGTCACTTCTGGGTTAAGGTAGTTAATCACACCATTCTCTCAATTGCTTTGCCTCACAGTTTTGGGGAACTTATGTTTTAGATGGCTTAGCTACATTATGGAGGAAGAATGCCCCATCCACTTTAGGTTTGCATGATCAAGAAATCAACCTTTGTTTTGTTAATGAGTGAGAGTCTGGCATTTGAGGCTTGACCTGCTCCTTTGCCTACTCCATCCTTGCTCCAAGGTATAGAAACTCTACCCAAAACACTCTACTCTGAGAAAATGTGGCCAAAAAATACAGGACTTTCTCTCCTTTTAGCTCCTTGGCATTTGTCATCTCCCCCAGCCCTGTGTTGTAGTTTTATTCTAGTCTGGCAAGCTGAGAAGACTATGGATCCCTTCTTCTTCTCAACCCCTACTCATAGGGTGGAAAGTCTACCTCTAACATGTAGAATGAAAATACAGGACCCATTTACTCCCAGCCTGGCTTACTCTTAGAAAAGAGCTGCCACATTAGAAGGAGTAAGTAAAGAAGACCAGGGACTGCCACTCCTCCTCCCTTCCAGTACATACTCATAGAGCAGGGGTGTCACTCCAGGTAAAGTAGACCAGTGTCCTAATCCCAACTCTTGTGCAGTGAAGCAGAAGTCCAGCCTATCACAGAGCTCACATGGTGCAGTTAGCAGACAAAGACTTAAAAAAGCTATTATAATTATGTTTTAAGAACTAAAGGAAATCATACTTAAGGAAATAAAGGTGTGATAGCAATGTTTCACCAAATAGAAAATATAAATAAAGAGATTGAAATTATAACACAGAAACAAATGAAAATTATTAACTTCAAATGTATAATACTACATATAAAAAATTATCTAGGCATGCTCAACAATGAATTGGAGTTGGCAGAAGTAATTATCAAACTTGAAGACAAATCTGTAGAGATTGTATAATCAAAAATCAAAAACAGTCTGGGCACGGTGGCTCAGGCCTATAATCCTAGCACTCTGGGAGGCCAAGGCAGGAGGATTGCTTGAGCACAGGAGTTAAAGACCAGCCTAAAGTTAAAGACCCCTGTCTCTACTACAAATAGAAAAATTAGCCCGGCATAGTGGGGCATGCCTGTAGTCCTAGCTACTCAGGGGGTTGAGACAGGAAGATCACTTGAATCCAGGAGTTTGAGTTCGCTGTGAGCTAGACTGACACCATGGCATTCTAGCCCAGGCAACAGAGCGAGACTCTATCTCAAAAAAAAAAAAAAAAATTAAAAAATAGAAAAAAAGAATAAAGAGAAATGAACAGAGCCTTGGAGAAATGTAGGGGAATATTAAGTGAGAAAATATAATGGAAATACTAGAAGGAAAAGAAAGACAAAGAGGCAAGAAAAAATATTCAAAAAATAATGATTGATTTCCCAAATTTAATGAAAAACTGTATTCTATACATTTAAGAATCTCAATAAGCTCCAAGTAAAATAAACACAAAAACATTTATATCTAGACACATCGTGGTTGAAATGTTGAACACCAAAGATGAAGAGAAAATTTTGAAAGCAGTAAGAAAAAAAACTCATTACATACAAGAGAACTCCTATGAGATTAATAATTAACTGTTCGTGAGAAATAATGAAGGCCAGAAAGCAGTGGGATGACATCAATATGCTGAAAGAAAAAAGAAACTGTCAATCAAGAATCTCATATTCAGCAAAACCGACTTTCAAAAATGAAGGTAAAATAAAGACATCCCCAGATAAATAAAAGCTGAGAGATATTATTGCTAAAAGATTTGCCTCACAAGGAATATGAAAGAAAGTTCTACAGCTTAAAGCAAGTGACACCCAAACAGTATTAAAAATTAATATGATAAAGCAAAGAGTACCAATAAAGGTAATAAAATCAGAAATTATAAAAGACCATATAATTGTATATTTCTTCTACTTCTTTTAACTGACTTTAAAAGCAACTGAGTAAAACAACATGTGTACGTAACTGTATTGTTGAGCCTATAACAGAAATGTAATATATTTGGCAATAACAGCATAAAGGAGGCAAGTGGAACAAGGCTACACCAGGGTAAGGAAATGACATGAAATGGTAACTCAAGCCTACAGAAATAAAAAGAGAGAATCAGAAATAGTAAGCATGAAGGTTAATAACAAACTCTATGATATATACTTACTGTCTTTTCTTTTGTCAGCTTCTTAAACAAAAATATACATGCAATTACAAAAATGTATTTTTTGCTTTTTAACATATATAGACATTATGCATATATGAAATATTATAATGTCTATATATGACAAAAGGGAAGAGTGGCATTTATGAGAGTAAAGTTTCCATATTTTACTAGACTTATGTTAGAGTAAGTCTAAAATCCATTTTGGTAACTTGAGATGTATATTTATTGTGAATCCTAGAGTAACCACTGAGAAATAATTTCAAACTGAAAAAATGAAATTAAACAATCATTAAAGGTTTAAGACCCATGTTAAAGGAATTAAAATGGTATCATAGAAAATATTCACTTAATACAAAACAAAGACAATGAAGGATGAAGAGAAGGAGAAAAGGCATGAAACACAGAAAACAAAAAGAAAGTGGTTAGATTAATTCCAACCATGTCAAAATAAAATTAAATGTGAATTGATAAAGATCTAATCAAAAGACAAAGATTGCAGATTGGATTTTTAAAAATCCACCTGTATACTTTCTAAAGCTAACTAACACTCTTTAGATTTAACATTTCATAAAAATTAAAAGTAAACTGACGGAAACAGATACCATTCAAATGGCAATCATGAGAGAACTGGAGCAACTATAGAAATATCAGTCAAAATAAATTTTAAAACAATAAAACGTCACACCTAATGGGTGTGGTGTGCACCGTCTGGGGGATGGACACGCTTGAAGCTCTGACTCGGGTGGGGCAAAGGCAATATATGTAACCTAAATATTTGTGCACCCATAATATGCTGAAATAAAAAAAAAATCCAGAGGGAAAAATAAATAAATAAGTAAAACAATAAAAAGTGTTCCTAGAAATAAAGAGGGACATTCCACAGTAATAGAGTCAACACTTTAGGAATACCTACCAAATATATGCACCTGACAATAGAAACTCCTAATTGACAGAAAGCAAAATCTGACAGATTTGAAGAGAGAAACAGATAATTCAACAATAAGAATTGGAGACTTCCATACTTTACTTTCAATAAAGGATGGAATACTTAGGCAGAAGATCTGTATGGACCTAAGAGGCTTGACCAACACTTTAAAACAGCCAGACCAAATGAACCATTCAACAATAGCAGAATATACATTCTTCTCAACTGTACATGGAACATTTTCCAGAATAGACCATATATTAGGCTATAAAATAAGACTGAATGAATTTAAAGGGATTGAAATCATACAAAGCATGTTATTTAACCACAGTGCAATTAAATTAGAAATAAATAACATTAGGAAATTCTGGAAATTCTCAAACGTGAAAATTAAATAACATCCTCTATGCCTGAAACCGCATCACCTTTATCTCTGCCTTCCTCTTCACAGTACTGTCACCTCTTATATGTGTATATGTAAACTCCTTCCCTTATAGGGACATTTGTGATGGTATTTAGAGCACTTCCAAACAATCTAGGGTTATATTATCTCAAGAACCTAAACTTAATCACATCTGCAAAGACCCTATTTCCAAATAAGATAAAATTTATAGGTTCCAGTGATTAGAACCTGATATTTTTTGGACCATCATTCAACCAACTCCAGATGGCTTCACTGGTGAATTATACCAAACACTTAAAGAAGAATAGATGACAGTTCCTTACAAACTCCAAACAAAAGCGAAAGGAGGAGGAAGAGCAGGAGGCGGAGGAGGAGAAGGAGGGAGCTGTTTCCAACACATTCTATGATACCAATATGATCCTAATACCAAAATCAGACAACCAAATCTACAGCCTAATATCTGCTATGAAGACAGACACAAAATTCCTCAAAAAAAAAAAAATGCTGATGACCTGAATCCAGCGATATAGTAAAGTATTATACATTATGACAAAGTTGGATTGATTCCAGGAATGCAACACTAATGAAACATCCAAATATTAATTAATGTAATTAATGTACCATATCAATAGAATAAATAACAATACTACATGATCATCTCAATAGACAAAAAAAGTAGTTGATAAATTCTAACACCCTTTCATGATTCAATGAACTCAGAATAGAAGAAAGTGCTTCAATCTGACAAAAAGCATTTATGAAAAACCTATAGATAACATCATACTTAATATTGAAATACTGGTCTGGGTCTGGTGCCTCATATCTACATATTTTAGCACTTCAGAAGACCAAAGCAGCAGGATTGCTTGAGGCCAGGGGTTTGAGACTAGACTAGGCAACATGGCAAGACCTAAAATTAAGAAAAATTATCTCGGTGTGGCTGCATGTGCATGTATGTAGTCCTAGGTACTTGGGAAGCTGGGAAGCGGAGCCAGCAGGATTGCTTGATCCCAGGAGTGTCAGTAAGCTATGATCGCCCCTGCACTCTAGCCTGGGCAACAGGGCTAGACCCTTTCTCAAACAAACAAACAAAAATATTGAAAGACTGCTTTCTTCCTAAGATTGGTTACAGGACAGAAATGTTCATTCTTGCCACTTCTATTCAACATTTTATTGGAGGTTCTAGCCAGTGCACTTAAGCAAGAAAAGAATGAAAAGGCATCACAATTACTAAGGAAGAAATTAAATTCTATTTGCAGATGACATGATGTTCTAAATAGGCAATCTAAGGAATCCCCTAAAAAACTATTAGAACTAATAAAAAAGTTCAGCAAATTTGCAGGATACAAGATCAGTATTCAAAAATCAATTGCATTTCTCTATATTAGCAGTGAACAAAAAGAATTTAAAAATACAATTTCACTTATAATAGAAGCAAAAGGAATAAAATATTAGGAATAAATTTAGCAAAAGTAGTATACTTGTATACTGAATCAAAAATATGACATTCTCGACAGAAAGTAAAGAATATATAAATCAATGGAAGGATATCCACGTTCTTGAATTGTCTGACTTAAAATTGTTAAGATGGCAATACTACTCAAAGCAATCCAGATATTCAAGTAATCTCTATCAAAATCCCAGTGATCTTTTTTTTTCCAGAAATGGAAATACTGATCCTGAAATCCATATAGAATGCAAGGAACTTTAAATAAACACAACAATCTTGAAAGTAAAAGCAAAATTGGAAGACTCACACTTTCTGATTCGAAAACTTAGTGCAAAGCTATAGTAATTAAGGCAATGTGAAACTGGCATAAAAACAGACATTTAGATGAATGAAATAGAATTTTTTTTACAAGAGTACCAAGAAAATTTAATGAGGAAAGAATAGTCTTTTCAAAAATGGTGCTGGGACAGCTAGATATCTACATGATGTTAGACCCCTCCATCACACTGTATACAAAAATTAAATGGATCATAGACCTAAATGTAAGCATTAAAACCATAAATCCCATAAAGAAAAGACAGGAGTGATTCTTCATAACCTTAACTTAGACAATGGTTTCTTAGCTGTGGCTTTAAGAGCACAGCCAATAATAATAAGGAAAGGGGGGGGGAAGAGAAGGAGGAAAAGAAATAGAACAAGAAGATTTTACCTCAAAATTTTAAAAAGCAAACAACTACTCTGGGAGATGGAGGCAGGAGGATCACTTGAGGTCGGGAGTTCCAGACCAGTCTCAGCAGGAGTGAGATACACACACACACACACACACACACACCATCTCTACCAAAAATAGAAAAAATTCGCCGGGTGTGGTGGCACGTGCATATAGTCCTAGCTACTCGGGAAGTTGAGGCAGGAGGATCCCTTGAGCCCAGCAGCTGGAGGTTGCTATGAGCTAGGCTGACCCCATGGCACGCTAGCCCAGGCCACAGAGCAAGACTCTGTCTTAAAAAGAAAAAGAAAGTGAAAAGAGAATTCTCAGTATCATAAAAAATATTTTCAAATCACATATCTGCTAAGAGACCTGTATCCAGCCAGAATATATAAAGAAAACTTAAAACTCAGTAATACAAACAGAAATATGTGACTTGTAAAATGGGCAAAGTATTTGAATATATATGTATTCAAAGAAGATATACAAATGGTTAATACGCACACAGAAAGATGCTTGACATCTCTGACCACCAGGGAAATGCAAATCAGGGATTCAATGAGATTCCATATCACAACCACTCAGATGGCTATAATCAAAAAGACAGACAGAACAAAGTGTTGGTGAGGCTGAGGAAAAATTTGAATCTTCATGCATTGCCAATGGATTTCCATACATTGCTGGCTGTAAAATGATACAGCCAGTTTTTAAAATTTTCCTTATAATTGACACATGATAATTATACATCCTTATAGGGGGTACAGTGTAATGTTTACATATATGTATACATTTTATGATGTTCCGATCAGGGTAATCAGCATATCCATCACTTCAAACATATCTTTGTGTTGGGAACATTCAAAATCCATTCTTCTAGCTATTTGAAAATATACAATAAATTGTTGTTAATTATAGTCACCCAATAGTGCTATAGAAAACTAGAACTTATTCCTGTTATCTCACTGTAATTTTGTATCTGTTAATCAACCTCTGACCATACCACTACCCCTATACTTCCTAGCCTCTAATAACCACTATTCTACTCTCTACTTCTGTGAGATTGGCTTTTTTAGCTTTCACATATGTGGGAGAACATGTGGTATTTATCTTTCTGTGCCTGGCTTATTTCACTTAACATAATGTTCTCCAGGTTCATCCATATTGCCATGAATAACAAGATTACATTCTTTTTTATTATTGAATGGGATTCCATTATCCATATATACCACAGTTTCTTTATCTATTCACCTGTTGAGGAAGACTTAGGTTGATTCCATATCTTGGCTATTGTGAATAATACTGCAATAAACATGGGAGGGCAGCTATCTTTTTGACATACTGATTTCATTTCATTTCCTTTGGTTATATACCCAGTGCTGGATCATATGGTAGTCCTATTTTAATTTTTTAAATTAAATTATTAAAATTTTTAAAAATATTTTGAGGAAAATCCATACTGTTTTCCATAATTTCTGTACTAATTTATGTTCCTACAGTGTATGAAATTTCCTCATTCTCCACATCCTGACCAGCATTTGTTATTTTTGTTCTTTTTGATAATAGCCATTCTGACAGGAGTGAGGTGATATCTCATTGTGGTTTTGATTTGAATTTTCCTAATTACTAGTGGTGTTGAGCATTTTGTTACATACTTGCTGGCCATTTGTATGTCTTCTTTTGATAAATGTCTATTTAGGTCTTTTGCCTATTTTAAAATGAGGTTTTTTTGTTGTTGTTGAGTTTGAGTTCTTTATATATTCTGGATATTAGCCCCTTGTCAGATTCATAGTTTGCAAATAATTTCTCCCATGCTGTAGGTTCTCTCTTTTCTCTGTAAATTGTTTCCTTTGTTGCGTAGGAGCTTTTTAGTTTCATGTAACTGTATTGTCTATTTTTGCTTTTGTTGTCTGTGCTATTGAAGGCTTATTCAAAAAATCCTTGCCCATTCCAATGTTATGAAGCATTTTCCTCATGTTTTATTATAGTAGCTTCAAAGTTTTCAGTCTTACATTTAAGTCTTTAATCTGCAGTTGATTTTTGTATATAGAGAAAGGTAGGGCTCTAGTTTCATTTCTCTGCATGTGAATATCCCGTTTTCCTGGCACATTTATTGAAAAGACTGTCCTTTCCCCAATATGTGTTCTTGGCACCTTTGTCTAAATTAAGTTGGCTGTAAATGCATGGATTTATCTCAGAGTTCTCTATTCTGTTCCATTAGTCCGTGTTTTTTTATGCCAGTACCATGATGCTTTGATTTCTGTAGCTTTGTAGTATATTTTGAAGTCAAGTAATGTGATGCCTCCAGATTTGTTCTTTTTGTTCAAGATTGCTTTGGCTATTTGAGGTCTTAAATAATTTTAGATTTTTTTTCTATATCTGTGAATAATGTCATTGGTATTTTGGTAGGGATTATACTGAATCTGTGAATTGCTTTGAGTAGTGTGGACATTTTAACAATATTAATTTTCCTGATTCATAAGGACAGGATATTTTTTCTTTTATATGTGTCTTCTTCAAATTATTTCATCAATGTTTTATAGTTTTTATTGTAGAGATCTTTTACCTTTATGGTCAAATTTATTACAAGTTGTTTATTTTTTGTAGCTATTATAAATAGGATTGCATTCTTGATTTATTTTTCGGATAGTTTTCTATTGGCATGTAGAAACACTACTGATTTTTTGTATGTCGATTTTGTATTTGCAACCTTACTGAATTAAATTTATTAGTTCTAACAGTTTTTTGGTGGAATATTTAGGGCTTTTTATATATAGGACCATGATAACTGAAAACAGGGACAATTTGACTTTCTCCTTTCTAATTTGGATGCCTTTTTCTCTTTCTCTTGCCCACTTGCTCTAGCTAGGACTTCCAGTGCTATGTTGAGTAGGAGTAGCAAAATTGGTCATCCTTGTCTTATTCCAGATCTTAGAAGAAAAGCTTTCAATTTTTTCCCCATTCATAATGATGTAAACTGTGGGTTTGTCATATATTGCCTTTATTGTATTGAGTTATGTTTCTTTTGTACCAAATTTGTTGAGAGTTTTTATCATGAAGGGTTGTTGAATTTTATCAAAGTTTTTTTTCTGAATCTGATGCAGCCACTTTTGAAAAACAGTTTGGCAGTTCTTCAAAATGTTAAGCATAGTTACCATATGACTCACCAATTCCATTCCTGGCTATATACCCAAAAGAATCATAAACATATGTCCACATAAAAATTTGTATATGAGAGAAGCATTATTTATAGCAGTTCAAAGGTAGAAACAAATCAAATGTCCATCAACTCATGGATAAAAAATGTGGTACACCCAAATAATGAATTTTGTTAAGCCATAAAGAGGAATGAAGTGCTGATATATGCTATGACATGGATGATCCTTGCAAATGTGCTAAATAAAAAGAAGATAGATACAAAAGGCACATATTTTATGACTCCATGTATATTAAATATCCAAACAGACAAATCTATAGAGACATAAATTAGGTTTTTAGTTGTCTGGAGCTGGGAAGAAGGGGGAATAGGAAATGACTGCTAGTGGGTATCTGCTTTCTTTTTGGGGTGATGAAAATGTTCTTGAATTAGGTAGTCAGGATGATTGCATTATTCTGTGATGAAAAGTGGCCAAAAACCCTACTGAATTGTATGCTTTATATTTTTTGTTTCCTTTTTTATAATTGATAAACCTTATTTTATAGAGCAGTGTTTGGTTCACAGCAAAACTGAGCAGAAAGTACAGAGATTTCCCATTTACCTCATATTCCAACACATGCACAACTTCCCCCATTATCTACATCCCACACTGCAGTGGTAGATCATACAGTGGTACATTTGTTACAAAAGATGAACCTAAACTGACACATCATTATCACCCAAAGACCATAATTTACATTAGGGTTCACTCCTAGTGTACATTCTGGGAGTTTTGATAAATGTATAATGACATGTATCTAACATTACAGTATCATTCAAAATCATTTCACTGCCCTAAAAATCCTTTGTGCTCTTCCTGTTCATCCCTCCTTCCCCCTTAACTTCTGGAAACCCCTGATCTTTTCCTGTCTTCATAGTTTCACTTTTTCCAGAATGTCATATATCATATTTGGAATAATACAGTATGTATAGCCTCTTAAGATTAGCTTCTTTCACTTAGTAATATCTGGGTTTTTTTTTGAAATGTAGCTTATTTTTAATACCCTGAATAATATTTCATCATATAGATGTACCACTATTTATTTATTCATTCACCTATTGAAGATATCTTGGCTGCCTCCGAATTTCCACAATTATGACTGAAGCTGCTATAAACATTTGTGTGCAGGTTTTTTGTGGACATAGTTTTCAATTCATTTGGGTAAATACCAAGGAGCTCATTTTCTGTATCATATGATAAGTATATGTTTCATTTTGTAAGAAACCACCGTCTTTCAAAGTGTGCCATTTGCACTCCCACCAGCGATCAATGAGAGGTCTTACTGCTCCGCAACCTCACCAATATTTGGTGTTGTCAATGTTTTGGACTTTGGTTATTCTAATAGGTGTACAGTGGTATCTCATGAAATTGCAATTTCCAAGTAACATATGATGTGGATCATCTTTTCATATGCTTAGTTGCCATATCTTCTTTGATGAGGTGTCTATTCAGGTCTTTTGCCCATTTTTAATTGGGTTGTTCATTTTCTTATTGTTGAGTTTTTAGAGTTATTTGCATATTTTAGCTAATAGTTCTTTATCAGGTGTGACTTTTGAAATATTTTCTCCAAGAATATGGCTTGTCTTCTCATTCTCTGGATATTGTCTTTTGCAGACAAGAAATTTTTAATTTTAATGAATTCCAGCTAAACAATTATTTCTTTCACAAATCATGTCTTTGGTGTTGTTTTTAAAAAGGTGTCACCATACAAAAGGTTACCTAGGATTACTCCTATGTTTTCTTTATGAGTTTATAGTTTTGCATTTTACATTTAGGTCTATGAGCCATTTAGAGTTGATTTTGTGAAGAGTGTGAGGTCTGTGTCTAGATTAAATTTTTTACATGTAAATGTCTAGTTATTCTTTTCATCATTTGTTGAAAAGATTATATTGCTCCATTATTTTTCCCTTGCTTCTTTGTTAAAGACAAGTCGATTGTATTTATATGGGTCTATTTCTGAGCATTCTACTCTGTTCCATTGACGTATTTGTCAATACTTTTGCCAATACCAAAACTGTCTTGATACTGCTGTAATTGTACACTTTAAAAAGATGTATTATTTCATATTTATATTATATCTCAGTAAAGGTGTTATTTTTAAAAAAACAGGAAAAAAGTGAATAAATTGTTAAACACTTGCTTTTAAACCAAAAATTAATTGAAAACTTCAATTAATATCAAGTGTAAGATTCCTACAATCTAAAATTTATTTTGCTTTAGAACAGTCAGATATGACAGATAATATGAAGCCAGAAAATGTGTAGATCAAGTATATTACACAGAGAAGCTCAAAGGTTAAGCAAAGTTGATTATATCAGATAAAGATAGTAAATGTGTATTGCTTCATAGTCTACCCTAATTAATAACAGCTCTCTGCCTAGAGTGCTGTTGTTAGATTGTAAGGAAGCATTCAGCAGTATGAGAAAGGCTTTTGGGTAAATTAGAGATGTCTGTCAACATCGAGAAAATGAGAATTTGTAGGTTGCAAAATGAAATTGATAGGTGAGATAAGAAGGAGTTAAATTTTTAGAATTCTTCCTATGTGCCAAACATGTTTCACTCAACCCTCACAGCAAATCTGTAAGCTGGGAACTTTCATTTTCCCAATTTATAGATGAAGAAACTGTGGCAGTGTGAATTTCAATAGCTTGCTTAAAGTTATTTTCTGAAAAGCAAGGATGTGGCATTTTAGAGATAAGTGATTTTCCTTTTTTTTTTTTTTTTTACTCCTAACCCTACTATTCCACAGTGGTTGTAGCTGTTTGGTGACTCAAAAACAACAGAGCAGTAGAGCCAGTAGAGCCAAAGCATTGTTTCAGTAGTCATTGGACTAGTAAGGTTTGTGTAGTAAGAGTGATCTAGGCAGAACACTTGTATTTGGCTCCAAGATATCAGGTACAAAGTTAAGATTTTCAAATGAAGATTCTGGTGTTACAGTAAATAAGCCTGAAGCATCATTATCCTTAGAAAATTACAGAAATGATAAACTTGGGTAAAAGGAAATATATATAATAATGAAGAAATTGACTCACAGTAATTCAGAACCTATAGAAAGTTTGACCTTAATGCTGAGCCAATGCTCAGTCTATTTTTTTTTTCACTTTTTATGGCAAAATATGGAATTGGTTTGAATATTTTGTTCTATCTAAAATTATCAGACTCAAGGTGAAATAGGTGAAGAGAAACTGTATAAAAGGTAAATTTAAAGAGGGAAGAAATCTCATAAAGCTGCAATTGACTATCTTAGAATAATGAAACCCATTATAAAAGACCACATATTATATGAGTGAATTTATAAGAAATGTCCAGAATAGACAAATCTATAAAGAAAGAAAGTAGATTAGTGGTTGCCTGTGGTTGGGGAGATGGTGGGAGACACAGGATGGTGAATGACTCTAATGAGTATAAGATTTCTGTTTGGGGTGTTTAAAATGTTCTAAATCTAGATTGTGGAGATGATTATGTCACACAACTCTGTAAATATATTAGAACCATTGCATTGTTACTTTAGTAGTTTAATGGTTGCCTTTATGGTATATTAAGTCTATCTCAATAAGGATGTTGAAAAAAATCACATGTAGACAGTTTTAAAGCATGCTAGATATCAACAATAGGGATATTTATCTGAGATGTTGCTATCAGTAACAAAGCCATAACATTTCAATGGAAACAATGATTGGCAAGCAACCTTATTAATTGATGATCAAGAAAAAATGCTTTAACTAATTTACATATTGATATGAAAGATACTTATAAATTGGTGTTTGAGTGTGTTTTACTGCTTTAATGTTTACTATGCTTCATTTTTACTTTTGGAAATTGAATAGAGTTTGGTACATTTAATGCATTACAATTTTCCTATGTAGAATATTTTAAAAAAATAGATACCGTGATGGCATTTCTTCACAGAATGTCTAATTTTCAGAAATGGATTACTGTATTAAGTGGGGAGAAAACTTGTATGCATCTTTATAACTTTCTATCCTATTGCAATCAATCCTCTCTTACATGTGAGATGTGAGATTATTTGGTAAATTTTATTCTTTGTTATGGTGATCTCAGATCATACTCTAGATAAGCCATTTATGCCACGGTATGTATGCATGTGTAATGGGGTGGGGTGTGGGAGACCTCCCTCAAACTTTCTTATAGCACCTCTTATATTTTCTTGGATAGAGCTGGAACCCATTCTACTAAGTGAAGTATCCCAAGAATGGAAAAATAAGCACCACATGTACTCACTATCAGATTGGTTTCACTGATCAACATCTAAGTGCACATTTAGGAATAACATTAATTGGATGTCAGGCAGATGTGGGAGGGGGCGAGGGGATTGGTGTATACATACATAATGAGTGCGATGCGCACCATCTAGGGGATGGACACGCTTGAAGCTCTGATTCGGGGTGGGGGGGCAAGGGCAATATACATAACCTAAACTTTTGTACCCCCATAATATGCTGAAATAAAAAAAAAAAGAAAATGGGAAGAAAATGGCAACTGTGCCATTATAATTTCAATAACATTTTTGCATCTAACAAATCAGAGAAAATTCAGTACATCACAGAAGTTGATGCCACTGCTTTCTTCGTTATATTTCCTTCTTTTTTATTTTTCTCCTGTTCTTTCCTTTATCTAAACTTTATCTAAACTTTCCTTTATCTATACTTTAAGGTATAAAAACTAACTACCTTAAAGCCTATGTACTACACAAGTCTATCTGCTTGTGTTAAGATGTCAGGCAGGTTTGCTGAGGAAAGCAACTGCATCAGACCCATTTGTGAACATTCAAATCATAGCTATAGTGATTTTAAATGGGCTCAAACCATTTGTTTCTTCACAGATGGTTCATAAAACTGTAGTAGATTTAGAAGAATCAAACAAGCTCTGTTGACCACAAATGGTACTGGCTTCTGTGTTCCTCTGAATTCTAAAGGATCCATGTGACAGTTAAAACTATCTGTTGAGACAACCAAAAATAGACTATGATGTGATCCAGTTGTTTTGCCCTTAAGTATAGAAGCACATATAATGTACAAATATAAGGATAATTGCTTTTTAGCAAGCATTTCTTTTTCATAGATAAACTATATTCAAAAGGAATCATTGTGTTTCTCAAAAAATTCAGTTTGTGGAAATTATGGCTGCAGAAATGAAAACCTATACCTCAAATATTTACAACAGTATCATTTTCCTCAGTTTTTACCTGAATATTATTTGGAATCATGTAAATGGAAACAAATAGTATTAGTTCAAAAAGATTTTCTTATTTAAGTAATAAAATATTTTATAATGACATTGTATTAATAAAAATTTAAAGAGAAGACATTTAGATATGACATTGAATTGGTGACATATTAGTTTGTATTTTTGAATATGAAAATTTGAACTGTAAAAACAGCAATATATATTATCATATTTCATATAATTCACCAAATCTGCTTTTTCTCCAGTTTTTCCTGTATCAACAAATGGCATCACCATACACCAGGTTTCTCAAGCCAAAATATTACCATTTGTCTTTGATGGTTCTTTTTATTACTTCTACTATCTAAGTCATCAGCAAGCCCTATTGGCTCCATCTAAAATATTGCTAATTCTGTGTGATTGCTTTGCTTTCATCCTGGCCTTACCTATCAGCAAATCTTACCTGGGCCATCATAGTAGCCTCTTAACCAGTCTCCCTCCTTACCCACCTGTGATCCACATGCAGCTCTACTGTCTTCGTGGTGAAATCACATACCATATTTCTCCCCTGCTTAAATGACTTTGAATATTAGAATAAAATTCAAACTTCTTCCTGTGACCTACAATGTCACACAGAATCTGGCCCCAACCTTACCTTACTTCTCTGACCCCATCTAACATCACCTCCTCTTGCTCACTGGACTCCAGGTGGCTTCCTCTCTGTGTCCCTAACAGGCTAAATGCATTCCTGCCTACTGCCTTTACATTAGCTTCTCTTTTCTTCTGGAATGTTCATTCCCCAAGATTTTCTCACTGCTATTCCTTCTTGTCTTTCTGATCAGAGAGTAAATGAAATTTCCTTTACAGTGTCTTTCCTGTCCACCCAATCTAATTACTACACCCTCTCGCTACCATTTTACCCTGATTGATTTTCATCAGAGCACTTATCACTATTTGATATTTTCTTGTTTATGAGTTTATTTTCTGTCTTCTCCCATTACAACAGAAGTTTCATGAGATCTGGGATAATGCCTTTAGTGATAAGTACCTCATCTCCCTTGTTTAGAAAAGTACCTTATACACAGCAAATGTTCAATTTTGTGTATGTACTTTTCACATGTATTATGTTTATTATTTGATTGCTGCAGTTAGCAAAGAAAACTTTTTTTATTAAAGAGGGATTGCTAATATGCATAGAAAAAAATAATTCTCAAACAAAAAGGAAAACAAAGTTTACAGAAAAAAATAAGAGTTTGAGGGATTTTGAATAAAAACTTTTGTATTTTAATGTTATTCCTGAATTGTAATTTCATTTGCAAGCCACTAAAAATATGAATGGGTGGATGGAAGGATAGATAGATAAATTAATAGAGGAAAGAATCAAAACTATTTTAGGAAGCTAGAAGCTATTTAGTTCTTCATTGTGATCATATGTAATTTTAAGTAGATTCCCTTGGGGGAAATTGGTGTCTGTTGTATTAAAAAAAACACTGAAATTGGAATTTGAGACCAAAGACTGGATAAGTGCTCCCATGGTTTTGGATATACTAGGAACATTATCCAAAAATAAATTAAAACAGAAGAATCATTAACACATTAGGATGAAGTACAATTGAAATGAAATAAAAATGAATAGTGTGGGAGTGAGAAAAAGAAAAATGAACTCTAATATGACTACAAGTAGCAATTAAAATCTTAAACAACTAGTTTCTGGTTGACTATATATATTATCTGAAATTTCTGTGAGGCTTCTATTTGTTTATGTATACTTTGAAGCTTGTATCAGGACTTGTTATAAAATTGGGCCCTTTAGATATGAATTTTCTCAATATTATTTAAAGGGTCTTATTTATAATTTCTTAGGGTATCGCTTTTTTTGGCTACTCTGTTGAAACTGAAGCTTCACAATGTGATCTGGTCTCTGCATATTTCAACTAAAGAAAAAAATTCAGATTAAAGTAGGGGTGAGAGTAAGGAGTGAGGAAATATACCTCTCATCATTATTTGAATTTTAAACACTTGCTAAATTCAAGGGAGATGGATGCATTTTGTGGTGTAGGCCTAACTTTGGACTTTTAAAATAAGTACTGAGTTAGAGATTAGTTTTGAAATAAGTGCTGAGTTAGAAATTTTAAGACACTAACACAGGAACCTATTAAAGATTATTTTGATGCCCTTTTATTATTTACTAAAACAATATTAAACTATATTTCATCATTTTGTTTTTATGTACACTCTTTTCAGCTATCTGCTTAAAAAGTAGAAAAAATTAAAAAAAAATAGAAACAAAAATATCTGAGCATATTTGAACCCTGCACCTTTATTAGGGGAAGGAAGATGTGTTGATACTAAAGGTTTCCTTACAATGGAGCTTCTATTTCCACACATGGAGGACTTCAGGCCCTTGTGTAATATATTTGGCATGGAACTCATTAACAGGCATGGCATTCAATCATGGCTTCATTATTTTCCTAGAGGAAAGTTTTATGGGCAAATCTCTTTCTATTTTTTGTTAGAAATATTAAAAAAAAACAAGCTATTGTGAATTTTGCATGAGGTTTCATATTTTCATTTTATTTGTTTAATAGTTACAGTTTGATAACATTTTTTGTAGCCAGGTAGAAGGAAAAATTATTAATTTTATGGTGAGTTTTTAGAGAGCTTCTAACAAAGAATTTAACCAAGGGTTTCTGAGAACACTTATGTGTGTACTTAACTTTCCATCATCACCTTGATAACCTACTCTGGTCTTTCAACTTAAATGTGCAGCCAGAAGCTACTTTAATATCTCATTTTCATATAATTTTATGTCTACTCTTAAATCAGTGGCCAAGTAACTGTTATTTCTAAGCTTACAATTCAAGTAGCCAATTCTAATTTTTTTCCTGAAAATTAAAAAAAAATTACTATACAAAAGAACAGTGTTAAATAGAAGTATATAAACACTTTCTCATATGATTCACTAAGTTAGGGAAAGGACGAATTCATAGCAGTGTAAAGCAATGTTTATAGTATACAATATGCATCATTGAATTTCCAGCCATTTTCCTACAGTAAGCTTGGATCAGATATGCAGTACAAAAATTTCATTGTGTCACTTTTTTCCTTTTCTATTTTTACCATGACATGATAGTTGTTTGCATTATTTTAAGTCAATGCCCTTCATATCCAAAAGTGATGTCACTTATGGCATTGCTTGCCTTGTATAAAAAAAAGATGACCTCCAGCCCTTTTCACTTTGATTATATTTATTACCATGTCCCTAATTCAAAAATATAAATGCCATTTTGGGATCTATTGTTACTGAAAAATTATTACTGGATATTGAGCCACTCCAGATAATACAGAAACTGGTTATATATCAGATAACCAATCTACCTCACAGATTTGAACTTTTGTATGTGTGGCTTTGTGATTATTATTCTTGCTTTGTATATAATATGGAAGAATCATGAAAAATGCCACCAATACAAAGCTGTTAACGTGTAGATCTTGTACTTGTTTGTATTGAAAGTTCACTTTGCAATCTCCTAGACTAATGTAGTTGCTGTTTCAGCTGTTAATGCTCTCAGCAGGATCTGAGAAAGACTCTTGCTGCCATTGACAAGGTTAAGACAGAGCCAAGGCAAAGCAAAAGGGTCATAGGAAAAGTAAACAGATGAAAGTTGTCAGAAGGAGAGAAAAGGAAAAAGAAAAATAAGTAAATTCTTATCTGTGTTGAAGAAAGAAGTATTAATATATATAAGATTTTTCAAATTTCTCATCCTTCTTTTACACCTAAATCTTACTGTGGGACTTTTGACCCTTCTTATAAACACAAGCTGTCTGAGAAAAAAAAAATAATGTATTTGGAGGTACAACATGCATTTTTAAAACTCTACTTGCATAAAAACAGACACATAGGCCAATGGAACAGAATAGAGAGCCCAGAAATAAACCCACATATAAAATCAACTAATTTTCAATGAAGATGCCAAATATAAACAATAGGGGAAAGATAGACTTTTTAATAAATGGTGTCTAGAAAACTGGATATCCATATGTAAAAACTGAAATAGAATCCTTCTCTTATGCTATACACAAAATTCATTTCAAACTGGATTAAAAACTTAAACATAAGACTTGAAATCATAAAACTCCTAGAAGAAAGCACAGGGGGAAGCTCTTTGACGTTGATCTAGGAAATTATTTTTTGGATTTGACACCAAAAACCCAGTCAAAAAAGCAAAAATAAACAACTGATACTATATCAAACTAAAAAGTTTCTGCACAGCATAGAAATAATCAACAAAATGAAAGGGCAACCTATTAAAGGGAAGGAAATATTTGTAAACCTTAGATAAGGGATTAATACTCAAAATGCATAAGGAACTCATACAATTCAATAGCAAAAACCAAATATCCCAATTAAAAAGTAATCAAAAGACCTGAATAAACATTTTACAAAGGATATAGAAACAGACAACAAGTATATGAAAAGATGCTGAGCATCACTAATCGCCAGGTAAATGCAAATCAAAATCACAATGAGATATCACCTCTCATCTATTAGGATGGCTACTATCAAAAAGACAGTATAACAAGTGTTGGCAAGGGTGTGAAGAAAAGGGAACCCTCGTATACTGTTGATGAAAATGTAAATTGGTACAGCCATTATGGAAAACAGTATGGAAGTTCCTGAAATAATTAAAAATAGAACTACCATATCATCCAGCAATTCCTCTTCTAGGTCCATATCCAAAGAAAATGAAATTAACACTCTGTAGAGATATCTGCACTCTCATGTTTACTGCAACGTTATTCACAATAGCCAAGTATGGGAAATAACCTAAGAGTCTATCAGTGGATGAAAGTATAAAAAAAGTTGTGAGATACGCGTGCGTGCACACACACACACACTGGAAAATTATTATTAATGTTCAGCCTTTAAAAAGGAGATCCTGCCTTTTGTGACAACATGGATGAAACTGGAAAACATTATGCTAAGTGAAATAAACCAAACACAGAAAGAAAAATACTGTATGATTTCTCTTACATGTAGAATTAAATATTTTTTTTCAAACACATAAAAACAGAAAGTAGAATGGTGATTACCAGGGGCAGGGAGCAGGGAAAATAGGGCTAGGATGATGTGGGTCAGCAAGTGCAAAGGTGCAGTTATGTAGGCTAAATAAGCTAGAGATCTCATGTACAGAGTAAGGACTATAGTTAATGACACTGTATACCGGAAATTTGCTTAGAGAGTAGTGTTTTGGTTCTCTTACCACACATGCAATAAGAGGTAACTAAATGAGGTGAGGATATTTTAATTTGCTTGACTGTAGTAATCATTTCACTTGTATATGTCTATCAAAACATCACATTGTACACCTAAATATATACAATAAAAATAATAAATAAAATTATAGTTTTGAGCAGAAATATTCATATTCAATAAATAGTTCAATTTCTAAATTGAAAACTGAAAATGTAGAATACCATGCTAACTATAATAAAGGATACAAAGATGTATAGGAAATGTTTCCTAGCCTCTAAAAACTATAATCTACCCAGGGGGTTAAGATGGGCAGTTGCAGTGCAAGCTGAATTTTCTACAAACTACTGTATAAGACTGGATTTTATCCCCCTGCTATAAGACAGTGTTTGCAAATTCTTCTAGTCATGCACAAATCAATAATAATAATATTTGCAGAATTTCCTCAGTTAATATCGGAGGGAATTTTTAATTTTTAGGAGATATATATATATATACTTCATTTATATTATATAATAAAGTATTATAATTATAATAAAATAGAATATAAATTATTAGTTATAAAAATTGAATTCATATAAAACTTATAAATAAAGTCTTGTTACTATTTCATTTATAAACTTGAGCTTGATTTTTATGAACATAAAATTTTTGTATCAGGTGCAGTGATTTTAAAATACCTGCACAGATCGTTTGACATACCTTCCTTCAAAAAGTGGAGACTAATTCTTCTCCTCTTGAGTGTGGGGTGGACTTAGTGTTTTATATCTAATGACAAAATATGGCAAAGAAGATATGGTGTGTGACTCATAAGACTAGATCAATCATAAAAAGGTACTGTGTCCTGCTCCATGCTTTCTGTATTAGTTCATTTGCTCTGGGGGAAGTCATCTGCCAAGTCAGGAAGACAATCAGTCCTTTTGAAAGACCTACATGCTTCTGAGGCCTGAGGAACTGAGGCCTTCTGTTAACATGCAGTAAGAAACTTAGGCCTCTGCCAACAGTCATGTGAGTGAGCCAACTTAGAATGGAATTATCCAGCTCCAGTTAAGCCTTTGGATAACTGCAACCCCAGCTGACCTCTTGACTGTAACATCAGGGAAATCTCTGAGCCGCAATCTCTCAGCTAACCTACTTATGAATTTCTTACACATATCAACTGTAAAATAATAATAAATGTTTATTGTTTTAAAGCCTTTATAGTTTAGAATGATTTATTAAGTAGCAATACATCGCCAATACATCAGGTTTGTTTTTTGGGTTGTTTGTTTGATATTTTTATTTTTTTTGTCTTTTTGAGACTGGGACTGACTCTATTGCCCAGGCTGGAGTGCAGTAGCACAACCATAGCTCACTGCAACTTCGACCTCCTGAGCTTGAGTGATACTCCTATCTCAGCCTCTGGAGTAGCTGGGACTCCAGGTGCACACCACCATGCCCAGCTATTATATCAGGTTTTAATAATGATCTTTGTTAAGTCTTCATAGTCTACAATAACAAATAACTTTGGCTGAGTGACTGATAAAAGTATAAAACAATTTTTATAGCCATCAAACATTTCTAACAGTTGAAAGATTGTGTGCGAAATTTTTTCCCATTTCTATTCTTGACAAATGTGATACTGATATTGTGTGTGTGTGAAAATGTGAAGGGACTTCAAATCTAATTGAATTTTTATATCATTCTATATTTCGAAATAGTGATGAAACTCTAGAGCAACCCCCCTGCTGCTGGTAGAATATCAATAAAAAAGGCACACCAACAAAAAATGGATGGAAGTATCTGGTGTATATGTAGTCTGGATTTGGGAGCCTCCATTCAAGATCAGCTATACCTTTGTGCCATGCTTTTTAAGCACCTACATCATGAGTCTCTTGTCCTCAGTAGACAGAAGCATGCACTGTAACTCACTGTTTAAGTACCTTTTCAAAGGATAAAATTCCTCCTGCATGCCCCTGATATCTTGACTACAGAACAGTGTTGTCAGATCCCACTTGAACTCCAAAGGCTTTAGATGAAGTTTATGACAAAAAGGAACCCACAGGCTGTGGCAACCTCAACCCCTACCAGGGTGATCAATGTCTCTGCTCTCTCCCATTATCCTTTAATAGCATACTAGTTTGCCACAGCACACGACTTGGGGAACTTTGCTTAGAAATTCAGAAAAGAGGGAACTCTCTTTGTATTAGTCTGCTCAAGCTACCATAATAAAATGCCACAGACTGGGTGGCTTAAGCAACAGACATTTATTTTCTTATAGTTCTGGAGTCTGGAGGTCTGAGATCAGGATGCCAGCATGGTCAGTTTCTAGTGAGGCCTCCCAGCCTTATAAAAGGCCACCATCTTGCTGTGTGCTCACATGGCCTTTCCTTGGTATGTGTACATGGCAAGAGAGAGAAAGTGAGCTATCTGATGTTCCTTCTTATAAAGACATTAATCCTATTGAATCAGGGCCTTACCCTTATGACCTCATTTAACATTAACTATTTTCTTTGGAGGTCCATTGTCAGATACAGTTACACTGAGGTTTGCAGCTTTGTCTTAGTCTATTTGGACTGCTATAACAAAATAACAAATGGAGTAGGTTATAAGTAACAAAAATTTATTTCTTACAGTCCTGGAGGCTGAGAAGTCCAAGATCAAGGTACCAGCAGATTCAGTGTTTGTTGAGAACCTGCTTTCTGTTTTATAAATGGGGCCTTCTGGCTACGTCCTCACATGGTGGTAGGGGCAAGGGATTTCTCTCAGGGCTCTTTCATAAGGTCACTAATCCCATTCATGAGGGCTCCATCTTCATGGCCTAATTATTAATACCTCCCAAAGGTCTACCTCAAATACCATCTCCTTGGGGATTATAATTTCAATATATGAATTGAGGGGGTGCATAAAAATTAAGTTTAAAATAGGCTTCTTGGATGGTAATGGGAAGTTTATTGGAGGACATGATTTTAAATTTAGCACTATAGAGGCAGAAAGAGATACCATTAATAGCATGGTGAATGGAGCTATATATGAATCATAGCTTTTTCTTCTATTCCCTATAAAAATCTGGGCAACTTTCTTCACTTCTGTAAGCATTTAAAGCTATAATCACTGCTTTAGCTGCATCTCCCATATTTTGATATATCGTATTTTCATTATTATTTAATTTTCAATGTTTCAACATTTCTCTTGTGATTTCTTCTGTAACTCTTGGATTATTTATAATTATAGTGTTTAATTTCCAAATATTTGGAGTTTTCTTATATATATTATTGTCACTGATTTCTGATGCAATTCTGTTGTTGTCTCATGATACAGTCTGTATGATTTTAATTATTTCACATTTATTGAGACTTGTTTTCTACCCCAGCATGTGACCTAAGTATGGAAAGTATAAATTGATTAGTATACATACCAAATACAATTGAAAATAATGTGAATTCTGCAGTTATAGTGTGTTAGGTTCCATAAACATCAATTAGGTCAAGGAATTTTATGGTAATGCTGAGATAATCCTTGTCATTGCTGATTTTTTTGACTACTTCTATCCATAAGAGAGAAGTATTAGTATCTCCTAGTATGATTATATAATTATCTATTTCTCTATTTAATTCTGCCAATTTTTGCTTTATGTACTTTGAGTCTCCATTGTAAGACACATATACATTTATGATTTCTATCACTTCCTGATGAACTAACCCTTTATTATTATGAAATGTCCCTCTTTTTCTCTGATTTTGTTTTGTCTGATATTAATGTCAGCCTTTTGTGCTTACTTGCGTGTTATTTCTTTTTTCACTGTCTGCTTTCAACCTGTCTTTATATTAAAAGCATATCTCTTTTAGGCAGTCTTTAGTAGATCTTGTTTCTTTATCCATTTTGATAATCTCTACCTTTTTATTTGAATGTTTAAGTCATTAAGATTTAATTTAATTATTGATTAATGTCATTGATTATTGTTACTTAGATATACCACTTTATTAATTGTTTTCTGCTCTATTTTGTTGTACAGCCTCAGTTTTTTTCTTCCTCTGTTTATTTTTCCCTGTCTTCTTTTGTATTATTTATTATTTTTTGTATTATATTTTACAATCAATTTTAATTTATATATTGGATTTTTGTTTGAATATCTTTGCATTATATGTTTAGTTCTTCTAGGAATTTCAATAGACATCCTTAACTTTTAGTAATCTACTTAGTGTTGGTTTTGTATAAGTTCACGTAAAATATAGAAATCACACAGCTACATAGGTCATTTAGCCTCCTACCCCTACAAGGCTTTATGATATAATTTTCATTCATAGTGTATGTTTTGGATTATATTGTGGGCATCACAAATGTTGTGATACTCTGAATTTTGTTAGAGAATGCCAGTGTTTTTGTTTTAGCAGGCCATTAACATCTACTTGCTTTTGTTTATTCTGTAGTCCTCGAGTATTTTTTTTTAATTTGGTCAAATATTAGTCAGTTATTAGGATCTTACTCCAGCATATTGGCTAGTTGACTTCTTTAAGCCTCTATTTCTTTTCTGAAAATTAGGATAAAAATAATATTTACATCATAAGATTTTTAATAAGAATAAATATGATAATTTGTTTAAAGGACTTCGCATGAGTTGACATATAGCAAACACTTGGCATACATTAGCTATGTTGCTATAATTAGCAGTCTATAAAATCCAACTTATAAGTTGTTATAAAGAATAAAATAAATGTTAATACATACTTAAAGAATTTAGCTTAGTGCCTACCACATTTTAAGGGCTCAGTAAATGACAGCATTTATGTTATTCAAGGTGAATAATCTTTTAGGTGGTGATACAAATGAGACCTTTCAAACAGGTGGAAACAGCATGCACCAAAGATAAGAACTAGAAGTGTCTAAGTCCTATTCAGAAGTATTGTCTATTATATTTGAAGTACAGAGTTCTCAAAGAGAATAATGGGAGATGTGGAGAATATAGAAAGGAAACCGAGGTAACAAAAGATTGGGAGAAAGCATAAGTTTTTTATCAGCATCCCACCATCCAAACTGAAGAGTGCCCCTGAACTGGCCTAGTTCTCTCTAGAAAAAACATGCATTAGACACATATTTATTGAAAGCATATAACGCACCGGACATTCTTCTAAGGCCTTGATACAGAATGGTAAAGAAAGCTGACATGATCTCAACTTTCATAGAGCCTTGGAGAGCTCTCAACCAAGTTTACAAAAGCATTTATAATATATCTACCAGATCTTGGACTTTCTACTAAGGTCTTTCACTTAAAACAATGCAAGCAGTGCCATGTTACTTTCCAACTTCTATTCTATTTATTTGTCAGTGTCCCTATAGGTAAAGGAACTATATAATTTATTTTCCAAATTGGATTGCTTCTAAAACTGAAAAAAGTTTCTGTTAATAAACTTCAACAAAATCCTGGGCATAACCTGAGTTTTTCCATGGCAAACAGGAATGTATACATACACTAAATCCCTTTAGAAGTGATTTCTTTAGAAGTTTACATGTTAAGAGATCACAGATGTTTTTCCTCCATTATGTTTTATTTACCTAATACATACATATTAAATGTTGATTTACCACAGGATTCCCTCCTTAGCTCTCTTGTCTTCTCTTAATTATGCTTGCAGTTTTACCTAAAAATCTCTATGATAATGGCTCCCAAATTTATATCTCCAGATCTGCCCTTTCTTCTAACATTTAGATTTACTTTACGTATTCATCTGTTTGCTGGACATCTCCAGCAACTAATTGCTGGTAACTAATTGTAGATAAAAGCTGCTAACTTTGTATTTTACAAAACCAAATTTCACATATTGTTCCTTTTGTCTCATCTACATCTTTGATTATGAAATTTCCTTTTTCCTGGAATGACTTGTTTCCTGTTCTCTCAACCATACCTTTAGCAAATTGATTAAATTTTTCCGAAGACCTCAAACATGAACCTTGTAGTAATACACATATAAAACAAACAAACAAACAAACAAAAGCAATCTTAAGAATAAAGTTAGCTGTTACCTTATTAAAGAAAAAATTTTCACAACACGATAGTAAGGCAGACTTTATTCAAGGGAGGCTTTTCCAGTGGTGTTTTGCAATAGGGGAGAGGAATCAGGGTCACCTCTGAACATAATAAGGACAAGACTTATAGCCAAGGAGCAGGGTGGAGATAAGTTGATGGGAAATTACTAAGAAAAATCATGAAGGCTAGGGCATTCTTGCTAGACTGACTCAATAGAATTCTTGCTCAAGGCAGGCCAGGATGATAAGAAAGGGAAGTTGGGAGTGATGAATTTGATAAAATGTCAAAGGTGTGAAATTTTTGCTAAACTTGCCCAGCAGTATTCTTGCTAAAACTGGGCCAAATAGACCTTAGACAGAGTTCAAGGTCAGGGACTAATCAGAAAGAAGACTGGGAGGAACCTGACTCAGTTTGATCAAAGAGAGTCTTTGTCAACCTTCTTCAGAACATTTTTGCCAAAAAACCACCTACCCTAACCCAGATGGAGTAAAATGTCTTTTTTTAATGGTTCTAGGGTTCCCTGTATATACTTATATCTTAACATTTGCCATAATACTTTGAAGTTATCAGCTTTACTCATTTGCCTCCTCCACTAGACTATAAGATTCTTAAGAGCCAGGGATGTTTTTATTTTTGAAGACCCTGATTCAAAGTAGGTACCCACATATTCAATTAAGTCAAACTGAAGTTTTCACTCGTAAAACTGTAGTCAAAGGAGTTGACTGTATTTTATCATTTGTAGTCCTGGCACCCAATAATTTTGCCTGGCAATTACCCCACAATTCATTCATGTCTTTGCTACAGCATAGTGAATGTGGTGACAAGTAGTTGTAAGATTGTATCTGGTGGTAAACAAACATAAAAACATGAAAGTCTTTGTAGGCCATGTCAATGAGTTTGAATTCTATCATAAAAGCATCTGTAAGACCTTTAAGAACACTATTTTAAGAGATCACTGTGGCTTAGTCACTATGTGAGCAATGAAGCATTTTTGTGTTAAGAAATATAAATACTATTTAAGAAGCCATTGCAATAGTCAAAGTAAGGGTTAGTAGAGGCCTGAAGTAGAGTGGTGGCTAAGAGACAAGAAAGATCACTTAATCTGAGCTACATGTTGCAGGTAGAATCTAAAAGATTTATTGATAAAATTTATGTGAAAAATCTAAGCTGTTATGTATCATTTACTGAAATAGGGAGAACTTATTTTAGAGAGAATAGATATCTGGCAGCAAACAGAAGATGGATTTTAAATGTACCATACTTGAAAAAATATCTAAGACTTGCAAGTAGAAATGATAAATTGGAGAGTTATCAGCATAGAGATTGTTATTTAAAGCCATGAGCATAATTCACTTCAGAAGGGAGGGTACAGGGAGATGAGAAAGGGGCTTAGTATAAAGTTCTTGCAAACTCAAACACGGAGAGACTTTATGGAAGACAAAGAGTGTGAAGAAAACTAAGGAGAAGCAATCAGAAAGGTAGAAGAAAACATAGGAGAGGTTGGTATCACAGAATCTAAAAAAAAATTGTGTCCCTTGTATAATATTTGTTACCATAAAAGGCATTGATGAGAAGAGTTTCAACAATTTGGTGGGAACAGTAGAGGTAAAATCCATATCTGAGTTGAAATGTTAATAGAAGATGGAGAAAAGGAGGAAGTACAAGGAGACAACTCTCTCAATAATTTTTACTCTAAAGTTGTACCAAAAAAAAAAAAAAAAAAGTAACTATAGCCAGAGGGCAATGAGAGCAGAAGGTATGTGGTAGTGGTAGTGTTCGTGATGATGGTAGGAGTTGTGGTTATGGCCCCTTAAACATTGATGGGAATGATCCAGTAGAGAGGGGGTGAAAAAAGAGAAAGTGAAGGTAATTGCAGTAGTAAAGGTAAAAGGGGATGGAGGCAAGCCTTCACCAGAGGTGAAGAATTTGACCTGTGCAAAAAGAAGAAATACTTCCTTCATTCTATCAGGTTAGAAGAGAGTGCATGAACATATAGCCAGGTTTATAAATTTGGTTATGGAAAGATGGGAGCACTTCAATCAGTTGGCTTCTATTTTGACAATAAAGAAGGAGATGTATTATAAAGTCTTGAAACAAAATATGCATACCAAAAAGGCTCTCCTGCATGTTCTGTGTTTTAATTTCCCATAGATGTTGAGGGCTCTGACAAAAGGGCTTTGCTGTAAATTTCCCCACTCATTACTAAATTAAGTGGCTACTTAAACTTTATGCTATTTATAGAATTAAGGAGATAATATATAAGCCCTTATTTTCCATGTCAGATATAATAAAAATTAATGATAAATAAAATATTTCTTTTACTCTTTCATTATTCATTCAACCAACACATGTACTTATTGGACATGTGCTATTTAATTACCTCATCCCTACTCAAATACAACTCTGTGCAAAATACGAGGTTAGGGACTAGAAATGTAGGATCAAAGACCAAAGAAATAGATCCCTACTCCTAAGAAGCTTATCTCTAGTTTGATATTATAGCTAAGAACTATTACACAGAGATTTAATATAAATGGAGTGTGATAAATTCCATAAGGAAGAAATTGATATGAACATTTAAAAAAAGATATCAATTCTTGTTTAAAGAATAAAGGAAAATAACATGTGAAAAGCCTTGAAGAATGGAGAGAATTTGAACAGATATAGATAAGGAAAAAAACATACTTGGAAAAACATAAAACATAAAAACATAAGCAAAATCCCAAAGGTGGTAAGATATGGTTCATGTACAGGGAAAGAAAATGGAGCTCTTTTCCTATAGTATATATTAGGCTAAAAACTGAAATTTTTCTTCATCCTGTAGGTGGGAAACCACGAAGGTTTTATTTTCCTTTGAGTGTAAGACATAGCATGATTAGAACCCTATTTTATATTATATTATAAAATATTATATTTTATCTTATAATATTGAATATTATAAAATAAATATTATTGAATATTCAACAATATTCAATTATAATATTATAATACTGAATATTATAGCAGTGAGTGATGTCTTGAAACAGAGATTCTGGAAGCAGAGAAGGAAATTAGGAGACTTTTTAAAGTGCTAATGGGATAATGTTCAACCAACCAATGAGAGACTCTGACTTTTGTCCCTCTGGGTTTCTGGTACCTTGCTATGGACTCAAACTTAATATTTATGTCTGTACACTTGGCTGTGTATCCTGGTACTTGCTAGACTTGATTTCCTATTTAGCTATAGACTTTGCTTACTCTGCTTACTTTGTTCTTACTCCTGTGGCCTCTGATGAAAATCCTGCATATTCACTTCTTTCCTATTACTCATCTAGGCTGCCAGCCCTCCACTTCTTCATGCCCATCTTAACTTCCATAGCATCAAGTTTGGTATTTTTACATATAAAAACATTAAGGAAATCTTCTATTACAGAAGATAAAATCTATGTAGACTAGAGTTAGTGGGAATGTATTAATTTTAATAGTAGAGGGAATCAGGAATCAGTTTTTCCTACGATTAACAAGCATAAATTTTATACCAATATTTGCCACCTTCATCGATAGGTTTGTCAAAAAATACATATGTGAACAACAACATGATTCAAGTTATTGTATTAGCTGAGGTGGCTATGGTAGGAAATAGACCCAGAAATATACATTGATCCAAACATAACTGCCATTTATTTCTGTCTCTCTCTTTTTTTTTAATTCTTTTGTACCCACATCAAGTTCTGCATTCTTTTTTTTTTTTTATCCTTATTTCAGCATATTGTGCGGGTACAAAAGTTTAGGTTACGTATATTTCCCTCCCCGCCCCCAGTCAGAGCTTCAAACATGTCCATTCCCTAGACAGTGCGCATCGCACTCATTATGTATGTATACACCCATCGGGGAGATATTTCTGTCTCTTAAAGAGTCCAAGTAGGATAATCCTGAGTCTGAGAGTAGTTTTTCAACCAGGGATTCAGGGAGCCAGGCTCCTTCTATCTTGTGGTTCCATCATCTTCAAGGACTTCATCCTCATCTCTTTGTAATGGTCAGAAGGAAAAAGAAAACAGAGGAAGCACATTGTTTCTAAAAAGCCTTGGACACATAGAAGTGACACATAGCATTTTGCTCACAATCCACTAGAAAGGACTTGGCTCATGGTCACACACAATAGCAAAGGGAACTGAGAGTTTTAGTTCTTTGTCTGTCCAAAGAAGGGAAAAACCATTTTTTATGGCAGTTATTAATTTCCACCAGAGTAAAGAAAAATAAGGTAAAACTGATTACAATATTCTTTGCAAAAATGGGATAATATTAACTTGTTAAATTAAATTGGACCTAAGGCTGCCTCTGTACCTTGAGTTCTTATGTAATGAACTGAAACCTAACTTAATATATAAACCACTGAAAGCCTAATTTAGGAGTATATTTTTGTAACAAATAGATGAGTGACAGCCAATCACAGCAACCAAGCTTCGGCCAGTCACAGGTTGCCAACTGATCATACCACGTCCAAATAAGGCAAATGTCGAGCTGTAACCAATCAAGCTGTTTCTATTTTCTGTCTATAAATACTTACTGTCCACATTTTGGAGCAGAGTTGTCTGAACCTCCACTGGTTCTAGGTGGAGATCTACCCAGTTTATGAATCGTTCTTTCCTTCTTTGCTAAATTAAACTCTGTTAAATCTAATTTGTCTAAAGTTTTTCTTTCAGTAAACTATATGAAAAAATAATACGTATGATTAAGCATTAAATATAAGATGCTGCTATTGCATCAGTGCAAGCGTACTGTGAGAGATAATACAGAAACTATACGAATTAGATTCAGTGTGTTTCTGTGTTAAAATGTTTTAATAGTGATTTTCTTCTCTTAAATCACAAGTTGAAAAGGAACTTGGGAAAAAAGCTTCTTAGCAAAGTAAATAACTGGTTCTTATCAACTATTAATACAGCTTTCAAAACAATTTAGACAGGAAATAAAATGTCCTTTATCTCATATAATGTATAATATTTGTCTGCTGTGTGATGTAGGTCAGAAGGAGTCTGAAGATGGACTTGAAGATGAAGAATTGGATGCCAGTTTTAGGATATCAGTGTTCAAACTACCTATACATATTTCAAGTCCACTGAAGTATGCTGCAGTACTGAAAGAGAAAAAACAAGATTCTTGTCCTGCCTATGCTCAGTCATTTTCTACCACTCATCCACAACCAATAATTAAAAAAGACACAGTGTTGGAGAGGAGTGTACGAAAAGAATTTTTTACAACACACAGAGCTGGTATAAAACTCCAAGCATTTAGTGATATTGATAAATATTACACAGAACAAAAGAATCAGGAATGTCATACAGAAAAAATAACAGCTATAGCTATGGCACAAGTTGCCGAAAGACAAGTTAGCCTAGCTGTTCATGAAAATTTGAATAATAAAAGATATGCTGCACAAAAACTAATTGAAAGAGATAATGAGGCAATTGAGAATGGTTTACAACAACTTAGGCAGGACAGATTCAACTACCTTGAAAAAGTTAGAGAGAGAAGCGCTATGTTTCTAAAAGAAAAAACCCGAAAGACTACAGAGCGTTTATTAGTTCAAAACTTAAATAATGAGTGCAACTTTTTGGTGAAAGGAATGTTTAAACTCAACAGACAGAAGAAGAATGAGGCTCTCCTACAAGAGAAAAAGCTGACTGTTCAGCAAAAACGAAGAGCAGAAAAATATCGGAAGAAGTTACTTAAACAAATGAAGGAACGTAGGTAGGTACAGTTTAGATATAATAGAAACTTTTAAGTCAATTTTATGTGGACATTGCAGACTAAATGTTGAGATCTAATAAGTAATATTTTGTTTATAACTTAATACATTCTACTTTGAAAATGCAACAAGCAAAAGGACAAATTATGTACTAATATATTACCAAAGATTAAACCAAAAAATAACTGTTGTCTTTCCCCACCTCCCACCTTTGTCATCCAACAAAGCCTGCTTCCTAATTATTATTTGTTCTTACAAGTGGCATCACTGTCAGTGCTAGAAACCTCGAAGTCCTTTACAACTCAATCCCCCTCATTACCAACATCTAATGTTTTCCTACCCATTTTACTTCTAAAAGGAGTCTCAAAAAGATCCTTCCTTTTCAATCCCACCTCTCTTATTCTAATTCATACTCTCATGGTCTTTCTAAGAATTCACAGTATTTTTCCAATTGAGATCTCCTTCTCCATCCTCCGTATTTTCTTCAGCCCATATCTGTTCGGTAGCCAACAAACCTCAATTGTCTTCACAATGAAGTTCTAGCATGTCATTTCCTATTTAAATATGTTGATAGCTTGCAATTTCTCACAGAATAAAATCTATTTTATCTCCTCTGAATGGCATTTCAGACATCATATGCTCTATTCTCTCTAATCCAGACTCATCTCACAGTAAGTTTTCTGCTGTAGAAAACTCGCCTAATAGCACTCTCTGCTCTAGACGGACTAAATTATTCTCCACTTCGTACTTTCTTATCCCTGTGGTTTTACTGATACTATCCCTCTTTCCCTCAAATATGCACTCTTCAAGGCAAGTCCAAGCCCACAATATTACTGTTGTCTGCATATTATTTATTATGCAACACAAGCCTGTAAGTTATTGTGCAACTCAGAATGCCTTGGGGCATTCTAATTGGTGAGAAGGTAGGGCCTATATGTAAAGCAAAAGACATTTTTTCCTTCAGAGAGATGCATCACAAGTGGCTGATGCTTGGCTGTGTGGCTGTTTCACACCTGGTTGCCACCTTCATATAGTACACAAATTACACAACCACTGGCAAAATTTCTCCTTTCGTTATCCATCCTTTAATAACCAATTCAAATGGCATTTTCACTTTTAATCTATCCCCATTGCTCTTCCTTCCTGAATTAATCCCTTTAATTTTGTGGTGATTCCATAGCACTTTATTTAGATCTCAATTCCTGCAGTTGTCACAAGAGAGCCTATAATATCATGCTTAGCTTGTGAAGCCTTTATAACATAATTTGGTACATTTTTCCATTTCAATGCCCAGTACAGTACTTAGTTAACAAATTTATTCAACAAATATTTATTGAGGAAAATAGGTAAAAATCCCAATTAGTAATGGTTGGATATAAGCCCATTTAAGTCATATAATAGCCACTGAGAAGAGTGAGTGTTTTTTTTATGTATTTTTACTTAATGCTTAAGCCACTGGAATGAGAAACAATGCATATTTTTCTTTCAATGTTTGTACAATGAAGATAAGTAGTCAGAGTTATTAAATGTATAGCACAAATATAATTAACCAAGCTATTAAAATAGTTTCACTAGTCATTAGAAGAGCATAAGTGCTTATTTCATGGCAATAAATTTGTCCTCCACATTTTTTCTGTCCCTCTGTGATCATTGGTATTTCTACTAAGAAGTATTTACCTTCAATTCAAATCATTCAAGTAGTAATTCACTTCTAGCTCCTGAAGATTCCTATCACAGGTGATGTAGAGACATAAAGATCATTTGGCCCAAGAACCTGAAAATATAGGTGGGAAATAAGGTATCAGACCATAAGACAACCAGAGTTAAATAATACTAAAAACAATAATTTAAGCCCTATCAAGAGAGAATTAAAATTTCTGATAGATAAACAACTGAGAGTAATCTAGGAAACTGGAGGGAAGAAAAGATGTCTTTTCTCAGACATTGCAAGGCTGACACCCCTATAGCAAAAGAGAGATTAACAAGCAAAAAAGCATAACAAATGTATTTAATCAAAATTTTACATGACAGGAAGGCCTTTAGAAATGAAGACCCAAAGACCCAGGGAAAACTGTATATTTTATGCTTAGATTTGAGGAGGAATGGACAGTTGTATAGAAGCATGGTTGGATAAAAAGAGAGTATAACCTAACAGTAATAAAGTGGTAGGAACTTAGCAAGTCCTGTTTGTTCAGATTCTTTTTGGCCCTTCTGTGTAATATTCCTTCCCCCTGGGTATAAGGCAGGATACCCATCACATTAATGTCTTTTAAAGAGATGGGGCAGAAGTTCAAAGCAGTCTTTCTGCTTCTGTAAATTTCTCAATTTCCTTCAGCTTAAAATACTCAGTATATCAAGGTACTATATTTGGGGTAGCCTTTCCTGCACCTTATCAAAACCTTCAAAGAGAAGGCTTAACTAAACATCAAAGTGTTCATTCCAATTCTCCCTTCCCTGTCATACAAAGATGAATAAGATATTCTTAATCCTCTAAGAACTCTCAGTGCAATGGCAAACATAAGCATACATTTGAATTATTACAAAAAGAAGTAGGAAAAGTACAATTGCTGATAAGAATTTGGAAAAGCAGAGAGATGAGGGGAGACCATTTGGGGCAGGGAGAAGAAAAGTTGGTAAGTTCAGAGCAGGTAAAGTATGGGGGAGAAGAAGGAGATGGTAAATAGTGCTGTACATGGCAGACGTTTATGAAGGAGGGCAGTTGAAGGTGCAATTTCTTTGGAAACATGAACTTGATTAGAAAGGGCCTCTAACTCTCAGTGGACAGTTAGTTGCAAGGTAAAGACCACTAGGACTCCTACCAGAAAGAGACATTGCATTTTAAACATGTATCTTACAACAAAACCTTCTTTTCAATAAATATCTCAGAAAATAATCATTAGGACACACTTTGGACAAAGCTTCCTCAAACAAATGCAACCATTTTTAAATTGTTCCATGATGAAGATTTTTTTATTTTAAACTAAACTGAGTGAGATGGGAGCTCTGGAAATTAATATTTACTCAAAATATTTTAACCTACATTTGCTAAATTTGAATTTCATTAGTTGTCAAAGGATATTGTTAATAACATAAAACCATGACCCATAAAAATATAAAATGAGCACATGCCAAAGATTTTATTTAACTCATTAATGAATAAACCAGTGAGATATTAAAGCCAGGTTAAATGAGAATTCAAAGAGCATACAAATATAAATCAATATATCTATATCTATCTATATTTTATATATATATATATATATATATATATCAGCAATCAGGAATGCCAAAATAAATTTACAAATAGATTCACAACCAGTCAATATCCACTGGGCTATAATCAATTATAACTTAACTGGACAACATTTATTTATATTTCTATAAACAAGACTCATTTGCATTACTTATATTTTCCTCAATTTACACATTGGTTAAACTGTTTGAGAAGACTGAAAGGCACAGATAACTCTGAAGAGTGCACTAGCCAGAATCCCCAGTAATTCTTTTTAAAAAAAATTTTTTTGAAAGCCTTTCACACATTTTTTTCTAATATTAGATTGAAGCTTATCAGCCAAAGTTTTATCCTTGTGATATTTTAAGTGGCCAAACTATGTATATACATATGTTTAAGACTTATACAGAAATACTTAGAGATCTTTATAGCTGCTCATTTTATTTAAATTCATTTAAATGGTGTCATTTCAAAAAGAGTTTGTGCTAGAAAGAAGTTTTAAGTAAGAAGAAAGCATTTGCCTTTTC
Source organism: Varecia variegata (assembly GCA_028533085.1). NCBI lineage: Eukaryota > Metazoa > Chordata > Mammalia > Primates > Lemuridae > Varecia > Varecia variegata. The sequence goes on from CM052444.1 coordinate 57,009,651, forward strand.
CTAGTTATAAGCCATTTTTAGCTATAAATTTACTGAGGAGCTCTATATAACACCTTCTTAAGTATAAAAATATAAATTATACCCCAAATTTAAAATAATTTTCCTTAATATACACTTTATATGTATGTGTGTGTGATTTGTGCACATAATTTTAAATAATTTATTTTAATAAAAATATATTTTGGAAAAGAGAATGAAAGCAGTCTGGTATATTAAAATACAGATCTAGTGCAAATCAGTGTAATTTAATCAGCTTAGTTTTTATTGCAGTAAATTGACTGTCCAACCATAATTAAATTGTAAAGGATACAGAGTCCAACGAGCATCCTAATGTATCCTAACTGAATTATATTCTTTTGTAAGCTTCTGCAAAGGTATTATCCTTGAAATCACACAGTAATAAGCATGGTTTTGGTTAGGTCAGTAGTATGTCACAGAGGCCATTTTTGAGTTTTACTCTAAATGTTTCCAAATAAAGGTTGGGTATCGATATGCAGAAAAGAGCTGTGACCAAAAAATAACGTTTGTTTAGAGACTTCAGAAATTTTTCAATTTTGATATTTTTTCTACTGTTGTATCTTCATTCACCTGAACTAAAAGCATTCTGATGAATTTCAATAACTAATGAAGTCATTGCTGAGAACGTAGCTCCCTGATTCTGCTATGTGGAATGAAGAAAAATAAAGGAAAAAAGGGGAACCATAAGACTCTAATTTAGAAAGTTGATAAAATACCCACAGGAGTATTTAAGCATGAATTTAAGAGAGACTTTGGAATGAAAAAGTGTATATATCAGACAAAAACCAAGATATTCTTGTCTATACTCTGAGAAAGTGTTATTACTGTTTAAGACAGAACAGCAGGGTGTCCATATTGAAGTTGAGTATCAGTTAGCATGGAAGATCTAGAAAATAAGGTGGTTATTCAATTGCATCATCTTCTGTTTGTCCTTATTTGATCATTGATTGACCTATACCACCTTCTTCATTCACTATGGTCTTTATATCATGATTTATAAAGATGTTTTCTCCATCAAACTTCTGCCATAATCATAGTTAACTTCCAAATTCATAAGAACAATCCTCCCAATACCCTAACACCAACATTTTTGTATCCTAGCAAACTTTATGCCACCTAACTGTAAAAAGCTCATTTCTATAGACCCATAAAGACCCTCTCATCACTTAGAACTGTCCCACCTCTTAAATCTTAAACTCTTATGTATGTGTTTGTAGCTAAAATCTTCTATCTCTTCAACTCCTTTCTTGTTTTACTTTCACCACACATACTCTTCAAATATATGGTGATACCTATCCCTCACATGAATACCTTTATACACTTTTCATTTCTAGTGTAGGCTTCAGTGTTCATCAATGCAATTATTCTTTTGTCCATTCTGTCAGTGTTTCTGAAGTCCTTTCCTGTCATTTCTTCCATTATACTAACCAACGCTCCCCACCCGCACTGCCGCAGCCCTACCTTGGAACAATCCAACTATCTGTCTTCATTTCTTGTATTCAGGTAAAAATAGCTAAAAGAAGTCACTGACCTGTAGATTTATGCCAATATTAATTTTATTGCTTCCACTTTTAGCTGCTCCCTCCATTGCATGCTTATTCTCCCATTAACTACAGGAGCAATTTCAAACCTTCTCTAATTGTAGAGCTCTTTATCTAAACAATACTTATGGCCTCTCCTTCTCAACAAGCCACTTTATCTGTTTCCCAAATAAATTTTAGGCCTTCAAGCTTTAATTCATTCAACTTTCTATGTCCATATCTATAAAATTCTATATATTATACATTTACCCTAACTTCCTTTTCTAAAGTCTCAGGATTAGGTTTACATTTCCCTGTTAAAAGCTAATAATCTCTCTACTTATGATTTTTGTAATCTTTAAAATCAAGTAACATAAGGCCTTTGTGTAAGCCAATATATTTATGGTACTTTGTTATACAGGATACAAAATAGAGATTCCAATGTCATTCTCTTTTTCCCAAGATTGTTTTGTTTGGTTGTTCTAGGACATTTGTATTTCCATATCAATTTAAAGTTTAATAAATTAAAAAAAATTAAACTTAATTTAAACATTTAAAATAAATCTAAATTAAACCTAATATATGTTTAGAACAAATTTAACTGTCAATTTCTACCAAAAAGATTCTTGGCTTATTAATAGAGATTACATTGAATCTATAGATATTAATATATTTGGGGAGAATTGACATCTTAATAATATTGCTTTACAATCTTTGAACATGGTATAACTTTCCATTAATTTAGCTATTCTTCAATTTCTTTCAACAATATTTATTATTTTTAGGTATAGGCCTTGCATATCTTTTATTAAATTTATGTTTAAGTATTTTATGCTTTTCTGATCATATTTTAAATTGATTGCTTTCTTGATTTCATTTTCCAATTATTTGATGCCGATGCATATAAATACAATTGATTATTGTATATTTATCACTCTTCAATTATTTTTTAGATTTATTTTTTAATTTTTATTTTAAAGTAATTATAGATTCACTGGAAATTCCAAAGATGGTGCAGAGCGATCATTCATTTCCTTCACCTAGTTTCCTCCAATTATTTTAAATAGTACTTCTCTTTATATTTTGTCCACAGTTTAAAATTCTTATCTGTAGGAGAGCTATTTCAATACACTTTTTAGACTTAATTAGTACCCTTAATTACATGTGTAAAATCCCTTTTCCCATGATTTCTGTTCTGCTACATGCCCAGACATGACTACTCTCCTGAGCTCTAGACTCATGATAGGAGTAGCTAACTATTTTTTTTCTTCCCCATTTTTGTCTTCCCCATATTCAATAATTTATTCTCTCTCAAGAGTTTAATTCAACCCTCTACTGTAAGAGTAGCTAACTTTCATTGAGTGATTATTAAGTGCCAGGCACTCCTTTAAGAATTTTAAATTTATTAGCTTACTTCTTAATAAACCTTATGAGTTGGATTATCCTCTTTATAAAGATGAAGAAAATGATGCAGAGAGAGCTTAAATAGCTTGTCCAAAATCACACCAGCAGTAAGTTTCAAAGCTGGGTTTTCAACTCAAACAGAATGGCCTTACTACCTGTACTCTTAACAACAAGCCATTGCTTCTCTCTATTCAATTCCCTGGGCGTGATCACATGGACAACCAGACTTTTTAAGCCCAAAATTACCAAAACAGATCTCTAATCTTTCTTCCCATCTGGTCACTTTCCCTACATTTACTATTCTGATAAATGCCACTATTATCCATACAGTAAAAGTAATGATTAAATGTCAGGCATTTTCTCTAAGAATGTAAATGTATTAACTCATTTAGTCCTTTATTAAACCATATGAATTGAATTTTCTCCATAAAGGTGAAGAAAATGAGATAGAAAGAACATAAAAAACTTGTCCAAATCACATAGTCAGTAAGTTGCAGACTTTCTAGACTTAAGCCCCTCTTCCACTCCTCAAGTCCAGATCTGAGTACACCTACATATAAATAAAGTACTACATGATCTTGTCTCAGTTGGTTTCTCCAGGCTTTTATCTGCTCCTCTTTTCTCCTTTCCAAAACCGTATGGCCCCATTAGAGGGATATCAGTTGGAGAGCATGCCAAGCTATGCCATCCTCTCTGCCTTTGTTTTGGCTGTTCAGGCTACATAAAATAGCTTTGACAAAATGCCCCTCCTTCCACTTTCTGCCTGGAAAATACACATCTTTAGAGACTCAATTTAAAGCTTATTTTAATTCTAAAGCCTTTCTTGCTTTCCCTCCCCCTGCTCTCTAGGAGCTGGAGGCTGGAAGTTGAAGATCACAGTATCAACAGGTTTGATTTCTCTGAGGCTCCTCTCTTAGATGCCCACCTTCCTACTGTGTCCTCACCTGGCCTTCCTTCTACACAATCACCTTCCTAGTATCTATTCCTCTTCTCGTAAGGACACTAATGCCAATTATATTGGATTAGGACCTACCCATATGATCCCACTTAGCTTTAACAACCTCTTAAAGGCCCTGTCTCCAAATACAGTCACATCCTAAGATATTTGGGGTTAGGACTTTAACATATTAATTTTGGGTGAATATATTCAATCCATAAAATTGTCCTAGACAAAGCTTGTATTTAGTTAGGTTTAAGTAGAAATTCTGCAAATCCTGACATGGGGTTGTTTTAGATGTTTCTTTGGGAATCTAAGACATGGTTTATGTGATTTCTCAGTTCTGGCCAAGAGAAATCTTATAAATATTAGTCCAAAAGGAATATTATTTAATGATATAACAAAATTATATAGAGTTCTTTTTCCCATTTGTATGTGTCTATTTTTAAGATATCTAATTATTGTCATTAACAATCTGATTACTATAATGTTAGTAATTTAAACATATCTAATTCCATGACCTTTCTTTTTCCTCTTAGGGCGGAAGACATATATAAAAAACACTGTGAAGAAAAATTTGTTACTGATATGATTACCTTTCAAAAAGCCTGTGAAAGATTTCAAGACATTAAAGCAAAAGTTGCAATTGTGAAAACTGGTTTACCCTATCAATTTCCTGATGGATGACAAAATGATGCCAGATCACATCCTATGACTATCTTAAATTACAGCTATTATTTTTAGCTGAAGGAATGTGTAATAATACTCTAGAAGAAGAACTATTCTATTCTACAATATGGATTTATATGTATATCTTATAAAAATATAAAGAATAGTTTAAATGTTTCTCTTATTGGTCATAATTTAACTTAAACCAAGTTGACTTAGCCCCTTCAAAAGGTTCCTTATATATGCAGATGCCCAAGGAACAATTAAAACTGACTTCATTTATTGCAGGCAATATTGCAAAGTCACCGCTTACATTCTGTTGCATATTCTCTCTGAGTATAGCGATTTGTAAGCTATTTTCAGTGTCTCTGGCAACCTTAACATAGTAGTTTCTACCCCTACTGCTGACTTTCATAAGATGCTGTGTACTTTGATTACTTTCATTACCTGCTTTCATATATTTAGTTATATTTCCTGTTTATTTTGTTAAAACAATATCTGAATTTGTTTTCAAAATAAAGTTTTTGTTATTGTATCAGTGATTCATGCTCTTATAAAAATATAAACTATAAAAAGTAAATTAAATATTCTTATCACCTTCCTTGATGATTGTAAGATCTCTGTATATTTACTTTTAATATATTTGCCTTTTTTGCATATATTTGGATGTGAAGATGAGGGGGAGAGAGAGAGAGAGAAAGGAAAGAAGCAAGAGAGAATACATATAATTATATAATTGTGATGACAAAATATACAAAAGTCATATATATTAACTTTATATCTACTTAATGCATACTAATGGTAGAAAATTTGAAATATAAATAAAAATGTTAAAAAGATAAAAATTCTTTATAAAATTCACATTTTCATCAATTTTAAATAGTATTTTTATATATTTAGAAAGATAAATAGCTTACTATAATGAGTACATCACTCACTAAATACACTGTGGCTAAGTCCATTCACAGTTTCTCTTTAAGACTCATCAGTTATGTATGGAAGCTTTTCAAGCTGTGTTGCCTTAAAATTCTCTAATTTTATCAGTCTATGGTAAATTTCCAAAAATTAAGTATTTTATAACAGTGATTATTCAGTTGTGCTTCTATATTGGACTGCTAACAAATGCTGGTAGGATTTTCCTAATTTTCCATAAAATAATAGCCGTCTATTTAAATCTGTGGCACCATCTCTCACTTTCCTGTTAATTACTGGGTAACTAATGAGAAAGTCATATTTGTATTCCTAATTATTCTTCAAAAAGAACAAAGGGACATATCATGGGGTGGTAAAATGAGTGACGGACTTAGGTTTCCCATATCAAGTTAGCTAATCTCTCTGTTAACCCAGTTTTCTGTTGTGTGTTTGGAAATAATATGTACATTTTGGAAAGATACTTTCCACAAAGTAAATATTTAATAAATGTAACTGTGTGTAGTAGTGGAAGAAGTTGTCTTCTCTGTGTAGTTATCAGAGGATTTGTCAACTATTGACATGAGAAGATTTGAAAAGTACCATCAAGGAATAGCATACTTGTTTGTGTGATGTATTTGGATATAAGTCATTCATGTGGCCAATACATTTATTGAATGCTTGTTGCCCTTCCGCTAAGCTCCCAGTTCATGCTGTGAATCTTTTATAGCTTTTATTACACAGTAGGTAACCAATAATTTCCTTGACTATTTCCACTTAACTCTGGCTTGAAGGTAAAAAATATTTTACTCATCTCTATGTCTCTATTACTTTGTAATAAGATAGATGTGTTATTCACAATGCTTTTTCTGCTTATAGCCCTCTGTTCCTATTTATGTAATGTCCTAAGTCAATCTCATGACCTTTACTATTATTGTTTATGGTTTGAAGAAGCCAAAATCTGTATTGCTAGGTTATAGCTCTAGTTTTGATATGTCTCCTATATTTCCAAAATACATGCTAGACATCTCTACTTTGAAGGCCTGAAATATTTTTAAAATCATACATTAAACTGAAATTCATTTTTATTTTCTTATTATTTTCCTCTCCTCCCCTACATCTTGCTTCTCCTATGTTCACCAACACTCATAGGTTCATAGTCATGTACATGGTTTCCCATAACAGAAAGTTAGAAGATATCTTTGACTCCTTTCTTTCACCTTACCACATTTTACTAGATATTATGTCCTATATGTTCTCTCTACAGAAGGTCTCTGTGGTAAAGACTGGCTAGCTTTTCACCAAATCCATTTTTTCTTTCTCTCTCTTGGGCATAACTAATCTGTAATCACTAGCCTCCCTTTCAGGAGGAACTGAGGAACATGACTGAGTCCTGCCCAGTGGAATCTGTATAAAAGTGTTGGGCACACTTCCAGGTATGTCTATGTACTATTCCCCATGACCTTTCCTCTACTTTGACCACCTTGGAACATCTGGTCACAGATGACTGACCCACTAAATGGAAAGAACCCTGGCTCCTAAATCACAACTTGGAGTAGAATCGAGAACATCTCTTTTGTGCTTTACATAACCCCCCCCAAAATTCAATTACATTAAGGGCTTTATAACCCCATTGATTACATTATACCAGCAGATAACAAAGATTTAATCAATAGCAATTTAGTACCAAAAGGAAGAATGGTACCATCACAAAAACCCAACATAAGTGGTGTTTGCTTTCCAGGGTAGTAAGGAAACCATTATTGAGACTAGAAACAAATAGAACCAGGTTTACTGACTGTGTAGCTCAAGAGTAGGCAAGCTTTTTCTCTAAGGACCAGGTAATAAATATTTTAGACTTTGTGGACCACAAGGTCTCTGTGGCAAGTACTCAACTCTGCTGTTGTATTATAAAAGCAGCCATGGACAAAATGTAAATAAATGAGTATGGCTATGTTGTAATAAAACTTTATCTACAAAAACACAAGGCCAGCCAGATTTAGCCCATGGACCATGGTTTTCTGACCCTTGGCATAGGTAATTGGGCTTGCAATTTTTTTAGACCTTATACATGAAAGGGTGCTAGGTCCTCTCTTCCAACCTAATACAAATCTTAAAAGACAACAAATTTCCCAAATAAACAACTACTATAACCTTATTTGTACTAATAAAGCCACCCTAAAGTGTTGTTACAGATTGATATAAATTTTTTTACACACACTAATAATACTGAAGTATTTCAAAATAAATCATCATGAAAACAATATGTAAATGCAAGAACAAAATCTGCTTAGAAAGGGAAGTGCCATCTTGAAGCCCAAGGTAGCAGGAAGAAGTAACAGCGAGTTACACTAAAAAAGGAAATGATAGAAAAAAAGATTAGAACCAGAGAGATGATATACTGTGACCTTTTCTTTGAAGAGTGAGATATTGAAAGGAAAAAAAAAATCTTCCCTTTCAGTGTCCTTAAAACAAGCAGTGGCCACTGCAGTCCTGAAGCAGCATTCAGGGATTACAGCAGCGGCACCTCATCTTAAACGGGAACTAAAATAGGTTAACTATAACTTTCTCTATTTTTTCTTTCTTTGAACCAAGAGTAAATCTGTATTTTATGTTCAATGATCAATTTATAAGTCCAAATTGTGTGATAGTGCAGAGCAATAATTGAAAGCACAGACTCTGGAATCAGAAAGACCCGAGTTTGAATCCTTTGCTACATTTTATTAATTATGTAACAAGTTATAGTAGCTTTGTTTAAATTTCCGTTTCTTCATTTGTAAATGATAAAATGTATATATAAAGCATTTAGTACATTACTAGGTCATGATAAGCACTCAGTTCATGGTAGTGATAATCATGTACTAAGCCAGTAGAGATTTCATGAACTCTTGAGAAATGACTCTTTCTCTTAAAATTCATCTAGTGTCTGGTGTCTTATTGTTACCTTTGGCCTTACGGTGTACTTTGAAGAGAATGATTCCTACAGTTGCATATGTACCACCTGTCAGCAGGAGTGAGTCTTGGAATTGCAGAAGATAATAAGGCCTGACTATAGTCATTCAGCACGGGATGGACAATAGCAAGAGAAAGGGACCATTGTGCCACTCTAGAGTCGTTCAGGCAATCACACAAGGACAAACTCAGGAAGTCTAAATATGGTCCCGGATAAAATTTTCAATCTTATACCTGAGCATATATTATTTACTATTAGATCTGAGTATTTATAATTTCTCCACAGAATGGATGACTCCATGACCGAAACTCCAATCCAGATAAAATTTTATTTTCTCCACAGATTTTGTTGTTGTTGTTGTTGTTAGCCTTAGAACTCTATCTTTCATTGTCTTCAGAAACATTTGAGTCAGTTTCACTTTCAGTTTGAATGAAAAAAATCACATTTTCTCCATAACAACTACCCACAATGGATATTCTCTCTCTCTCTTCCTCTCTCTCTCTTTTACACACACACACACACACACACACACACACACACAAAAAAAAAAAAAAAAAAAAAAAAAAAAAAAACCCTGGAGGGCTGTAGATACAAGGAAAACTAAAGGAACTAAATTTTTGATAGGAAGGAGCCCTTTCTGGGGATGCAGAGATGCCAAATCTGGGTGTGGGTGGGCTGAGACTTAGACCTGTCAGGCAGAGATTTTGCTGAGTTTTTTTAAAATTTATGAATTTATAGTTTCATAATTTACAAACCTACAAAGATTTTTGGGCTGCTGTGATGGATTAGAATCTATAGAACCAACTAATTCTCTTCACTGAGTTTCTTCAGTGAAACTTCTATTGAGTTTCCAGTAATGCAGGGAGCTGGAAGACTATGCTGTCATGGAGAGAGAGACAGAGAGAGACAGAGAGAGACACAAAGGGGGTGGGGAGAGGAGAGATATCTTTGTAATCCTTAAGTGTTTAGATTCTGAATAACTGCTGGAAGGAGGGATTGGTAACAGAGATAGGGTAGATTTCACTCTCAAACCACAACAGAAATCTAATGAAGCTACAACAAAACCCAGATCCTACTTAACCTCTAATTAGATAGAAGTGATCAATTCCTTATTATAGCATACTGGAAAAGCTTGTCTTCTTTAAAAAAAAAATTTACTCTACTTTCTACAGTTATTTTAAACACAATGTCCTATATACAAAAAAGAATGCAATAAGACATATGAGTAAGTAGGAATATATGACCCATCATCAAGAGGAAATACAGTACAGTCATTCCCACAGATATCACGGATGTTGGAATCAGTAGAAATATTGGGTGTTAGAAGGGTTAAGCAGACAGGATGTTGTGAGAATTAGGCACCAAGAGAAACCTGGGTTTGAAAACTTTTTGATGGATCTCAGATCTTTCACTAAATGATATCCTTTTCCATTTGGCTTTTAATAATTTTAAACCACTTCATTGAGATATGATTAACATGGAAAAAGATGTACATACGTAATGTATGCAACTCAATGAGCTCAGGGATAAGTATACCCCCGTGAAGCCATCACCACCATTAAGGCCATAGACATATCCATCACCTCCCAAACTTTCTTCTTCCTCCTGTTACTAATATTATTATGGTTTGTGGTAAGAACACAGCAAAAGAGCTACCCTGTTATAAAATTTTAAGTTGACCATACAGTATAAAAACTGTAAAATAAGTTTTATAAGCATGTTCAAGAAATTAGAGAAAAATGGGCCAGACTAAAAAAAATGGAGAATTTCAACAAGGAGATAAAATCTCTGTTTAAAAGAGAACCAAATCAATATTCTAGAACTGAAAAATGTTATCATAAATTAAGAATTTGTTGAATGGGCTTAATAGGAGACTGATTTTATGTTTAAAATCAACACATAAAAGTTTTTTTTCAGTTAAATTTAAAAAGCAATATGTATATTGTTGGTTAAATTGTTTCCCTACTCCTACTCTTTTAGCCAGCACATTTAAAAAGATTTCTTAGAATTCTGTTGCACTCTTTCATAGAATAACTCTTGCCTTTGATGGAAATTCTGGACTTAAGAAGAATATTTTTTTTTTATTTCACACACCCACAGAGGCACAGATTACACATACATTCAGACACATATACCAAAAAATGTCTAAATAACAATATCTGATCTCTACCTCAAATTCTCTCTTTAGAATACTACCATATTTCTTTTTTCTTTACTTTTCTTTCTTTCTTTTTTTTTTTTTTTTTTGAGACAGAGTCTTGCTCTGTCGCCCATGCTAGAGTGCTGTGGCATCATCATAGCTCTCACAGCAACCTTAAACTACTGGGCTCAAGCGATCCTCCTGCCTCAACCTCCCAAGTAGCTGGGACTATAGGTGTTTGCCACTAATTTGAGCTCAGCTAATTTTTTGTTTCTGTTTTTAGTTGCCTGGCTAATTTTTTTCTATTTTTAGTATAGATGGGGTCTCTTGCTCAGGCCTGTTTTGAACTCCTGACCTCAAGCTATCCTCCTGCCTCAGCCTCTCAGAGTGCTAGGATTACAGGTGTGACCCACTGTGCCTGGCCCTACCATATTTCTTGATTGTTTCTAGTATTTATCTTCTACAGGTTGAGTATCTCTTATCTGAATTGCTTGGGACCAGAATTGTCAGACTTTGGATTTTTTTGGACTTTGGAATATATGAATATATATAATGAGATATCTTGGGGATAAGACCCAAATCTAAACACAAAATTCATTTATGTTTCATTTGCTCCTTATACACATAGGCTGAAGGGAATTTTATACAATATTTTTAATAATTTTATGCATGAAACAAAGTTTTGAGTGTTTTTTGACTGCAACCCATCACATGAGATCAGGTGTGGAATTTTCCACTGTCGCATCATGTCAGCACTCAAAAGTTTCAAATTTTGGAACATTTTGGATTTCAGGTTTTTGAATTGGGGATGCCTACCCTCTACTACTGTAATATTCTGTTACCTGTGCCCCATTCAAATTAGAATACTAATGGTTCTTGAAAACACCATGATTATCTGACTTCCTCCTTGATTCCATTTATTTCTCCTCCCATCTGGTATGCTCCATATCACAAATGTCACCTGCATACTTTCTAGAGAAATCTAATGCCCCAACAATGTGATCCATGAAAATTTGACTAATTTTTCCAATTAGATGGATTCTATACCTTATTCTGAACCACTAAATACTTTAAAATATTGTATTTAAATTATAAAAGCAGCATCCTTTTTGAAAAGTATAAAATATATTAAAATTTATACAATGAAATTAATAACATTGAAAAGCCTGTGGCCCACAGATAACTACTGTTAACAGTGTGGGGTCCTTCTTTTCAGGTTTATGGGTGTGTATGTGGGTTTTCCTGTTCACCAGTCTTGCTTTCTGGTTTTTCATCCTACTCCTCCACCCCACTCTGCCACTTTCTGGGTCACTAACACATATATAATTGTTGGCTGAGCTCTTTCTGTCTCTGACTCTACCCATAATTCTATGGTAACTCTAACATATAAAACAAACTAGGCTAATATCAGTACCATCCTACACATCAAAACATATACCTTTTCTGATTGTTTTATTTTAATTAATATATATCACAGTAGATGAGTACATACAGGGTAACTCAGCAGAATTTTAGCTAGCATAAACAGTAGCACACACATACATTGGGAAAGAGATATTATACTTTTATATTGGTATAGATCCTGAGTTTGAACTAGGATGCACTAGTGGGAGAAGGATCAATCTTCTTACCTTATTTTAGGCAAGTGAGGTTTCTCTGTTTCATGAGGCAAAGTACTGGTTGGCTTTGTGGGTTTTTAAGGAAGAAAGATACTTATCATAAACAGTGGTACTAAAGGTATCAGACACCCCCTCTCCCTACTCTGTCAGGCAGGGTGTGGGCTCATGATAAATTATTTATCTTTGCCCAAGACTCTGGGTCTTTAATAAGTATTGCCAAGACAGAGATGGTTGATAAATTATTCACTGCCATTGCAACATTAATATTCCAGAAACAGCAGCTACTAGTTTCCTATGGTAGCCGTATCAGAAATTCACACCAGATTCTTCCTGTAGTGTGACCTCACTTTTTTTTTTTTGTGCTGCGTAGATTCTCCGACTCCCTGCCCATATCTTAACCTGGGCGTGTCCAGCCTTCCTTTCCCCGATAAATTTCTGACTACCAGGAGGAAATAGTAGGTGTATGGAGTAGTATGTATAGAGTTCCAGCCACACCTTGGAACGTCTCCATATACTTCTATGTCTAGAACTGCAACACTTTCCAAGCAAGAGCTCATGTTTCTCAGGAATGGATATTGGGTAAACCTACCAGGTAAAGCCACCTGTCCTAGTGAATTGTTGGCTGAAGGCCACCCATTGAATGGGTGGTGGAGGAGGAGAAGTCATACAGTTTAACTATGTCCTCATAAATGCATAGAGAAATAAAGATCACAATCTCTATTCAAATTGCCTTCATTTTGTGTCATAAATATATTTGTGTAGTTTAATGTAGTTTTTCTACCTTTCCATTTCCCCCATTCCTTATTATATAATATTAATGTGATATTGTAACAGCACCAAAGTATAATGGACATTGTACAGTGATCCTGGGCTCCAAGTTGGATGTAGTAACCGATGGGACTTTGATTTATTCCCTTTAAGTAAGTGGATGTATGCTTTTTTGGTTGTATAAAGAATACAGATATTAGGATTGATACACCTTCTGGGAGTAGTGAGAGTTGTTAGTATTAGAAGAAAAATGTAGGTGGATATTTGTCAAGTTCTTTTATTTGTTTTTATTTCTAAATCATCTGAATGTCCTTTTTGGGGGAAATATCCTTTGGCCAAGTCATGTTTTGAAGTGTGGATCATATCCTAACACAAGTTTAGGGGGATCAAATAATTTCCACCCAAACTTCTGATACACAGAGTTAGCCATTCAGTGTTCATGCTAGCACTTTTAATTCTAAAGGAGTTGTATTAAGACCAAAGACAATTAAGGAGTCATTCACAGTGGTGTTGAGTCTGATAGAGGCAGCAGAAAATTTCCAGTAATAGAAATGCAAAAGACGGTGTTGTCCAGCCTGGATTCCTGCTACCTAGCCTCCTTTGGTATGTGCCCATTTTCTGAGCTTGGTCTCCAGATTTCTTCCTTTAGATTCAAGAGTTACCAACTACCCTTCCAGTGAGTATATTTATTGTTTTCACCATCAATTATCTCAGTTGCACACAAGCATAAGAAGAATTCTAATATATTTAGCTCATCTCAATCAACAGTAATTTTCAAGTGTAAATTATTTTTCTAAAGTTCACATAATAGACTTTTATTTCCTTAATCATCTATCAAATGGGTATAGTAACAATATCTATCATAAAAGTTTTAAATGTTAGTGAATGTAATATACCCAGAACAGTGCCTGGGCCATAGTAAGTACTAGATACATATCTTCTATTATTATTAATCATTTTCAGGGACTTTTCCACTTTGGGGAAAATTGAAAGGTAATGCATCAGAGGCTTCTAATCAGAAGGCACATGAAATTGCAAGTCAGACATGGTACTTTGAGTCTATAGCCGTATGGCACTCACTTTACCCTACTTTTTATTTTGGTCATCTATTTATTTAATTGCTTCAGTTAGGTTACAAAATCTTTATGGTCAGGAAATGTATATTATCATCTCTCTGTTCATAGCCTTCTCTGGAAGTGTCCCACTCACCACAATAGTCCTCAATAACCGTTCACTGATGTCTTCCTTGGCTGTGACTTAGTGAGTAACTAAGTTGAAAGACTTTTCTTAGAGGCTACATCCAGAAAGAACAGAAAAGCTGTTTATATGTTTTTTTCATCCCTATTATAAATGTATTGAAATGATTGAATAATTCCTCCCTCTTTGCTGTAGTTTTCTACCTGTCCTATTTGTCACCTTTATTGGTTCCTTCTCTGTTAAATATATACTTTCTCAGACCATTCAAAACTTATCTAAATACACAAACATTCTGTCCTGTGTTTTACAGATCAATCCTATAAAATCAGACATTCATTCCCCTTTATATCACTGTAATGAAAACATCTTTGGCAAATAACCTATTTTCTAATCAAATCAACATCTTTCAGCCCTATTTTATGGAATTTGCAGAAGCATTGGATACTATTCATTTTTCCCTCTATGGCACATCTTTTTGCCCCTCAACTTCCATAACACATCTTGTTCTTCATATCCTTCCATACCCTTCTGACTTTTCTTCCTCCTGCTACTTTTATCCTTAAATGTTGGTGTTGTTAGGTTTGTCAACTAAAGGTTTACCAACGAAATTTATATGTTGAAACATAATCCCCAAAGTGATCATACTTAGAGGTGGGGTCTTTAGGAGGAGATTAGGACATGTGGGAAGAGCCCTCATAAATGGGAATAATGCCCTTATAAAAAACACTCCGAAGAGTCCCCCCTCTGCCATGTGAGAAAATAGCAAGAAGATGCCATCTATGAAACAGGAAGTAGCCCCTCACTAGACAAGGCATCTTCCAGTGCCTTGATCTTGGACTTTCCAGCCTCCAGAGCTGTGAGAAATGATTTCTGTTGTTTATATGCCGCCAGGTCTATGGTATTTTTGTTGTAGCATCCTGAACAGGCTGCTAAATCAGTTTTCCACCTATAGTCTTCTTCTCCATCCATACGTTTCCTGGTTCATAGTATGTATGGCCATGGTTTTTGGCATCACCTATATTCTAATAGGTCCTAACAGCATCTGTCCTGAGCTGCAGATATATTTCTAATTATTCTCTGCACATGTTCACTTGGATGTTCCACATGGCACTCAAACTCAACATGCTACAATCTAAAATCATAATCTTTCCTTTTAGAACTCAACCTGTGGGTCATCCCTACTTTCCCTCTCTATTTCATGCCTTATATAACCACATCTTGTCTGTCCTCTTACCTCATTGCTCTTAAAACTCTCCTTCTCTGAATCTTCAATAACAATGCCTAATTCAACCCCTATTTTCTTCCTCAAATCTATACTGCCCTTGCATATCCTGAAATGCAAATCTACTCTTTGATTGTATCCTCACTGCAATAAAGTCAAAACCCTTTTTACCTAGCAGAAAAAAAAAAAAAAAATAATGATTTTGCCAGTCCTTACCTTTCCAGCTCCTCTTGCCATCAGCACTATCAAGCCCAATGTTCCAGCCATCAGACTATTCAATTCTCTAATTCCACTACCTGGAATGCCCTTATTGCGTTGTCTGATCAGACAACTTCTGATTGATCTTCTAGAGTCAAGGGGTATGCTCTGTGTTTTATCATAGTATTTCTGGGCATGCCTCTATTGTATTGCATATTATATGGCATTATAACAAATTGATTACATACTGTTTCACTCATTTGACTGTGGATTCCCTGCGTTTTATTTTTGTATCCTCAATACTTAATAAGTCAAGAAAGTGAAATATTTTTAATTTCCTGTGTGTACTATTTAGCCCTTGGAATGGTTTCAAGAACAAAGGATAACTCTTTAAAATATTTAATTGTTTTTATTAAAATGTTCTGTCCTGTGGTAGAGGAGGCAACCAGTTGATGAATATATTTTCCAGACTGGCAAAACTGGGATATAAGCATTCAGTGCCTCTAAAATTTCAAGAAGAAAACTCTCCCCTGTCTTCTTTGAATTAACTATCTCAACTATTCTGCTGAGGAATCAACTTTTACGTTAAAAGCCCCATTTATAGTAATTTCAAAAACCTCCCACTCTTTCTTCTTTCCTACATTTAGAGTAAAAAAAACAAACTTGAAAGCTGGCTTTTTTAAAAGAATTTTACTTCTTCTAAAAATGTGGTTCTTTAGATAAAGAAGAAGAGTGATTATGAGAGTTAAATAAAGAATGAAGCACTTTATCATCACTTTGGAAAGAGTTTCTAACACACTACCTGCATATGTAATTGCTCACCACACTTTTCCTGGCCTCTTCTCCCTCTCTTGCAGCTGTCCTCAGCCAGAATGCAGAGTGCAGTCAGCATCCCTATGAAAATGTCAGTCATTCCCATGCCGCAACTCTCATGACTTACAAAGTAAAGTGCTTTGAAGAGGAAAGTCACCTGGTAATCATACCGATACTGGCTTTTTTCAATTTGAGGAGCCAGGGAGTTTCAGCTCCAAACATCCATCAGCAAGGAAGTTGTTTAGTTAATTTATCTGATAATACAATATGTAGCCTTTGTGCTGAGCTGGACCTTGTGAAAATGGCTGACCTGCAGCAGAAATCTTTAGATACTGGCCATGTTCCCCTGGTATTAATATGCAGTAAAGGTCTCCTACAAAAATCCTCTTATTATATGGAAAAGTAATCATACCATAAAATGTGCTTTCTGAGTGTGCTGACAGGTCTGTGGGTGCGTGCATGTGTTTCCATGTACCTGAGAATATGCAGATGCCAGTCTGCATGTGCAAATGAGCGCTTCTGAAAATGACTGAAGCTAACAAAAGCAGTGGGTTAAACACTCAGGCAAAGGAAACATTGCTTGGGTCTAATAACCTTAAGCAGAAAAATATGCATGATTACTGCTTAAGCCACAAGGAGAGAAGGGCTTTTCATGGTCTACTTTTGGAAAGCAAGGTAAAAGCAGAAAAATAAGTCACAAGGAGACTTCATTTCAAATATTTGTGTGTGTATGTATATTCTGTTATACAAATATATATTAAGCACATTATATACACATATTGAATATATTTTATATATACATATATATTTTATATACACACACACAATACACACAGCAGGTTCTCGAAAAAAATCAATTTTGACAAGGGCAACTGTCTGTGTGAAGTTTGCATGTTTTCCCCATGTCTGTGTGGGTTTTATCTGGGTACTCCGGTTTCCTCCCCCATCTCAAAGATGTGCACGTTGGGTTCACTGGTATGTCTACACGGTCCCAGTGTGAGTGAGTGTGGGTGTGTGTATGAGTGTGTCCTGCAATGGGATGACAGACTGTCTAGGGTTGGCTTTCACCTTGCACCCTGGGCTGCTGGGATAGGCTCCAGCCACACTGGACCCCAAACTGGAATAAGCTGGTTGGAAAATGAACGCATGAATGAATACAAGTTATTATAAAATAAGAATTTGTAAAGTCTATGAAAATCATTACATACGCATGACAACAAACGATGCAGTACAAAAGCACTCAGCAAGCCCACTCTATCTGTGCTTGTTTTTGACCTGTGCAGTGATGGGAGTGCTCCTTACAACTTTTTATCTACTCCCCTCCCCCACCATCATTCACTAGCTCACCAAAAATTGAGTAATTATCTTACTCGTTTTTAACTAATCTTTTTATATGCATGTAGAGCTCACATTTATTTCAATGTTTAATATTAGAAGTGTTTTCAGTCCTTATTTAGGAGTTCAGTGATGTTTTTTTGAACAGAAATATGCCACAGAAACTTAGCTGTTGTTTATATCAATTAGCTTGTGGTAAAATTGGTTTCCTTATATGTTGTTTCACTTAAAGTTGCAGCTTCCAAGAACCTGCCAACGATGTTGTCAATAACATAACATTAATGACTTACTGTATGTGTGTATATATATGAGTGCGTGTGCACATATATATATGGAAATTTAAGATCTGTGTCATCTATATTTGGTAATTACTATAGTGATTGGCATACAGTGAGCACTTAGAATGTAGAATAAGTGAGTGAATAAAGGAATAAATAAATGGGTGCAGACCACTCACAATGGCTATAATTCTTGTAAGAAGCAAATAGGAGGCATGTGTTCCTAAAGTATCCAGAGGAAAGCTCTAATACTATGATCTAACTCTGTGCTTTTCCCCTGTATCTCTTTTCACAGGTCTGGCCTACTTGTGGCTCTTACTAAATAAAATTTACACTTCAAAGTCTTATATTCTGCCAAGTGAGCTAAGTTTAGCAAAGAATTTGAACTCAGAATGCTTACTAGGATTGATATAGACAAACAAAAATAGACTTTGAGAAGTTAAATGTAAAGAAAGGTAACAGTAGGCCCAGGGAGAATTCGACTGTCAACTATATAAGAGATATCCATAGCACTTGTCTCACAATGGGCTGAGGAGTAGAGCCGACGAAATGGAAACTCAAAAAATTATTATGTATATTTTCTTGGCCTCAACCACCTAAAGTTTTCTATAGAGAGGGAGATTATCTAATTCTAATAGATAAGTTTACATTATTATTTTTTTCAAATATCCAAAAATATTTGCTTTGGGTGATAAATAGATTTAGTCACTGCTTGTGCACCAATGTGTTTTTAAAATATATTTTTCTCATTCTCTATATTTTCATTATCAAATTATTTCTTTGTCATGCAATTTTATGAGTTATCAACATTTAAAATGAATTTATTTCTACTAGAATGTATTTTGTAACGGTGAATCTTATAACATAGCTTGTTGGATGACAGTACTGACTGAGGGACTTTTTTTCTCTCACTGTTTGAGCTTTGGCACTTTCCTCAAAAGTTGCTTGTGTGTTTTTTTCCCCTTCATTTTCACTACTGCTTTCCAAAGAATTGCAAGATCCAGCAGGGTTTACCTGATTTTGCCTTTCCTTTCCTCCTATAAATTACAGGAAACACCCCCGTTCTCAACTACTGGCTTTTCTTTGAAAAGACTAGCTTGCACCCTTATGTCATGGTGTCTGAGCCCATCACCAAATGAGAGTCCTGGGGAACCATTTCCACTAATGGACTCCACACTCCCCAGTGCAGTTAATTTCACCCTTGTGGTCAGAAAGAGTTAATGTCCTTTGCTACCAGGGTGTTAGCATAGACACTGGGGAGAAGATGATACCCTGTGATTTTGCAAAATGGATGTCTTAAAAGTCATTAACAATTTTATCTCCCAGAAGTTTTCTCCCAGTTTTTTTTCTTTTCTTTTCCTTTTTTTTTTTTTTTTTTTTTTTGTCTCCAGAAACTTTAAACTTATACAATATGCAACCATCGCTCTTTGGAAAGGGCATCTCAACAGATTTGATATTCTTATATATTTTTGCCTTTCAAACAACTTGATGAGTTGCTTCATTAATCTCTTGGTCTCCCTGCCTCTCCTCCATCTGGCATCACTAGCAGATGGAGGCAGAATTGCTCAGATATAAAGGGACAGACTCCAACTACAAATATATCACAAAGATAGTAAACAAAGACACTTTGTGATTATTGGACAGTAAAAATGACATAGACTCCATCATTATTTCATGTAGATGTTATTAAATATGGGCTTTCACAATTTAATTTAGTACATAAACTATGACCTAGTGATTATGATTCATACTTTTAGTCAACATATGTCAAATGAATACCTACTATGTGCCATGAAAGTAGCTTGGGATAAAATGAGAGCAAAATAAGACATAATTTTTGTTCCACATAAATATACAAATAATAGTTTCTAAGATGTCAAGTATTTAAGATATACATTAAAAATTCTTAGGGCAGATGGTTTTTCATAAATGCACTATGCTGCTGCCCTTCTACCCTTCACACATAAAGTCTTTGTGAAGCCCTCTCGGGTAAACATTATCCAACTTGACTCAATATATATGAGGGCCAATCTATGGCAATCAATCAATCAATCAACACATTTGCCAAGAAATAAACCCACTGTCAGCAATATATTGTGCTTGGCTTGTGATGAATGTGAGGGCTGTAAGTCAATACACCTTCTTCTCTCAAGGAATTAAAAAAGGCTATCACCAAATGCCCCCTCACTTCCTCCTCCACCTTGCTGAGGCTGCTCTGTTACAGGGTCTACCATCCAAGGCAGACAGTGAAGCATCATTCTGGGTCCCACTGCTTCACTGTTCCCCCTTTTTCCTTTGTCTAAATAATCGAAGTCTACATCCATTTAAAATGTGTGAAATCCATTTCTTCTTCTCCCCCACCCCATTAGTTCAGACCCTCATCATCTTTCACCTGGACATACTGTGAAACAATCTCCTTTCAGCTTTTTTGGCTCCACCCCGCAGGTACATTAATCTTTCTGAAATAGGAATCTGTAACTGCCACCCCATAGCTAAAAAATAAACCTTTAATGCCACCTCATTGCTTTCAGCTTAAAATCCAAGCAACTTAGCATGGAACAGAAAGCCCTTTAAATTTAGGTCCCCCCTCTGCCTTCTGCCTCATCTCCACCTGGCATTTGCTCCTCTGTGCTCTGGTTACACACAGCCCCTCGGAACACGGAGCTCCCATGGTGCCTGGAGTGTTCTGCCCCCACCGCCTATTTGTCTTGGCTTGCCCATATTCATAACTAACAGACTGCCTCTATATACCTTCCTTGAAAATTTCTCTCTCTATTCCATCCTTTCTGCTTCCATCTGAACCTGGTGGCCCTCCCCTGTGTGTGTAGGGCCCTATACATATCTGTCATTTTTATCACATCATAATATATTTACCCATTGACTTTCTTCCCACAGACTATAATGTTCTTGAGAGTGGAGACCTGCCATCTTATTTTCTCATCATCTTACCTGGTTTTATGTCCAATCTTTGTATTTAAGGTCATTTCTCACTCTCCAGAGCTTCTCTGGTTTTTACTGACTCTATTTAACAAATGTTCATCACCCTTGAGGCTCAGTCTCGGGGGGTTGGGAGGGGCATGGGCAATATACTTAACCAGAACGGTTGTACCCCCATAATAAGCTATAATAAATAAATAAATAAAAGTTATCATTATGTATCAGGTACTATGTGGGTTACTGATGAGATAAAGGAGCTTTATAGATTGGGGAGAGTATCAATCTCAGCCTGGTAAGGTATTTTGGGAATAAAGGTGGTTTATTTTAAGATTTGGGATTTAAAGAACATTAGAGAAGTTGAGGGGGTAAGGTCTGAAAGGTGCAGCTGGGCAACCATCACTAACTACTACGGCAACCTGGCAACCTGAAGCACGGGTGGAGACACTTGTCCCCAGGCAGCTCAGGAAGCTGCGGTGCCCCTGCTGCGTGCGGTAGTCTTGCACCAAAGCACAACGAAGTCTTGGCTTCATTTCCTCCAAATGGCCCGGGAGCTCCTCTGGGTGGTAAACTGCATCCGCACTCGTGGAGCTTACCCTGGGAAACCTAGTTCTCAGCGCTCCGGGCTGCTGCTGATGCTGGTGGTGCCCTGTTGATAACAGCTAGTGCACCACAGGGAGAAAGGTACAAAGGAGAGGGGAGAAGATACAGTGTGCTGAGATCAGAGGGTAAACATAGGCAATATAGCAGAAAGAAATGGTTCAGAAAAGTAGACCAGCTGGGTGAAGCAGCTTGAGAGGCCGTGTGGGGAAATGAGAAAAGCCTGGTCTTTGGAGTTGGAATAATTTGTTCCCAATCTGTACGCTGCCGTTATTAGCTATATAACCCCACTCAACACTTAGTTTCTCTACGCTGCAGTTACCTCATGTGGAAAATGGGGGCAAACTCTGCAGGCAGGGTTGTCATGAGGATTGAGTGAGAATGCGTGTAAGTTCCAGGGCTTGGCACCCATTAGGCATTCTGTAAAATTAACTACCATGCTATCCTTAGATGTGCTGGGGTCTTTCACAGTCCTTTTGAAATTTATTGTCCCTAATATTATTAGCCATGGGATCCTAATGGATGTTTTTCAAAAAAAGAACTGGAGATACTGCTCTATAATAATTAATTTGGCAATTAAGCTCTTTAAATATTTGTAGCATGGTTCTCTAGTGTATCATATGTTTCCATGAGTGTACATCATACAAATTTCATTAGAGTGCAGGTTCACTGAGGGCAGAAGCAAAGTGTCCATCTTCTTATACCTTTCCACAGTTCCTAACCCAATCTGATGCTGTGCACACAGTTGACAATTGCTGAATATTAACAGCAGCGACAATATCAATTTCTGTCTCGTACCAGCTATAAGTTTCCCAAGCTGGAAATGAGAAAATTTTAAAAAATGGAAAGAGGAAAGTATTTTATGTATTTGAAATGAGGAGACCAACTATGAAAAATAGCTAAAACAGGTAAACAATATGAAGTAAATTGTATCTATTCAAGTGTGAAAAGGAAACACTTGAATAAACATAAAAATAACTTGTATTGTTTGCTTTTAACCTTAGCTAAATGGGTAGGCTAAAAATTATCACAAGAACATTTTTCAGATGACCTTGTCCTACTTGAAATGGTAAAAATATCTATGAAAATTTTCATTTTTAAAGGTCACAGCAGTACTTTTTTTTATACAGTTTAAAAAATCAGCAATCTTATTGTTAAAAGTAAATCTGTAAGAAGTAGATAATTATATGTTTTCTGATCAATTGTTTTTCTCTTTATTGCAAAGCTAGATCATTCAGAGAGGTCACATTTGTCTTGAGTGTTTGGTATAATTGGCCAAATATCCACAGAGCCTTTAGCTCAGAATTCCAAGTGATTTCTGAATGAAATGTGAAGTCATATTTATAATAAAATGGAAAACCAACAACATAATAATATATAGGCCTAAGATTTTTCTTAATATTCATTATATGCAAAAAGTTTTTATGAATAAATAATTGATTTGTTTGAAAATTGAGCAAAAATATAGAAAAGAAAAGATGGAACTCTGGAGCTATCAATCATAAAAGTGATTAAATCTAAGATTAGACATAACTGCAATGTACTGCATCATACATGGAATATCTTTTTGTTCTTTCATTAAGTGAATAAATATGGACATATACCAAAGATTCATCTTTATTCATTTCTGGTCTCTTGAGCTATAGTTGATTTACTTTAACCTTGGCATGTCATCATTGAACCAGTAGACTAGTAGTTCTTATAGATTTAATTGATTTATTAAGGTAGTAGGACCATCTATATCAGAGGCAAGAAAATAATGAAAGCATAGAATTACTTGCTAACAAAGCAGCAAAGAAGATATACAACATAAAAATATCAAAAAATCTCCACTGCATCAGATGAATGGGTTAAAACAATACTTAAAAAGTACTTTCTAATTTGACTTTTAAAGTTTAGTCACTTTAAAAATCCTGTGTGAAATAAGATAAAAACAACATATGCAGATCATAGCTTTCATGGGATCTGCTCTGCATGGCAGGCAATGAATGGATAGAGGGGGCCCATTGTAGCAGGTGAGGTTCTCTATAGTTGTAAGGAATGTAATTTGGAAAGCAAAAAAAACACATTCCTCCTCAACAGACCTCATGATTATCCATGGCCCACTAAAAAGCCCACATTGAAAGGATCCTTGGGACCATTTTTTTCATTTCATTGTAGGATCTGGTGCTAAAATATGTGTTGTGAGCACTCTGTCTCAGGCATTATCCTGTACAGGATGCCAGTTGTTCATTCAGCCTTTGTCATCCTTGCCTGCTCTTGGGAAGCCATTCAAAGGTGTGCCTTTTGTCATTGTTACTTAGGTAATCTGATCGCTGCCTACTTTCAGTTTTATTTAATCAATAGTATCAAAAAAATGAAGCAGTAGCAATTTCTCCTCTGACATTTCTAAAACTTATCAGGAATTCTCTTCTGCTTCCTATTGTAGTTATCTGTGAATGACTTAACATTACATTCTTCATTGTATGACCACGTCTTATTACCAAAACGTATAGTACTATACATATCCAAAAATATGTACAAAATGTGGTATAGTACCTTATATACACCAAATGCTCAATAAAGGTTTATTAAATTGAATTACCCCCTGGTGATCTTTAAATTGTATTTCCCCAGAGGATACTTGCCTCTCAGACTCAATCAGTTCCTTGTTTTGCATTTTTATAACATCCTTTATTTCCTCATAGACTTTTCATAATGTTAACCAATTAATTGATTAATTAGTTGTAATCATTTACTTAATATCTGTTTTCCTAATAGATTCTTGAAAGCAATAACTGTACCTATCTTAATGACCACTATTCCTACAGCTAACATAGGACCTGTAGGCACTCAGGGGATATTTTATATATGGCTGAAAATGCTTAAGTGTTAATAATTACTACCTCCTTTCTCAGCTACAGAATCTAAATTTTTACTCTACTGGTTCATAAGACTTGTTCGTTTATTCTCTCATATATTACATAATGTGTTAAAGTATATATCTCACAATATATTAGATTCTGTGTATGACTTACACCCCAAAAAGACAAACCTTGGGCTGCTGCATTTTATTTACTGAAGTAATCCTCCCCTACCTCCCTGTTCACCTCATAAAGGAGTATTTTAGTGTCAATAATGCAGCTAGCACATTTTTCCAGAGTCCTTATTTCTGCTTATTTTCTCTCTTGCTACTCACCTTTTGGTCATTTTCCAGTTCATTAAAACATCAACTTGAGGTGAATTTGTTTTGTGAAATTTGTTAGAAGGGGGTTAGACAATGGAATGATTTGTAGATTTAGTTGTCTTTGCTACTGTCTACACTCTGTTTTTTTAGATAATCAAGAATTGAGTATATATCTGGGAGAACAATTCCAGATAAATCTCATGAGATATTCTAATGGAAAACTCAGATTAAATTAAAAATCTGGGAAATGCAGCCATAAGAAATATTTGATTTATTTAGTTAAATCACTATTTTCTTGGCTGTTGTCATATCAATTCTTTGGAAATGAAAATGTAAAAAAGTTTATTTTTTGGTGGATCAATATTTTACTTTAATAATCTATAAAATGGAAATAGTAGCAAATAAGTTATTCAGAATTCTATTGAAATTTACATACAGTTTATTTATAGAATAAAATTGTACTATATTATTAATTATGTTATTTTAAATGAATTCTCCTCCCACCTCTCACATGGAAAAACAGGATCTTTTTCTCTGTATTTCCTGAGGAGAGTCAATAAGAGAAATGTATGCCCTTAGCTGAGTTCCTCCAAAGTGGAGTTTCTTTATCTTAGTTATCTTTCTACATGGTGCAAACAATTGGTTTGTCCCTAAGCAATCACATTGTAATTAGTCAATAATGACAGTAAACAAGGGTCCCACTTTCCCTCATAGTTCACTCCTCCAACAAAGTGATTCGCAGAGTTAGTTTAATGGAGTGCTGTCACCAGATTAATGGCTTCACTTTGAAACTATGTCAGCCCCTTGACTGGATATGTTTTTGATAGGTGCCCTGGCATCTAACTACAAGAAGGAACCTATTAGCTTGTAACAATGCTTTGTTTCTCTGAAGCCTTCAAAATGTGTACTTTGTTTGCAGAAAAACATGAAATTATCCTATTTGTACTTTATTTGACCAAAAAAAAAAATGTGCTAGCTTTTTGTTTTGTTTTGTTTTCATTCTTGAAAGGTGACAAAAATTGTCCTGAAGAGCTATGCACTTTCATAAGTCCTGTTTTGCAAGGTAGAGGAATAAGACCCTTTAAGTACAATACTGTTCTCTCTTTTCTAAAAAAATTTTTCACACTTTTCTGTCCAGTGAATAGAGGATATTTGTGTGTGAACGCCACTTGATTTACAACACAAACAGCTCTGTTTTGTGAGCAAAACCTCACTTCCATACTTCTTTTAATATATCAAAATACCTGTTGTATTTCACACATTTTCTTTTGCATGTCATGCATTTCTGTGTTCTGAAGCAAAGCACAAAAGAATTGCTCATGCTGGTAAAGCTTACCCCCTGAGACAGGTATCTGTTTTAGTCATGCATTTTTGGTGTCTAAGCTTTTTAAGTGTGTCCACCTTATGATGAAGTACTTTGGGGACATTCGCAACTAACCCTATTTGGATGGAGTCACATGCAATGTTACTTTTGTGTCTGATAACTTTAGAGCAGTACTCCATTGAGTTAAAATCAGAGAAATTTATTTTCTAAAAATGAGTTTGGGGACAATTCTATTCACAGAAAAAAGAAATATTGGTAGCAACCAAATAAATATCTTTTTTTCTGAATGATTTGGTTATTTATCTACTTAGGAAAACTTTACTGAATACCTACTACGGGAAGGGGGCACTGCTAGGTGTTAAGAACAGACCTGTCAACAAGATAACATGATACTGTCCCTGAAGAAATTTAAAGAATAGTTGAGGAAACAGAGAGGTGCACACGTAATTATAATAGAGTGATAAAAAGCTATAAAAAGAGTTAAGTACTGAGTACTGTGGAAGTACTTGATGGTAGGGGAGAGCAGCACCCAATCTAGCCTTTAGAGGTTCAGGAAAAGTTTATGTAAGGATTAAGTATTCAATTGAATTAACCACTTGAAATGAGGGATGATGTGAAAAGAGAATTCCAGACCCAAGCAAAAGCAGGAGCAATTTCCTGAAAGACAGAGAAAGTAAGGTGAATTCAAAGAAATGAACTTCATTTAAATAAGGGCCTGAAAGGCGTTATCAGAATTTGGGACATTATCCTGAGAGTAATTTTGAGCTAATATAGGGTTTTGAGGAGGGGAGTATGTGATTTAGAAAGATCATTCTGAGTCTAAGGTGGAGAATGGATTTGAGGAAGGCAAGATTGGAGAAAGGAAGCCCATTAGGAGGTTATTAAGGTAATCCAGGCAGAGGATGGTGAGGCATGAAGTTAGGTAGCGAAACTGGGGATAAAGGAGGTCAATGATGTTAACATTCCAATTTCTACCTCTTCACCTCCATTTGTGTAATGTGCGTTAACTGGAGATTTTGCCTACATTTATACTATGATGAAATGCCTGTAGATCTAGATTCTTTAAGATCTTTGAGATTAGAAAGTGATGCTTTGCTAGGAATTTTATGAGTAATTGCTGAAACAACTGCTAGCTGCCTTACTAAGAGAATGGACAGGCGACGTATTTGTGGATGTGAATGATATCACCTCACTCTGTCTACAAAAGGTAGTAAAAAAGAGATCCTAGGAAGGAGGCTTTGCTCTTGGACATGTAATTAAGGTAAAGTTCAAGGACTTTGCAGTGTCAGTATTAATGGAGGAGTAGTGTTATGGGTTGAATTGTACCCCCCAAAAGATATTGAAGTTCTTACTTCTGAGACCTTATTTGGAAATAGACTTTGCAGATTATCAATTTAAGATGAGGTTAGTAAGGTGGGCCCTAATCCATTATGTTTGTGTGCATATAAAAAAAATTGAATACAGAGACCATGTGCACTGGAAAAACACCATGTGAATATTGGAATTATGTTGCCACAAGGCAAGGAACTACTAGAAACTAGGATAAAGGCCTCAACCTGGTATTTCCCTAGTACCTTCAGAGGAAGCACAGCCCTGCTGACACCTAATTTTGGATTTCTGGCCCCCATAGCTATGAGACAAAATTTTTATGTTGTTTAAGACAAGTTTTGGTATTGTGCTATGGAAGTCCCAGAAAGCTAATACAACTAGAAAAAGGAGGACTCCATCTGGACACAGAAGGGGATTTTCTAGATGTTGGAGCACTTGAGAAGGAGGATACGTTGGTCTTCTACAGACGACTATGTCCCAGTAACTGTACCGTTCCACCCTGTGAGGTGAGTCCAGTGTTTCAGCACTGTGTCTGCCAGTGTCCAGCATGTTTTTCTCACATCACTTCACATGTTTATAGGAACAAAGCTATGTTAAATATAGAGCTAGGCCCATGATTCTGGAGCAGAGCATTGATTTGATAGTTCTAACTTTCTTTCCAGGACTGCTGTATGCGATGTCACCATCTCCTTTTATGCCTGATCCCTTTTCTTGTCCCCATTTCTCAACCTACGCACTGAGATGTCTTGATTCCACTATATTAACTTTGGTTGATAATATCAATATCCTTCCTTTGTTCTGGGCTCATTCCCTACACCCCCACCCCAAATATCTTGTCTAGTCTGTGGTTTTACATCCGTCAATGAAAGCAGATTGTGAGTGAAAGTGGAAGGTGAGGCTGTCTTGGAAGCAAATATCTTTTTACATCCCTATGGTTTTATTATTATTTTATTGAGGTATGGCTTATACACAAAAATGTACATATCTTAAGTTTAGCTCAGATTAAGATAGAGAAGATTTCCAGTAACCCAAAGGGCTTCTTCATGCCCCACCCATTCAGTACTCCCCTCCAAGGATAACCACTATTTTGACATCTATGACCATATATTTATTTTACCTTTGGTTAAACTTTTATATTAACTGGAATAATATAAGATTTACTCTGTTGTGTCTGACTTTGTTCCTTCAGAATTATTTATAAGATTCGTCCATGTTGTTCAATTGGTACCTCAGCTTATCCTTTTTCAAAGTTTTGAAAATACCCATTTGAACTCTTAATGGACATTGGGTTTTTTTCAGTTTTTTGCTGTTATGATTACAGCTTCTGTGAATATTTTTGTACATGTCTTTTGTTAAACATTATTGTTGGGTATAAACCTAGAAACATAAATTATACATATACTTAGTTTAAGACATTTTCCCAAAGTAATTGAACCAATTTATACTCCTACCAGAAATGTATGAGAGTGCAAGTTGTGCTACAACTTAGACTCAAGGTATTTTATTATAGTTTTTTAAATTTTACCTCTTATGGTGGTTATATAGTGGTGTCTCATTGTGGTTTCAATTTGTACTTATCTGATGACATGTCCATATGACTTAGGTCTAGTTCTTGTAAATAGCAAGAATTATTTTGTTCCTAAGACAAATTTTCTTTAGTGCTACATTTCATCCATTTATATTTGTTATGATTATTAAAGTATTTAGATATTTCTACCATCTTATTTTATGCTTTTTGGGTAAATCATAATGAAAAGAAAGAGTAGTAATATTAGTACTTGTGTAGTGAAGAATTAACTTTACCCAAATAGATGTCTAGTCTTTGTCCTGGCTCTTGGGAGGTAGCCTCCAAACCATTAGATTTTTCCAAGTAATTGGAATGTCTTTGTTATGATGGGCCTCTTAGACCACACCTGATAGTTATGCTAATAAGGTGACTTATGGTGGGATCTTAGAGAGTTTATGCTAATGAGTTGACACAGACTGGGTTTGGCCATACTGGAAAAACCAACCATATCCTCTGATATCAGCCTGATCCCTGTGGAGGGGAGGAGCAGCTGGAGATTGAGTCAAGTGGGCAATGATTCACTCAATCATGCCTATTCGCTGTGGTCTCCAACCGCCAGGTCATGGACTGGTACCAGTCCCTGGCTTATTAGGAACCAGGCTGCACAGCAGGAGGTGAGTGGCAGTCGAGCAAATGAAGCTTAATCTGTATTTACAGCCACTCCCCATCACTCACATCACTGCCTGAGCTACACTTCCTGTCAGATTAGTGGTGCCATGTGATTCTCACAGGAGTGCGAACCCTACTATAAACTGTGCATGTGAGGGATCTAGCTGGTGAGCTCCTTATGAGAATCTAATGCCTCATGACCTGAGGTGGAGCTGAGGCAGTGATGCTAGCGCTGGGGAGTGGCTGCAAATACGGATTATCATTAGCAGAGAGGTTTGACTGCACAGAGACCGTAATAAATAGATTGCTTGCAGATTCATATCAAAACCCTATCAGTGAGTGGCAAGAGACCAGTTAAGCTGCATCTGGTGGCAGGCTTCAAGTCAGAATCCGAAACCTATTTTAGTCCATGTGTGGCCTGCCCATTATTTTATTTACCACTTCTGTCCGTGCCTCTTTCCCACACTGTGCACTTGTCACAGTCACAGTTTTGGTAAACCCACAAGCTAACCCTAACGAAAGTGAGTAAAAAACAAACGTCATTGGAGAGCTTCTTTGAAAAGGGAGAAAGACCCAATGATAAGACCGCAGAAGACTGTAAGACTGCCAACAAAATGAAAACTGTGTTCAAAAGAAAATACCAGGAGTCCTGCTTAAATTACAGATTCATTGCAACAGGTGATTCACATTCTCCAAGCCCCCTTTATATAACATGTGGTGACCAACCCGACAAAGCCATGAAACCTTCAAAACTGCTTTGCCACATGGAGACCAAGCACCCTGCAATAAAAGACAAGCCTTTAGAGTTTTTCAAAAGAAATAAATGTGAACACAAAGAAGAGAAGCAGTTATTGAAAGCCACCACTTCATCACACGCACTGAGAGCACCGAGGACATCATTCTTAGTGGCCAACAGCATTGCTAAAGCTAAGAAGCCCTTTGCTATTGGCGAAGAGTTGATCCTGCCTGCTGCTAAGGACATTTGCCGTGAATTTTTAGGAGAGACTACAGTTCAAAAGGTGGCATGTGTTCCTCTTTTGGCTAACACCATAACTAAATGAATTGATGAAAGAGCAGAAGATATTGAGGCACAATTGTTAGAGAGGATTGATGAGTCACCATGGTATGCAATTAAAGTTGATGAGTCTATCAATGTTGACAACAAGTCAACAATGCTTGTTTTTGTGCAATATATTTTTCAGGAGGATATGTTATGTGCACTTTTTTTGCCAACCAACACTAGAGCTGCAGAACTATTCAAGTCCTTGCATAATTACATAATCAGAAAAACTGAATTGGTCATTTTGTAGAGGTATATGCATGGATGGAGCAGCTGCCATGACTGGATGGCTTTCCGGTTTCACTACTCAGGACAAGGACGTCACTTCTGAATGTGCATCAATGAATGCTCTGTGTCATCCATAGAGAAAGCCTGGCTACCTGAAAAA
The DNA here is from genome assembly GCA_028533085.1 of Varecia variegata. Taxonomy (NCBI): domain Eukaryota; kingdom Metazoa; phylum Chordata; class Mammalia; order Primates; family Lemuridae; genus Varecia; species Varecia variegata. The sequence goes on from CM052444.1 coordinate 57,040,608, forward strand.
TGTCACCTTAAGTAAACAATGTTGTAGAGGATGTGATTAAAATTATCAGCCACATTAAAGTACATGCCCTTAACTCACATCTGTTCTCACAGCTCTGTGGGGAGATGGATGCAGAATACACAAGCCTTCTCTTATACACAGAAGTGAGATGGCTTTCTGAAGGTAGATCACTGGACTGTGTTTTTGAGTTGTGAGAGCTGCTCCAGAGATTTCTTTTAGAAAAACAGTCACCACTGGCAGCACATTTCAGTGACACAGAATGGGTTGCAAAACTTGCTTACTTGTGTGATACAGCCAACCTGCTCAACGAACTCGATCTGTCACTTCAGGGGAGAACGACAACTGTGTTCAAGTTGGCAGATAAAGTGGCTGAATTCAAAGCCAAACTGGAATTATGGGGGTGACAAGTGAACACTGGGAATTTTGACATGTTTTAAACATTAGCAGAGATTTTGAAAGTGACTAAGCCACGGCCTTCTTTCTCCCAGCTGGTGCATGATCAGCTACCTCAGCTTTCAAGAGTGTGAGTGTTACTGCCCAACCACAAGAGACCCCCAAACTGGGAAGGAATGGATCTGTGACCCATTTGTGCATAAGCCAGGTGGATCGACTTTGTCCATGCTAGAAGAGGATCAACCGCTTGAGATCGCAAATGACGGTGGCCCTAAAAGTATGTTTGCGGCAACTTCAAATCTCCATACATTCTGGATTACAGTCAAGAAGGAATATCCTGAGAGTGCCACAAAAGCACTGAAAAGCCTGCTTCCATTTCCAACATCCCATCTTTGTGAGGCAGGGTTTTCTGCAGTGGCAGCAACCAAAACGGTATTACAGAGTAGACTGGACATAAGAAACACACTTCAGGTCTCACTCTCTCCCATCACCCCCAGATGAAACCATCTTGCTGTAGGAAAACAAGCTCAGGGCTCCCACTGATTCTGCATTATGGTGAGTTGTATAATTATTTCATTATATATTACAATGTAATAATAATAGAAATAAAGTGCACAGTAAATGTAATGCACTTGAATCATTCTGAAACCACGCCTCCCACACCCTCAGCCCCACCCCCAACCTCCGGTACATGGAAAAATTGTTTTTCATGAAACTGGTCCCTGGTGACAAAAAGGTTGGGGACCACTGTCTATACAGTTAAACTATAATTTAAAACAAAACAGAAAAAGCAAGAAAACCCTCTGGACGCTGGATCTCAGTGAGCTTTCCTTGCTTGGCAATATTCAGAGTCTTGTCACACTTTGATGCACAGAAGATGATGGAAGCTTTGTTTGGAACCCTCTCAGATTTTACTGTATGCATTTTTTCTAGTTTGTACCCTTTTGTTACATGAAAACTGTAACTATTAAAGTGTAGCACTTTGTTTCAGTGAGTCCTGTGAACTTTTCTAGTGAATTATCAAATATGAGGGTAGCTGAGGGAACACTGGAATTTGTTGCCAGCTGGTCAGAAGTGAGGGTGGCCCTGGGGACTTCTGACTCTTCACCTGTACAGTTTAGCCTACTTTGGGGGGTATTAAATTATGTAGAATTTAAGACAAAAAGCATCATGAAGAATGAAGAGGGTCAGAATATAATTATAAAATAATAAATTTCTTAGAAAAATATAGAGAGTCTAGTAAAATAGTCTTAAAATATAGGAAGCAGCAACTGCTGGAACATGAAGAAAAATTTGATTCATTATTGTAGTGGAAGATATTAATGTACTTTTATTAATTGATCAGTCAGGGAAAGAAAAAATTAATAATAATATAGACAATATGTACAATTAATAATAATATAGACAATATGTACAAAATAATTAACAATTAACAAGTTTGTTTTATCTATCTACTTAGAACCTAATCACTAGAAAATGCACGTTCCTAAGCACAAGTGAAACATTTAAAAATTGTGTGCTAATCATAAAGTCTCAACAAATTTTTTTAAAAAATGTTATTCTATACAACTTATGAAAAATGGTGACTATGCCCTTTATTGTGCAAAATGTACACATTTTTCTGTGTTCCTTTTTTCAAGTAGGAGACATGTGGTACATTAAATAAAATTGCTTGAGGCAAAGAACTCGCTTTTAATACAGGTAATCAAAGGATCTGTAGAGAGACAAGAAGCCTTTTAATTTTGGCTCCTGTGGCCTGTTGACTTGATACTGGAGGATCATCATCAGTGTGCGTGCGTGTGTGTGTGTGTGTGTGTATGTTTACGTATGTTTGTGCATGTGCATGTGGCTTAGTACTCTCAGCACCAACTCCTTAGTGTGTATCTTTCCTTTGACTATTCCAGGACTTTCTTGGGAGGCTGCTGGCATGGCTGTCTCAGTAATTAATGTTACAGAAAGTCTCATCAATGATGCTGAACAGAAAAATGAATTCCAATATGCACAAATGTATAATATTAACATTTAGCTTGAGGGTATTGTTCTTAATTGTCTTTCATTAACGGAGGTATAATCTGTTTCATAACTGCTTCAATTGATCTTACAATGATTCAAAATATTTTAATCGCAGGATGAAGTCCATTTAAAGATTGAAAAATGAAAAATGATTCTGGGACCATGACAGTCTTGGGAGCTTTCTTTTTCTTTCTTTGTTTTTGTTTTTTAAGTCTTCTGACTAGTGTTTTATTATCTTTAAGATGCTATACAATACTTTGTACCTGTGCTTCTCAAACTTTAACGTGAAAAGCTATCACCTAATGATCTTGTTAAAGTGCAGATTCTTTTTAAGAGGGTCTGGGAAGAAGTCTGAGATTTTGCATTTCTACTTTTTTTGTTGTTTTCTTTTTTTCCTTTGTTTCTTTCTTCTTCTTCTTCTTTTTTTTTTTGGTTTTATTGACAGGTGTTTTAAAATTATTATTCACTTGTGGTAAAATATACATAACATAATATTTACCATTTGAATCATTTTTAAGTGTACAGTCCAGTAGCACTAAGCACATTCACACTGTTGTGCAATCATCATCACCATCCATCACACAGTTTTTTCATCTTCCCAGACTGAAACTCCACACCCATTAGACAAAGATTCTGCGTTTCGAACAAGCTCCCAGACGATACTGGTACTGCTGGTCAGCAGACCACACTTTTAGCATCAAAGCTCTGTACTATACTGAACTGTACTATTCTTTCAACATAATACAATAATTAGACTTGTTCCGATATTTAACCCTGAATCAGTTAAAAATATTTCAGCAACTAAAAAATGTGAGAAAATATGAGACAAAAGTGTATTTAAATATAATCAGTTAATAAATTATGAACATACACATTTATTGTTAGGTTTGTTGCTAAGAAGATTATCTTCTCAACAAATGTGTTCTCACACTTGAGTAGGAGTGTGATCTGTTTTTATTTGGTTTTGCAGTACTTACCAGTAGATGGCAGTACATATTCAAGCTTATGGGGCGAGAGTTCGTGTAACCGAAGCCGAGTAACCCCTAACATTCAAGAAGGCAGTCTTTCTCTCCTGCTCCCCACACCAAACCCCAAGACAGAGTCATAGGACACTTATTTGTAGAGCACCTTAATTTGATATTGGTTCTAAATATCTTCTTTTTATTCAACTTGAATGTTAATAAATATTTTCATTTCAGCCAATCAAACACACCCTATGAGGTCAAATGAAAAAATTGTAGTCAGGACAATAGTAGATAGAAATTTAGTTTACATCTGTACATTGGGGGTGTGTGTAGGGGAGAATAATTCTCTTTCAAAGTAGGTATCAAACAAAACACAAATCTGGAATTAGGGTAAAAAATATTCAAAAGCAGCATTGCAACTGTGCAAAGGACTATTGTAACAGACGGAGAGGGACCATTGCAATGGACTGTATATCTGCCAGCATGCATGCACAGGTTAAACAAAAAGAGTTTTTCTTTTAAAGAAAGAAGTGAACAAGGCTAGAAAATAATATGTGCGGAGAAGCGGGATGCAAGGGTGGCGGGTAGATTGGACGGTAAATCAGAGTGTGTTACCTAGGCTAGCCTACTCTCCAGCGGTGCTGTTGAGGGGCTGTGTGCCGGCTCAGCCGGCAGGTGGTTCCAAAGTTCACGGACTTGGGGGAAGAAGAGAGGCTTAACCAAAGTTAGCTTAGTAAGCATTTGGTTTTCATTGATTAGTGGGACAAGCACTTGAGCTATTAATGAGGCAAAGAATGGGAATTTGGAAGATTTTATCTGGGCATGTCATAGGTAAACCAAGGACAGCATCCCTGAGCCTTAAGTCATATAGTGAAGGCTGTTTCTTTGTAGTAAAGTTTCTCCTAGGACACAAAAGAATGGGAAGATTTCTTTAACATCTCTTGTTTTCCAGGATCACTGGATTCTGACAAAATTCAACATTGTCATAGCTCAAAAGTATAAATAAGGGATGGAAAATATTTTTTTTAGTAATTCTTGCATTTATTCTATAAATATTTATTGGGAATTTCAGCAATGGGTAGGTGTGGGCTTTGGTTATTAAAGAGTCCACATGCTGTAGTTAAAAACGCTCCCCAAGGATTTTACTGCATGTCCAGTGCAGAGCATTCTACAGTTATCCAGGTAATTTCAAATAAATGGTTCCATTTTCCCCTAAGTAATCTAAGTTAATAAGCCAGAGTAGATGCTTATTAATGTTTGTTTGATAAATGAATATATATTCTGCATTAAACATATCATTGCATATTGGACTGAATAAGACCTGAGCTAAGAATTAAATTTCTCAGAATGTTTCATTGCTGCTCATGGACAAAATCTTCTCAGGTGTTTTCCATAAAGTCTAAATGCTGCTTTTCAGGGTGTACATATATCTTTTTTGTACATTTACAAAATCTAATTATTCCATCTTTATAGAAATACTATGATGATTTATACCTTTATGACTTAAAAAAAAACAAGGTTTATGTACATAAACTGAGAGATTGAAAGCATATTTCAAGTCATATCTCAAAGATCAGGACTTCAGAAAGAAGCTTTCCCTCCATCTACTACTTATGTAGGGGCTGTGATTTCAGGTGCAAAATGAGGGTCTGGGAAACATCACTGATATCTATACACTTAATATATGTTTTTTTATCTAATCCCCTCAACAACTTTTCAGGGTACATGTTGTAATAAGGTTCTTTTGGATTAAGATACTTTTCCAAATACACAGAGCTGTGAAATAAAACACAAAAGTGGCAGAGAGGGCTTTGAGTAAATTCATTTAGTCAAAAATTTTTATGGAATAATTGCTCTTTTCCTGGAACAGGGTTATGTGCTGGTACAAGGCTGAAATAAATGTGGTCTCCTCCCAAAGAAACTGATGTAGGTCCAATGATAGTATTCTGTCTAGCTACAGGGGAAGCAACAGAGAGAAGTAGTTGATTCTTCCATGGAAAGAGATGGTTGTCAAGAAAGACTTGAGAAAGTATATCAGAGTGGGCTAGATGTTCTCCAAAAATTTGAGTCTCTACTTCTACAGTGTGAAGTTGGTTCTGAGAGAGGAATTTCCAGGTAAGGACTACATTTCCCAGCTGCCCTTGCATCCAAATGAGGCAATGTTGTCTGACCAATGAGAAGTTCTCCCAACAGAAGGTAAGAGAAATGTCACTTGCCACTAGTCTGGTCTTCTCCTCCCTACTTCTTTTTTTCTGACTAGAAGCAAAGGACTCTGAGGCTCCAGTGAATGATAGACTCACTAGAAGCAGAAGTCTGGGTCCCTGAATCACCATGTGGAGAAAAGCCTCCTGTTAAAAGGGAACATTGTTATATGGGTGAAAAATAAAATTCTATTATTTTAAGCCATTGAAATTTTGCAGTGTACTTGCTGCAGCAGTTACTACTGCCCTAACTACTATAGAAGTTACTCCTAATCTGAGTTGCAGCAAGTTGATTTACATGGATCACATAATTTCAAATTACAACGAATATTATACATTGTTCTAATTTCTCACTTTATATAGCAAGAGATATTCCTACAGAAGATTCTGGGTTACATACCTAATTAGTGATGAATTTAGGCCTAGAATCCTGGGCTTTCCTGCCCCAATACCCTTTTATGGGAGGGGGTTGTCATTCTGCTTTATATAGCTGTTATAAAAATCACCCCATTTAACTTTTCATTGACCTTAAGCCCATTTCTCTATATGCAATGATCTGAGAACACTAGTCATGGTTTTCCTTATAATCGTCTTCTCTGTGGTTGAAGACAGCTATTTTTCATTCAAATCTTTTGGTCTTAAGCTAAGAAGTATAATTCCTTGAACAGTTTCACATTTATTTTATTTTATCTGAATTATCTTAAAATATATCCCACATCTACAGTACCCTTTCTAAAATGAGGGCCCAGAACTGTCTAGTAGAAAGAAAACTTGGCTAGAAATAAAAATTATATTCAACTTAGCAAACATCTATAATATGCTTATTATATGTAAACCTCTGTACTAGTCTTGACCAACTTGCATTTGTATGAAAAATTGTTGCTAACCAAATATTATCTCTAATTCCTCCACCTTCTAAGAACATGGTAGAATTGTACTTCCTGATCTCCTTGGTGTTGGGTGGGAACCATGTGTCTAGTGGTACTCAGTGGGTTGTGAGTGAAAGCAACATGTGTTATTTCCAGGACAGAGTAATCAATTGCTGGTAGACACCTTCAGAACACTCTTTTTCTTCCGGCATAGATATAAGCGATGTTCAAGACTGTGACTGCTCTATCAGCCTGTGTCTCTCAATGGCAGTGTTGATCTCCCCTTCTAATGCATAGTGGACCTGTAGCAGGAGCAATAAAAAAAAAAAAATCTTTGTTATTTTAGGCTGTAGGAACTTTGAGATCATTACTGCAGCATAACCTATTTTATCCTGACTGAAATAATGGCACTTTTGACATTATCAGTGTGATCTTGAAAAATTCATTAAATCTCTTAGATGTCAAGTCTGAAATTTGAAAATTAACTGCCGCTTGGAGACTAAATTATATAATGATTGTGGAAAATACTAGACTAGAAATAATAAGTTTGAGTTTTGCTATCTACCTGGCCACTAATTTGTAGAACTTTGGGAATTTATTCTTTCTCTAACTTATTCACAAAACATTTATTGAGCACCTACTATGAATAAGTCCTAAAAGATAATGATGAGTAAAATACAGTTCTTTCCTTCATAGGAACTCACAGGTGACATGCAGAGACATACAGATGTAAATAAATCTGATGAAATATGTTGAGTTATAGTAGGGGTAAGTGCAGATTTTTCTAAGAAGCTCATGGAAGACAATCAGATAACTGCACATCAGAATGAGGGATGTATCATAGAGAAGACATTTCAGCTAGAACCTTTTCATTAGAAGAACTGACATTTTTTGCAGGAGAAAGAATATGTGAAAAGATATGAATTTTTTTTTTAAAGATCAATTTCCTTTCTTTTTTATCGAACACTCATGTGTCTAAACCTTGGGTTTTTAATTTCTGGACAGGAGCAAGCTATGACTGGTCTGATGTTTGTCAAGGTATCTTAATGGTCCACTTTTTAAAAATCCAGTAATCCTTTGGACATTATCTGGGACCTAGAAAAAGAAGGTAGATTTGTTCTTCATCAAAATATCGAGCCCTACATACATTGTGGCCAGGGATAATCGTGCAGGTTTTTTGCATATAGGAAAAGAATGTCTTAGAGCAGTCTTAGACTATTAATTTCTAACGTCCACATAAAGGGTTTGTGTGTGTGTGTGTGTGTGTGTGTGTGTGTGTGTGTTTGTGTTTCAATAATGAACCCAAAACTAAAAAAAGATTAGGAGGCATATTGGTACACTAAAGAAGAACATACATGATGTGTCAAAGCATTTCTTGAAGTTTTCTGATGGGACAGCAAGGCTAAGAACAAATGCATTAATGATTTTTTTCCCTTGAACACTAGTAACAATAATGTATAGGAACTAGATTATTTTTACACTTATTTTAATTCCTCTAGTTATCAATACTGCAATAAGGTATGTTACCTACATAAGACGTTTTTGTGGTGATTCTTATGAAGAATTAAGGGATAGGTACATAAAGGGAAGGAATGGATGTCCTCATGTCACCTTCTACTGCAGCTGCCACTGCAGTAGCAGCACCATAGAGAGGATCTAAGCATCTTGGAGTATCGAGTGGTGAGCAAATATAGAGTAAATGATGACCAGAGTTACAGCTGAAAGCAGCAGGGAAAGTCGCATCTCTTGTGGCGGCAACAGCCAAGGGGATGACCCAGGATCAGACATATGACATGCTCACTTTCCCCTAAATATTCTAGAGAAAGGGAGGCTAACATTCTACATTTACAGTGTGAAGTCCCTGTCATATTTAGATGACAGTTAGCACTTTTCGGTGGCTATAGTACAGGGTCTATGGGATGGTAGACCCAAAGCCCAGACATGAGCAGGAAAGGGACCTAAAATGTAGGGAGGGACCACACTGAGAAAAGCTGATGAGCTTGATGCTACTCCCACATGGTAACGGTAAGCTACTGAGGAACTTCAAACAGGGGAAATCATAATAAGATGTGTGCTTTGTAAAAACAGTCTCCAATAAATGTATTGAAGGTGGATCAAAATAAGGAGTAAGTGGGAGCCCAATGCAGACACGAACAGAATTTTGCTGCCATATTTTCAGCAGCCGGTGCAGTATGTGGCTGGCAGAAGTTGCACAGGAATATTTGTGGAATGAAAGAATGGAGGCAGTGATGATGACCTGAACTACCTCAGTGTCTATGGGTTAGTGAGGTGTTTGGGGTATAAAAATAAATAGCACTTGGATCACTGATTGGAAGTGGGATAAAAAGAAGAGCAATTTAAAAATGACTCTGATTTCTGGATTGGATGAATTCTGAAGGCATTAGCTGAACAAGGGAAATCACAGGGAAAATAATTTTGCCTAATTGGAGCTTCAGTTAGCCTAGTTGGCGCTTACCTTCTTCATTTTTTTAAATGAGGAAGGAAAACCAGGAAGTCTCTAAGTTGTCAGCCAGCTCCAACAATTTATGATTTGAGGATTCTAAACATTTAGTAAAAAAAATAAACTGATGTGAAAGAAATTATTATTGGTAGAAACATTGGCTTCCAACAATACAATATTATATTAATAACAAGGGTCCAATTAGTGCTGAATAAAGAAAGGTGATTATTTTCAGGCCCTTTCTTGACCTATTCTTTTTTTAATGCAATCTAATGTCTTGCTCATTATCTGTTCCTAGAGAGCATCCTACAGCTTACACACATGCTTAGTTTATTAACTTACAGATGTTCCTTGACTTATGATGGGTTGGCATCTGGATACATCCATTGTTGAACATAATGTTAAATCCAAATAAATCTAATATACCTAACCTATCTCTAATAATATAGCTTAGCCTATCCTACCTTAAACGTGCTCAAAACAGTTACGTTAGCCCACAGCTGGGCAAAATCATCTGGCAACACAGTCCACTGTAAAGCATCAGTGGTTTGCCCTCGTGATCATGTGCCTGACTGGGAGCTGCAGTGTCCAGGATGGAGAGTATAGTACCACATATCAGCTAGACCGAGAAAAGACCAACATTCAGAATTCAAAGTATATTTTCTACTAATGCATATCACTTTTGTATCATCGTAAAGTCAAGAAATCATAAATTGAACCATCATAAGTTGGGGACTGTCTGTTCTATGATTTCATTCCATTTTGTCTTTTGTTTTCCTCATGATGTCTTTCTTGATATTCTCCCATTTTTTTTAAATCATTAGGTGTACATTTGTGTTTTGATCCTGATTTTATTTCTATCTATTTTTTCTTAACTTTGAATTCTTTCACTGTTCTTAAGATGTTAGCAATTCTACTTGTCTTGGCATCATCTGAAAATGCAATGTTTTTACTATTAATTAAATCCTTGAAGTTGTTTATAAAGATAAGTGCTCATCACTCCCATAGTGACAATAAATCATCAGAAATTAAGATATTAAAAAAATTCTTTCACATTAATAACCAATGTAAAACACATAAGGATAACTTTAATAAGAAATGCATGTGATATTTTACCTGAGGGACAGGAAGGAATGCTTGCATAAATGAAGCAATGGATGAGAAGACTGAATATTTTTAAAATGTCAGTTTGTCTAAATTGTCAGGTTAATATAATTAAAATCCAATTCCAATTAGATTATTTTTTTACCTTGATAAAATTATCTTCAAATTCTTCAGAACAATGCTGAGAAATAAACAACAAAGATAATTAAAAGAGAAAAAGTAGAACTTACTCATATTACAGTAATTAAATAGTATGTAACTAAACAAAAATTTGAGGTGTCTTAGGTTGGGTTCTCTAGAGGCAGAGCCTGCAATGAGTATTCATGTTCAAGTGATTTATTAAGAGTGCTCTCAGGAGAGGAAGGAAGGGAAGCAGGATAGGGAAAGGAAAGAAATTAAGCAACAATGTAGTTTTGATTATGTATTTTCAATGGCACAATATCACCTCCAAGGGAGTGAAAATGGGTTTCTGGGAGATGTATGAAAGATATTATAATGGTTTGTAGCCCTCTAAAGGAACACGGTATATAAATAAACAGATAGATGTTCTATTTGTGGTATCAAAATTTTATGGTGGTAGATGCTTAGGGAAAAAACTATCTATAAAATCTCTTTAGGGAAATAATAATGGAAAAGGGGGGCTGAGAAACACAGTTTTAGGTAAAGTTTAGCCTCAACCTGATCTTAGGATGAGCTTGGGAGTACAAAAGTTTATGCTGTTTTTAGAAAAGGGAGTCTCAGATCATCAGTCACTGGCTCTGGGTCACCCTTGGAGGAAGAGGGCATAATTCCCAGGCACCTCCTGGTGAGGCAGCTCCAATCACTGAAGTGTCATCCTATGGAGCAGGTGGCTTCTGTGAGTGACTAACAGTGGCATTCGTAGGAACTGGAGGATGGGCGCACTGAACAGTGCATACTGTGGAAGGAAGAGATTTAGTACTCATTATTTTTACATAATATAATACTTTGCATCAAATCCTGTAAAATTCAACAAACTATTAAAACTAAAAAGAATTCTCAAGGTTGCTGGATACAAGATTCACATATAGAAATGTCTTCCTCTATACAGTGAGAAACTACTAGAAAAAATGAAAAGTAAAATATTATTTTCAAAAAGCCACAAAAATTCTGCAGTACCCAAAAACAAATCTAAGAAATCAGACACACGATTGGGGGAAAATTTGAAACCCTACTAAGGAACATAAAAGAAGATCTAGATAAAATATATTTATGAGTAGTATGATTTAACAACTTCACCAGTCAAAATCCTATAGGGTTATGGGAAAATAATTAATAAGATTCCAAATGTCAATTGTAGTACTATTGAGAATAGTGAAAAACTAAGAAATACCTAAGTGCCCATCAGTAAGAACTTATAAATAAATAAGGACACAGCCACATAATGGAATATAAAAAATAATGAGCTAAATAATGAGTAGATTAGTATTATGTTGAGATGTCTAATGTATATTAAGTGAAAAAAGACAGTTGTGGAGTACACTTGTGTGCGGAAATGGCTTTGGAATTAGGTAATGGTTAGAGGCTGGAAGAATTTTGAGAAGCAAGATAGAAAAGCCTAGATTGGCTTGGATAGGTTTTTTGTAGACATATGGATGTTAAAGATCGCTGGTAAGGGCTCAGAAAGACATGAGGAACATGTTTCTATTTTTCTGTTCTTTTTTTGTTTGTTTGTTTTCATCCGTTTTTTTAAAGTTTTATTTTATTTTTAATTAATAAACAATTACATATATTTATGGCATATAAAGTGATATTTCAATACACATATACACGATGGAATGAGGCCCTGGATCGAGGCCAGTCTCTTCCCTGTCTTGAGCTGATTAAATCCACATGCCAACCTTTTCCTTATCACACACACACACTCTGGGCCACTATGGGTCTGCCCTAATCACTTTAGGACCAGGTACCAGACAACAAGGGACAGCCCTTATGTCCCAGAGTCTGAGAAATTATTCAAAGTAGTCATTCCACGGGGTGCCCTGGAAACCCAGCAAACTCCTCCCCACCTGCCATACATAAACTTCCTCCTAAAGCTCCAGCTTGGTGTTACCTGTTGGCAGCTGCAACCCCTTATGTGGCCCTGCCTGCAGCGTTCTCTCATTTCAAGCTATAAATAACAAGAAGGTCTACCTTTCATCCATCTAAGTATCAGTGTATTGTATCTTGCTATCAAAAGAATCTTTAAGTCTTATAAAACAACATATTATTGGAAACTGGAGGAAAGGGAATCTTTCTTATATATGGCAGAAAGTGTACTTGCATTGAGTCTCACACTTGTAAGTGATGCACTTGGATATATAGCTGAGATTTTCAAGCAAAGTACTGAAGACAAGCCTTGGTTTCTTCTTGCTGCTTGTAGTAAAATATGAGGAGAGATAAATTGAGGAAACAACTATTAAGCAAAAAGAAATAAGAACTTAATGATTTTGAAAATTCTCACCTTATTCAGATTGTAAAAGATGCTAAAATTAGGAAACTCACTGTCAGAAAAACATGCTCTGAGGAAAAGCCAGGGCTCTAGCTGGACAACCTTTTCTAATTCCTCTGAAAGAACAAAAGGTCACAGTATTCAGTCACACAGAGGACTTTCTGAGGAGATTAGAAGTCTGAATCATGGATCCCCTCAGCTATCTCAGGAAAAACCACAATTAGAGATGGAATAAACCAGAAAAGACCTGTGGCAAAGCCTCTTGTCTAATGGAATGAGTCCTCATAACATATATGGAAGACTCACATGAGATTTTAGAATGTCATTTCAGAAGAAACATTGCTAACTTTGCTTTAAAAGGACAGAGGAAATAAAAGGAAATAAAGGCGTTGGACTCCCAAAACTCTACAGGCAAGAAGCAGGCTGATAAAACCATTTAGCTGCAAACACATACTACCCTTCATGAAAAAGGAAAGATGACTCTTTGAGGGTAGAGCTGCTGCCTGGAGGGATGAGCCTAAAGTCATAAAGGATTATTCCGGGTCTGAAGACATAATGGAGTTGGCCTTGCTGGGTTTCAAAATTGCTTGAGAGCACCGACTCCTTTTTTCCTTTTCTTTTTTTGGATGGGATTATCTATAACTCTTAGGCTATGGCAGTCCTCCCATTATATTTTGGAAGCAGCTAACTTGTTTTCTAAGAATTTATAAGAGATGAACTTGAATATTTAGCTAAATAAAAATCTTTAACAAAGTGTTAAGGTGTGGCTTGGTTTCTTCTTGCTGCTTGCAGTAAAATGGGAGAGAAGGCAATGTGATAACAAAAAGAGATGCGAAGACACACATTTTGAAGATGGAGCATTCACAAGCCAGGAAGTAAGGACAGCACCTAGACACTGAAAAAAGGCAAGGAAACGGATTCTCTCCTCAGAACTTCCACAAGAAACCAGTCCTGCCAACTCCTTGACTTTAGCCCATTGAGACTAATTTGGTCTTCTGACCTCCAGAGCTGAAAGAGAATGAATTTGTACTGTAAGTTTGTGGTAACTTGTTATGTTAACAATAGGATACACACACACACACACACACACACACACACATACACACACATATGTATATATACACATACAGAAATAATATTTATGTAAAAATACATTTATTTTCTACTTAATATATCCCACACATTATGTTAAAGATTCTGTACAAGTATTTTTGTATTATAACAAAAACCTTATTTAATTTGGATTTCTGTATGTCTACATACTGTGTGTGTGTGTGTGTGTGTGTGTCTGTGTGTGTGTGTGTGTACAACTAAAACTACAATCTAAAACTTAGGTTAAGTAACTAGCCAAAGATCAATTGGCCAAGATTTGACCCAGGTGACCCTTCTCAGGAGACTGTGCTTGTAACCATTAGATATAAATGTGATCTGTTTAATTTTTTTTAAGTATAGAAAAAAGAAGCCTGGAAATAAACATAATAAGAAGTTAAGCAGTGTTATTTTGGGAGTTGGATATGATGTACATATTTTCCTTCTTTTTACTTTTCTGTATTTCCTTTTGTATCAGGTGTATGTTATTTTCATCATGTGAAAAATGAACATAATACAAAATTTAAGTTCTATGTAGAATTGGATTTTATAGATATTAATAATTTTTAATTGTTCTTTAGGTAATGGCTTTTATACTGTCCCCTTAAAGTGAGTTTTCACATAACTAAAGGGTCTGGCTAGCGATATTTTTTCAGAATGACAAAGGATTAGAAGTTGACATATAAGATTATTTAAATTAGATTGTGAAAGATGATGTACCTAGCAGGATATGACAAAACCTGGGTCCATAATGAGAGATTTTGATGGATAAAAGGTATAACTTCCTCCTGACTTTGAGAGTAAGATTATTTTGCTTTAAAATGAGTGAGTAGGGTATGGTAGACAGGATTCTGAGATGGCCTCAAGATTTTGACCTTCTGGTATAGGTTCCCTGTATAAACCCTTCCTTTTAATTGTGGGCAGGACCTGAGAATATGATGGAGCAGTTACTCTCTTGACTAAGTTGTGTGATATAAAACTGCTTGCCTTGAAGAAGTAATGGGCAATGTTGTGGCAGCTTGGATAGGACCTGATAGTGACTTCTAACAGCCAAGAATGACCTCCAGCCAACAGTCAGCATAAATGGAGGTCTCAGTCCTACAACTGCAGGAAACTGAATTATTCCAACAAACTGCAAGAGAGCTACAGATGAGAACACAGCATTAGCTGGCACCTTGATTATGACCTGGTGAGACTTTGAGAAGAGAACTCAGCTAAACCAGACTTTAGCCTCTGACCCAAGGAAACTATAACATGAGAAATCTGTATTATTTTAAACTACTAAATTTGTGGTAATTTGTTATGCAGCAAGAGAAAACCAATATATGGCGTGACCATCCTCCTCTAAGAAAGAGGACTATTACCCACAAGTAGCTTAGCCAGGGTTGAGTCCTATTCCACCCTCTGCAGTGTAAGATTGTTGAAGTTGGTAATGAACTTGTACTCAAGAAATATTTCACTCTCTAAATATTTTCCTTTCACGTTTCTCTCCTATAAAGCCTGAGAGTGTATAGAGGGAATTAAAAGAAACCATGATTGGGTGCCTACTACGTTTCTAGAACTATGATATATGTCTACTTTTTTTTCATTTTATTCTCAGAAAAACATGGATAGGTAGAACACCATACCTTAGATGAGGAAACAGGGTCAACGATATTAAGTAACTGGTAAATGCAGTGTAGGTAGCAAAGGGCTCACTCCCAGGGCGCTGCTGACTTCTACTCTCTCTTTTCTGCTTGTTAATGTTACTTCCCCTGCTCCTTGACATCCTCTTATAGTTCCTCTGCCATCTCTAGAACAAATAATCAATATTGATTTGTGGCATATAAATTGGCAACCTAATTTTTTCACAATTATTTTATATTTTTTGAGAATAAAGTAAAAAAGTAGCACCTTTATTAATATATAGAAATAATTTGTATAATTGTACAGTTTAAAATACCTGAAATAAATGTATTTACTTATTTAATTTTTCAGGGTGAGGATCATACTATTAGCCTTACTTTTAGTTGGTTCAAAAGTACTACTAAGTGTCAAAGTAAAATTTAATATGAAAGTACGTCCTCGTGGCATGATGCAAGGTGTTTTCTCAGCTGTCATCTGTGTTCCCAGTTGCCTTGGGATATTGTACTAGTCAAGTTGTCTTAGATTGTATTCTATGAACTTACGTGTTTTCTGTAGGGCTAATTTAAAAATTAAAAAAAAATAATGCCAGTTAACATTTCAGGGAGGCTCAGAGACAGAGAAGCAATTGAAGTCAAGTCAAAAGTTATCAGCCAGAATGAAAAAGGGTCACAGACATTGGCTGCATTCTTTCCTTAGAGACGGTTTCGTCAGGACAATGCCCACACTGCTGCCAACATTAATGAATTGCTAAATCTGGAACACGACAAAGACTTTGAATGCCATTTAAGGAAGACGATGGGAAAAAACGTAGCCATTAGTTGCAGACAAATGCTACCTATTGCTTGATTTGGCACTGTCAGTAATTATTTATTTTATGAGCACACACTTTTAGATAACTTTTAAAAATAAATTATTTAGTTACTCTTTGTATTAATGTGGTATGTGACAGGCCTGCCATATTTTTGTAATCTACTAGAGCATAACTTTTGCTTTTTCTTTATTATGACACATTTTATTGTGTGCTAGAATTCTACCACTTTTCAGGAATTTGTATAAATATTTATAATTTTCTAACCCAAGATTTCTTATATAAAAGGACGTCAGGTGTTACATAAGTCAGCCTCATGCAACTACCATTAAGTCCCTTGCCTTTTTTATTACCAACCCTAACCATGCCTTTTCAAACTCCAACTAGGCTTGCCATTTGTCCCCAATCTCAGACTCTTAAAGAACCTGTGGACAACACTAGAGGAGGATAATGGACCAGAGTCCAGAGGATGTTAGACTTACCAAAGTGAGAAGGAACCTGCAATAACAGGTCCCATGATTAGTGGCAGTGTTCAGAACTAAACACATATGTGCATCAGAAAAGACAGTAAGGTAACAAAAAGTCCTGGACTGGGAACCCAGGGATCTGGATTGTAGCTCTGATTCTGCAGCATCATTAGCTAGCTAAGCTGCCATAACAAAGAAACCGTAAAATACAGAGGCTGAAATGAGGTAGAATTGTTTTCTTCTCTTACTTAATAGGTCATAAATGAATGGTTCATGTTGATAGGGTGGCTTTGTGATTTTCAACATATGCTTTCTCAGATTGCTCATATTATCACTATTTTTAAGTTAGCCGAAAGGGAGAAGGAAAAGGAACAGAGCAAGAGACTTTGTGTCTAAGAAAATAATCTGAAGTTGTTCATATTATTTCCATTTAAATACTATTTAAATACTATTGACTAAAACCTAGTTATATAGTACAGTTATCCCACACTACACACCTCTAAGGGACATCATTTAATTGTACTTTTATGTGCATGATGCTTACTGGTCTTGTGCATAATGGTGGTCCTGGCATGACCACTTCCAGTGCAAGAGAGTTGTGGTAGGTAGAATTTCACCCCCCCATGACTTTTGCCCCCAGTATTATGCCAGTGAATATGTTTCATTATATCACAAAAGGGCCATAATTAATGTTACTAATCCAGTGACTTTAAAATTATTCTGTATTATTTGGTTGGTCCTAATCTAACCACAGGAGCCCTTAAAAGCAGAGTTCTTACAGAAGTGGAAGTCAGAGATCCAAAGCATGAAAAGGATTCAACGTACCATTGTTGTCTTGAAGGTGAACGGGCTACATACAAAGGAAACAGAGACCTCAATTTTAACAGTCACAAGGAACTAAATTCTGTTAACAATCTGAATAAGATTGGAAGCATATTCTTCCCCAGACCTCCAGGTAAGAGCTCAGCCCAACCGCCACCTTGATTTAGGCTTTGTGAGGACCTGAGTCAATAATCCAGTTGAGTCTACCTGGACTTCTTATTTATATGACTGTGAGATAATAAATGGGTGCTATTTTAAGCTAATGCATCTGTGATAATTTGTTATGGGAGCAATAGAAAACTAATTAAGAAAATTTTGAGATGTAGACTCTAGCTATGAAGCCACATTCCAAGCCAAGATTCAGAAGTTTCTGTCATTAGAAGGAAGCAGAAGAGAATGTGTACTAGGGCTAATCAGTGGACTCTTCTGCAGCCAGTGTTTGCAAGATTGTGGCCTTGGGTTATTCATCTGTAGAAGTTTGATCTAACCAAGGGATCCTCATGGTTCCTTTTCCTGTGATCTGATGTTATGGGTACCCTAAGGATACACTAAGGATATAGTGTGGACTCTCTTTCTACGTGAACTGTCCTGCATAGAGTATTTGCCCCATGGAGCTGCCTGCTTACCCTGGACATCTTGATTCTTTCCCTCTCTTTGCTTCAACATGCCAACATGCCACAGATGTGGTTAAGTGAAAAGAAAAAAAAAAAAAGAAAAACAGTGATACTAGTTAAAACAATAGGTTACATTTCCTGAGCTAAGTGAGTAGGCATAATTTTTATAGACTTAAGGGTGCTCCATTTCCAAAGATGAAGGTGTAATTCAGGGTGATATTTAAAATACAAAAGTGATTCCAATAAGCCTAGCCTTCATGGCCGATTGCTAGCTCCTGTGGTAAGGTCTCTAAAAACAGTAGCGGAAGAGGAAGGCAAAGCCAGAGGAGGAAGCAAGAGACGAAAGGAGAAAGAGAAGAAGCTGATTTAAGCTTTCAGCTAATTATTCTTTTCACAACTATAAGGAAAAACAACAATGTTTCACATGCATACAGAAGAGTAGAATTACAGTTACCAAGATTAAAAACAGAATTTGGATTAAGCTTATTTCTTCTTTTCAAACATTCTTCTCCTCAAGCCTAGACCACAATTACCATGTTCATTTCTATTCAAGGCACAAAAAAAAAAAAAAAAAAAAAAAAGAAAGAGAAAAAGAAAGAAAAAGGAGATAAAGAGGTTAAATTAAGAGTGGCAGAGTATAAAAGAATATGAAGTACAGTAAATTTCTCATTAGATCTGATGCAAATTAATGTTTGACTCCAAGGCATGAAAGTCATTGATTATTTTCAGGACCAGGTAAGTCTGCTCTCAAAAGCTGCACCCAGAGGTATAATGAATCTCCAACATATGATAACAGATGATTAAGTGATAATGTCTAAGAGTATGACCTTCCCTACCACTAGCTTTTGATTTTGTTTTTGTTCCATTTAAAATCTTGTAAGGTCTTAATTTTCTTCGATAAAGGTTTACGTAAGAAATAAAACTCATTAAGCTCTAAAAGACTCATAAAAATTCAAGTATACCTTCCCTCTGAAATGCTAACTAAATTTCAAGTAATGCAATAAAGTAAAATTAAGCTTTTTTTGTTTTCAAGTGTCCTGGTAATTGACAGGTTTGGAGTTGAGTTTGTTTGTTTGATTTTTCGTTTTAAGAATCCACTGAGTCAGAAATTTCTTTAAGAAAACAGGGCCCTCTATAATTTTAAGGAAAACTCATCATTTAAGAATTATGAAGAGCCTCAGATTTAAAAAAAGTTCAATGTTACATTATTTTTAATGTCTTTTTTAAAAAAAAAATCACAGGGGACTCAGTTATAAAGTGGTAGAGTTAGAAAAGATTAAAAAAAAATCACTCTCCATTATTTTATTAGAGTTAGGACTGGATGTTTGTGCAAAAACCACTGAGAAGGCTGCTGTGGATTGAACTATTTGCGCCCAAAGATGTTGAAATCCTAACCTCCAGTACCTGTGAATACGACCTTTGGAAACAGGGTCTTTGCACATGATCAAGTTAAGATGAGGTTATTAAGGTGTACCCTATCCAATAGAATTGTATGCTTATAAAAAGGAGATATTTGCACCCAGAGACAGACTTGTGTAGAAGTGAGATGATGTGAAGACAGAGGGAGAATGCCATTTATAGCCAAGAAACTCATGAGCCACCGGAAGCTTGTAGAGCTTGGAACAGATTCATTCTCAAAGCTCTCAGAAGAAACCAACCCTGTTGCACCTTGATTTTGGACTTCCAGTCTCCAGGACTGTGAGACACTTTCTGTTGTTTCAGCCACCCAGTTTGTGGTATTTTATTAGGAAAGCCCTGAGAAACTAAGATAAAGCTCAAGGCAACTTGTGTACCGGAAAGTGATCTGTCACACTTTACAGAGGCTTTTCAATATTGTGGAGATGCCTACTCCCTATGTCCCTGAGGGTCTCCTCAATTTGAGAACACCAGTAGAGTTCCACCTACAATACTTGTATCTGGAATGAGCTCCATTATTAGTAAGTATTCTATAGAGAGCCTACTGTGAAATAACTGGATTCCTCACCCTCCATTCCTCTCTTCTTCCCTACTCCTTCCATTTTGTTCTCTCATTCTTTTTCATACACACACAAAACATCAGCACAGGACATGAATCAGGTTTCACTGGAAGAAGATAGTACTTTTACCTATCTCCTCCTGTGATGTTG
>CM052444.1:57061114-57114252 GCA_028533085.1 Varecia variegata
GTATTCTATAGAGAGCCTACTGTGAAATAACTGGATTCCTCACCCTCCATTCCTCTCTTCTTCCCTACTCCTTCCATTTTGTTCTCTCATTCTTTTTCATACACACACAAAACATCAGCACAGGACATGAATCAGGTTTCACTGGAAGAAGATAGTACTTTTACCTATCTCCTCCTGTGATGTTGATGATTCAACTGTCTCCTGGAAAGAAACTTACGTTAAATAATAAGGAATCCAACTTACAGATATTTTCCTCTCTTCAATAAAATTAGACATAAAAAATGGAAATAATTAATATGTTCTTGAACAGAAATGCTCAAAATTAAAAAAGACATCAGTTATCTCTAAGTTAATTCAAAAATATACCACATCTTTTTTTCCCCTGGAACTGTAAAAATTAATTTTAAAAAGTTTAAATGAAAAAATAAGTAAGAATGGCCTGGGAAATTCTGGAAAAGAAGAGCCATACATTCAAATTATCATAAACTTAATGGCTTAAGACAACACAAATTTACTATCTCATAGTTTTTGTAGGGCAGAATTCCAGGTATGGCATAGCTGGGTTCTCTGCTTGGTGTCATAAGTTGAAATCAGCATGTTGGCTGGGCTATCTTATCATCCTGAGCTTGGGGTCCTCATCTAAGCTCCTTCAGGTATTGGCAGAGTCCAGTTTCTTGCGACTGTAGGACTGAGGTCTCCATTTTCTTGCTGGTTGTGAGCTGGTGGTTGCTCTCAACAACTAAAGGTTACTCACTTTCCTTGTTTTGTGCCTCCATCTTTTTTTTTTTTTATTTCAGTATATTATGGGAGTAAAGACATTTTGGTTACAAGTAATGCCTTCGCCTCACCCAAGCCAGGGCTAGAGGCGTGCCCTTCCCCCATACAGTGCTCACCGTATCCATTAGTTGTGAGTTTACCCACCCCCACCCCCTCACCTGACCGACACCCAGTGAATATTACTACCATGTGAGCACCTTTGTGTTGATCAGTTAGTACCAATTTGATGGCGAGTACCTGTGGTGCTTATTTTTCCTTTCTTGTGATATCTTACTTCAAAGGATGGGCTCAAGCTCTATCCAGGGTAATATATGAGGTGCTACGCCATCATTATTTTTTGTAATTGAGTAGTATTCCATAGTATATATATACCACATTTGATTAATCCACTTATGTATTGATGTGCACTTGGGTTATTTCCACATCTTTGCAATTATGAATTGTGCTGCCATAAACATTCGAGTGCAGACGTCTTTATTATAGAATGTTTTTTTCTTCCTTTGGGTAGATGCCTAGTAGTGGGATTGCTGGATCAAATGATATTTCTATTTTTAGCTCTTTGAAGTATCTCCAAATTATTTTCCACAGGGGTTGTACTAATTTGCAGTCTTCCTCTATCTTTAAAACTGGCCATGAGGAATCTTCTCTTGCTTTCAATCCTTTTCTTCAGAAAGAGCCCAGTCCCTTTTAAAGGCTCACCTGGTTAGATCAAACCCACCTTTTGGTTTTGATAATCTTTTTCTTTTTTTTTTTATTCTTATTTCAGCATATTGTGGGGGTACAAAAGTTTAGTTTATGTATATTGTCCTTGCCCCCCACCCCCCTGAGTCAGAGCTTCAAATGTGTCCATCCCCTAGACAAGGCTCATTTTGTAGGTATACACCCATCCCTTCCCCCCCACATCTGACCGACACCTGATTAATGTTATTCCTAAATGTACTCTTAGGTGATGATCAGTGAAACCAGTTTGATGGTGAGTACATGTGGTGCTTATTTTTCCATTCTTGGGATACTTCACTTAGTAGAATGGGTTCCAACTCTTTCCAGGAAAATACAAGAGGTGCTATATCACCATTGTTTCTTATAGCTGAGTAGTACTTCATGGTATACATACACATTTTATACATAACCTAATCAGGGGAGTGATATTCCATCATAATCACCAATGATGAAATTTTACACTCAAAAGGTTAGGGAATTATACAAAGGCATTGGTCATTGACAGTCATCTTAGAATACTACCTACCACCAAGCACAAGGATATTAATTGCAATACAGTTTAGGATGGCAGAAATACAGCCACACAATGGAATGCTATGCATCTACACAGCAAAAAGTATAAAGGACTTCTCTATGTACTGATAGAAAGGCACATTATTAAATGAGGAAAAAATAACAGAAGCAAAACAGCATATAGGCTGTTTATCTTTGTGTAAGACTTGGAGAAAATAAGTGTTTACATTTATTTGTTTATATTTGCATATATTTGCATAATACACCATTGAAGGGATATTCAAGAAAGTGGTTAAATACTGGGCATAGTTGCAGGGGTGGGAAATGGTTGGGTGGAGACAGGGGTGGGGGTAAGAGCTCTCAATGTGTGCTGTTTTTATTATTTTGATTATTGAGCAATTCAACTATATTAGCAATTAAAACTAGAATTTAAGAAATATTAAATGAGGCAAATATTTATTTATACCCAATATGTGTAGTTCCCTGCTGGATGTAGAGTAAAACATGATTAGAGTCCAGCTTCTGTTCTAAAGTAGCAGACAGTGGGAGAGTGGTCAAAAGTCAAATCCAACATTGACTACAATTCCAATATGAGAAATGTCATAATGGAAAAATAAGCAAAAGATAAATCTACTTTGTGGATTTTAAAGGAGAAAGTGATTCTACCAAGTGCCTGTAACCTAGTTCCTCAGTTGGATATATCCTCCTGCTCAGCCAGGCTGCCTGCCAGAGAGAGCAGTTTGGATCATTGTCTATTGATCTGTGTAATTCAAACTTTCTCATTTAAAGAACTAAGAGAAGTATTACATCCCTCAAATTTCATTAGACATCATTGGATCATTGATTTCCACATATTGATTAGAAGACAACATATAGTCTACATAATTTAAAAAATAACTTCTTGTAAACCATTAGTCTGTGTGAAAGTCGGAAAATTGAATGAGTTTTCTTAATTTTTGTTCTGATTGCTGCACAAAGAAGGGTTGTCGGTAAAATGTAAACAAGACATGCTTATCAGATAATTAGACTATCCAAACTCTCCTTTCCTACTTTTTGTCTTTTCTACTTTCTCAAATATCATTACTATAGACTGAATTTCTTTTTTGATTATTATAAAGTCCTTGTAGTCATTCCTATTTTGAGAAATAGCAAAATACGTTCACTGAATTTTTCTGTGACTTGCTTCCACATTTCACTCAAAACTCTACTCAAATATCAGCTCCACAGTGAGAGTTTCTCTAAAATAACCCCACTCCCCTACCTTAGTACCCTATCCCCTTACCTTGATTTTTCTTTCCTTTCTAGCACTCACCTGTGAAACTATGGCATTTATATGCTTACTTGTTTACTGTCTATCTCCTCCATCACAATTTATACTCCATGAACAGAGCAGGGTCTTTGTTCTGTGTCCAGCATGACTAGAACAAGGTTTGGCTTAACAGGCTTTCAAGAAAATACATATTGAGTGAATAAATAACCAGTTTATTGAAGAATAAACTCTATTCATTGGCCTCAAATGAGCTATGTTAATTCTTACTTTCCCTTCCCTTAAGGAAGTATGCTGCAAGTATTAAAAGAACAAAAGCTCAGTGCATTCTCTCTGTCTTGCCAGAAGCTGCCCCTTTATGGAAGGCAAATCATCAGGCCACTGCCTAGCAAATATCCAGAGGGGGATAAAATGCCTATTTTACTTTTTGCCAGGGTAATCTATCAAAAAACAAATATTTGGTCTTTGTCCCCAGTTTCTGGCCCAAAGCTCCTTAAACCCCTTGCAATTTACTGTCTTTTTTATGCTAATGAAATGACTCTTGGGGACCCCTAGATAGGCTCAGAATAGGGGTTGGTCTCCAGAAAAACCAAGCATGTGATTAGGGGATTACCACTTTTCAGCACTGTACCCTCTCTCCAGGAATGGGAGAGAGGTGGAGATTGAGTTCAATCACCAATGACCAATGATTTAATTAATCGTGCCTAAGTAATGAGGCCTTTATTTATTATTAACAATGGGGTTAGGGAGCTTCCAGATTTGTGCACACATCAATGTGTTTGGAGGGTGGTGTGTCTGGAGAGGACATGGATGCTCTGCACCCGCCCGCCCTCCCACCCCCAACACTTTGCCCTATGTGTCTCTTCCATTTGGTTGTTCCTCAGTTGTAGCCTTTATAATAAACTGGTAATCATAAATAAAGTGCTTTCCTGAGCTCTGTAAGTTGTTCTAGTGAATTATTGTACATGAGAAGGGGGTTGTGGGAACTTCCAAATTTGTAGTTGGCTAGGCTACAAGTGTGTGTAGCCTGGGGACTCCATTTGCAGCTGGCATCTGAAGAGGGGGCAGTTCTCTGGAACTGAGCCCTTAGCCTGTGGATTCTGTGCTAACTCTGGATAGTTAAGTGTCCAGAATGAATGGAGTTGAACTTGATTGAAAGTTGGTTTTGGAAGATTAGAGAATGGAAAAATAAATAGCATTCAGTGTCAGAAAAAGCCACACATGCAGGCAATCCCAGTCTTTGTGGGTGCTTTCTCTTGAAGCATATCCTCTCCTGCCTGAGGAAGCCCCCCTTTCCCTTGCATTCCTTTTCTAATTGGATAACTCCTACTTGGAGAAATTCTTCAAAATTTTCCCTAGACTTCTACTTGAGTACATTAGACCAGGTAGTTGTGTAGGGATGATGGTTGGGTAAGTCCTGGGGGCATGGTTTTAATTACCTTCTTTTGAGTGAACCTTGAAGTTTTAGCTGCAATTCTAAGAGAACATAAAAGGTCCCAATCTCCACTCTGACATGAACAAACGAGTTTTTAAACTACTTTTTGTGTATATTTGATTTTGTTGACTAACATTTTAAGGTCTGAAAGACTTTTACTCAGGAGAATGTCAAAATCCATCCTAGGACCAACTAGACGTCTGACTGATATCTGAAAGATCAGCACTAACATACTCAAATGACCATCTTTGGAATTCTTGGAACTAACCATAAATTATAATGAGCTCACAATAAAAGACAAATATTATTTTGTTTTAAAAAACAATTACAAAATAAAACCTGTTGACAAGGTAGAGATGTAACCAAAACTTGCAATTATATAATAATTCTAAGAAACTATCTTATCATTTTGGAAGCAAATGTAAAATAGGTAAGGATACTATGCTACTTCAGCCTTTTTTGTCTTAACAATAAGAGACCTGGCCTACTTCACAGAATTGATAACTACCTTAATAGAATTTGTAGTCTGATCTCTTTTATAAGAGACACTAAAGGCCAGGATAAAAAGATTCTTTAATAGCAGTTTTACAGAAGGTACAAAGGATAATAACAAATATTGCCATAAATGCGTGCTTAATATATTCCAGGCATTATACAAAGCACTTTATATACGTGATCCAATTTGATATTCATAGAAATCCTGTGAGGTGGTAGTTATTATTGCAATGTATGGATGGATTTTGCAGTGGTTCACAAAAATTATATAGTTTTCCCAAGATCACATGGTTGACAGCTGGTGGAGGATCTTGCCTTGATGTTGGTGGGTGCTGACTGATCAAGGTGGTGGTTGCTGAAGATTGAGGTGGCTGTGGAAATGTCTTGAAATAAGATTATAATGAGATAATCTTCATATTGATTGACTCTACCTTTCACAAAAGATATATCTGTAGCACATGATGCGATTTGATTGCATTTTACTCACAGTACAACTGCTTTCAAAAGTGGAGTCAACTCTCTGAAACCCTGCTGCTGTTTTATCAACTAAGTCCATGTAATGTTCTAAATTCTCTTTTGTCATTTCAACAATGTTTACAGCATCTTTACCAGGAGTAGATGCCATCGCAAGAAACAACTTCCTTTGCTCATCCATAAGAACTCCTCATCCATTCAAATTTTATCATGTGATTGCAGCAATTCAGAAACATCTTCAGGCTCTACTTCTAATTCTAGTTGTCTTGCTACGTTCACCACCTCTGCAGTTATTAATACTTGCTCCACTGAAATCTTGAATCTCTCAAAATCATCCATAAGAATAGGAATCAACATCTTCCAAACTCCTATTAATGTTGATATTTTGACTTTCTACTATGAATCAAAAATATTCTTAATGATATCTAGAATGGGGAATCCTTTCCAGAAGGTCTTCAGTTTACTTTTCATATGGCTATTCAGTATTCTTAGCACTATTTATTGAATAGAGTTTCCTTTTCCCAGTATATGTTTTTATTGACTTTGTTTAAGATCAGTTGGCTGTAGATAGGTGGTTTTATTTCTGGGTTCTCTATTTATTCCTTTGATCTATGTGTCTCTTTTTATACCATTACCATGCTGCCTTGGTTAATATTGCCTTGTAGTATAATTTGAAATCAAGTAATGTGATACCTCCAGTGTTTTTCTTTTTGCTTGCAATTGCTTTGGCTATTTGCTTGCAATTGCTTTTGCTATTCGGGCAGATTTTGGTTCCATACGAATTTTAGGATTGTTTTTTTCTAACTCTGAAAAACGGTGTTGGTATTACAAGAAGAATTGAGTTGAATTTCCAGATTGCTTTGGGCAGTATGGTCATTTTAATGATATTGATTCTTCCAATCATGAGCATGGGATGTTTTCCCATTTATTTGTCTCATCAATAGTTTGGTTTGTTTTTGTTTTTATAGTTTCTTGACTTACGATGGTTAGGCTGTTAGTTTGTGATCTTTCTATATTTTTTGATGCAGGCATTTAATGCTGCAAACTTCTCCTTTATCATTTCTTTTGCTTTCTTCCTGTATCCCAGAAGTTCTAGTATGTTGTGTCTTTCTTTAATTTCAATAAATTTTTTGATTTCTGTCTTAATTTTGTCATTAACCCAAAGATTGTTAATGAACAAGTTATTTAATTTCAATGTATTTGTATAATGTTGAAAGTTCCTCTTGGAATTAATTTCCAGTTTTTTTCCACTCTGATCTGAGAAGATAATTAATATGATTTCAATTTTTAAAAATTTATTGAGACATTTTTGTGGCCTAACATATGTTCTATCATGGAGAATATTCCATGTGATGAGAAGAATGTATATTCTGTGGCTGTTCGGTAGAATTTTCTGTAAATGTTTGTTAGGTCCATTTGGTCTAAAGTCCAATTTGTGTTTAGTGTTCCTTTATTGCTTTTCTGTCTCAAAGATCTGTCTATTGCTGTCAGTAGGGTGTTGAATTCTCTAACTATTATTGCATTATTATCTATCTCTTTTCTTAGGTATGCTAAAATTTTTTTCATGAAATTGTGTGCTCTGATGTTGGGTGCATATATATTTAGTATTGTATCTTCTTGTTGAACTGATCCCTTTGTCAATATATAATGACCTTTTTTGTCTTTTTATTCTATTGTTGGTTTAAACTCTATTTTATCTGATACAAGTATGGCAACTCCTGTTCACTTTTGGTTTCCATTTGCATGAAATACCTTTATCCACTCTTTTATCTTCCATCTATATGTCTTTAGTAGTAATTGGGTTTCTTGTAAGTAGCATATTGCTGGGTCATGTTTTTTCCAATTATTCTGTTGATTTCTCTTTTATGTGGGGCATTTATTCCATTTATATTGAAGGTTAATATTGATAGGTGAAATTTTTTTCCCTGCCATTATGTTATTTGTTATCTACTTGCTTCGTATCGTAATTTGTGTAATTGGTTTATGAGACTTGTGAGTTTTATGCTTTTGTGTGCTTTCATAATGATGAGTATCAACCTTTATTTCCATATTTAGAATCTTCTTGAGCATTTCTTACAGGGCCAGAGTAGTGGTGACAAATTCCTTCAATGCTTGCTTGTCTGAAAAAGACCTTATTTGTCCTTCTCTTATGAAGCTTATTCTAGCAGGATACAAAATTTATGGTTGATTTCTTTTTTCTTTAAGAATTCTGAAAATAGGACCCCAATCTCTTCTGGTTTATAAGGTTTCTGTTGAAAAGTCTGCTATTAGTTTGATGGTATTTTCTTTATAGCTTTCTAAACACTTTTCTCTTCCTGATTTTAGGATTTATTCCTTTACGTTGACTTTAAATAGTCTGATGACCACATGTCTTGATGAAGTTCTACCTACAGTGTATTTCCCTGGAGTTCTCTGATGCTATTGTATCTAGACGCTTAAATCTCTAGCAAGACTAGGGAAGATTTTTTCATTATTTCCTCAAACAGGTTTTATAGACTTTTTACTTTTTCTTCTCCCTTAATTCTTCTTCTTCCACAATTCTTAGATGTTTTACATAATCCTGTACTTCTCAAAGGTTTTGTTCACTTAAAATTTTATTTTTCTTTATTTTATCTGACTGTATTAATTCAGGAAACCTGTCTTCAAGTGCTGATCCTCTTTCTCTTTCTTGGTCTAGTCTATTGTTGAAACTTCCAAATCAGTTTTGGAATTCCTTCAATGAATTTTTTATTTCCAGAAGTTCTGCTTGTTTTTTTTTTAAATCAGTCTCTTTGATAAATTTATCATTCATAACCTGAATTGATTTTCTGATTTATTTTTATTGGTTTTCAGATTTCTCTTGGATCTCATTGAGCCTTTTTAAAATCATTATTACAAATTCTTTATCTTGCATTTCAAAAGTTTCCATTTTGTTAGGATCCATTGCTAAAGTGTTAGTGTGATCCTTGGCAGGTGTCATAACACCCTGTATTTTCATACTTTCAGAATTGCCAATATTAGGGTTTTTTTCTCACTTGGACAAATTATCTCTTCTTAATATTTTTGAATTTACTTTCTTTTGGATAGGATTTTTTCCCCCTCAATGTTGTGACTATAATGTATATTGCAATAGGGTCATTGGGTTTTGCTTCTGGGTACTTTCAGTGGCAAAGAGTCTGTATGAATTCCTTGGTTATAGATAGCCTTAGTGTGGCAGCTTTCTCAAATGCTGGTTGTAGTGGTAATGTTGAGCATGTGAGCAGGCTCACAGCCTCCTGAGAGACCAGCAGAAGTCTCAAGAAGCTATTCTCACCTTTTAAGTGCTGTGATCTTGTATAAGCAGATTTTGTATTGGGTTGTGCAGTTTGACCTCCAGGCTAGTAGGTGGTGCTTGCAGGTAAGAGCCAGCAATAGCATTGGGGTTTATGCTTGATCTTTGTTTGCCAGGGGAAGTTCTTGGTTGCCACAGGCAATAGGCTGGTCTGCACAGTGGCTTGTGCTTCCTGCTCACCCCCAGAGGGCTGTACTGGGAAAGTCTATCCTTGGGTCCCCCAGTGGCATACAGAAGTACTAATCCTGATAGGGTTGATGAGGGAGCTCCTGGTAAAATGCGCTGAGGTCTCTGCAAGAGAGAGGAGGGGGGTTGCCCCAGTGCCACAGCCTTGGCAGGCAGGTGTGGGATCTGTTTCCCTGTCACCTGCCATCCTGGCACTTAGGAAGCTCAGTTCAGTCAGACACTGCAGTCTATCTCCAGGCTGCAAAGTAACAGAGAGTTGTAAAAGATGCCTGCTCCGTGACTCACCACCAAAATGTCTGTCATGAAAAACCTCCTCCTTTAGCCCAAAACACACAGCTCGCTGACTCTTCTACTCTCTGCTGAAGGGACACTGCTACTCCATGCAGAGAGGGGAAGGGGACCTACCTATTGCCCAAGCCTGGGCTCAGTGGCTACTCTGCCAGTGGGGATGCAGTCACCCCTAAAAGTCCCAGAAAGGTTATCTTCAGGGTTGCCCGTGCCAACTTCCCTTGTGAGCAGCCATGACTGTGTCTGCAGCACTGAGTGAGTGGGGAGGAGAAGCCTCTCTAAGCCTGGGCCCAAGCACCAAGGCAGCTTGGCTGGTGGGATAGAATTATACTCCTCCCTTGCAGAGCTGAGCACAGCCTTTGTGTCTCTGCTGGAAGTGGCACAGTCATTCCCTGCCCACAAGCAGGGAGCTCTGGGACTCAGGAAAGCATGTACTCTGGTTTTCTTTGTCCCAAAGGGTGACACCCTTCCTGTGCTGAACTCTCCCATCCCTTAGGAGCAGCCCTCCCTGACAGCTAGATCTCTGGGAACCCCGCAGGTGCCTTGTGTCCAGCCAGCCCTATGCTGCCATCCTCCAAGCAGGTACTGGTGAATCTCAGTGGGCCATCTCCCATGTGGAGACATAAGGGCTGAGGTCCTCTAATGGCCATAACCTATGTGTGGTGCCTGGCTGCTGCTGCTGAATTCTGGCAGGAGAGCAAGCAAACTGGCATGAGTTGACAGTCTGGTATGATGCCCTTAAGAAATTCCCAAATTGCCACCCATACCAATATTTGATATTTACAAGGTCAGAGGAGCTCTCCAACAGTTTGGATGCTGGCAGTCTGCCACAGGAGCAAGGGGAGTCAAAACGCCCCCACCTACCCTTTCCATGCTATACCAAGTCCCTCAGACTTCCTAGCTAATGTCTGCCAGCCTCTTGCTTCCTTTATTTTCTATGCAGCTATTTCTTCCCATGAGCTCTTTGCTATGCTCGAGCACTCTCCCCTTGATACTCTATTTGAGTTATGATTATTCACTTGTAACTTTGGTTCTTCTTTCTGAGGAGAGCTGGCATTCGATATCTCTAGTCAGCCATCTTGAAGAAAAAAAATTTTCTAGCTTTTGATTTAAAGTGATAGACAAGTAACTCTTTCTTTCACTTGAACACTTAGAGGCCATTGTAGGCTCATTAATTGACCTAATTTCAATATTGCTGTGTCTCTGAAAATAGGGAGGTCCAAGGAGAGGGAGAGAGACAGGAGAATGGCCAGTAAGTGGAGCAATCAGAAAATGTACAACAACTATTAAGTCTGCCATCTTATGTGGGTATGGTTTGTGGCTCCCCAAAATAATTTCAATAGTAACATCAAAGATCACTCATCACAGATCACCAATACAGATATAATAATAATAAAGTTTGAAATATTGTGAAAATGATCAAAATATGACACAGAGCTATAAGGTGAACTCATGCTGCAGGAAAAATGGTGCCCATAGACTTATTCGATGCAGGGTTGAGACAAACATTCAATTTGTAAAAAATGCAGTATCTGCAAAGTGCCATAAAGTAAAGGATAAGAAAATGAGATATGTCTGTAATTAAAAGTTAAAAAATATCTTTTAAAAATTAACTTTATTACTTTCAGGTAACCTAATGCAGTTTAACAAAAAATTGCATAGAAGACCTGCTAAGGAACCTGCTTTAAGAAACAGAAGACAGTAAATTAACAATTATGCTATTGATTGCTTTTATGTAGAAAAATGATTCTAAGAGCTTTAACTAATTCTTTTAAATCACATAACCATTTCCCCTACAATCCTTTTAATACTGTTCTTTAGCTTTAAAAACTTGACTCTTTTCTTTGAAATTCACAAGAGAAATTTCATCCTAGTTTATGACTGAATAATTATACATTTTTAATGAGTAGAGTTTGAAATAATGTGATTCATGTAGTGAATCTGAAATTTTAAAATATTTTGTATATAAAAATTATTCTATGAAAGTTTTAGCTCACTTTCCAGTGTGTTTCTCTAAAATTTTAAACATATTAATCATGGTATGATAAAAACAGATTTACAAAAGGTGAATATCAATTGATCTTGAATAGGGCAAGTCTTTAAGATCCAGGATATGGATATATGTTTGGTACCATCATGGCATTTTTTTAATTTATAATCTGTTGGTAACACAATAATTCACTTATCTCTAAAAGATTAATTAAAATTCTCTCAGAGTTTCTTCCTTCCCAATTTCTTCCCCTAAATATGTATTGATTACCAATTATGTGCCAGGCACAATGTCTGGTGCTGTATATACAATGATGAGCTAAATGGTCCCTGAGCTTAAAGAGTACCAAGAATATCAAACTTATTCTTGAGTTCAAACAGAAGAATAAGTAAATAGCCAATAACTAGTATTAGGAAAAGTACAAAAGACCTACATAAAGGTGCCATTAAAGGGACTTCTAACCTGAGGGAGCGGGAAGTCATAGACATCTTCCTCAAACAAATGACACTTTCTTTGAGACTTGAAGGCTATAGAATATATATTTTTCAGGTAATATGGAAGAGGAAGAGTATCTTTCATAGGTTCAAGTTTCAAAGGCTTAGAAGTTGAGCAAATGAAAGAATGTGGAACATTTTCAAAACTTAAGGTAGTTTGTCATGGCTGCAGTTTAGAATATGAGTGGGGTTTTGGCAATAGTTAAGGCTGCAGTTTTGAGCAGAGGCAAAATCATTATGACCTTAAGATGTATCTCAGGGCTGGATATATCATGGATAAATGTGAGGACAAAGGTTCCAAACCTGGATCTGTCATCTGTTGGCTATGAATTTTTGTAGCTAACATTACAAGCTGACTCATTTTCATCATCTTTATAGTGTTATTACAGTAGAAGCCCTCTTAAAAAGTAAGTTAAAAATGGGAAATCATAAAAAAGTGATGTGTGTATCTTAGCATTTGATTATAACTTAAAGTTGATATTTTGATGAATAGTAAAAAACAATTCTTTTATTGTAGTATAAGTCTTCTGATTGGACTTTTCTGTAGTCTTGCACAAACCACACCCATTATGTACCATCTATGATTTTCCATCTTAGTTTCTTTAAAATGAATGAGAACTTAGACATTTGTGAAGCAATCTGTCTACACAATCTTTCTCAATTTTTATCAGGGTTCTTAGCACTTTAAAGTGGCCACACAAACATAAAATCCAACACAAATTCTTTGTATTGACCCATCTTTATTAGGCTCCCCAAATATTCTACTCAATGTTTATAAAAAACAACTTTCTTTAGGAATTTCCATCTTTTTGGATTACAAGTTAAAATAAATTATATAATTTCAAACAATTAAGCTTTTACCTATTTTTACAGTTAAAAGGCTTGGGATGTAACTCAACTGATTCTTCCTAGTATTAAACTCAGACTTTGGATGGAGAAATTAACACTCTTTAGCACTTTAGTATTAGAAAGTAGCCTAGTGGTTTTAAGTGCTCAGTCTGTGATGAGCATTGCTCATTGTTTCACTGAGGGGGTGGAGAATGTCAATCTACAGGGTCCTTTAGGAAAAAAATGTTCAAAAGGTTCTTGGTAATAGCATCTACCTTATAAAACTTATGGAAAGGTTTAATGAGATTACATTAAGCCTGATTCGTAGTAAATTTTAAAGACATTATTTTCAGTTCATATTTAGTATCATTTACTCCTTAATAAAAGAGATTAAATAGCTTTCTTTTGTATTTGTTTCTAGGTCAACACAAATCCTTACTGTGCTGCTATGGGAATTAGTAAAAACAACTCATTGGAGGAGGTGTAGTCCTTCAGGCCCATGGTTTATGAGATGACTGTGCTTTTGCATGAATTGGAAAAAACATGTTCCTTATTCCAGAAGCAGATCCTGGCACCTGGCTTGTGGGCTAGATGTCATTCTCCTCTTGTCCTATTAGCTGGGTGCCTTTGTGTGGTAGACAACCAGAAAAACCATACACTGCACAGCTCCAGTCTTGCTGCAATGAAGACATTCGTGTTCCAGTGCATCTCAGAGTTTATGAACACTGACCTGCTGAGGTCAGGGTGATCTGGCCTCTCCTTGCTCCAGAGAGAAAAATTCTTGCTTCCTTTAGGTGATCAAATCTATTCTTCTTTTTTCATTTCTGTGGATCAAGTTTGTGAATTTCCATCAGTGTATCCACTACAAGTGCACATTATTGAGGGAGGCTCTTGTATGTTTCTGTCTGGGGTGGAAGGGATGGGGATGGGGTATTTATGAAGGAAGACTTTCTAGTTAACAAAAAACTGCTTCCATATGCATGATATTTTCTCCTTCAGACAGGATGACAGAAGAAAAGAAAAATGTGGACTAAATATAATTTTCTCATATTTCTCTTACTTGGATAGAGAATTGAATAGCTTAATCCTACACTATTGCATGAGTTTACATATAAACCAAGGCAGAATTTTCTTTAGCTTAGAGGAAACTACCCTTTCTTTTAGTATCTCTCAAATGTCACAGACTTCATGAGGCAAAAGATATTTAAATTGAAACTTGGAGATTCAGCCATCCTCCTCCTTGGATTTCCTGCTGGTATTGAATGCAAACTTGTAAAATATCAAGTGGAGTATTTTTATCACTTGGCAATAATGTACATATGAAATGACAGGTTAGTTGAATTCTTGCTTGTGCTTAAATGATTTTTTTCCCTAGTACTTATAAACAAATGTCTTTCAATAGGAAACATGCCTTTCTTTCTTGAGACCCCTTTCTGCTGAATACATTTTGACTCATAATGGGATTCCGTTTACTGGGGCTTATTCATGACCAGGTTATATGAAGAACAGGCAGTTGTTTACTCTGCAAAATTATCAAGAAATTGGAAGGCCTAGCAACGGGTCCTACAAGTCCTGGTAAAGGGATGACATTTATGGACTCCTGCCTTGTCACAGACTGAGAAAAGACTTTTGAATAGATTAAAAAAGGTCATTAACAAAAGGGGGGAAATAACATGGATTTGCTGATAATTTGCTAAGTGCAGAACTAATAAAAGAGCTGAAGCAATCAGTAAAAACAATAGGGATATATATTTTAGCTGGAGAAGGTATTTGTAATTCTAATTTTTAAAACGCCAAGAAAATAAATACTCTGCATACCATATTTTTAGTTTTTATCTTTACCTTGTTTAACATGATTCCAATTTTATTTCTTTCTGAAACTATTTCCTAATATGCTTATCCAGAAACAATAATATCTTGATCCTCTACATGCTCTCTCATAAGGTACTTATGTCTTCCAGCTTAATTAGATGAACGTCTGTACGTAGCTTTCCTACTAAGTTGTAAGATTCTTGAAGGCAGGGACAGTGTCTCTCAAAAACCTTGCCTTCAGAGAATTTTTCACAGAAGTTTAAGGTATAAAAGAATGAATATGTGTTCTGAAACATGATCTCAGCATTTTAGACATCAGCTCCTGAATGCTGTGAGGATAAAAATGCTCCAGGGCAAGTGTGTCATATCTGGCATAAAATTTTAGAAAATCTTAAAAATGTCACTGAAAAAAATGATAAATAGAACATAAGGTTTATGTTTTAACAAAAATATGATGACAACTGAAACTCATTAAGCTCAGTGTCAGTGTGAAATGACAGAACTTGGGATGGTCCTTTGTAAAATTAAGATTTTTAAGGTATTCTATCCTCCAGCAGGAGGTAGAACCAAGTAGGGAGACTGTAGGAAAGAACATGAAATATATCTCAGGCACATAGGAGGTAATTTTATTTTCAGCACACTGAAATAAAGGGCCGACAAATTTATTAATGTTATTTTACAAGGGGTATATATTTTCATTAAAAATGGAGAGGAGATAAAGTGCCTAGGTCAGTTTGATCATTTATGGTCAGGAATAATCTTATGCCTCACACAATTAAAATGTTGTAGTTCAGTCAGTTACATATCACCATTGCTGGTCAGATAATTTTTATAGGAGGGTCAAAGATATTCTCTCTTGCCAGCTTCATCATAGCAGCTGAACTGTCTTGTCCAGGAGACTAGCAAACCGTGGAAAGGTCTGAGTTTTATCGCAGTGAAGCCTTGTTAGTTGCAAAAGCAGAAATAAATCCAACTAGTACAAAAAGAGGTGGGGGTGCTTGTTAACCTGGACACAGACATGTCCCATGGAACACATTGGTGGAAAGCAGACTTGAGACTCCAAAGGAAAGACACATAACTGGCAGGCTCCAAGGCAGCCACCGTCTTGATCTTTGATTGTGTGTGTGTGCACGCGCGCGCGCGTGTGTGTGTGTGTGTGTGTGTGTGTGTGTGTTTATGTATAATTCATGGTCTCTTATCTTGGCTTCTCACTTCAACTCTGCTTGATTTTTTTCTTTCTGCTTCTCTGGGCATATGATGGAAGATGGTTTCCTTATAGCTGCCAAATTTGGATATTCTCAATTCAACTTAAACAGCAGAAACCAGCATTTATTTCTAATTAATCCAAACTTCTGGGAGAGAGAATGTTAATGATACAGCTTTGTGCACACTTTGTCCAATCAAATACAATTAGAGAATTGGTGTTATATATTTGATAGAATGTTTGATATAAATTTCATAGACTATTCCCCAGTTTGCAAGATCTATCAGTCTCACTGGCCTTTCTTCACTCAGGTAAAAAGTGTTCCAGAAGAAGTTGTCAGAGATAATGAGACTCAAAGTATAAATATGGCCCTCTCAGGGACAGAAAAATGATAAAGTAGGTGATAATTTTACTTCTCCACCCTCTAAACTGCCATCAACTCATCATCCAATCTTAAGATTTTTTTTTCTTTTTATTTCTTCAGGTGCTTATTGAATCATCATCAACAAATGAGTTCCCTTACTATAGTGTCTCTCA
This sequence comes from Varecia variegata, assembly GCA_028533085.1. Taxonomy (NCBI): domain Eukaryota; kingdom Metazoa; phylum Chordata; class Mammalia; order Primates; family Lemuridae; genus Varecia; species Varecia variegata. The sequence continues at coordinate 57,077,445 of CM052444.1, forward strand.
AAACACACCTTGGACACTTGCTATAGGCCTCCTTTAACAGATGAATTAATGTCTAATTAGCCACAATAGAATAATCAATTTTTCGCAATTTAGCTAGTCAATGAATAGCCAAACTTCTTGACTTCTATCAAAACATCTGGAAGCAAATATGAAAATAATGTTAAATATAAATAATGATGTAATACAGCCTATCTTAAATTGTTAAAGAATGGCAATCCTTTTCTTTGCATTGCATTCTGATTAATTTGTTATTTTCTCATTTTTTTAGACAAACAGTAGCCAAAATGCATACATACATATACAGACATGTACACATATACATACACACAAATGGACTTATTAATATATGTTCATGTTACATTATTAAATATAATAGCCATTTGTTAGGCTTTAACTAAATCCAAGGTATTTTTCCAAGTAGCACATAGATATTATCTAGTGTGATCCTCAAAGCCAGTTTTGAAGATGAAGTGATTATAATTGGGAAAGATTGAACAACTTGCCCAGAGTCACACTGCAGAATTATAACTACAATTGTAATATAGAGAGAAAAGGTGCTATTTAAAACTATACCTGCATTCCACGTGTTGGGTGTGGTGGCATAATTTGTACTATCGCTTCTGCAGCTACTGCAGCAACTACAATATGTGTTATGAGAAGAATTGTGGCCCTGGAAAGATATATTGAAGTCCTAACCCCTAGTACCTCAGAATGTTGCCTTATTTGAAAATAGGGTTGTTGAAAATATAATTAGCTAAGACTAAGTCTTATTGGAGTAGGTTGGGCCCTTAATCCAATATAATTGTTGTTCTTGTAAGAAGTAGAGAAGAGATGCAGAGACACAGACACACGTGGGGAGAGTGTCATGTGAGGATGGAGGCAGAGATTGAGATGCTGTAGGTACAAGCCAAGGGACAACAAGAATTGCCAGCAAACCACCAGAAGCAAGGAAGATGCAAGGAAGGATTCTCCTCTACAGGTTTCAGAGGGAGCATGGCCCTGCCAACATTTTGGTCTTAAGCTCCTAGCCTCCAGACCTGTAAGACAATAAATTTGTATTGCTCCAAGCTTCCATGTTTGTGGCACTTCATTTCTACAGCCCTGGGAAACTCGTGCAGTATATTAGAGGAAAGACCATGGTCTCAGAGTCATTGCTGACTCTGTGTAATAATGTGTTAGATATATATCCTGAAGGGTGGCTTTGGACATATTGCTTCTCACAGTTGAATGATAAAAATTTAGATCAAAGATGGAAATCTGGAAAAAGGAGATGAGAAAATAAGATGAGAAATTTAAAGGAGTAAAATAAATCAGCAAGATGATATGAGGTTGAGGCAGTTGGGGATGGGGCTGGGGGAAGCTACCAAGAGAGTGCTGGTCATAATTTTAGTAAAATACTGTCTAATACAGTTGATTCTTTAGTAAGGTGGGGGGAGGGTTCTGCATTTGTAGACTTGCCTACTTGCTAAAATTTATTTGTAACCCCCAAATCAATACCAGTGGTGCCTTTGCAGTCATTTGTAGAGATGTGCAGAATGGCAAAAACGTTGTCATTGGATGGGCACAGCTTGAGGTCAATGAACAAGGCGATGCTCCACCTTCTTGTTTCAGCTGTTATATCATAAACAAGTGTCCTTTTTGCAGTATATTTAGTGCCACTTTTTTTTTATTTTTGCTTTTTGTTTATAATTTTGCTATTCAATATGGCCCCCAAGCATAAAGCTGAAGTGTTGTCTAGGGTTCCTAAGTACGAGAAGGCAGTGATATGTTTTACAGAGAAAATACATGTGTTAGATAAATTTAAATTAGTAATGAGTTATAGTGTTGTTGGCTGTGAGTTCAATGTTAATGAATAAACTATATATATATATATATGTTTTATATATATAAAATAAGGTGTCTTTAAAAAGAAACACACGTAAAACAAGGTTATGTATTAATTGGGTGATGACGTGTTATGACCAGACATTTGCAGGAACCTAATCTTTTCTCCCCCAGGAGGAATGGCCGAGTATTGCTAATTCAGTGTTTTTGTAGATTTTATATAAGAGAACATAACTACTGTGAATATCAAGAATCAACTGTGTATTATTTAAATTTGATTTCTCTGTGGTATGATGATGTAACCTCTTCACCATGAATCACGAAACTTCAGTAAAAATTCTGCCGCATACTTCTATCTGTGGTTTATGTTGATGGGTGAAAGAGGAGGGTGGCGACAAGGCAAAGAGTCTCAGGTTTCATCACATGTCAGAACTGAACTAAGATAAAGAAATAGTCTCAAGGAAGAAGGCAGAGAATTAAGGAGAGCAGGAGGTTGATCATGCAAGGTCCCCAGTAGTTTATACATATTTTGAAGAGCATGTTGTCTTTTACAAGATGTTGAATGGGGATTGGAGTATTTGTCATTAGATGTTAAGTGGCTAGAATTTGGGTAACACAGCCAGATGTGTCTTATTCCCTTTGTTTTGGCTCTTTGGCGTAATTGATGCCTGGGCAAGTTTTAAAGGTGAAACTGATTCAAGTTTTAAGACAGATTCACCATGAAAACTTAGCCTAGGGATTAAATATGCCCAGAACATTATTTTTATCTGGACAACTATAATTTGCATTGTAGACATCTCGCCATCATCATAACATGTACACACAATATAATACTTCTTGTGTATAGATCTGGTCCCTTATTTAAACCACAATAACTTGAAGTAAGAACCATGATAATTCATCTTTTTACCTGTATCACCTAGCTCAACAGTAGGCATGAAGAAGGAACCTAGCTCAATAAAACCTTATTTTTTCTTTTTTGCATCAAATCCTTATTCAAATGATCCTTTAAGACTTATTCAAATTATCCTTTATTGCTGTGAAGAAAACGAGTATAGCAATTAAAAGCTCAGATTCTGGAGTCAAGACCTGATTTTGATTACTAAATGCCATGACCTCAGACAAATTACTTAAGACCCAGTCTAAGTTTCCTTATCTGTAAAATATAAACAACACCTGTCTCATGAAGTTGTGAGTATTAAATAAAACTTATACCCGATCTCCTTGGTATAGTGTACCACACATAATATTATATTAGTGAATAAATAATAACAATAGTAGAAATGGTATTATTTGCATAAATGCCAGGAGAGGGTGTTAGTTTAGGTTGTGATGAATTATGCCACCTGCAAAATGGAGAGTGAAATAGAATTCAGCATAGTGGAGCTGGCCTTATAGAGAATATAAACCTGTATATAATGTAAAGTATCCTTGGGATCCCTTTTGTACCTGCCTTCAGTAACTACGCCATTTGCTCCCAGAAAGAGCCACTTCGCTTGATACCTAAGATCATATCATTGATACACAGGCTTTCATGGAGTGTTCAATACCACTGATAAACCTGCCACTCATGCACAAGGAGGAAACAAGGAGAGAAACTTCAGAAACAGTCCTATTAAAAGGTCATGGCTGGTTTAGAATTCCTGTTGGTAAAGATTTGACCAAAGCAAGCCTCAGTACAAATGATATTTTTCCATTCATTCATCTAATAAACATTTTATAAGTGCCTACTTTGTATCAATCACTGTTCTAGGAACTGAAAATACATCAGTGAATAAGCTAACAAGGTTCCTGCACTCATGGAGCTTACATTCCAATTGAGTAGTTGGACAATAAAATGTAAACAAGATAGATTAAGTAAAAGTGATGGGTAGGGATGGGTGTGGCCGTGATCAGAGAAGGCCTGAGGAGATGACTTTATAAGGAGACCTACACATAAGAGCAGTCTAGGCAGTGGGATCAATGAGAACAATGCTGTGAAGGAGAATCAACTTGGTGGCTTCCAGGGTCAAAGTGAAAGCCAGTGTGGCTAGAGTATAGTGAATAAGCAGGGAAGTATAGGAGCAGAATTAAAAGAAATAGGCAGAAACCAGAGAACGTAAGACATTCTAGGCTATGACAATGAGTTTTATTGTACTCTAATTGTAGTAGAAGTCATTGGAAAAAAGTGAAGAGATTTGAATTGATGTCAAAAACTCAATTTGATTTTGTTTTATAGAGAATGGATTATGGGAATAAGAGTGGTGAAAAAACATGGAATGAGATAAATCTTTGGAAAGTTATTGAAGAAATCCAGGAGATACATGATGGTGACTTGGATTAGAGATAGAGCCATGGGGGATGGTAGGAGACAACCATGGTATTAGATGCACAATGCATTTTAAAGATAAAACTAACACAAATTTCTAATGGATTGGATGAGGAATTGAGAGAAATTATGGGTTTAGTAAAGAGTATGCTCATGAAAAAGACATTTCTGTAGGTGCTGTCAGAATGATCATGTAGCAATCCAATAGCTAATGGCCTTGTCTGGGGAACTCCCATGGAGTCTGCCCCAAGTGTCTAAGTCAGGGTAAGTGTACCTGAATGGAAGGAGAACAATGTAGATCACACCAGAAATCATTTCTCAGATCATGTGCTATATTATTTGGCTCCAAATCTATCCTTTTATCTGATTACCATACAGAACGTGGGCTGTAGTAGTGGGCAAGATTCTATTTGGCTCTAAGTAATTTAGAATAGCTATATAAAGTTTTAGTGTTATTCAGTTATATATTCAGGGACATCTAACTCCTTAGATGGGCAATCCACAAAAGTCTGTACATTGTTAGAAATGTATGAGTCTGACTAAAAGTACTTTTTCACACTATCCTTGTTAGTCTGTTCCCACTTGTAAATTAACCTTTTTACCGGATAATTATCACTACAGGGTGGAAGTGCTTCCTTTAGCATCAATAGTCTTCCAAAACCTCCATAGTGTTAATGAACTTAAGGACTGAGCTCTCCCAGGGTGAAAGGACCCATAACAATCCTGGGAAATGAAAACTTTTTTTTTTTAATGTTCCAAATGCTTAATTACCGAAACATCTACACTTACTTCTAAGTTCAAGCTAATAAAAGTTTTCTCAGCAGGCTTATTTTGAGTTATCTTTTTCTTTTCTTCTAACTACTTTTTTTGTTTCCTCCTCATCCCCTTCTACTTTTGTCCCTCTTCCTCCTCCTTCTCCTCTTCCTCTACCTCCTCTTCTTTCTTCTTTTTCTAAGTTATCCCATCAGTGAGCTAAATGGACTCCAGCTGTGGGCTCCAACTGTGAGAGACAGCACTTAAATTGATCACCAATCCTGTTGGTCTCTTACTTTCCCATGAGCAAATCATGCATTTCTATTTTCAAAAGAAGCTGTGGCAACATGTACATTCTACATCTTTCAGGCTCTGAGACAGGTCTCGAAACTATTTAGTTTCACTTGTACCTCCACCTGGTCAATTAAGATTTTGATTGTTTCTGAGTCATGATGTGCTAGCAGGCCTGATGGGGTGACTGCCGTTGGGGAAGGGAGTCCCCTAAAAGGCATTAACTCTAAAAAGTGTCTCACTGACTATCAGACACCCAATATCTTTGAAAAAGAGCACTATTTGCATTCCTATTCCTCCATGGTAACATTTTCCAAAGCATGTAGTATGTTCCTCGAGGTATATTCTATAAGAAGGGAGTCCATGGTCAAGGTGTTTGGGAAATCCTGGATTAAGTGAGTTTCTTTATCAAAACTTCCAATAAGCTAACACACTTCTACAATTTCCAAGTTTTTAGAATCCTATTATAAGGAAGATGACCATGAAATCCCTTTAAGAAGTATCTCATAGGGCAAGTATTCTATTCCCTGCTGTTCCACAATTATTGAGCTTCTCGTGCCTTGTGGGAGAACTCACTTTGAGGGCACTCAAAGGAGCACTAGTGAGATCAATGAAAGCAACTTAGCCAACTGACTGCTGTCTCCACTGCAGCTAGGCACAGGAGTCCAAAATGAAATTCTCTCCCTAGAGTTACATTCTGTTACTTAGGTCAATTTTTAAAAGAAGGGGTTTTAACAAGAAGGGCTTCCCCATATGGAAAACATTGACCTTGAGTGAGGACCAGGTTTATGGGCAGTTGATAATTGTCCAAGCTTTGAGCTCTGTCTATGGTTCCTTTTGATTTCAGCTATGCTATTCTCATATTTCAGGGAAAATGGCTTAATTTCTTTAAGTTCTAAAGCATTCCTAATAAATTTGCTATGCAAATAGTAAAAATGGTCCTCTCTTTTAGATGTGTTGAGAATTACACTGTGGCATCACAAGAGGTTGTTCAGAAGCAAAAACTCAACATTTATTAAGTTTGTACTGGTTGTGCCCTACAGGTCCTGACTTATTCTGGTCACTATTTATTGTGTTATGCTACAAAAGTTCTTGTGCCTGAGGGCCAGCTGCTGATGAATTACAGGCACAAAGCCAAGTATGTACTACGGCCACATAAAGGAAATAAAAAGATCCCATAATCTCATTGGATTTTCAAAAAGAATTCTTTATAGAATAAAGCCTTAGGCAAAGGGAAATATAAAAATAAAGGATAAAACTATCACTCAATTGACTTTACGATGATTGCTTGCTCTATAGATGAGTATCTCAGCCAATGACTCAGGAGTCCTATTGGATCTTGAAAGATACTCCGACTTCCCTTTAGGTGCTATGCTTTCTCATCCAAGAACACTTAGATTCCGGTATATAATTATGAACTTTATTTGATTTTGTGCCAGCCATTTTGAGGTTGTCTTGAGAAAGCTGTATTTGCTACCTATAATGTCCAATAAGAAAGGCTACTGTGTTCTAGATATCTCTGGAAGTTGAGTTACCAGAGAAAACATTTATCCGTTTTTCAAATTATTTAACAAATATTTATTAAGTCCTGTGTGTGCAGCATTTTTGTAGGTGTTTAGAATCCAGAGAAGCTAAGTACCTCTTACTGCCATTTTTTGACCTCATAATGCAATGATACAAATAGCTTACACTTATGCTATAGACCAGTTTTATTTAGAAAGTCATTAAGGCAACACTGGCTTCAAAAAGACAAGGGGAGAAGGGAAATCTACTGGTTTAACTTCAGCCATCCAAGAGGTTCTGTACTGATACAATAGTCACTTTATTTTCTTGGTTTTGTGCTTGGATGTGGCTGCTGCCTACAACAGAATGTTACTTTCACATCTGTATGTAATCACTAACAGTTAGAAAATATATTAATAGCAACCAACTCTTGGGTGATTTAACCTACAGTGATTCTCCTTCTTCTGGATTACATGACCCTGCCTTACAGACCATAGTTTATTGATCTGGGGAAAGACACTTGACCCATGCAGCTGTGTCAATGTAATGGTAGTGCTCCAGAATAAAAGTCCATGCATCTTTGCTATTATGGACTCTGGACCTGCCTGCTACCTCTTTACCTTGAGCTATAGTTATTTTAGCATATTCTTTGATTGTATTACCTATGTCAGTATTCTTTTAATAAATTCTTTTTTACCAGAAGTATTTCTTTCTTAAAATAAGAAGAGTGTTTACTAGATCAATAAATGTTATAGAAGTTGTCCAATCAAATTCTCTAACCTTAAACAAGCTCAACAATGACATTTCATTTCCATTCAAGACAATCTGGAATGTTCCTTAGGTTATTTCTAATATCATTTCTTTCTCACTACAACTGCTAACTTACTGTTGTCCTAGTCTCCTGTTTTTGACCCTAAGGCTGCCCTTTGGACTTGTTGATTGGTCCTGGCGTTTCTGGCTTGGCCCTCAAAGTCTGTGGGACTGTAGTGCAGACTCACGACTATGGCTCTACCCACTTTTGGCCATCTTTTGTTGGATCAGTTTCTCCAGCTTTTGTCTGCTTTGGTTGGGGAAATATATGCATCCACTCTGGTTCTCCATAGGTAGGAGCTGGATGAATAGTTCAGGTAGTAGTAAAGTATTAATAACTAAATATTATGGTTTGTGATTTAGCATCTTGATATCACTTTTCCAGTTTCTTCCAATATATGCAAACCAGTTTAAAATATGGATCAATATGTTCAAATTTATATACAAGTAAAGCAATTAGATTTGAAATGTGGGGCAGTGAAATACACACGAACAGAGATCCTTATGGAATTCCATTTTAATTATATGAGCAAAATATAATATAAACAAGTACCTTTTTGGAATGGCATGATTAGTAGTTAGTCCTATTTCTGCTGGAGTTTAAAGTTTTAAAAGAGTGAACATCTGTTCATCATTTAAGACTCTTCTAGTGTTGCCTTTCTGTGAAGCTTTTTCTGACTGCTCGGGTAGAATTGACCATTCCATCTCCGGCCTGACTGTACCTGAAGCACACTTTCACCTCACCACTGCTGCCATGCAACTGATTATGTTTGTTAATGGATCTGACACTCATCCCACCCTAGGGAATATATTCCTTGAAGCAATAGCCATATCATATATGTTTCTTTATCCCAAGAGTCTGATATAAAAGAAGGTGCTTAATAAATTTTGAAAAATAAATTTTGGGGCATCTTGGAAGACCAGTGAGAAAAATACTTCCAGATTGAATTGCCTTTTTTACTAATTAACAATCACACCCTAGTTGACCATTAATTCAGCCCACCATGATGAAATTTCCTATTTTATTATTGTTCTTCCATTCTTATTTGGTCTATAACTATGCTCCTTTTGGTCTGATAATATTTATAATCTATATTTAATATATTAACCATTTAAATTTAATTTATGTATACAATTCAAGTTTTATTTATATAGTTTGAGAAAACTTGACATTTTGAGACTATTTCTGAAGAAGATGATGCTAGAGCTTAGAACTGAGGTTACAGTCGAAGTACTGGCTTTGAAGCTTGGAATAACTTTGACCTGATGTGGTTCAGAAGAATAATTTTCCTTATTTCAAGTTTTAAGAAATTAAACTTGTCCTTGTGTACAAATAAATACAATTAACAATGTAAAGTTTATATGATAGATGATGCATTTCATAGGCTAAAACCACTGATGCAATAAGAGCAAGAAAAGACTTTTTAGGAATAAATATAGTCCTGTAGTTTTCACAAGTGTAGTTTGGGAAAGAAATGATTTCATATGAGTATTTAAAAAAACCCTAAAAATTTATATTAATATAAATTGATGAGAAGACTGATATATCTGATATGACCATAAGCTGGACTCACTCAGATGATAGAATGTAGTTTCAATTTAGGGCCAAGCATTTAATTGCCAGGAGACACCCTCCACACCTCTTTTTCTGTCTTCTACAATGTCAAATCGTGTCTCAAATAGCGGTTGCTCTGTTAGAGTCTCAGAGTGAGGGTACTGTGGGGCAGAGCTGCTGCTGATCTTTGGTGTAAATGTAGTATGATCCCAAAGTTAACATTTGTTGCTCGTTTGGGGGTTGTTACTGCAGCATTGCCTATCCTGACTGGCCTATAAGGTTGTGTCAGAGGAAGGTTTTTGGGTAGAAATGAGGGTTTTCTTTGAATAATTTAAGTCCAAATTATTTATATATGAAGTTCTGATCAAATCATAATTTCTTAGTAAAAGTAGCACCAATTGTAGCTTTTGAGGCGTGGAACAAACCTGGTTACTAGAAAGGGTCTGAAATTGCTTGTCTTTGTAAATTTAGGGTGGGAAGACTGTCAGAAACTATTTGATATTGATAATGAGCATTTCAATTTTACATTTCAGCTGCATGTATACAGTCTATAATTTCAGTATGCACATGAATTCAGTCACAACTGTATAAACATACTGCCTTCTCAGACAATTTCCAAGGAATCCTTCAATGGCTTTTAGGCAGTAGGGTTTCTGAAAATGTTTTCAACTTCAGTTAATATTCTCCTCACAAGTAATTTTTTTTTGTTGATACTTATTTGTTTTGTTGGATGACAGGGCATAAAGGGAACTTTTATTGAGCTCAATGGCAGTTTGATCAAATAATATCTAATTTGGTTGCCTTGACGCTGAGCATTTTCTAGACAGTGGAGAAGTGCCAAACATCCCCAGAGCTGCTCAAATATAAAGTTTGATAAAAAGGAGCTAATGTTGAAACACTGGACTCTAAAATTCAAATATTTGGATGGAAGTATTGGCATTTTGCTGGTCTGATTAGCAAGTGCACACAACAAAGTGTTTAGGGGCTTCTAGTCCATCTAGTCTTGTCCTAATGTCTCAATTTCTCACTCTTGCATCCAATGTCTCAGCACTTCTCTTCTTCACCCTCCCAGTGGACTATCCACTCACACTTCTGTTCCTCTTCTTAGCTGTTGCCTAGTATGATTGTTTCTGCTGCTTTTTTCCCTCTTCTTAAGCTCTTATTCATCTTTCAGACTCTGCTCAAAAATACTCCTTCTCCATGCTTGTGCTAATGTTTCAGAGAATTTACTTACAACTTTCCAGTTGTGCAGCGTTTCTTTCATTTAATTTTTAAGCTTCTTTGAATACAAGAGGTTCATCCAATCACCTTGTGTCTCTGTAGGAGTCATCATAATGTTCTATACACACACAAAGTTTCTCAATAAATGATTATTAAATTCAAGTGGAGAAATAACAAAATCCTAAGTTTCTTTTCCCTCAAAAATCCCTAATCTAAGGAATAAGGACCTTAGCTACCTTTGCACATCCTTCATCCTCAACGTCATGTGTTAGTTTATAGGAAATGCAAGCAGAAAACTGATTTTTATATCTTATAGTATTGTACACTTTTCAACACGTTCTCATATGTATGGTCCCTTTTGATGCTCAGAACAGTCCTTTGAAATGGGAAGGGCAACTGTTACTACTCTTAGATGTGAGATGGAAAAATCGTGGAAAATGACCCACTTATGTTCTCACTGCTAGTCAAAAGCCACGTCAGGACTCAAACGCAAGTGGAGTAGTATATTTTACTCTTTCCCTTATTACACTTCATTCTCCTACAAGAATTCCTTGAAGTTCTAGCACATTCCCAGGTAAGGAAGGCCCTCTCAAGCCTGCATAGATTTATTGGTCAGAGTAAATCGTTTTGCATCTGATCTGCAGCTGCAGAGGGAGGTTCTTCTCACTGTACTGCTTAGGCAGCACGTTCCTGCTTTAAAAAGCATGGATTTGTTGCTTGGTTTTGCATGCCAATGCACAGGGGCTGCCAGGTAGATGGCTAAACTTGATCAACGGCTCACTTCACTTGATTCAAAGTCACTTGAATCTTTGCAAATAAATGATTCATTTCAAAATCACTTCAGTCTTTGTCAGTGACCACTTGTGTGACTGAGTCAACTGGCCCAGATGAGTGGAGAATGTGTTAAAGAACATGCTAAGTGCGGAGTTAGTATGTTATGTAGTATCTGGTGAAGAGTAGCATAGCTAACTAAACAGTAAATTCAAATAAGAATGCTACAATTTTAAGGAAGAAAAATTAGTAGAAATAGGTTGAAAGCAGGAATCCAGTTAACAAAGTACCAAATTCCTGTAGTGTCCTGAGAATTAGTCTACATTAGTCAAATCTACAATAAACTTTACATGTATAAAACTAAATTAGAAGAAACTTTAATCCAAAAAAGTTAAAACTATCCAGCATAATTTATAAACTAATGCATTATATTTATTCCATTACCTGTATTAAACAAAACAGATTAGAAACAATCATGAGACCATCCCACCCACTCTGTCAACATTTTAGTTAATTATGCATAGAAACTGGCATTGCTGAAGCTTCAATTAGGACTAGCCAGGCCAGGGTAACTTCTCTGATCAAGATTTCAGTTTTACTGTTGGGAAACAAAAGTGCTCAATTATCCAAATTATCCCTTTCCTTCAAGAACATATTTGACATTCATCCTATTTATACATCTTTTTTAAAACCAAATCTGTCATCCTCCATCTTCTTCTAGATCTCAATCTCTAAAAGACTGTACATCTGCGTTTCTGACATCACTCCTTTCCCAGTCCCAAAACCATCACACTGGGTCCTCTGCAACTCACTGAGATCTTCAGAGAAATCTCTTCTGTCTTCACACTTTTGCTCTATCTGGAAGCTACATCTCACCTGAGGACATTGCTTTCCATGACGCCATTTCAAGTCATAGGCATTTTCTTTCCCACTTTTCTTGTGCAGCTTGGGCTAGAAAAAGGCTGCTTGCTACCATTTTATTTTTGCTACCTCTTATCTAAGTCCTCCAACTTTGAATCTCATCCCATAAAACTATACCAGCTATTTTACCTCCATATTGTAGTCATATTTTAATCCCCTTCCTTGAAGACATTATCCACAGGTTTACAGTTACTTTCTTTAATACCACCACTATAATTTAGGGTCTATCATCCTTGTAGATTATGCTTTTGGTACTTTGGAATTTCATTTCTTTGAATTTTTTTAATCTAATTATCTTAATTTCCACCTACCTCAGCTAGTTGCTCCAATGTGCAGAACCTAGACCTTGTCAGAATGTGACCTTAATTTCAAGCATTTGACTCTCTGTTCATCTCCTATCTTTTCTACTAATTCTTTCTAGTACCCTAACTCCAGCAATCATTTTATATCACTAGGACCTACAATTCATTGACTTTTATCATCTTTTCTCTGTCTTTTATCCCCTTGTGTCTTGACTACCCTCTGTTTATGTTTAAATACCATGAAAAATTACTATAATCATTCTCTTGCATGTACTCTTAAAGCCCTTGCCCCTTTCTTGCTTCATTGTATTCACTTATCAAAATTATAACCTTCCTTAATTGCAAATTGCTACTCTATAACTGAATGTTGCTGGAGAAAAACACACAACCATGCTGAATGGTTTCACTTTAAATTCAGGATCACTAACCTAAAGTAAGCCCTTAATGCTGCCTAATAATTACACTAGATTTTTCTAGTTCATTCACCTTCAGCACTCTTAAATAATTATTTTATATAATGTTGTCTCTTCTCAAACTGTTAACATATACTCCTACATTCTCAATCAGCTTAAGAATTTTTTTTTCCTATTTCACTGTAAAAACTTAATAAATCAGAAAAGAACTTCAATAAATTCCTACCACCACATCTAAATCAAACTTCTATTACTATGGCTGAACTGTCTGTGCTCTGAGGAAAGGCCAACCCCTCCATCTATTGGGTAGTTTTCCTCTCATCTTCTTTGGTATCATTATTAAATAGGATGATACCAAACAAGGAAATGCTGGAAAAATTGCTCCAGCATTTTTCCTCTCACCTGAATATTAATTCCTTCTCACCTCCCATGCTCCCCTTTACTGGATCTTTCTTACATGCACAAAGAGTCTGTTATTTCTTCAATCTTAAAAGTTCTCTTTTTAAACTCCATTTTAATCTCCAGTTACTTCTCTATTTCTCTCTTTCCCTTTATAACATAAGAGTTATGTATATTCATTCTCCTGGATTACTTTCCAGCCATGATCTCTTGAACTTATTTAATAAGGCTTTTACTTCTGTTCCTCCACTAAAACTACTCTTGTCAAGGTCACCAATAATCTCCACATTGCTAAGTCCAGAGGTCAGTTCTCAGTCCTCATCTTACTTGACTCATTAGCAACTTTTGGCACAGCTGATCACCCCTTTCTCCATTACAAACAGCTTCCAGGATTACATACAGTACTAGCTTTTCTTCAACTTCATTCGTTGTTCCTTCTTAGTCTTCTTTGCTGTCTGTTTTTCATCTCTGTCTTCTTTACATTGGCATGTTCAGTTCTTGCAACTTTTTTCTATTTATACTAAGTCTTTAGTGATATCATGGCTCTAAGTGTCCATGCATATAGGGCATTATAATTATAGGTCATTATAAGTGCTTGGCCCAATTCATCATATGCAGAGGAGCCAGATAAATCCTATTAAACTGTAAGATTATATTACCTCTCTACTTAAAACACTCCAGTTGGCATCTACCTTAATTTGTTTTGTGCTACTGTAACAGAATACCAGAGACCAGGTAATTTATAATAGAAATTTATTGGCTCAGTTCTGGAGGCTGGGATATTCAAAATCAAGGGACCACATCTGGCTATGGCCTTATTGCTGCATCACAACATGGCAGAAGGCATCACCTGGTAGAGGGATGGAAGAAAAAAGAGACAGAAAGAGAGGGTGAACCCACCCCTGCAGTAATGAACCCATTCCCGTGATAATGGCATTAGTCCATTCATGAGAGCCAATCCCTCATAAACTAAACACCTCATAAATGATCCACCTCTTAATACTCTTACACTGGCAATTAAATTTCAACATGGGTTTTGGAGGGGACAAACATTCAAACCATAGCACTCTCATTTTTTATCTAATCCTCATCTCCTACTCTTCCAGCCCTCCTTCATTTTTCTCCTTTGCATTTATTATTCCCTCTACCTAGAAAGCTCTTCTTCCAGGTACCTATATCATTCCCTATTTATCTCCTTTAGCTCTTTACTGAGATGTCACATCAATTATGAGGCAACTCTCTCAACACTTCTTTTCCCCCTTACTATAAAAATATTATGTATTTTACACGTTTTCTATTTATTTTATTTTTTCCCTCCACTATAACATAAGGATCAAGAGGGAAGGGGCATTGTTTTCTCACAGATATATCTCCAGAACCTCTGTAAATGTTTGATGAACAAATGAACAGATGGGTTAGATACAAACCAGAAACTGGTGGCTAAATATGATTATCCTTTAGCTTCCTTTTATTAATTATTTTGATTCAAGGTAAAATGAAGAAATGCTTTTGGACCTTTTATAGTTAAACTTGTTTTAGGTTTAGAGAGTAGCTTGTGATTCTGCAGAGTGATGGAAATCATGCAATTGTTAAGGTGTTAACCTTACCTTATATTGTTAGTTAGAATAGCCACAGAGCTCAGAGTGGAGAAATTTGAGAAGACATTTGAAGTTTCTGTGGAAGTCAAGGGGCAAAAGAGATTTAAAGCCTCTTTATACCTGGAAGTAAGAGATATTTGGGGGCAGTTCCATGGGCCTGTTCTCATCCCAACTTTTCTGAAACTGTCCCGAGAAACTCTGATATATAATTTAATTTTGATTCATATGTATATGATCTATAGTTATAAAGCCTATATAAAAATATAATATATACTTTGAATCACATTGATTTATATTTTAATTGAATATTAGTATAATTAATTTTAACTGTAAATGTTCTATTCTAGTGTATGTATATGTAAGTGTGGGTATAGCAAGGTGAAAGCAAAGGGATCATTTGACTTTAAATGTATACTTTTTTAAGAAGCAAGAGTGATCACTGAAGGCTAAACTTCTAAGATCTGAATAGTGATTTCTAATAGAAAATGTACTGCCCAGACTGGATCCAAATGACAAGTAAGAAATGGGTATACTTCATAAAATAAGACATGACTTTCTTCAATATTGTTTAAGCCACTATAAAACTTGAATAAAGAATAAAGAGCTATTAATAAAGTTTCTCACTGGTGGGAGGAAGAGAGACAAAACATAGGTAGACATGAGAGTAAAGTGGATACATTTTAACACCATCCAAAAGTTTACCTAAAAGATAAGTGGGGTTTATGGGGACCAAGAGTAATAGGGCAGCTTAACTGTAAAGCCTCTTAATAGGACAGTGGGCACCACAAAGTCTTCATGGTGATGAGATATATTTAGAAACTATAAATATTTAAAAATATTTTTGTAGCTGCAAACTAATAGCATTGTTATTAAATTTGTTATAGCTTACTAACTGATAATAACATGAATGGCAATAATTTCAAATTATTGTATTATTCAAGGATAATAAAATAGGTAACTCTCCCTCTTATCTGATATTCTTTAAGAAATCTTTGCGCTCCGTTCAGGAGGGAAGAAAAGTTCTGTGTTCTTGAAGGAAGGAGTATTCAAGGATAATGGCTAAAGACCAGGCTGTAGCTTGCCAAGGGCTTATGAATAAACAGGGAATCCTTGGGGCACATGAGATCACATGAGTTCTTTTCTCTCTTTTCCTTTTAGCTCCCCTCTTCTTTTGAATAGTCCAACCAAATACTCCCACATTTCAGGCATTTGCTTAGATATCCTCTGTTGCTTTCCTCTTCTTTTCTGGACTGGAGTTTCCCCCCTTGTCTCTGCCCCATAGCAATTTTCTTGTCCCTCATCACTCTTTACATTCTAATAGTATGTTTTCTTGTCTATATCTCCTAAGACTATGAACTTTATGAAGCACCAACTTGTTCACCTTTGTATTCCTAGAGAGAAGCACAGTACCCGAATTATAGTAGAGTAAACACTTACCCTCCTTCCACTGTGTGTCTGGCATGACACTGGGCTAAGAGCTTTCCATGCATTATTTCACCTGATTCTTACGGTAACCTTGGAAATAGATTATTATTATTTCAGTTTTAAAGATAAGAAAACTGAGAAGTAAAGAGGTTGAATTACTTGCTAAATTTCACACACATACAGTGACAAAACCAACACTGGATTTGAAGTATTTCAGAAAGTTGTAGGAAATTCTTAACCACTTTGCCGTATTCAAATGTGTATTGAATGGATGATTCAATTCTGAGAGTGGGAGTGAGTTGGGGCCGATGGACTATAGATCTTATCCTCATGTATCTTTAAACCCAAGATTGCTACTTCCCAAGAGTATATTTAAGTTGTGCATTTAATGGGGACTGATGGGTTCTTAGTAACAAAAAAGTCACCAATCAGGATGTTATTGAAACCTCAAGGGGGTTTCAGCCTAGGTCTAGTTGCTCACCAGATAAAGATCCAGTGAAGATTATCAAGGAAGAAAGAGATTTTTTAACATGAAAGATGTCTATTGGCAGAACAGGGAATCAGTCCTCAAACCCATCTCCTTGCTTAATGGAGATTATGGGCCTTTTAAGGAGGGTCTATATGCATTGGAGCAGGCTGTGGTATAATTAAAAAAGGAGCTACATGCATTGGAGTAGGATTTGGGGGATGATGAGTTTTGGCATCAGAAACTCTGTCTAGGGGCCTTCTGAATATCAACTCCTTGTCTTGCAGATATTCTGCCATTTCTGGGGAACAACTCAGAAAGTTTAAGTAGTTAAAAATGTCAGGGTTCTGGTCATCATGCTCTACTTGCCTAAGAATCTAAACTATGAGAGGGAGAAGATTATAAAAAACATATAGGGGTCATTGAAATTTGTTCATAGAGCTGGTTACAAGGCTCTCATCCCTCTCTGAAACATAAGATGTGGAGTGCGGGAGAGCAGATTCCCAGTAAAGTTACTTACCACAAAGTATTCAGAATAAAAATGTTTTCCCTTTTGGAATGAAAGAATCAGTTCCCAAGCAAGGAGGAACAAGAAATTATATCTAAAAGAGTTTGAACTTCATCTTCCAAACTCTATTTTTTTGGTGGATAAAAAAGAATGAAAGATAAAGCTATATCTCATGTTTTCAAGTCTTATGTTTAATAAAAATCAAATGAAACTCTGCCAAATGGGTGAGTGGGAGTCAGATGTATAATTAAACCTCCTTCTGGAATATATGCCACTCAGAGATCAAATGGTTAGCATCAGATTGGTCTTTCCAAAGATGATCTATTGCTTCATGGAAAGCTGTCAATAGTTTTTTGCCATAGAAATTTAAAGAAATAGATTTTTAAAAGTAAATGTTCTAATTCATTTAAGAATCTAAGCACAAATTTAGAGAAAGAGAAAAATGAATAAAGTATTGTAAATCATGCTTAGGGCAAGTTGTGCCCCCTCTGTATGTAGAGTGAATATTAAGTTTCTTTTATACTTAAGGTCACATATGAGTTATCTCTAGGTTTTCCTTCTAAGACCTCTTCCAATAATGATTTACAATAAATGGATGGATATAACCATGTGATGAATGACATTTTATATGAAAACACTGGATATTTGAGTGTGCCCTTTTATGACATCTAAGAAAAAAGAGGGAGGCATCAGGAGATATTCACAGCCAGTATAGAGCAGATGAAAATCCAGCATTACCTTTAAATACCACTCCATACAGACAGCTCGCTCTGTTAGGAAGAGGTAAATAACATTTCAATTGTAGGAAAAAAATGTTTGTACAAACACTCCCTTTTACTCCAAAACCCAAACAAATGCTATTTTATAAGATTGTATCTATAGTAATGATTACAATTCATTAGATATCATTAAATAGCTGTTCGCAAAATAGATGTACTAAAAATAAATACAGTATTTTAAATGCCATACATGTTTATAACATTTTCTATTCAGAATATTTTAAATAGAAGACTTGCTTGAGTGCAATGAACAGTTACTTCTTCTATCAAAGAGACAGGTTGCAACTGCAATTGATCTTTCCCATTGTGGTTAATGAGCAAAAGCAGTTCCCATGGGCACAATGAGAGGAGAAGCAGTTCCATTGTTTGAATCATATTTGGACGACACCTTAAATTTTGTTTTTCTTCATATTTAACAAAGCACATACACACTACTTTATTCTAAATCTGGTTACTGATCTTTGTTGTTTACTCTTTTTTTAGAAAGTGAAATCTAATGATAACCTTGTACCCTGGCCCAAAATAGCCTGGCTCAGTAGGTAGTACTAATCTAAAGGAATGGTAAATGAATCCTCCTATGCTAAAGGAACAACTCTTAAGTTTATTGTTCCTTAGGAGTGAGAATGAACTTAGCTCCTATGTTTCTGGGGTCATGAAAAATTTAGTCCTTTTTTTCCAGTGAGTGTTGCTACCCTATACTACACTCTCACCGTACTAATGTAACAAGAGCTTGGCCTCCCTTTGAGCTTTCAACTGAGAAAAGGGTTATTTCTCCTGCTTCATGACCAATGCAGGGTTACTGCACGCTGAGCACATTTGCTATAATTTTCTCCTTTGAGGTCAATAGCGGTTGAAGAGATATTAGGGCAGAACTTCAACCTCAATTTGGGCATGGAGATCTTTGGGTGTCTTCAGGTTGATGGGTTTTGTATAACAGAAAGGTCATTATCTCTACTAAGCAGTGGTCATTAGGAGTGTCATGGGGGAGCTCATGTGGTTCTGCCACCTGAATCTTGCCTGTGGATAAAAGAAAGACACAGAGTATAGTTAAATGATCAGAATGTGGGACTGGGAATTCATATCCTTCATTTCTGCCATTAACATAATTAGGCCAGCCACTAAACTTTGCTTAATTAGACTGTAAACATTCAGAGTTTCTTATGAAAGAAAATATGCCTTGTTTAAAATTTTTTTCTTTAGTGTTTGTGTCTTTATAATCATAAGCTTTCTATTTTCTTCAGTAATGTTAATATTCATATGGAAGTAAGCACAGGATAGTGTTAAAGAAGTCATGGTTGCAACATTAGTTTTATGTAAAACCACCAGAGTAATTCTGGAAGTGTAGCTTATATTTTGTAGTCTAAGGGGCATATATTGGGGTCACATTTAATAATAAGAACAATGACTACATCAATAATAAAAGCAACAACAGTGATTATTAAGAGTTCAATACACAAATGAAACTATAAATGGACTATCCTACCCAGTCAATTTTTAAGAACTGGGATGTTTGGCACAATGTTTGGAGTTGTGACACAGTTGCAAAAAAGTTAATCCTTTTGACTTCTGCCAGTTAGTATTAAACTTATGAGGCATGAAATCATCTAATTCTTGATAATAGGTTTTCTATAGAGTTCCCAGTAGAAAACATTTATGCTTGAAACATATGTGCCTAAATCTCACAAACCACAGGCACATTTATTTACAAAAATGCAGTCTTCACCTTTGAGTGCTCAGAAACAAAATAATTTTTTAGAAAGACAGGGGAAAATGGGCCATAAATTTGCCCATATCTTTTGTGAAGGCCCAACAAATCAACTGAGTTAAAGCCTGGGATATATTACATTTGCATATTTATATATTCAAACTTTTGGCAACTGCTACTTTTCCCTCATCTCCATTTTATTCCAGTTTTCTTCACTTTCTCTTTTCCATTGGAGTGATATGTTTTATTTTTTTGTCATCAAGTGGAGAGGTACAGGATGCCTGTTAACATCAAATTGAGATGAAAAATTATCCCATTTCATAGTATGAAAGGATCAATTTTAACCTATCAAGTTCCATGAAAAGCAGAGGCGATAAATGCATATTGGACACTGAACTGTCACTAACTTATTCTCAATCTTATTTTCACCTGATATTTCAGAGTATAGTCAGGCCCTTATGACAAAATTCTGGATTGAAATAGTTTAGATTCAAAGGAAGGTATATCACTACATTTTAGCCCACATGATGATCTTTTAGAACATGCTGACCACTTATAGAGAATAGTTGGCTCTCAGTTTCTTCTTTTCCTTCAGGTTTCTAAAACGTATAATTTTCACCTTCTTTCTAGAAGACTATTCTGTTTTCATGAATCTCTAATATTTTAAAGTTTCCACTCCGGGCATCTACTTTAGTCTGAATTTCTATTTAGTAATGTTTGTTTATTATATCAGATTTTAAAAGTAGTATGTTTCACTGCAGAAAATTTGGAAAATACCAAAAGAGTATAAAGAGTGAAATCATAGGCATTTATAATGCCATCAGCCAGAAATGGCCATGGTGTTTGAGTCCATCTCTGTCCCTTTTTATGTGCATATATATACACATATGTTGTGTGCATATGTATTACATATATACATACATATATACAAAAAATAGGAACTATTCTATAAAGTAACATTGGGGTTATTCATATTTTACTTTAATATCCCCTGCAAAGTGGGGAATGTTTACTTCTATAAAAACCTTACTCTATATTATAATCACTTGAGGAGCTGTAAAAAAGTTTAAAAAAAAAGTCTGCTTTTCAGCCTCAGAAATTTTTATTTAATTCATCTGGCTTCATACATAAGTATTTTTAAAAATCTTCCCAGATATTTCTATTTCTCTACAAAATAGAGTAGCGAATCTATGCTACAGGAAATTCTCCTTATCCACATTGTACTTGGCAATGAATCAGTTGTTATACAAACAATAATATACTCTGCTCCATCTAGCTATTTTCTTAATTGATCTCTGTCAGTTGACCACATTTTTCTGTTGTAGATTAGACGGGATTACAGTTTTCTATTATTTACTCCGTTCATTTTACAGAATATAAATCCACGCCCTTTTCCCCCGATGACTTTGTAAAACATCCATTACTACTGTAGGTGGACTATATACCTCTGATCCTTTGATTTGTGGTTTGCTTTGACCAATAGAATTCTAGTGGATATGAGATGAACAAAGGCTTTAAATATACCTGTCATCTCATGTTTTTTCTGTGTGCCATGAGAACATTTCCAGTTAGTGGTGGTCTGGGGAGAATAAGGACACACATGGAGGACACCTGAACTCAACCTGCAGCTAGAGCCAACCCCAGCTTGCCAGAAGCATGAAGAGATGTTCTTGCTGATCCATAGATCAATTGGCCAAAAAAAAAAAAAAAAAAAAAAAAATGCTGTGTTGTAAGCTCTGATATTTTGTGGGTTTTGTTATACAACATCAATACAGAAGATACCTGACACCCGACTGATTGAAGTTTCTTTAGATTTTTGTGTTTTTTTATTGGGTGATGTGGATTTCTATGACACTGTATTCTGCTTCTCTTTATACTTCTCGCCATTGCTGCTTAGGGTACTTCACTGGCTTCTCTTCTACTTCTCATTATTTAAATATAATTGTTGCCCCCAGAACTCCATTCTTAGTATTGTCTGTTCTTACTCAGTAAATTCTCCCTGGCCAGCCTTCCTGATTCCCCTCAACTGTATTGATTGTATCTTCATCAGTATCTTCAGAACTTAGCAAGTTCTTAAACTTTATCCATAAAAGTGCCTTCAAGATTCAAATTCAGTCATGTAGAAATTGAACTCATTACTTTCTCTTCCCAGTCTGCTACTCCTCATGCATTGCCTATATGGGTAAGGCTACTACCTACATTGTCAGTTTAATTTCAAAAAAAAAAGTAAAAAAGAAAAGAAAATTCTTCTACACTCTTCTTTTCTCTTGAATGCCCATAGCCAATTGGTTACCTGGTAAACTTCTTGCAATGCATCCTAATGGCTCATTTTATAGAGCTTTTGTGTTATTCCTATTCTCCAGAAAATTTGGTGATTCTGAACTTTACTTTAAAACTTGCATTTATAATTTTTTCGTACTAGTTTCTCTAAACTAATTTATATTGGAGCCTATGGTGTCTTCGCCAATATGGTGCCGACACGTGGTTGGTATCCAGTAAATGTTTGTTGAGTGAATTGTTCACAAGGTATCAGAGGCTGAATAAATAATATGGCCTTTTTAGAAATTGGCAGTATGACCAAAGATAAATTACTTGGCATTTATTTTCAGTTTCCATGTCTATCAATTGGGAATGTGTTGTATTATTCATCTACACCAAAGAGACGTTGAAGGATTAACAAATAGAGTCATTTAAAACAAAACTGAAGTGCTAGAGAAATGATAATGAATTATATTAGATAATTAAATTTGGCTCATTGTGTTATTAGTATTCTCTTTGTCTATTGAAATCACATTGCCAAATGATGACCTAATTATATCCCATTTGCCAGATGGCTAATTGTGGCAAGCAAAAAAAAAAAAAAAAAAAAATTGCAGTTATTGTAAATATTGTCTTTTTAGAGTAAAACATTTTCCAGAATTACTAATTTATCTTTTAGAATGTTAATTTTCACCTTGCAACTTTATCTTAAAAATACAGAGAAAGGATGATGATTCAAAAAGGCCTAGGTTCTGATAAAATGACCAATGTAATGTAATTTAAAGCAATGCCCTTTTCTTTACAATGTTAGCCAAATTTTGTTCCAAGGAGCAAGATGGCATAATATGAATCATCAGGTATCTTCTCAGCTGTGTCTTCTATTCTTTACTTGTAAAGCCTCGGGCTCTAAGATGGAGGCAGTGTGTGTCCAAATCCCAATAAACCCTTCTAGTAACCTTGTGAAAAAAAGACTATGTGATTCAGATACTATTCCATCATTCTCTTTTGTGGAATTTATTCTTCAGAGCCCAAAGCAGCGTTTTTATCTTTATCTATGGGCAGGTCCTTATTAAGACTTTTAAAGCACCCAATAACTTACTTGCCTCCCACCCTCCACGCAGCTTGGTGTAATTCAAAATAAAACAATACATAATCATCAAATAAGTTTAGGATAGTCCAATACAGTTTTAATATTTCTTGTCATAACAAATTTTAAACTTTTTATAAAATATGATAAAAATAAAAATAAAATATCTTTCCAAAAGTGATTTTCATGCTCTGCTTTGCTCATTCCCTTAGCAGATATTTGGCCAGCCTATTGGGTGATCCAGATGTGATCTAAGGCTCTCCGATTTATCATTATCCATTTGCTTCATTCTTGGACTTGTTATTGATTGTCACTTTGCCACTCTGAGTCAAATGTAAAAATAAATGCAGATTTTAGATTTTAAAATATTGGACAAAATTTATTTTAAAGAGACTATTCTTCTATCAAACTATTGCTGCAAGGAAAGTGAAGAAAAGAACAAACAGACAAATAAACAAAAACAACTTGATAAGATATAGGTGGGGGGAGGGGATGGGTGAATATCTACATGATGAGTGCGATGTGCACTGTCTGGGGAATGGACACTCTGGAAGCTCAGACTCGGGGGAGTTGGGAGGGGCATGGGCAATATATTTAACCAGAATGGTTGTACCCCCATAATAAGCTATAGTAAATAAAAAAAGAGATATATTCATTGAATCAGTACTGTGTGCTTTATATACTTTTACTTTCTGAAAAAGTTGGTTACATTTCATGTTATTATTTATTTGTTGGTTGCAGGCAAACATATTGGCAATCAAGTCACAGCTTACAAATACTAATACTCCATGATGTTCATTTTTTATTTCTCTCATGGTTCAATAAATTAAAAAAAATAAAAATAAACATTTACCATATTACACTCATTAAGGTCCAACATTGATCTCATCTGTGCTGTATTACAGGGTTTGCTACCAATCACCTTAATTATAAAATGAATTGCTTAGTCACGTATTTAATAATGGGTAGAATTGGCCTTCATAACCACTTCTCTCTTGTTATCAATCAGCAATTTGTATAGTCACAGGGGAAACCATATCATTATTTACTGTGAGAAAGAGTAAGGAATATCAGATTTAATTGCCCTACTAGGCACTGGAGCCATAATCTTTACACAACACTTAATGTTTTCATTACTTATCAATTCACTTATTGTTTTTATTCTACACTCACAAAAGTTAAGCAGCTAGCAAACAGTAGATCTTGCATTACTGTTTATGCAGAGATTTAAAAAGGTGCACAATAGGCTAGAGTGAATATATTAACTCAAATGATTATATAGAATGTCAGTTGTTCCAGTTTAGCTTCACCAGTATTGCTGAAATAGATCACATCAGAAGTTCTTACCCTTTGTAGATACAGGTTTTATATCCTTTCATTGATTTTAATTTTTTTAATGTTTTTTTTCCTGAGACTTCTCCAGTGTTTGTGCTGCCAACCAGTAACTGCTTTTTCCTAAAGAAGTGATTCTGAAAGACACAAAATGACTACAATATATAATATGATTCATGAATTCACATGTTCATTCATTCATTCCTTATACTTTGTTTTTTCAAACTGTGCTAGGCTCAGGAAAATAAAGATGATTAAGAGCCAAAGTTATGCCATCCCAATGTCTAAAGCCTTGCAGGTTTACAAGTAAACTCTGAGTTAAAGTGCACACAGAGCTTCTGAAATATCCCTAATGAAGAGAGAATGGGGACCCGGGAACATAGCCTCAATGCTTGGCATTTATAACATTTTTATAAAAGAACACAGTTTGCATTTTTTTCCAAGAGTTTTCAGAAATCTGGAAATTTAATCATGAATTTTTTTCTTTTTTTTCCAAAAGAAAATTCAGTCCAAAATTGACAGGTAAATCTCCAGTGGACAGAGGGTTAAAAAACAGTTGACAGGTAAAACATACAAATACACGGGAGTATGCACCTCCACTCTTTCCAGAGATGACTCTGCTGCTGTGGACTGAGGCTTCTTAGGATCATCTTGAAAGCCATGGCTCTATCCCACCTATTTTCTTTTAATGTATAAAAATATTTGAAATATTTAGTTAAATTGCTTAACTTTAATTTTTAAATATCTACCCAAATATTCCGGGAGCTTGGGCCACATTTCTTTCATTACTTTGTTTACCCACGTGGTATAACTAAATACACCCACAGGTGTATGACTGGACTGAGAAGCACTGTGGTTTCAGTGCCGTAAGAACTATATTGTGTTTAAGGACAGAACACTGAGGGGCACAGGGGACAGAGATTACATCAGAGTAGGAAAGAGTAAGGAAGGAGATATTGAAAGGCCTTTCTGGAAGAATTATTGATAAATCAGCATATATTTATCAAACATTTTGTGTGCTGGAATATAACAGTGATTATGAAACAGATACAAATGCTCTCTTGAGGTTTATAATCTGTCAGGGGAAACAAGACAAAATGGCAAAGAATTTTTTTTGAAATGATGAAAGACATCAAGTCATTCATTGGAGAAATCCTAAGAACTCCAAGAAAAAGAAAAATAAATCCTCACCTGGATAAACCATAGTAAATCAGCTGAAACAAGAAAATTAAAGGGAAATTTTGAAACAGCCAGAAGGAAAAAAATGACATATTATCATAATAGAGGCAATAATTAGACTAAGAACTGTTATAACCATAAGGACAAGAGAAAATGGAAAATACTATAAAGACATAAAAAGCTCTCTGCTGTCTCTTTTATAAGGACACAAATTTTCTCATGAGGCCTCTATCCTCATGACCTTATCTAACCCTAATCTAACCCTAATTACTTCCAAAAAGCCCCACATCCAAATGCTATCACATTGATGGGTAAACCTTCAACATATGAGTTTTGTGTGAACACAGTCAGTCCATAACAAGATGGAAGATCAGAAATAGAGGAAATATGAAGAATTATGAAAATTTTGAAGATATGCTTTGACCTTATAACATGATAGTAATAATAGCATAAGTGCCCTAAAATTTATTTAGAATTAAAATATATGACAACAATGGCAAAAATGACAGGAACGTGTTTAAAATCCATGCCTTATCTTGATAAAAGGTAAAAATGCCAGTTAACATTAGCCTTTGATGAAAAAAATTATGTTTTAATCTCCAGAATCATTGCTAAGAAAATAGTAAAGGAATATATAACTTTCAAGAAATAGAAGGGGAAAATGGAATAGTACGTAATGCTGAAGCAAGAAAAAAGGCAAGAAAGAAGAGACAAAATAATATAGAACAGGTAAAGCAAATAGAAAACACATAGTAAAATGGTAGATTTAAACACAAATGCATCAGTAATTATGTTACGTGAAGATTGATTAAGTTGCACTTAAAGTTTCAAAGACCAAATGAAAAAAAAAACTAACAATATACTACTTTCAGGAGGTTTATCTGTAACATAAGGATACAGAAAAATGAAAATAAAATATGGAAAATACCTATATCATCATTCAAACATTAGTCAAATGAAAATTAGTGTACCTACATTAATATCAGACCAAGTAGACTTTGACGTCCTCACCAGCATTCGTTATTGCTTGTCTTTTTGATAAAAGCCATTTTAACTGGGGTGAAATAATATCTCATTGCATTAAAGCTAGCTGCATTGATTAGCGTTTGTCTGATGACTAGTGATGTTGAGCACTTTTTCATATACCTGTTGGTCATTTGTATGTCTTCTTTTGAGAAATGTCTATTCGATACTTTGCCCATTTTTAATTGGGTTGTTTGATTTTTTTCTTATCTAGCTGTTGGAGTTACTGAAATATTCTAGTTATTAGTTTTTTTGGCAGATGAGTAGCTTTCATTCTGTGGTTTTTCTCTTCATTTTGTTGATTGTTTCCTTTGCTGTGAAGAAGCTTTTTAGCTTGATGTGATCCCATTTACCCAATTTTGCTTTGTGCACCTGTGGTTTGGGGGTATTACTCAAGAAGTCCTTGGCCAGACCAATGTCCTGAAGTGTTTTCCCAATGTTTTCTTTTAGTAGTTTTGTGGTTTCAGATCCTAAATTTAAGTCTTTCATTCATTTTGATTTAATTTTTGTATATAGTAAGAGAAAGGGGTCTAGTTTCTTTCTTCTGCATATGGATATTCAGTTTTCCCAGCACCATTTATTGAAGAGATTGTCCTTTTCTCACTGCATGTTCTTGGCACCTTTGTCAAAGATAAGTTCACTATAGATATGTGGATTTATTTCGGGGTTCTCTATTCTGTTCTATTGGTCTATGTGTCTGTTTTCATGTCAGTATCATGCTATTTTGGCTACTACATCTCTACAGAATAATTTGAAGGCAGTTAATGCAATTCTTCCAGTTTTGTTCTTTTTGCTCAGGATGGATTTGGCTATTCTGGGTATTTTGCAGTTCCATATAAATTTTAGCATTTTTTTTTATTTCTGTGAAGAATGTCATTAGTATTTTAATTAGGATTGCATTGAATCTGTAGATTGCTTTAGGTAATGTACATTTAAACAAAATGGACATTTAAACAATATTGATTTTTCCAATCCAAGAGCATGGAATATATCTCTCCATTTTTCGTGTATACTCTTCACTTTCTTCCATCAATGTTTTACAGTTGTCATTACAGAGATCTTTCCCACCTTTTGTTAATTTTAGTTCTAGGTATTTTATTTTATTTATATCTATTGTAAATGGAATTCCTTTCCTGATTTCTTTTTCAGATTGTTTACTCTTGGCATATAGAAATGCTACTAATTTTTGTATGTTGATTTTGTATCCTGCAACTTTACTGAATTTGTTTATCAGTTCTAATAGTTTTTTTTTTTTGGTGGAGTCTTTAGATAATATCTGTTGCAAAAAAGGATAATTTGACTTCTTCTTTTCCAGTTTAGATGCCCTACATTTCTTTCTCTTGTCTGACTGCTCTAGATAGAACTTCTAGAGCTATGTTGATTAACAGTGTTGAAAGTGGGCATCCTTGCATTGTTCCAGACCTTAGAGGAAAGCCTTTCACTTTTTCCCCATTCAGTACGCTTCTCGCTATGGGTCTGTCATATATGTCTTTTATCATGTTGAGTTAAGTTCCTTCTATATCTAGTTTTGTGAGAGTTTTATCATGAAAGAATGATGCATTTTATCAAATGCTTTTTCAGCATCAATTGAAATGATCATATGGCTTTTGTTCTTCATTCTGTTGATATGATGTATCACATTGATTGATTTGCATATGTTTAACCATCCTTGCATCCCTGGGATGAATCCCACTTAATCATGATAAATAATCTTTTTAATATGTTGTTGAATTCAATTTGCTAGTGTTTTGTTGAGGATTTTTGCATCTATTTCTTTAGAGATAGTGGCCTATAGTTTTCTTTTTTGTTGTTGTATCTTTTTCTGGTTTTGGTATCAGGGTGATACCAACCTTGTAGAATGAGTTTGGGAGTATTCTTTCCTCCTCAGTTTGTTTGAATAGTTTAAGGAGGGTGGGTGTTCTTCTTTGAATGCTTGGGAGAAGTAAGCAGTGAAGCCAAAGACAGGCAATAACGAATGCTGGCAAGGATATGGAGAAAGTGGAACCCTTGCACACTGTTGGGAATGTAAGTTTGTGTGACCACTATGGAGAATAATATAGAGGTTACTCAGAAACTAAAAATAGAACTACCATATGACTCAGCAATCCCAGTGCTAGGAAAATACCCAAAGGAAGGGAATTCAGCATATCAAAAAAAATATCTCCCCTCTCCTGTTTATTGCAGCACTATTTGCAATAGCCAAGATTTGGAATCAACCTAAGTGTCCATCAACAGATGAATGGATAAAGAAATTGTGGTACATATGCACAATGGGATGCTATATCCTATAAAAAAGAATGAAATCTTGCCATTCGCAACAATGTGGATAGAACTAGAGAATATATGTTAAGTGAAATAAGTGAAGCACAGAAAGACAAATCTCTCATGTCTCACTCAAATGTGGGAGCTAAATATTAATAACAACCAATTTCATGGAGACAGGGAGTAGAATGATGGTTACCAGAGGCTGGGAAAAGGGGCTGTGGAGGAGGAGATAAAGTGAGGATGGTTAATTGGTACAAAAATAAAGTTAGATAGTTATATATAATGAGCAATATTTGATAGCATAATAAACAGACTATAATCAATAATGCATTAGAGTATACTTTAAAATAATTAAAAGAGTGGAATTGGAATATTCTTAACACAAAAAAATGATACATGTCTGAGTGATGGATACCCGAATTACCCTGATTTGATTAATGCACATAGTATGTCTATACCAACACATCCATGTACCCTATAAATATATACAACTGTTATGTACCCATAATTACAAATAAAATATTTTTAAAAACTAAAAAGAAATAAAAAAATAGATTTTGAGGCAAGCAGAATGCCTAACTAGAGGCAAAGAGGTAAACAATAATAATAAAGAGTCTAGCTCATCTAAAAAAAATCTATATTTCTACGTATCCAGTAACTAGATTTAAAATATATAATATAAAAATTCATAGGCCCACAGTGAAAAGTAGGTTAATACACAATTGCAGTGTGGTATTTTAAATCTTTTTGTAACTAATAGAATAAACACTGTGGATGTAGAAGATTTGAACAACACAATTAACAAACTTGACTTAAGGACTATATATAGCATAGAATACTTAAGTACTATAGAATACACATTCCTATAAATTGCATATGAAACCTTTATAAAAATTAACCATTAAGTCAATCTCCATAAATTTCAAAGGATCAAAATTATTCAGTATGTATTCTCTGTTCAAAATTAAATTAAGCTAGAAATCAATAACAACATAAAGCTACAAATATCACTATTGCCAAAAGAGAACTAATAATAAAAATATGAAAATATTTTAGATAAATTATGATAAAATTAACATATATAAAAACTTGTCAAATTAGAATAAATCAGTACTTGAGACTGTTAAAAATCAATAATCTAGTAATAAACATTAAAATTTTAGAAAAAGAACAGAGTATAATACTGACAAAATCTTTTAAAAAAGCAAATAATAAAGATGAGCACAAAATTAACATAGAAAATAAACATATAATGGAGAGGGTCAGTAAATCACAGAGTTTTTTCTAAAAGACTAATGACACTGAAAAACTCTGATAAGGCTATTGAAGAAATACATATACATGCATAAACATTCCAACACACATAATTTAAAGATTAAAGAATAGAACATTAATTCATATCCTATTGTTAATACAATTATTAATAAGATGAATAGTTTTTGACAATGTTTTTGAAATATTAAATAAAATTAAACAACTCTACAAAAGACAACTTATGACAAATGACACAGTAAGAAATAAAAAATTTAAGAAATTGAATTTATAATTATAGCTTTAAAAGTTTATCACAAACAACATTCAAGGCTTAGATTGCTCCACTAATAAATAAATTTAAATATTTTCAGAAAATCGAAATAGAGGAAAATTTTTCCAACTTTTTTTTATGGAGTCTACAATATCAAAACCTAACAACAAAGGAAAATTACAGAACAACATTACTAATAAACATAGATATTTTTAAAATCCTAAATTAATGGAAATTAAATCTGTTGTTATATAAAGAAGACAGTATATATATTATGAGCAAGTGAGGAATAGACATGCAGATTAACATTTGAGTATAAGTCAATATAATATACAATATTAACAAAATGATGGATAAGACTAATATAATCAGCTAAATAGTTGAAGAAAAAATTTTAATAACATGTAATACTCAGCTACAATTAAACTAGATCTGTAAGGCAACTTTCTTAGTTAGTAATACGTTTTGGATGTTTGGCCCCTTCAAATCCCATGTTGAAATTTGATCCCCAGTATTGAAAATAGGGCCTGGTGGGAGGTATTTTGGTCATGGGGGCAGATCCCTCATGAATGGCTTGGTGCCCTCTCCGTGCTAATGAGTGGGTTCTCACTTCGTTGGTTCACAGGAGAGCGAGTTGTTTAAAAGAGGCTGGTACTACCTCCTCCCTCTCTGGCTCCTTCTCTTGCCATGTGACATGCTTCTCCCTCTTTGATTTCCACCTAGATTGGAAGCTTCCTGGATCCCTCACCAGAAGCAGATGCTGGTGCCATGTTTGTACAGTCTGCAGAACTGTGAGCCAAATAAACCTTTTTTCTTTATAAATTACCCAGCCTCAGGTATTTCCTTTATAGCAGTGCAAATAGACTAATACAATTAGATAAACAGAATCACAGAAACCCTACAGTAAATGTAATACCTTATTTTGAAATGTTCAAAATTTTCCCTTAAGACTAGAACAAGATGTAGATGATCATTTCTTTCTTATCTATATAACATGGTATTGGATGCTCTAACCATAGCAGTAAGTTAGGAAAATAAAAATAGAAGTACATATTGAAAGCAAGAAATAAAACTGTCATTATCCACAGGAAACATTATTGTGTATGCAGAAAATCCAAAGATTCTACAGAAAAAACTATTAAAATTGATAATTTATTAAGGATCCTGGGTACCAAGAAATGCACAAAATTAATTGTATTTCTCAATAAATGTTAATTGTGTTTCTATATTTTAGCAACAAATGAATACAAAATGAAATTTAAAAACTGATAGAATTTACAATGGAATTAAAAAAAAATGCCTAGGAATAAGTCTAACTAAAAATGTGCAAGTCCTCTACACTGGATATTATATGACATTATTGAGATCATTAAACAGGAATTAAATAAATGAATGAATATACCATAGGAATAAATTGAAAAACTCAATATTGTCAAGATATCAATTCTTTTCAAATTGATCAATAGATTTAATGAAATTCCAATGAGGTGTTTTTGTTTTTGTTTTGGTGAAAACTGAAAATTTGATTCAAAAATTTATTCAGAAATGCAAACAACTAAAAATTGTGAAGGCAATTTTGAGTAAGAATAGTACAGCTAAAATGTGACCTACACTATCAACTACAAAGGCACAAAGAATAATTAGTCTTTGGTTCCATTACTATAATGCTTAAAAAAACAAGCAAATTTATGCTTTGTGTGTTAGGGATGCATGTTTAGATAGTAAAATTCTATGGGTTTCAGCAGATAAGTCATACCACTGCTTTCCTTTGGAGGGGTGATGAGAGTATGCAGTAATTAAGTATGAGTGTGAGATATTGCCTGCAAAATTCTACCTCTAGTGTGGTAGGTACCTGAATGATCTCTTTGTGATAAATCATTGAGCTGTCCATTTTCATTCTGTGTGTTTTTCCGTGTTGTTCATTTCATGGAAAGGCATTTAAAAACTCAGAATTAAGCACATATAAATAAATTCAGTGATTGGTGCTTTGGAAGAATGCAATACTAACCAATGACGGAATCGAACAACTAAAGGAAGTAAAGCTTGAACTGAGCTTTGAAGGGAGTAGGAAATAAGAAAGCCAATGGAGAGTGGGGAAAATGGAAAGAGCATTCCAAACTTAGGGAGAGCCTGTGCAAAAGCCTGGTAGTGAGATAGAAAACGGGTATTCAAGGACAAGAATAGAGCCTACTGTGCCTGGAGCATGAAGTATAAAAGTTGTGCAAGTTGAGGTAGAGAAGAATATAGACAGGTTTTTAGATAGACTAAGTTAATCTTATGAGCAATGAGTAGCTATTGACAGGTTTTAGAGTAGGGGCATGAGGCAAACAGATTTGCATTGAAAAAGTTAACTCTGGTTGTAGTATGGAGAATGAATAGAAAGGCCATAGAGCATATTTCATGGGCCCACTTAGGAAGCTATTGGAAAAGTTTAGGTGAACAGTGACAGGATATTGGCTTGTGGTGGATGCAGTGGAAATGGTGAAAAATAAATAGATACATGGGATTTCTAAACTTGGAGACAAATGAAAAGCTAATGAAACTTGCTTTATTGGCAAAATAATGGCTGTTATAGCTCCATTTTCCATTTTTTTTCCCCAGAAGATCACAAGCTTCAGTAAAAGAAATAAGAATACTACTAAAATCCAGTTGCATATCTACCATTAAGAAAAAGCAGTACTGTACATACATACCTCTCTTCCTGCCTGGTTCAAATTAGAACATAGAGGCTCTACTCCTTAGGCTACATCAAGCAAACCGATTTCTTGTTGGCAAACGCTCTGTGGTCATTATTTCCCCAATATGGTTGTTTATAAATAGACATTTTTTGCTAACTGACTTACAACAGTTTAAAATGCATATAACTCTCTACATTGCAATTGCCTGATTCCTGCCTCCTTTCCCATTTCCTTCCTAAGTCACTAAACATCTGCTTAATACCAAAGGGTCTACTTAATCAATTGCTCACTGTATCGCACAATGAGTGATCCCACCTACTCGTTAGCTAGTGAAATTTCGTTTGAAAAATTATTACCTTTGGGGCAAAGTTCGCTCAGCAGTTGTCTGGGAATCAAATATTTGTGTTCTACTTTCAGCAATACAGTTCCCCTGTTGAGTAGAACTGGGATGATTCATTTCACTCTCCTTTCACTCAGTTTTTACTCCTTTCATCATTTAAATTGTATAGTGATCAACATCTCCGAAAAAATTATACAATGCAGACATATTATGCAATGTACATGGTTCCTGATCATAAGACTTGATTACTATAAATCCTAGATATCTAGAGCAGCATGCCATGGTGGTACAAGTGAAGAAAGTGATGCATAGCAATTTCAGTTGATTCATCAGCCATCTAAAAGAAAGTCAGCAAAGGTTTTACTAGGTTTTAATTCCTAACTGCAGACTTTCATTACAGTATTCTCTTGACCATTTGCATAAAAAGTCTTTTGTTTGTTGCCCAAAGTAAAAGGAATCAGATTAAAGTGGTTATATTAAGGTAATTTAGCATTGAAAATATACTCCTCCAACAAGAACAAAATCCTGCTGATTGGATATCCACATCTCACACTATTTTCTGAACTGAAGTTAGCTATTATTCTTAAGATTTATGTTAATATATGAAGCACTGAACAATTTATTGAACTCTAACTCTTTCTTTTAAGTTATTACCTAATCATTACTCGCTAGATGAACAAATAAGGAAAGGTTAAATAATTCATAAGTAATGCTTTGAGAGATGCATTGTTCAAAAAGAGCAGAACTACTTTTTTTTTCATTTCATGTAAGGGATTTCTGAAATATATTTCTTAAAGAAAATAAAATATTAACAAGAAATATAGTGGGTTACTGAATACTTTTATTCTCAGTCCTCTGATATTTCTCTCCAGAGCTATTTAAAGCCTACTTTTACCACTTTGACTCTTTTGTTCTTCTAGTTTTCGTAACCTTTTTCTATGAGCAATAGATCCCTGGTCAAATTGAAAAATGTCCTCTTCATCTTCTACTTTCCTAGTGCAGCTAGTTCATGTAGACTCTTGGATTTTTCCCCCTTTTCCTCTATATTCAAGTTGTAATAAATGCATTTTGAGAAATATTTTGCTGCTTTGGTAGACTGCATATAATATGCCTGATCAAGGAAAAGACTTGCTTCCAGCAAGAAACATGGAGCATAGCTCATTCTCTCCTTTCCAATAATGCACACTATCAGAGAAGTACATGGCAACAAATTGTCCATTATTGGCTGCACAGGGCTATGCAATCTTTTGTGATCTGGGCACTTCTTTCCACAGTATAGTTTAAAATCCACAGTGTATTATAAAGATGATCTAAATCTATACTTAAGTTCAAATCTATATTTTATTTTAATATATTTTAGTATTTTTGTGGCACATTTACTGACTTGTTATTTTAGCAGTGTTTCGTGCACACCATTCCTTTAGCAAAAGCACTCCTCAAAGCTGAATATTACATCCTAGCTTGTTTGAACTCTATCTGATTAGACTTTCTACAATGTATCTATGTATTTTTAACACATGGTATAACATCCAATTGTCATTGTACTTATGATGCTATAAAACTATAACAAATTAGCAACCTCATTTACTTTGTGGCATTGTTTGTTTTGTAATTATAGAATGTAGTAGAGGGTAGCTTATGGGTAACCCATTTCCATCTGGAGAATTTTAAGTATCATTCACTGGAAATTTAAAATTCAGTCATTCATAAAAAATGTGAAGTATGGTTTTATATTTTGTTTAAACTCTCTAGTGGGTATGACAATAGTTACACTGGTATGTTTTCTCTTCTCTTTTCTTCTGTACAACTATACCTAGTTGCATAAATGTGTATTTTGTGCCTATATTTATATGTATGACATAATTTTTAAAATATAAATTTATATCAAGCATATCACTCTCACATTCCCATCTTTGTTCTTCTTTACTTGAAGGTGGACTATTCAGTCTTATATATGAAAATCACGTAATTTGTAAGCAACAATGCACAATGAGGTGAGTGAACCACAGGAACTGCTGTAATGAAGCTCTAGATTTTCCCAAAGCACTGTTTCTTTAAAATTTAAGCTTTAAATTTAGACAGAACTCAAGGATATTAGGTTCAAATTCTGGTTAAAAAGAGGAAGGGTGTGAAGGATAAAAAGTCATCATTGTTATTACTACTAAGTTGATTTCATTTTCAAATAAGAGTGATACTGAATATATTGAGTCTCAAAACTCAAATTCAGAAGTTAGTCCCTTGGGCTTCTGTATCAATAGGACAAACACAATCCTCAATAATCACTTTTTCATTTCTTTAAACTGATTTTCTTATTCAACATTTGAATCCAAACAGCAAGAGCAATTACTCCTCTTCTTTTCCTGACTAACTATAGAAGTGAAAGAAATTTGGGGCCTGAGGAAGGAATGATTTCAGGGGTGTAGCCATAGGACGTGCACTTTGTTCGAAGATGAATTTCAGCCAGGGAGTTAGTTTCGTATTTTCCTGCTCCGATTTCAGCCTTCTTATTGGAGTCAGTGACTGCCTCACGTTCTCAGCAGCACTTCCATTTTTGCCTTCTTTTAATGGAAGGTTCATGGAAAAAGACACTGTGTATGGATGATTTATTATGGCCTGGAAAAGGTCACTTTGGGAATAAATTACCAAAATTTGTTATTCCTGAGCATGCATCATTTAAGCTGTTTCAACTAATGTTCAGATAACCATTTAAGAATCTGATTTTGGCAGCCTTTTAAGAAGTACTTATTTCAAAAAGAACGTTCTTTAATTTCTACTGATTTGCATACAAATGTTTTGCATTTAAGAATTCTGATTTCATTTTGTAGTTTTGAATTCTATTTTTGTTCTTTCATTTTGCTAACATTCTTTTTATTTCCCCCTGACTAATTGGACTTGAACTTTTCACAAGCACGGTACATGTTTCTGCATATACTTGGACTTTTATTTTACATCTCTCACCACTTTGCTCTGCTGGACACTTCTGGATCCAGTCATGGTTATTCATGGAATTTCCCTAATATGTTGCTCCCCATCTCCTTGGGGAGGAGATGCCAATTTAAATAGATGCTTTTGTTTATTGCTGTCCCTGTTTGAGAGAATATCACTTATATGCATAATTTGCAAAGAGGTCCAATTCCCCCCCCAATGCACAATTATCATTTCCACAGTGGGTGCAATTGTACTTTCTCCTTCAAATTGACTTGGGTTATTTCCATTATTAACTATTCTTTTACTCACCTATTGCCAATGATTTAATAACTATCACACAAATTAAATTTAACATAAAGCTTATTTAAAATATTATTTTGACTAAACAATGCATTGTTATAAATTAAGCAGACAAGGCCACATACACAGAACTAGTAGGACAAAAGTTTTAAGGGAAAATGTGAGTGGTAAATGGTAATTCAATACTAAATTTGCAAGTATCTTTATTATAGAATGACTTTTGTTCTTCTGGGTAGATGCCCAATAATGGGATTGCTGGATCAAATGGAAGGTCTACTTGAATCTGTTTAAGGAATCTCCATATTGCTTTCCACAGGGGCTGCACTAGTTTACAGTCCCA
>CM052444.1:57121742-57146437 GCA_028533085.1 Varecia variegata
GTGCGATGTGCACTGTTGGGGGAATGGACACCCTTGAGGCTCAGTCTCGGGGGATTGGGAGGGGCATGGGCAATATACTTAACCAGAACGGTTGTACCCCCATAATAAGCTATAATAAATAAATAAATAAATAAATACTAAATTTGCTTTTGTGTTGTAAAACATCTATTTGTGAACTCAAAATTGGCAGAGAGAAGAGTTTTATGATATTGAAATGGCATCATCCAGAGTCAAGATTATTATTAAGGGGTTAAAAGTAAATCATAAATTCTAGATGCTAACAGTGCTTTTGAGCCCTTTCTATGAGGCAGTTGTTCAAATGGTTTGCTTTGTTCTCCAAATCTTGACCTCAGAACAAGGGATAGTAGAGGTCATCTCTCACTCTTATTAGATTCACCCAACTGTTACTTTTTTGATTTTTGACCACAAATCATTATTTTTGATACTATCATTTCTGTGCTTGCATAAGTCTGACCTAATAAGAGAAAAAGCTTTCAATGTGTCCCAGATAATATGTCTTAAATTTGGTTTCAGGTGACTGGAGAAACATTGAACACATTGCCCCTGCATTGCAAATAACAATTTGTGGTTACTGTGCTCTAACGCATTGGAGGAGAGAGCCCTTTATCCAGAGCTAAACCACAGACAAGGTGGTCCTGTGCCCCTGCAGTCAAGTAAAAGTGGAATCTCTGTCAATGTGAATCAGATTCACTTCTCAGCAATACAACAGCCTTCAGTCCTTGCTGATGGGTTCTTTTTAAGCTGTGCGGGGGCACCCATGCAGAAAAAACAAAATCCCACCTTCAGCCAGGGAGTTTGTGAATGTAACACAGCCAATCTCTGTGCATTCATATGGATGATATAAACCAGGAGACAGTGCTTGCTGTTGATGGGAGTTCTCATTTAGGGGCCTTGCTTTTCCTGTGCTGATAATCTTTGCAGAGCATGAAGCCAGGCATCCTCTGGATGCAAATGATTTATGAAGGTTAATTCTTTGGAGGAGGGCTGATTCCACAGTGTGTTTTGTGTGAGGTCACTCACTATACTTTGAATTCTATGCCTGTGTTAATTGCAGCAATTTGAATTATTTTATTTAAATTGCCAATGAAATTGTAGCAATTATAACAGCATGAACTGTTTCTGTTTGCTTTTTTCCTCTGCTGCACATGCCATTTTCGACTCTACCAGGTTAACTTTATTAGTGCTATAATTTATTCCTCAACTTTTATATCTGCAGGTTTTGCAGAGGATTGGTGTCAGCAACATGAGATTGACTTCTTTTGCACAAAATTTAGGCAGTGCTACAAGAAGACACAGCTATCTTCAAATGGCACAGCTTTCTTTCATGTGTTAAAATTCCTATGTTTTATATTTTAAATGCTAATGCCTGGCAAGAGACTTAAGTGGTTAATTCACAGATTTCAAATCTGAGTGTTCATTGTGAGTAACTACTCTTGCTCTAAGTTGTTTACAAAGATAAAAAGAACTCTTTAGGAGTTTACAATTTTTAATACAAAAATACCATAGACAATTTTGACAGATAGACTTCATCCTGATAACATACATTTGGAAATAGAAGTTAATACAACTGCATCTCTCCCTCACCCTTTCTGCACACATTAAACTCCACTACCCTAACTGTGGACTTGAGAGTAAATTCCCTCATCCCACAGCTATGTGTATCTGTTTGAGGAAAGACGAAGTAAGAAAGACCTCTTTCAAGTGTTCTTCCCTCGTTTTTCTTTCTCAATTGTAAAAGTTCTCTTTCAGGTATGATAAACAAAAGTTGATGGCTGAAGAAACACCCAACACACGTTCATCTCCAACAGGTTCTTGTGCATATTAGTGGAGTAAAATCTAGACATCATTCCACTAAATTATAGGGGGACACAGTCAATCATACAAAACACAACATTCTTAGGAGATGCAAAGGTGTTTATAATGCCACTTGCTTTGGTTTATTCATGTATCCTTCCTCACACCTAATATCTTCCAAATTCTTCCTTACATTCCTCTTTTATCTATAATAGTTTTTGGTAAATAATATTCTTAGAAAATGTGTTGCATTTTTTTAAAGTTAAGAACATTGTAAGCATATTCAGAACATGTT
This sequence comes from Varecia variegata, assembly GCA_028533085.1. Taxonomy (NCBI): domain Eukaryota; kingdom Metazoa; phylum Chordata; class Mammalia; order Primates; family Lemuridae; genus Varecia; species Varecia variegata. Next base: position 57,123,853 of record CM052444.1, read on the forward strand.
GATATTTAAACCTAATAGGACAAGAATATCTCTTTACATTGTGACCTTTCAAATAATACCCTAAAGTGTAAATGTGATTAACTGACAAACATGCAAATATAAATTAACCTGTTAGGCAGAGACAGTCCTCTTCCCCTTACAAACCTATCCGTCCCATTGTCCCATTTATTATAATATATCTAACCATATAGGCTGTTCAGAATAATTTAGCTGTTCTGGATGTGAAATCTTGGTCAAATTTTGTTTTGTAAGAAGATCTATATTTAATTTTATGCCAATTTCCCTTATGTCAAGATTATTATCACCAAGATCTCTACCAAACTTTCTATAGCAACACGGTAGGCACAGCTCCATGGATCCAATCTGTAAAATGTGTCACTCTTGCTAATCACAGTCTGACACTCTAAAGATTAGTTTACTATGAAATGAATCCCAGCAGACTAGACCAGACAGAGAATGATTCATGGATGCAAAATAAAATGCCACATTGTTTCAAGGATTGTAATTAACCTTTCCATGGGAACAAATAGCTCCAGCATTTGAGATCACGTGATATGTGGCTGGCTCCTTGATCCAGTTGATTACAATTAAAGGAGTAAAGAGACTCCCTAGTTTCTCATAGACCACACATGCGATTAATCCAGGGAACTTGGAGGAGAACTTCTTGTGAACACGGAAGTCTGGAATTGCCTTTTCTAAAAGAATAGTTTTTCCAAATGCAAGGCTTTGGGCCATAGAAGTGACCACCTTTGTTGCTTGTTAGTGATTTCTGCTTACAGCTCTGTTCATTTGTTTTCTAACTAAAGAAAACCTGGTTGCACACCTGATTGTGAAACAGAAGTAAAGTGGACCCATGTGAGATACTCTTGCTGCTACAGATCTCTGAGTAATTAAGAAAGGTAATTAAATATGCTGTGGACATTATTCTTATGGTGCTCTTGCTCGAATTGATCCAGTGTGAGCGCAGGAGACCAGCAGGGATATTGCTTTAAAAAATTCTAATAAAGGAAACTGGTGGTTTCTATACTTCAATTTATAACTTCCCATTTATTTTAACTGGATCATCCCAATGATATTCTCCTCTTTCTAATTCTCTCCCTGCTGAAAATTTTGCTTTCCTTAAAATGAGAAATTCCAGTGCACTCCAGAAAATAACTCTTCAGAGTACACATATTTAGACTTTTAAATGTAACAGGGATGCTCTACCTCCTTACCTTTATACTGCTAAAGTTTATTCCTTAATCTCTCCTCTAACTTCCTAAAGGTTTTATAATTCATAACACATATTTTACCACTTGATTATACAGTGCATATTTTAGTAGTTTATATGCTAATACTTAAATCAGGAACTGGCTGAGAGGATTCTATCCAATGCCCTACAGCACCTGGACTTCTTTCTGGGCCCCTAGTGTGTACTTAAGTAATATTTATTGATTTACAACCCAAATTCTTCTTGTTACTTCTCTGGTTAAAGCATAGATCTAAAAAATAGTAACATTAGTCATTATTACAGAAACACTTAGAGGTATAATTAAAGAATAGAAGATGAATAGAAACATTTTTATTTTGCATAAACATTTATATTATAATATATATAAATGTCTGATAAATATATATCATTAGATAAATTACATAGCCTATTCTTAAATGAGGAAAGAAAAGAATGATGCCATTTTTCATTTGGAAGGAGCTTCTGACAGCAGAGTTCCAGTTTCTGCCATGTAGAGGTACTGTTTTCACTACCTACTTGAAAAAGCAGTCAACCAAAAGGCAAATCCCTTAAGTAATAGGTTTTGAAGTTGAGGCAGAACTAGGTTTAAGATCCTGGTCAGTTGCTTCCTATCTTCGTGACCTTGGGAAAGTTGTTTATTTATTCTTTGGTTGAGCCTCACTCTTTTTGTGTAAAGAAAAGGTGCAGGTTCAGTGATACATGTGAAAACGACTCACACAGTACATGGCTGCCGACAGGGGCTCAGTTAGCTTACTTACTGAGTAGGAAATCTCAGGAACACAGAGAAAGAGGATATTTAGTATATTTAATTGTTTTATAAACTCTGGAGAGATTCCACAATTTTGACATCATTAGATTTTTATTTGTATTGTGATATTTTCTTATTTCTTGTTTTCCTCAACACGTGTAGGGTATGGAAAGCTGAGACTGTGTAAAAAAATTTTGCATAACAGAATTCCCAAGACAACTTTCAACTAAATAGAAGACAGCAACTTTGAATAGACCCTTTTTGCAAAAAAAGAAAACAGAAAGAAAGAAAGAAAAAAGAGAAAAAGAAAAAGAACATATATTACTCTCTTACCCCCTACTTTAATTTTAGATGTACTCATAAAAATTTAATGTATTAAAGTTTCAGTGCTTAATTATTTTAAAAATTGTATAAATTCTTGGCATGTCAATGAATACATATTATTTAATGTCTAGTCACAAGGGTTCACACCCCATAATCTATTGAAATTCTTAACACAATAACTGCATTTTCTCATAAAATAAATTATAAAATTATTTCCCACAAGAAGCTCCTTGACTTAATTCTTGTCTTTTTTTTTTTTCGAGACAGAGTCTCACTCTGTTGCCTGGGCTAGAGTGCCATGGCATCAGCCTTGCTCACAGCAACCTCAAACTCCTGGGCTCAAGCAATCCTTCTGTGAAAAAATCCAGAAAGTACCCATCACTGTCCCAGAGAATGAGATGTCAGTGGGAAGCCTTAGACCACATACTCATGCCTAGATCGTGAGGGCCAGAGGGGAATTCTTCAGGGGGAAGTCGGGGTGCTGCTCTCACTTGAGGGGATTCTGAGTGCCAGGCAGGGCAGATAAAAACCACAGATTGAAACACTCCGGTAACAACAATGCAGATGGCATGTCCATCCTGTCATTGCAATTAAGGATATGGCCCTGGTTCTCAATGAGAAAAAATTAGTGTTGTGTCTTAGCTTCAGATAAAGGACAGTCATACGTATGTGTGTGTGTGTGTATGTATGTGTGTGTGTATATATATATATGTATCTATCTATATATATATATATTTTTTTTTTTTTTTTGCTATACACTCTTTTCTGGCTCATGCCCTATTGCCAGGCAAACTGATGTTGCAATTTCAACTAGCAAAACTCAGGGCAGTCTTGGTCTCTGAAGATGAGCCAATCTCTTGCAGGCAAATTAGTAAAATGATCACAGCATATGTGTGAGTAGGTATCCAGGGAGTACTAAGAGTTATAGTCATACCATTTCCCTTCCCATCAACCTTGCCACTTAGCTCATATTTATCTTTATAAAGATGTCTTAAAAAGCATCTGCAACAAGAGTCAATTTATTCTACACAGGTAGAATAAATATTCCTTTTCCTGGAAATTTGTCTGGAGAGAGGAAGAGAAAGAGAGGGAGAAGGAAAGGGAGGAGGAAGAGAGGACAAGATTATTTGCTCTAGAGGAATTAAAAAGGAATTATGGAGATGGTGGTATTATATAAAGGTAGAGATAGCAATGAGCAGGGGAAGATGTGAACAAAATTATGATGGCTATTTGAAATATTATCTATCATTTCATAGCAGCATTAATATTCTTTATTTTTTCATTTTGTACTGTGTTGTTATAAGATAGGACAAATGCATGTAATGGAGTTGTGGCAAGTATGTGTATAGGTGATATAAAATTATTTGATTGCTCACTATGGAACTACTAGAGATAGAGCCTCTCTATAAAAGTGAATAAAATAAGTACTGACAGTACAAAAAAATCATGGCAGTCAGGCATTTTATGTTATCAAGCCTATCTGAATATATATGTTTTCTTTTTCCTGAAATTACTAGTAGGGATGTTTTATTTTTAATCCCTTTGAGCACCAAAACATTTATTTGACACTTTTTAAAATGGGAGCTTTCCAAAATCAGTGTTATAATACACTGGCCCTTGAACAACACGAGTTTAAACTGTATGGATCCACTTAAACATGGATCATCTTCTTCCTCTGCCACCTGTGAGAGAGCAGGACCAACCCCTCCTCTTCCTCCTCCTCCTCTGCCTACTCAGCATGAAGACAACACAGCTGAAGACATTTATGAAGATCCGTTTCCACTTAGAGAATGGTAAATACATTTTCTCTTCCTGATTTACTTAATCCATGATTTACTTAATAACATTTTATTTTCTCTAGCTTACTTTATTGTAAGAATATAGTATATAATACACAAAACATACAAAATATGTATTAATCCACTTTTCATGTTATTGCTAAGGCTTCTGGTCAATAGTAGGCTATTAGCAGTTAAATTTTTAGGGAGTCAAAAGTTATATGCGAAGTTTCGACTGTGCAGGGAGTCAATGCCCCAACCTGTGTCGGTCAAGTGTTAACTATACTTTCTACCTTATTAAATAAATATGCTGAACATTAAAAAAAAAAAAAACAAAAAAAAACTGTTATCTTTTGTCCAGAGTTATCTACATCTTGCTGTGAGTAGTCAAGGCCAATACACATATATACAGCTCATTTCTCAGCCCTCTGGACTTTTGTAATTGTTGTAGCTAATAATCACGGGTGTTTCCTCCTTTGCTGTCAGGCTATCAGCTGCCCGCTTGTCCTGTAGCCTTTATGCTGCTGTAAAATAATGCTACCTTCAAAGCACATAGTAGTACTTAATAAATACTAGTGATTGTGAATGTTATGGAAAACCAAACAGCTCTTCATTATTCCAATTTGCCACTTTTAGAATACTAAAGACTTCAAAATCAGATTAGCAAGTTTACTATAATTGCTTGTAAATTATAATTAATAGCCTCTATGTAAGTTCCACAAAATCGTGAATGAGAGACTCTCTCAAGGTTATGTATGGTGTATGGGTGCTATGGCCTGAATATTTGTGTCTCTTTAAAATTCGTATATTGGAAATGTAATAGCCAATGTGATAGTATTAGGAGGTGGGGACTTTGGAAGGTGCTTAGGTCATGAGAACAGAGCCCTCATAAATGGGATTAGTGCCTTAAGGAAAGAAGCCCCAAAGAGCTACCTTGTCCCTTCTACCATGTGAGGACACAGCTGGAAGGGACCATCTGTAAACCAGAAAGCAGGCCTTCACCAGACACCAAATCTATCAGCACCTTCATCTTGAACTTCCCAGCCTCCAAAACTGTGAGAGATAAATTTCTGTTGTGTATAAACTACCCGGTTTATGGTATTTTGTCATAGCAGCATGAACAGACCGAGAAAACACAATGGGTTATGTTTGTGTGCCGTGTGACACTTTACAAAGAACTTCTGTATATATTGTGCTATTTTTATACTCAAAAGAGACAATCTGTAAGGTAGCCAGGACAGAAATATTATCGCCACTTTATGGGAGGAAAAGCTAAAGTTTAATTAAACAAATTAGCCAAAGTCAGTCAAATAGATGGTCATTAGCAGAGCTGAAACTGAAACCTCTCCCCTTTTACTCCACATTTGGTATTATTTCTATTTCTAGCTGCTGTGGTCAGTATTCTGGGGATCTGAAACACATTATTTGAATTCTAGCTATAGGAACTCTTTTTTATTCAAATATGGAAAGGCCAAATAGCAATCTAGTAGCCAACCTGAGAAGGATTTCACTCCAGTCTTGCCTCTGTCCCCATTCTGCTTCTTAAGATGTTCATGGCATTTTCTCTCTGAGGGTAAAAGAATGTGTTTGCATCATTGACATGCTTTGTTATTGTTTGTTATCAACATTTAAGCTCTCTCTGCGAAAATTCAAAGCAGAAACTGAGGCAGTAGTTTCCCAGAGGAAACTCTACTTACAATTGACAATAAGGCTTGAATTTTCCCTTAAGCCCACGGAATCATCTGGGCCCTGTCTCCACCCCCATTCCTTTTTAGACTATATGCATCTAAGAAAGTACACAAGACTTGGATTTGGAAAGTAGGGAACTGAGAGGCCAGCTATAATTTCTGGTTTCCAGCCACCATGTTAGAACTAATATAATTCTGTTGATAAGTTTTAATGTAGTGGCCATTGTGCAGGATTGGGATTCACCCTCCGCCCGAAATTTGGTTGAGCATTGAGACTGATGACACACACGCAACAGGTGCAAAAACATTTACTATTCAAATAATGAGACTTTCTGGAGAGAACAGGAAAGGCTCCTAAGCAGGTCCAAAAATGGCTTTAGAGAGCAGGGAGTAGCAGCCAGTTTGGGGTTTTAGGGAGGCTAGAAGGTGGGCCCGAGATGAGGGTCCTTCTCATGAACTGAGGACTGTGTAAGTTCAACTTCTCATCAGCACCAAAGGAAGGAACATATGACTTCTTATCAGCTTGCCCAAATGTGGGGCAGAAAGGGAACGGAGAGGTGTGAGGCTTGACATCTGTCAGTAATCAAATATTAAAACAGAGTCAGTCTCCTTATTATACCTAATAAATATTTAAGCAGTTGATTGAAAGAAGCACTTGCTCTAGTCATCCAGCTTCAATTGTAAGTCCTGTCTTTAAAATAGGCCCACTCCTTTAATCATGAGCCATTCAGGCTTCTGGGGTGCTGGTGGTTTTCAAATGGGAATACTTCCTTTCCCCAGATTTCTTTATAAATAAAATAAACCTAACCAAGAATCAGAACAAACGGTCAGGCAAATATGAACCTACCTCCAAGGAGGGCTCAGCCATCACAGTCACATCTCTCTTTTGCATATCAGATCTTCGCAAAGACTTGAACTGCCCACGGGGCCCTGTACACTACACTGTGTGCTGTCAAGATGCTTCGGGGAAATTAAACAATAATGGTAAATTGGCCATCTACAGGGAAGGCACATAGCAGAGCAACCTGGCTGCTTCTGAATGACCATCAACAGGATTTGCTTCCTTTTATCTCTTTCAGATGTGTAACAGAGTGCTTGAAGTACCCCTAGGAAGTTCCTTTATCCTTGGCAGAAGGGGTTTGTGAGTCTTGATTTCAATGCCCTTTTATGCTACTCACTGTCAAAGGGGATGCTGTGCAAAGAGAGAATCTGTAACAGAAATGACAGCCATGACAGCCTCATAGAGCCAGCGTCAAAAATATTAGTGAACAATTTAGTAGGCCATCAAGCACATGAATAGACTGGGCCCTTTGCCATCTACCATCTGTCTAGGTGGGAAAATACTGCAGCAGGATCAGAGGAAGGAGGTGAGGAGAAATGGCACACTCTCTGATGTAGGAGGGATCTTTCCCTTTTCTCGAAAGGCTGATCATCTCCAGGCCTGACCTAAGGCCATTTTTCTGTTTAAGAACCCGCTAGGGACTCCATAGGGAGCCCCAAGGGATTATTTCTCTGGGCTCTATTGCAGCTTTCACCACAAATTGTAACAAAGCCTTCTCAATTAAATGTATCATCTAATCTTGGATGCCCATTTGAATTCTGAAAGTCTATCCTAAGCCCCCTTTTTAACATTAAGCTTGTCTATTTATAATAATATTTGGTCATAATTTTTATTGCCGTTCTAGTGGAGTAATAGTTGTAAAATGTTTTACACTACAGGAGTTCAATTCTATTTTTCTAGCTCCTGCATCTGTGCGAAAGTTAGATCAATTTTTGTTTTGACATAATGTACATTCTTTCATTTGCTTGCCAGCTTAGGTCTTTGAAAGCGCATGAACCACATTGTATATTAGCGTTCCCACTCTGCCTATTTCTCTCTGTGTGTGTGCATGCACACACACATGAACTGTGTTATTTTTTCCTCATTCAACCATTGCAGTTAGAAATTAGATTGCTGGAAACATCATATCCAATACCTGGCTAGACCATAAGCTCCATGAGAACAGGAGCTCCTTAGAGTACTACCGCATTTAGCATGACAATGCTCAGTAAATATCTATTGAATGAATAAATAAATGGATGCTATAGAACTGCTCTTTCTTGTAATCATTTACCAGAATTGTCTGGACTGCCTGCTATTCTTTTGCTTTTTAACCCTTTCTTTTACCTTTATTTTTTGTCTTTTACTTAAAAATTGACTTTTTTTGTACTTAACAAATTACAGACAATGTAGATGTATTTGAGGAAGACATGATATGCCCTGAGATTTGGGCAGTTGCTAACATGATCTCCATTCCTGCTCTTTTCTGTGCCATGCTCATCACCATTAATCAACAATCATATCTGATCTGATAAATTATCTGGCCATGGCAACCGAGTGCTCCTCCCTGTTCTTTCTAGGAATGTCTTTGCATCACGGTGCCTTTGCCCATCTTTCTTAGTATATAATGTGTCCAGGATTAACAGTTGCAAGTTATTTTACACAGGAAAGCCATACCTCTGCTTTTTGCTAACAAAAGATCAGTGAGATGAGATCTACAGAAGCAAAAGGAAAACTTTATTTTCTAAAAGCAACCCACAGATTGGGGAGATGAAGCCTTCCGTGCAAAACAAAAGTGTGCTCTAACAAGGGGTTGGGGTATAGGATGGGGAGGAATCATGTGCAAGGTCTGTACTGGATACCTTTAAGCAAGACATCAAAAGTCTCCCTTTATTGGCTGGCCTCAGGTAGTCTGTTGGTGGTCAGTTGGGAAATTTCCAGCTGCAGTCTATCCTGGCACCAACAATAGCAACTGGTTTGGCTTGATTGCAGAAAGAGAGGTCCTGTGACACTTCTACAACATCCCTCCAAGAGAGCAGAGTATGTGACTGCTCTCTCACCCAGCATGGCTCTCTGGTTGGTTCTCTTCTAACTTTAGGCACTTCAGTTGGCCATGGGAGACCCATGTCAGCCAGGGGCATATCTTAACACTTTTAGGCTAAAAGTCCTATATTTAATGGCATGATTTTTAGCCTATTAGTTAGCTTCCATTGACTCCCAATTTATAGATTCCATAATGGTTGATTTCTAATTTGCCTTAAACTTGGAGTACTATTTGACCTTGATTTCATTTTTCACTAATGCAGTTAAACATCACTGTCCATCCTATCACTATGTTCAAGCTCTGTTGGCCACCAAAGACTAAAATATTTGAAACTTTCTGAGGTACTGAGAATGAATGCAACCAGAAGAATTCCCTTTCTCTTTCTGGAAAAAAAAAAAAGAATCTGGAGTAGATGTTGAATATTCAAATGGCTATAGGGGGAACACATGTAAGTGTGCATATAGAAATTGGTGGTAAGAAGATAGGGAGTGATCAGTGCTAGGGTAAAGTAAAAAGTGCGTGCGCTGACTAAAGATCATCAAATTCTATTTTTGTAAGAAATGTACTAACAAAACAAAATGGAGCTATAGTTAGACTGTAGTTTATACCCACTGATCTAGTTCTCCTTGGCTGCTTATTTACTTCTTTCATAAAATTATTAAGGAGTGTTTGACTTTGCATAGAGAAGGATAGGTGGGATGGATACTCGGGCTTCTCAGTATTACTTCAGTGTTAGAAGTTTAGATGTGTGACCTCTTTTTTGTTAATGGTAAATTTAGAACATTAGTTCCACATTTGGGCAGTGGGTCTTCTACAATCTACCTTTCTGTTTCACTGTTGTATACTACCTGATTATTCTGCTTTATTGATGGAAGACTTGGACACCCAGGTAATTTTTGTATTTTCCACTGAAAAGTCTTGTGATCATCTTAAGTAACTTCAGCAAACATAGTAAAAATTTTGGCTTTTGAAGACTTTTGGCCCTGACTTCCTAATTTTTAGATATTATTACTTCCATACCATTTCATACATTCATTCACATGACCTCACTGTGAGCCTTCCCATCATCTGGAAATGTTACCCTTTTAAAAACATAAATTTAAACAATTCCACTGTCTGCCTTGATTTCCTAACCTTCAAGTTGTCTAAATAAGTTACTGCTCATCATCCTTCTTTTTTAGCTATTCAATCCTTTGGTCCACTTTTTCTCTATCTGTCTCCTCACCTCACCCCATATCTTTATTGCATTTCTTATTCATATTGGACTTTAAGTTACGATTATTTTCATGACTCTCTTAGCAATATTTTCAACTCCATTACTTGTTTTTGTGGTTGAACTTTTATTAGGAACACATCTTGATTAATTTAATAATCTTGCCTTTACAGCTGAGGTGCTCAACACAGCTGAAGAATTCACAGAGGCCGAAGTTTGGATCCACTGTGCATTTAAAACTGTTTCTCGATCTTTCCATGTTTTTCTATTTTTCTCTTTCATTTTACACCTTTCAAAAGACCTGATTTACTGATTTTTTTCCTTATCTCATGTAGCCTCACCACTTCTTCCTTGCTTATTTCTTTCCATAATCAAATGAACATTCTCTTCTTGCTACCCAATAAAACACACGCATGCACACACATACACACGCCCCACCTGCATCTCATATCCCGCTAGATGTCATAGTGTCTTCTTCCATTCACAAAATTCTTGTTAGAGACTACTGTACTTTTCCTGCTTCCTGGTCATTCATTCCTCTCCCAGCACTTTAGTCTTACTGTTTTTGCCAAGGTTATCTCTGCTGGCAAATATTAAACAGCTCCAGTCCATTTCTTCCTGGACCTTTTAGGCACATTTGTCACTGTTGATCTCTCTGTTTTTAAAGAGTATTTATTTTGCTTTTTTTTTTTTTTTTTTTTTTTGACAGCAGTTCTCTTGAGGTTTTTCTTACTATTGTGGCTGCTGCTTCTGTTTTATTTTTTTCTCTATACCTAGCCGTTAAATTGTAGCTTTAGTATTATACTCCGTACTCTTTTATTTTTCCTCTGCACTGTCTTCTTTGGAGATTTCAATCAATTTATTTATAATCCATATAGTAAAAACTTCCAAACTGATATCCAATCTATATCTTATACTTTTGCTTCCCACCTTGTATACCACTATGAGCTAGATATGTGGAGGTCTTTAAGACACTTAAATCTAAACACATCCCAAATGGATCTCATTACCTCCCTTCTCCTTAGTTTTGTTCTCTTCCTACTCTTCCCTATGCCTGTGAATGTGCCATCCTTCTTCCAGCTGCCCAGTCTAGAAACTTAGACATCATGTTCTCCTTCCATTGTTCTTCACACAACGTGAATCCTACCAGTTTTACTACTAAACATCCATGCATTAAATCCATCTATAATTTTGTAACAAGTTTGCAAAAGAGGAAGTGTTCAAGAGTGTATTACAGGGAAATCAAATTTATATTTTAGAGTTCATAGAGGAAAAATGGCATACCAGCTGATAACTAAAGAGTGACTGAGAATTATCCAGATGTGGAGAGTGAGAGTAGCGATGGGATGGAGAAACCTCTAGGAGAAAGGAATAGCATGTTTGAAACACTTGGAGTCTGAGAAGAACAAGGCACAGTTAAGGAACAGGAAACCAAGTATATATTAATAGAATGTACCAAGGTAAAGGAGGGAATGGAGGAAGGTAAAGCTGGTAGGGAAAGTCAAGGCTAACTTATGCAACACTTTGTGCCTTCTATCAAGAATTTTAAAGTCTCTTTAAAAATAAAGGAAAGCTATCAATGGGCTCTTAGCATGGTGACAGTACTTGGTAATATGTCAAATAGTATCTATATAATGAGTAGTAGTTGATTTCATGGCATCATTTTATATATATGCACACATGCACACATACAATAATTCAATAACTTGAATTCTTTCTCACTTTGCTTTTATATTTTTCTTCTATGTTCCACTATGTTGCTCCAAATAGGTCACCTTCTTCACCAAACAGCAGAACCTTGATGAAAAGATTGTTCCTAATAACCGAGTCAGTTCTTTCTTGGAAGACAATTTTAATTTATGCTATAAGACATTATTATGAAGGTTATATCTGTATATATTTCACATAGATTTGGTACATTTCTTTCCACAAGACTTTTTTTTTTTTGCTTTATGTGTTTATTTAAAGTTTGGGTATTTCTTCCATTTTATATTACATTTTAATAACTCAACTCATACTATGTGGTTCAAGTAGGTTGCTATTTTAAGGTTTGATCACCTCTAATTAAAAAGTTATAAGAAAAATCCTATTAATGGTTTGGGGATTTTATTCTGATTTGATAAACAAGGAATAGTTTTTTTTTTTATAGCACTTTTTAAGGTGCAGCTGGGTGAAAAATCAAGCACAGAGGGAGCTCTATTTTATTTATCATTAATTTTGACATGCTTCCACAGATGTTTTCTGGGAACATTGTAACCTGCTTAATTTGTCTCTGTATAATGGGAAGCAGATAGCCTCAATTAATGTACTGATTAGTAAATTCTTTAATGAGTTTCAGTAGTTTTACTCATTATTGCTGATACAGTACACTGAATCCTGGAAGCTGGGATTTGAGCATTATTAGAACATAAAACCTAAACCATTACAGAATTGCTTTTCTATGGCATATTTGTTGTTTACTGGTTACTTCTCTCTTGTGTGTATGTGTAAGTGGGGAAGACATTGAAACCACATGGAAATGAATTCACACACTTGCGGAGTTTGCAAATTTATTGATGAGTCCGGGTAAGCCACATATAGTAGGGGAACTGGCTGTGGCAACCCCTTAGTGACTACAGAATTGGAATGCATTCTAAAGACATGGCTGATACCAAAGACTAAAGCAGGGTGCAGTCTCGTTACGTGGTTTTGATGAATACATCCGTATATTCTGAGGAGAGTTCATTGAGTGCTTCTTCCCTTAAGTAGAAAATAAAATATCTCTCCTTGGGAACTGGATTAACTCTTTCAGAAAGTAGCTTAACTATACAAGCGGGATTTATGGAAAAGCATTAGAAAGTTACATTTGCCCTGAAAAGAGAGTAGTAAACATCCTCTGTTTATGCATTACTAAGAAAATAGATGAACTCTCTTCTCTGGCTTAGTATCTTAGTCTTCTAAACAAGAGGATTTAAGACCTGTGAGATCTTCTAAATAGCACAGCTACTTGGATAATAATGGCATTTTTTTGTTGTTGGAATCAGAACATAGAAACTGTGGTCAAAGCATCAGGCTTTCTCCTATGAAAGTTTATAGCCAATTTTTCTTCTGTTTCTATTAGGGGCATTTATTGTTATAGCTGCTATGTGCCAGATGAAGCAAAGACCAGAGTATCCTGCAAATGCCTGTTAGAGAACTCCTCTTCCACAAAAAGGTTCTTCCTTGTTGCTGCATTTTATGGTAACATAAAGTTTCATGACATTTATGGAAGTGTGTGTCATGAAGCAGATGGCTTGTTAGCCGGTTTTAGTAAGCTCATTCATATCCATACAATATTAAAACTTTTCCAAGTTCATGAATTATAAAAGAACGCTAGATGCTATGTAGTCCAAAGAGTCCTTTAATTATTAAAAGTAGATATGCCAAAGTATTCAAACCTGAGTGGAAATTAAAGATGGGCTTTGAATCAAGATAAGGATGCTGAATTTGATTCGTGCAAAATTACTTCTCTTCAGGAGGTACTGGATTTCTACTAGTATTAGAAGTACTAATTCAGCTTTATCTCTTATTACTTCCTGACATAATGCCTTTGTTAGAGCTAAACTTGTATTACAAGGAATTTTCACATCCTAGGAACATGAAACATACTCTCTTAACTGGATGCTTTTCACATGCTGTTCTTAGGTCTGAAAAAGCTTTCCTTAACTCCCATATGTCCAATTTTCAAAAACCTACCTAATGTCAGGGCCCTTCTCAAGCAAAACTTCCTTTGAGAACATTTCATAATCCTTGCAATCATGTCTGATCCCTTCTTTCTCTGAATCACTCCATACTTTTAAGTGTTATATTAAACATCTTGCCCCATATCATGTTCCTGTATGTACTTGTGTGTCATTCATTAGATGATCTTTGTAAGGATGATGACTCTATTTTCTTTAACTTTGTTTATCCCTGTGCTGCCTAATGAAGTGACTTAAAAGTAATAGGAACTTAATGAATATTTATTAAATTTTATGTTTTAAAATTTCTTATGAAACAAAAATATTTTAATATATATCATTTCCCTCTATTTAAATGTTGAGAACATACTATCTACTTAGCTATTTTTCCTTTTGCTCTCAAGAAGTTCTGACCTGTTTTCCACTCATTTGTAATACCATCTCTTAGCCTTTGCTTCTGATATATTTCTCTTTCCTCTCCTTTAGCATTCAGATCATTCTTTTTCACTCTTATTTCCATGGTTGTGGATTTCATTGATACTGCTAGCTACTTTAAATGCTCACTCATTTACCTGCCTGACATTTATTGTCTTTTACATTGTAGACATTAAGCTAGACAGTAATGATACAAAGATTTAATAAAGTATAGCCACCACTTTCAACCAGCTCATAGCTTAATAAAACTGTACTTGGAGTACTTACACAATTACAACAAGGAAAATAAAAACAAAATCATAGCTTTCAGTTATTTATTCTTTCATTCAAGTGGTAAGAGAAAATCATTTTTGTCCCAGAGCAAATTAGTGTTTTTTTGTGACTTATTCTCAAGATTTCTATGAAAGACTAGATAGCTCCTTCTTTCCTTGTCATCTGTCAATCATTTATTTTTGATCTTTTTGAAGCAAATGTTTGTATTAATAAGTTATAAGTTTCTCTCCACTCAGAGAGGATGCCAAAGAAAATCCCAGATAATAGAAAACTATTAATACTTTGAGATTGCAAATGTTTTACTGCATTTGGTATAAATGATTAATGTTTTAACGTATTTATAAGGTAATCTTGAATCAGATTCCCAGAAAAATGTTGCTTTAGTGTCAAACTCTAAGGAGAGACATTAGGTTTAATAACGAATATACTGATCTTGACTTTTTCTTCCTTGAAGCTTATCTACAGTAGATTCACAGTATGATGTTTATAGCTGAAGGGCAAAGATTGGCTATAATATGAACATGTTATTTTTACCATATCTTACTACATGTTATTATTTTTCAAATTGAAATAAGTTTAAGACATGTTTTTGAAATAGTTTAACACATAGTTTTATTTCCCTGGTTAGTATTGTAGAACAAATATTAACTTAACATATGGGCCACCTAAATTCAAATTCTCAAAAGTCAAATACAATCATGCACCACATGACAACATTTCCGTCAATGACCAATTGCATATAAGATGGTAGTCCCATAAGATTATAATGGAGCTGAAAAATTCCTAGTACCTAGTGATGTTATAGTCATCATAAGGTTGTAGCACAATTATTTTATTTTTTATAAATTTAGTGTAGCCTCAGTGTACAGTGTTTATAAAGTCTATAGCAGTGTACAGTAATGTAGGCCTTCACAATCACCCACCACTCATTCTTTTACTTCCCCCGAGCAACTTCCAGTCCTACAAGTTCCATTCGTGGTAAGTGCCCTATACAGATGTACCACTTTTATTTTTTACACCATATTTTCAGTGTACTTTTCTTTGTTCACACATTGAGATACACAAATGGTTACCTTTGTATTATAATTGCCTATAGTGTTCAGTACAATGCTATTCAGGTTTATAGCCTGGGAATAACAGGCTATGCCATATAGATCAGGCGTGTAGTAGTCTATAACATCTAGTACACTCTACGATGTTTACAAAATGGTGAAATCATCTAACATCTCATTTCTCAGAATTTATCCCTGTGGTCAGGTGATGCATGAGCATACATAATAACAGAATAAAACAGTGGTTACCAAGAGTGGGGCTGGTGGGGGAGGAAATGGGAAATGTAGGTCCAAGGGTAAAAAGTTACAAATATGTAGGATAAATAAGTTTATAGATCTGAAGTACAACATGAGGGCTATAGTTATTGTATTGTATACTGAAAGTTTGATAAAAGTCAATTTTAGGTGTTCTTACCATACATAACTTTGTGAGATGATGAATATATTAGTTTGACTATAGTAACCATTTTATTGTGTATATCAAAACATCATGCTGTACACTTTAAACATATGAAATAAAAAATAAGTAGATAAATAAATAAATTCTAACTCAGAATCTTTAATTCCATGAAATTGGCCGTGGAATGAAACCTCTCACCAAACTACTTCAACCCAGTTATCTCATCTACAAAATGAAAAGATTGGATTAATTTAGTCCCTAAAATCCTCTTCAACTCTAACATTTTATATTGTTCCAGGTTTGCTTCAAGGGGTACTGAAAAATAAACAAAATGAATAATTAATTAATTAGATTAAATAAATAAATGTGAGTTTATTTGTTTGGATAAACTTCTTTTATGTTCTTTCTCTCATCCCAGTTAAAATGAGAGCTGCATTCAAAGAAATGTTATGCTGGGTATAAATGTTCTGTTCCTACAAACCTTAGGATTATGAAAAAGAGAAAACTATGTTTGATCTCTGCATCTTGGAGAAAGTAATTGGACTGATCACTTTGAAAATTCACTGTTGGTCAATTAGCTAGAGGAAATCCATTTAAAATATGCATTCTGGGTGACTAATTTTCATAAAAATTATGTACAAAGAGTCATATAATTAAAAGAAGATCCCCATTTGTTTATAAAAGGATGATTTTTTTCTAATTAAAAGCAAGCAAAATGAAGTATAAGTTGTTTTTCTTTTCCTCTTACTTAAGTCATTTCTAAAACCAGTATCTGATTATTTCTCAACAATGTAGTAGTTAAAAAATAGACAGACAACAAAAGCTGTGCTAAACATGCATGTATAGTACTTGGAGAATATCATGGGTCCCTCTCATTTCCATCATTACCAAACCCCGATTTCTACCTGTCAAAATTGTAGCCTCCTCCTAGGTGATCTCTCTTAATTAGCAGTCATGAAAATTATCATGACACATTTATGAAAAAATGTAAAATGTCCTTCTGAAACTTGACTGGGAGAGCTACATTTTTCTTTACTATAAAATCAAAAGGTTGTGCAGTCCCCTTCACATTCTGACCTCTCTGAGTCAAACCAATTACAGACCAATTTTTGATAATGAGCAATCATATAATCATAAGATTGGAAGAGACCTTGAAAGGGCATATGGTTCACCCTCCCATTCCAGTTTGGACTGCACTGAAATCATCTTGGAAAGTAATTCTCTACCCTCTTCTTTGACATTTTTAAAGCAAAGTATCCACAGTCTCTGAGCTCCAGGTACCCACAGCAGTAACTCTCTTGATCCTACACCCTGTATTGACTTTCTCCTCTTCCCTGTCTCACCCCCCACTTTCCTGTGGACCTGTCCTGGGATCAGCTTCCAAACAAACTGCTGGCACTCTAAGCCTCATCTCAGGGTCCACTTCAGGGGAACTCATTTAAGACACTCTGCTTATAGCCTTAATGAGGACAGAAGTTATCAGTTAAATAAAGAAAACATTAGATCGGTTACATTAATATTAATTTAAACAAAATCTCCTGATTGGTGTATTGTTACTAACAATGAAGTGCCCAGATAAACTTCACATAATAAACCTTTTTTCTTTATTACTTACTACGACTGTTTCTAAATCCTGATCTGCTTATTGTTTCACTTTTATAATGATAATAGTCCAAATCAATAATTATTCATTTTAACTATCATCCTCAATGCAGCTATTTCACCAGGGAATAACTCGAACCCAATCCTTCTACTACTTTGGAGATGTTGAAGAGCTTTTAAAAGAACATTTCAGTACATCTATGGAAAAAGAGTTGGGAGTCTCATCCCACTCTTATTTTTCACAGATGTAGATAAAGATGGGTTGGGAAAAAGCACCTCAGCTAAATCTGTTAGAGCTATATTCTGTTTAAGTAATGTGTACAGAGGTCTAAAATGTCAGTTTTTTTTAGCTTGGTTAACTGAAGTTAACATAGATCCAGTATTATCGACGGCTCAAAATGGCACTTAGAAATAGAACACATTGAATAAACTAGTACATAGCTTACATAGGGGTCACACTTGGTCTCCACTCCTGTTCTCCGTCTTGTGCTCCAAGGTCATAGGGAAGATTTTAAAGGGTAAATGAAGGCCACCCGATGGGTCACCATAAATAACATTCTGTCGTCACCTTCCTAAGAACAAGAGGGTAAATCTTTGGAGAGGGTAAATAAAGGCAATAAAATTCTAAATTTTCTCCCTTTAATCTCTTTTTCCTTTTTATTATCTTATAGGAATAGTGAATGGGTAATAAAACCGAATTCTTCTTTGAGTGGTAAAATGTATCTTGGTATACCACTGGCAGGGGGCAGGGTATCCCTTAGCTCTGACAGCCTAATCTTGGTTGGAATAAAAACAAAGGAAAGCCTTGAGGGCTGCTCTCTTTGGTCCGTTTCTTGTAGGACATTAGACGGATTGTGGTCTCCAGGAAATTGGTACAGCATTCTTCTTCTTGTCTTTTTGGTCTCAAGCCTACTATATACTGCAGCCTTCCTTTCAAACCCTCACTAGGAATTATAAGTCAATTTGACTTAGTTCTCATTCTCCAACAGGAGAGGAAACTTAATCTTTACTCAAGCTTCTTAACTATGGTAGATATTTTGTCTGTCTCCTCTTCATTCATTGGTGAGGGAGATTTTCCTACCCTAAGAGTATGGAGGTAGCCAAATACACCCAGTACTGAACACATGAGGTTGACAGAAGTTTATGAGGCACATATATACTCACAGCCTGCCTGGGTAGGACACTGCACAATGCACACAATGCAGGGCCACACAGAGGTTGACCTGGAGAGCAGAGTGAACAAGCATGGCTTGTGGGAGATAGAGCACTGACAGTATCAAGAAGGTGCAGTGATCCCTGGATCCTGTGGGAGGATGATGTTAGTTTTCATTGAACAATTTCGTGGGATGGTAGGGAAATTAATCCTGTTAGGTTGAGAATCAGGTAGGGTATAGCTGCCCCACTTCAATTTCTAATAACAATGAAAATGCTGTGGCTGATGATGAAAATTCTAAAAGACATGATTATTTATTCACTATTATGTGCCACTTGCTTTGCTGAATTCTTTATGCACATGTCCTCAGTTAACCCTCACAATCCTAATTTCAGGAGTAAGGAAAGTTAGGCTCGGTGATCCAAGGCAACTTTTTCGTGATCAGGCAGCTAGGTAATGGCAAAGTCAGAATTTAAATCTGAGTCTATCTTGACTCCAGGGATTTGCTACATCTATTAAAAAACTCATAAAAATTTAAGCAATGTGATTAAGCATTTAAGAATTTCCAAATGAAAACTATAAGTTCATGGAGATTGGGGAAAGCTTGACACATTTAGAAACCCCTGGGCCTGACCAGGACAAGTGCCCAGTGTCCTGTTCCTGGATGTCCTGCCAGCATTAGGCCTGTGTTGCCAGCCATTATCTCACCAGATGACACCTCTGATGCAAGGTAGAGGGCAGAGATCCTCGGAGAGACACATTTTAGTGTAGGAAGGAGGCTTTTAATGCAAGAGTAACATCTTTATGTGAGCAGGGCAGAGGACATTAAAATGAAATGATTAGAGTTGTACATTATGGGAACAATGTCCTGGGTCAGGGAGTAGAAAGGGAAGTGCCTATAGAGGCAATGAAATATTTCAAGTCCTTTGGGAAATTGTATCAATAATTTATAGGGTTCAGTGATAGTATCTCGGTCCACCCCCCCTTCCTTTTGTGGCTAGTACAATTATATAAAGAGAAGTTCGATACTCCATAAAATTATAATTTGTATCTCACCTTCTTGCTGGATGTCAACTTCAAGGGAAGAGAAAGAAGGCAGACTGATTTTTATGAAGGATTTATAGCTTTGGTGTCATCCTCTGGGTGGGAACTTGGTACCCCTAGGCAACAGAGTAATAGAAATTTTCCATGCTCAGGGTTGATTTGAGTTTGCCTATCTGGTCAGTGCCAACTTATTCTGTGGGCAGCATGTGTGAATCCCAAGATATTTTAGTTTTGTTAATCTGATCAGTGCCAGTCCATTTCTGGCTTTCCTGTCCACCTGCTGACTCCCTGGTGTTGGCTTCCTGCTGCTCTGTCCATCTGTTAAGAATTTATTTACAAAATACACTAAAATGCAAACTACACCAGTGTGGGACTTAGCTCCCCACTGCCCAGGAAATGGCATCATGCCAGAGCAAAACTTCCAATCGTTACTAAGATTGAATACAAGAAATTGAAAGACTCAAGGGACTCTTACTTCCATTTGAAATCTCTCAGGCAAAAATGGCAATGAAAATAATATTTATTTCTATCCAGTATAGGTAATGATTACATTACATAAAGGTATAAAGTCTAATTGCAGAGTGGTTTGTAGAAAGAGCATCATATTGGTAATCAAAAATCCATAATTATAATCCAAGATCTCTTATTAAGAGTTCATATGATTTTAGTCAGAGCTTCAGTTTTGGAAAAGGATGTATCATTTAATGTCCGAAGTTCACTCCAGCAGAAAATTAGGATGTTTTTTATTTACATGTAGATATTTACAGGTATTCACATAAAACACCTATATGTAACAAATGTGAAAGTAAATATAAAACAACTGGAGGTTATTCTTTCTTAACTTGTCACACACTGAGGGAAGGATGATATTATGGGATACAGGTTGCCATGGAGGCAAGGGAGGGGCAAGATCTTGATTGATGAAGCAGAAAATCCTTCAAGAGGACAAAAATAGAAATATACCAGTCCAAATAATTCAAGAACTATTAAGAAAAAGAGCAGGATATTCATGGAAGTGAAAAGAAAGCAAAAGAGGAAGAAAGAATCTGTTGCTTTCTCTTTATTTCTTTTTTTTAAGGCTATGTTTGTAAGTGGCAGAAATGGGATATTATTCACAGTTGAACACAGAGTTGATGATTAAATCAAGATGGTAAGGATTTAGAGGAAATTTTCACAGATATGGTGCTGGGGTCAGTGAGAGAACTGTGTTCGAAGACTCTCAGCAGAGCCTAAAGGGGAAGCTGAACAAGGAAGGCTTCCAATCTATTCAGACATCAAAAATAGGATGAACAAAATTGGAGTTCAGTAATTTATGAAATTTTTAGCTTTTGTATGCTATCAAGCATTGACTTAATGGTCACTATGTAAACTTTTCAGTTAAATATCTTCATTGATTATTTGGAAGTAAGATATAACAAATAGTTTGGCAAGAATATATCTTTCTCTGTGTCAGACATTTTCCAGAGGACTCAAAAATGGTAAGGGTGAGCATGCCATTTGTCTTGGTTCAGACTGCTATAAAAAAACACCTTAGACTGAGTAATTTATAAACAACAGAAATTTATTGCTCACAATTCTGGAGGCTGGAAAGTTCAAGATCAGGGTGTCAGCAAGTTCAGAGTCTGGAGAAGTCTTACTGTCTGCTCCAAAGATGGCACGTTCTTGGTGAGTCTTCACATGATAGAAGGGCAAACAAGTTCCCCGGGGGCCGCTTTTATGAGGGCTCTAGTCCCATTTACGAAGGTGGAGCCCTCATGAGCTAATCACCTCCCAAAAGCCCCATCTCTTAATACTCTTGCACTGGGGACTAGGTATCAACATGTAAATTTGGGAGGGGGATGAAAATATTCAGATCACAGCACTAGCAAAGGTAATATTTTGTGAACTCTTACTGGGAGTGTCATGGATGGAATAAATTATGTTGATATTACATTTTGGATTATATTAATTTATTCAGCATGTATTTATTTAGGCATGATTGAGTTCTGATTCTTATGAAACTTACAGTCTAGAAGGGGAGAGAGACATTAAGCAAATAATTATTGAAATATATATTTCATTATAATTGTAAGTAATTTTTATCTTTAGAGCAATTTTAGGTTTACAGAAAAATTGTGCAGGAAGTACAAAGAGCTCTCATATACCCCTTTTTCCTTCTCCCCCTCCCCAGAATTGCCTCTATTACTAATATCCTGCATTTGTGTGGTACATTTGTCACAATTAATGAACCAATACTGTTACATTACTATAATATTAACTAAAGTCTATAGTTTACATTAGAGTTAACTCTTTATATTGCACAGTTCTATGGGTTTTGAAAATATATCACGTCATATTTCCAGCATTATGATACCATACAGAATAATTTCACTGTCCTAACAATGTCCTGTGGTTTACCTATTTATCACTTCTCCCTCCACCCTCAAACCTCTGACACCCACAAATCTTTTTACTGTGTCTATGGCTTTGTCTTTTACAGAATGTCATATAGTTGGAATCATGCAGTGTGTACCCCTTTCAGACTGGCTTCTTTCACTTAGCAATATACATTTAAGGTTCCTCCATGTCTTTTCCTGGCTTGATAGCTTATTTCTTTTAGTGCTGAAAAATATTCCATTGTCTGGATATACCACAGTTTATCCATTCACCTATTAAAGAACATCTTAGTTGCTTTCAATTTTTGACAATTATAAATAAAGCTAATAAAAAATTTTGTATGCAAGTTTTTGTGTGATCATAAATTTTTATTTGGATAAATACCTAGGAGCACTATCTCTGAATCATACACTAAGACTGTATTTTCCTTTGTAAAAAATCTACTAAACTATCTTCCAAAGTGTCTGCACCGTTTTACATCTCTGTAATAAATGAGAATTCCTCTTGCTCCATATCTTTGCTAGCATTAGGTGTTGTCAGTATTTTGGAATTTTTCCACTCAAACAGGTGTTTAGTGGTATCCTGTTGTGTTTTTTTGTTGTTTGTTTGTTTTTGTTGTTGTTTTTGTAATTCCCTGGTAACACTTGATTTTTTTTTTTTTTTCATTTTCTCCATGCAGTATATTTATTTATTTATTTATTTATTT
>CM052444.1:57146937-57172892 GCA_028533085.1 Varecia variegata
GATGGGTCTTATCTGGGACTATTCTATGGCAGGGTAATCTTTTACAGTTAGCTGGTTAGCTGGTGAGCCTGGTAGTATTTCCTGGAACACAAAAGTTTGGAGGTGGGGTGGTTCCAACAGTCCCTGACTTCTTGGAGTAGGAAACTCTGATAAAGTTCTAACTTATCAATCTCTTCTTTAATTTAAGGCAAATACCATTTGTTGCTGATTCAGTGATGATCAGAGACCTCCTAAGTGGGTTAAAACAGTCTAACAAATAGACTCTGGAGGACTTTTGTTGGAGCTGTCCCTGTAAGACCAGTTGAACCATTTGTGGAGCAATGGTGGCAAAAGTCAGTTGTTTAGCAAGTTCATTCATCTTAGAAGATGGATGCCTAAAATGAAAAAGAGAAACATTAATATTAGATATTATATTAAAAATCCAGGAGTTGAACTCTGAATTCCAAGATATTAGTGGAGAAAAATCTTTCAGTTATGCAGCCTGGGTTACTGAGTTTCTTCAAGTTCTCCAGCTAGCATGTCAATGATTTCATTGAAGTTGTTTAATTAATATTTTTATAATTTTGGAAACTGTTTATTATTATTATATAACTTATATTACATGAAAATGTTTAAACTAAACAAAGAACAATGTTCTGTTATTGCATAATATAATAGTAGTTGGATGAATGGATTCAATTTTAAGGTATTTCATTACAAGCACCAAATATTGCTTGTAATAGAGAAGAGCCTAATTCTCTCTTTGGAGGTTATAAAAATGAATTAAAAATGAAGCTTCAAAGGGAGATAAAATAATAGCATGAAGAGTTTAAACTCACTTTTGCCATGCACATGCACAACCACACATATATAGATATTACAGACACATGCACATGTAAGGGATACATGTTCATGCTATTAAATAACAGTGATTTTTTTCTAGGTGTCAGTATCAATAATTTATATATTTTTAATTTTTTGCTATCATATTTTCTACAAAGGCATTTATTTGCTATGTAAAAAAAATGTTTACGTGGAGAAATAATTAAATACATGGAAAAAAATTGGTCTCATGAATAATGGCAATTAGCTAAATCCAATAAATTACATGAAGACCACAATAACAAAGAGAAATAGATCAAATCTTAAAAAATAAAATATGGTCATATGGTAAATCCTCTAGACTGCTATTTAGTTAATAGTTGGTGAGAGTGGCATTTAATTTCTTTTCAGAATAAGAAATAGTATTAGGGAATTTCCTAAATGTCTGAAAAAAATAAATATTAAAAGATACAACATCATTTTCAATTTTATATTAAAATGGGTATAAATTATTTTTCAGAGCTTATGTTTTATTATTAAAATAATCCTATGCTAATCTACCAGCAAATTGCCACAGGTTTCAGTACTGACTTCTGATTTGCTGAAATAATATTACTTTACTCTTTAGATTAAATACAGGTCTTTATATTCTTTTTATAGTTTGAAGGGTGGCAGAATAGGATACCCCAAAATATGCCACACTGGCATAAGGATTATTTTGAGCTGGAGGCAATTGAGAAGAAGCCGATATAAGCAGGACTCTCTGCACTCCCACCATTTGCCTAAAAGCAGGACATATAACTTACAAAAAGTGTCGCTCCTTCCCTCTCTACCAGAAGGACAAAGGTTGATCACTAGAAATGACAGTCTCTTATCAGCCTGGAGACAGCACCAGAAAAATCTATATAACAAGCTTTACCAGCTGGCCTTTATTTACCATTAGTTTCCCAAATATGCCTTCCCATGATTGGCTGCCCCTGGAGACTCAAGGTCCTTTTCCTTTCCTTGTCATTTCTTTATAAATTTATTGTCCTTTGTTGAGAATACTAGATGGACTGGAGTTGTAAACCACTTTTTTGAGAGTTACTTTTTTCTGAATTTCCTACCATTTATCTGAGATATACATGTAAAATAAACTTTTTTTCTCTTGTTAATCTAGCTTTTGTTACATGGTCCCCAGCTAAGAACTTAGAAGGGCAGAGGGGAAATTATCTTTCCTTCCCTATAAGATGGACATGTGAAAAAGAAGTTATCTAAAATTGCCATTATTCTATCAGTAAATATCAGTTCTTATAAAGCCAAATTTATCAAGGGAGAATAAAACCTCTTTTAATAAAAGGAAACTAATGCAAATTTGATAGAATTGAAGTAAACTATTCTCAGAAACAGCATAATAACAAATAGAATATATTTTTAATATGAAAATGTCAGGGTGAAGCAAAATTAGATTAAATGTGTAATGAGAATTATCTTAAAAACCATCATAAACATCTAAAGGCACTATCAGTTTCATAAGACACAAAATATTTGTCTTAAAAATGAAAATCTTATTCAAATGAATTATTTGGCATTGGGGAAGGCTTCTGTGTGAAGAGTCTAACAATGCACTGCTGTCTCTAGAATAGGGAATGAAAGGCAAATCCTACTCAATATAAGGGCTACTAGGTTATTAATATTTTCAGAAGTCCAATAGTGAAAATATAACATGGTTACAGGAGTGAAAATTATGGCAAGTAGAATACCACTAGGCTGACCCAAAAAAGCTCCTGGGGCCTTTCTCTGTCCTACTCTGCCTTGTTTGTGGGTTTTGATTTTCCATCCTCAATTTTGGGGTACTTGGGGATGTTTTGGACTATGCTGGGCAGTATTTAGTCGGGCTTAGTTCATCAGTGGCGGACAGCAAATCTTGGGCCCAGTCACTATCATCTCTCCACCAGACAGCTGTTTACAGTTGCTCTCTCAGACAACAGCAAGCAGACAGCCCTTTGACTAAGTACAAGTGTGGCATGGGGCTGGAAATTTGATTTGATTCCCAGTCCAATCTATTGTTACTATGACATAAACTCCATTCTTGACTTCCCACTGGACTATCCCTATTGTTTGCTAATGGACTCATTTGGAAGTTAAAAAAAAAGACTCTTGTTTCTCTCTGTCTCTCTCTCAATAACAATCCTAATTCTCCTTTAGGTAATGTGAATGGATTTCTGATTAGAAGAGTCACAGTTAAGAAAAGACAAAATATTTTAAGATTTATACTTTAAGAGATTATTTTGCCATATGGATGATATTTTTGCCATTTGTTGAATGCCCAGTATATGCTAGGTATTTGGATGCATTGTATGTAAATCATCAAAGCAAAGCTTCAAGATCAGTAATTCATAGATGAGGAAATGTGTATTCAGAAGATTAAGGGACTGGCCCTGCTATAGCTTCTTATCAAAGATCTCTGGTCTTCAGAGAACACCCTCTTCAGCAAACAACAGCAAAAGAGGAAGAGAGAATGATGACACTCAAATAGGAAATCGCCAAAATATACTATTTCCCATATTCTGTCAATGGATGCATTTTTACCTTCAACCCAATTCCATGCTCTCAAACCTTTTCTTCAGACTAGTAAAGATCACCAACTTCCAATTTTATCTGTGTTTGTCTTTTTAGTACAAGACAATTTACCAGAATCTTCTGAAAAATATATCTAGGCTTGATAAGATACTGTATAACTCTCTACTTTTCCACTATAGAAAATATGGTCTTTGATAACCTCAATGAAAATAAGATACTTTCAGGTCCTCCTCCAATGACAAAGAAAAAAACCTATTCTCATATCCATGACAAGGTCTTATACCTTATACAAATTGATGTAGAATGGTATGTGCAAAGCTATCAGTGACCTCCGGACACATCTGAATATATTTTAAAATATTTCTTCAATATCACTGACAACTGGTCAACCTGACTTTTCTTAAACACATTCAAACAGATTTGAGTACAAGTAGTTTATTTTTGAGGTCATCCAGGAAACACTGGTAAGAAAGTAAGGAATAAAGAGAGAAAATGAAAGAAATTCAATAAAGTGTATTACTGAGTAGGTTTGGACTGTTGGCAACTAATGCTCAGATATGATGGGGAACTGTGGGAAACAATATAGAACACTGCTCAGGGATGATACATGCAAAGGGTTGGGGAAGTTGGTGCCTATCTTTAGTTGTCTGTGCCTACTCCCAGGAAATTTAATTCTATGGCACTCCTGGCCTACCCTATGCAGTGAAAGTAACAGTTGCCTACAATGAGATGCAGTTGGTGTGTATCCACAGCATTTACTACAGATGGTTAATAAAAACAATTTGAATTCATATGTAGAAACTGTTAGGTTGGCTTAGGACAGGAACCCGAAAAGTATGTATAGGACAGAATGCGGTTAATGGAAAACTTAGGCTTGTAAAACAATAGCCTCAGGAGTCTGGAGAGTCAGGAAGTTGTAAATCTAACCCTGATCACAGACAGCTGTGCCAGCATTCCTGGCCCCCCCTGATAATGTTGAAACTACCACCCTCCTCCCCTATCTCTGCAGGTGTTGCTCACTTCCCCAGGAAAAACTCTCTGTAACAACACCCAAGGCTTTCCCCTCCCTCTGGGTGGGCGCTCTTTAGGACTCCACCCATCTGCACCTAGATGCTCAAAAGAAACAGCATTTTGATACACATGAGCCTTCGTGTATCTCTCTCTCAACTCCGGACCTAACAGAAACACATTTGATGGTGGATTTCTAAAGTCAAAAACACACAAAAATGATAATTAATAATAATTTAAATATCAAGGATATTTCCAGGCTTTCTGAATCTTATACAAAGGTAACAATATTTTGCTTGGCCTTCCCACAATCTTTTTTTTTTTCTTTTTTTTAAAGAATGAATGTTGCTCTTGCCAGGATGTTGAATACTGCCTCCATGGGCTTGGGCAATCATTTATTTTGGCTCCAAAAAATTACTTGCTGGTTGGTATTACTCTTAATGATTAATAATATGTGAGAATAACTAAAAGAGATACATAAAAATATAAACTATGCTTCATATATTATTTATAAATATACAGAGATTACAGAAAAATGCATTTGTGATATCTTTTGAAAAGCAGTATGACATCTCTTTTTGTTAATGAGTTTACCACTTTATGTGACACCAAGTAAAATGTTACCACTTCAGTTTGGATGTAATGGAAGTAATGAAAAGAAAAAATCAATGTGTAGCCCTCTTCCTACTTGAATTATACCATTTTCACAGAATTATATAAAATTTTGATACTATCTATCAGTTTTTTTCTGAAAGCAACATATTGATCATTTCTACAAAATATTTAATAGTATTAGAATGATCTCATAAATAAAGTTCTATAGATGGTTTTCACATGGATATTTGTACTATATGATGGAGAAATTATATTCTCTAACTACTATAATTGAAGAAATATTATATTATAGTTTTTTAAAGAAGTCAGACACTTTTTTATATTTCTGTGTTATTTCCATACCTTCTATTTCAAAATGGAGTTGAGAATTGTCTCATATTTATCTTGAGCATAATGATAAAAATATGATAGGAGGTGCTTAAAACTGTTAATTTACAGTTTCATGGGTATTATCATAGGTGTTAAAATTAAAAGATTTTGTCTCATATTTTGGCTGAGATTTTTTAAATGTTGAGGAGGAAATGATAGTAGCAAGTATTCCTACTTTCTTTAGTGAGAACTTGCATTGGGAGGTGGTGAAAACCCATACAGTGCTTAAGGGGGAACAGTAGCTAAGAATATGCCTTTTCCTGGTGGCATCTTTGAAATTTCACTCAGTCCACCTTATAGTTATAGCATGAAATCTCTCCAATATCATAGTCAGGGAGAAATGAGCAGATTGGGACAAATAGCCAACAAGGAATTCTAATCCCTAAGATGCCAGGGACTTCTTGAAACCATCATTGGTGGTTATTCAGGACTTGTTGGCAATTCTGTTTGTTACTATAGCAACGGACCTAAGAGTATTAGAAAATGTGTGCACACAGGCCAGGCTACCACCTCTCTATTTCACTGCCTTCAAGTTTTGCTGTTCCATCTTATTCCTCAGAGTCGTCAGAATAATCATAATGAACAAGTAAATTAAGGCCACAATAGCAACATTTATATTAATAATCTTCTTCCAGACAACATTTATATTAATAATCTCCTTTACAAACATCATTTGGAGGAACTTTTTTTTTCCACTTCCTGTTTCCTTGTGAAGGGAGCTTCACTAGAATATATTTAGTCTCTGTTTTCCCTCTGTGGTCAGTACTCCTTTGTGAGGACGTGGGCAAAGAGGGTTTGCTCTCACCTGCTCTTGGCCAGGTGGTAAATTGGGTGGGGAGGGTTCTGCCCTAGCGAGGGGGCTACTATACTACACAATGCTGTTAACAATTCAGAGGGTCTGTTTAGTTCTGGGATAGAGTATTAGCAAACCATGTTCATCACTATAGCTTTATCAAAAATAAAGGCACTATTTTCATCTCTATTTGCCTGAATCTTAATTTGTCCTAAACTTAGGCTGGAAAAAGAAAGGAGGGAGCGGGGTGGTTCATAAATACCTTCAAACATTAGCACATAGCATTTTATTTAATCCCTCAAACATTCCTATTATTTGCATGTTATTACCTTCATTTGACAGATATGGAAACTAAGGGTTTAAAAGGTTAAGTAACTTGCAAATTTCCAAAATAATAATAATCATAAATATAATAGTAATAAGGTTTCTCTGTGCATATTACTAAAGAAGACTTATGTTATTTTGATAATCCGTTTTTAACTTTTTTCATTCTCATCATACCTTTGTTAAATAAAGATAAATGTGTTTCATAATGTCTTGCAACTGAATGTTTCTACTATAACTTAAGTGCTAAAGCTTTAAGATTTTTGTTTGCAGCATATCCACTGAACCATAATGTAAGAGCCCTCAGACATAGATAAAAAGAAGTTTATATTTCATATAATAGATAACATGCACAGGACACATGTACTGCTTATAGTAAATTTGTGAAATTTATCACAGGGACACCCAAGCCTGTTAAAACCTACTAAATATAACTTTAAAGTAATGCTAATTCAGACAGGGGGGCAAAAAGTATGCATCATCTGTAGACAATTTGATAGCCTGTGATATGTGTAACCAATTGTTCTTATTTACATTAATTTGCATTGTGAAAAGCAATTTTACAGTTTCAGTCAGACTTAATAGGCAATTTGCAGCTGAGTGCCTAATGGCATAGTTACTTAAGCCTGCCCCAGGGGGGCTTTCTAGAACTGATATGAGACTAAACCTTTTAAATGTTCAATTGAACATCTTAGAAAGTCAAAAAGTCTTTAGCTATTAGACCCAGTTTGCATTTGCTTTGTCATATTGAGTGCTGCTACCGACCACTCCCTTGCATTCAAAGACTATTTCTCTCTGTAGGCAATAGATTAGATTCCTCAAAATATCACAAGATAACTATTTCTTTAAGACAATATTTAAAACAATACAGACTCTGGGTGGGTCATAAGTGTAGATAATATGCCTTTATTTCGTAAGACTTAAAACATTTTTTTCTAAAATAAAGCATTTGTTAATATGCCTAAAATTATATTCCCTTTCAGGCTTAAGAAAATAAAGCCTTTGCAGAAATAACTTCTTATGTTTTCATACCTTTCTAATTTACAAAGTGTTTTCACACACTACTTCAGTTAGTCATTTTATGTCTTCTTTTATGATTATTGACTCTTTTGTTCTTATTGAGTCTAGCTTATTTCCTGACACATAGTAGGCATTCAATAAATACTTACTGAAGTTTGAAATACTGAGAGTTAGAACAGGTATTATACCAAGGTAATGTCTTGAAGAGTAGAAAATTCAGTTACATATTGACTGTGTTTGCACTCCATGATATTAAATCAATTTAATTGGTGTTCAATGGGGAAGGTCATCTTTACTTGAAGAGAGTACATTCCACCCCTTTTGCAGTAGTTTGTGCCAGGATGATGCAAACAATGAAGGTCATCAAGACAGGTCTGTCTTTGCTCGGCAAAAGAGCAAAAGGTGGGGACCTAGACAGGTAAAGCTAGCATCACACAAAGCTACAGAAATGTATATACTATTTTCAGGAGATTTTCGTAAATGGACTAGGCAACTTGTATTGATTTATTCTACTCTGCACTGTTTAATACAATGACAGAGGGGAGAAAATCACACTCTTGAGTAGGATTTGCTAGCAAAGATCTTGATATGCTCCAAAGAGCAGATGCTGTCTAATCTGTAACGTATTCCTATATGTTTCATCCAGAATGAAGAGAATGCAGAGTCCTTGGACTTGCCTTTGGCTGCACAGCTCCAAGAAAAAGCAGACTGCTTCAGACTGCTAGTAGCACATGCTGCTTGGAATTCTCATTTTCCTGTATACAAAAATGCTTTTGGCAAAAGTTGTCATAGATGCCATAATTCTACCAAATCAGGAAATCTAGTGTGTGTAGTGGAAAGAGTACATGACTTGAAAACAAAGTGTTAGGTAGGTAGCAAGTGATTCCGGGTCTCCTGGGGATAAAAATGGGTGCCGTTGAGGGTCAACCACCCTACCCCCATCTCCTGCCAAATGGGCTTTCAGAGAGGTTCACGGGAGAGCTACATGTGTAATCAGACTGAAGTCATATAACTCCCAACTGTCCATCAAAGTGGTTCCATGATAAACATCTGAACCATGGGGCGGTCCCTATCCAGCCACTATAAAACAAGATCCAGACCATAACCAAGCTCTCTTTTGCCATGACAATGGGTCTGGTCGTCATCTGTGGCATATGTATCTCGCTTTGTAAATGTAGATCTTGCTCTTACTCTGTAATACTATCTTTCTCTCCTCAATAAACCTCATTTTCGTGCTTGCCTTATTTTGGTGCATCTGATCATTCTTGGCCATGAGCGCACCAGGAACCTACATTTCAGACTGCAACCTGACCAAAGGTCTGGTTTAGAAGATTAGGGTAAATCTTCACACACTGCCAGTATGGAGAAATTGATCTTAAGACAATCACTTTCCTTGATAAACCTATACCTCATTTACCAGATGAGGATATTAGTATCCATACCATGATTATACATGAGGATTAAATGAAATACATGTCCCAGCACTTGGTGAACAATGAAACACAAGACACATTTTTCTGGTACCTAGCATATTACCTTTTATATACTCTGTGCTCAGTAAGTATTTGTTCAATGAATAAATAACTGAAAAGATGAGTTTTCTCCTCCTGTGCTTTACATAAATACTCACAGGTTACTGTGGCTTCAGAAATGTAAGATTTAGGGGATAAGGCTGATAGCCTTCTTCTAGATAGAATGATAACTAGAGCAGGTAGTAGTTACTTCAGGGATAGTGCTAGTGTTTCCTAGAGTTACAAGTAAGATGGCAATTTTATGCTGAAACAGACTTTTATTTAATATAAACAATCAGTTACATGCTTTTATGGTTGCACTTCATATTTACCTAGAATAAATTTAGAAATCTATTTATCTATCTTATCTACCTAGTTTTAAAATGGGGACTGTTAATTCATTAAAAAAACTATGAATAAAGAGGTCCATTTTTTCCCAAATATTATTTATGGAAATAAGTTTTTGTTGTCACATGGAAGTGGTTGTGTAAGTGTTAAACCTGTAGGTGATGTAGAGACTTAGCCTTGAGTCTGCTGCTGTAATCACTCCTAGAATATCTTTCATAGCTCACAGGAGTCTGAGATGAGCCCTGGGTGGGCCTGTATCTTTAGTTACCAGCATTACTTCTGGGGAGGGCATTTCTCAGTCCTAAATTTTCATAGCCCACCAGAGCATTTCTGCTTCCCTCTGTTTTTCTCTGCATGTGCTTTTAAGACTTTTGTTTCTGAATAAGATGGTTGTTCGAGTTCTCCAAAATATAACAAATATAACAATGACATGACTGGGGTTTGGATGAAAGCAGTATTGTTGGAGTCCCCTAGTTAATTCTTTTGGGCAAAGGTCCTGAGAGATATCACTGTTGGAAGACATGGGTTGGAATCCAGTTTTGTCATGTGATTGCTTGGATACCCATTTCATCTCTAGAATATGCTAGAAGTAAACACATGGTACGTGATACTCAATACATACCAGTTTTATTCATTGAAGTGAAAAGAGTTTTAGAAAGAGAGAAATAGTTTCAGACTAAGTTCTATTAAACATCACAAAGAACACAATAAATTAAAAAGTGAACTTCTCTCAATAATAATATTGGAAGACATTCTCTCATTTATGGACAGATCATCTTTAGATGGTTTAATGAAATCAAATAATTTTTATGATTCTCTTCCTAACTATTCAAATGTGCTTCCCAAATCAGCAATATCAGCATCACTCCAGGAAATTGTTTAAAATGCAGAATCCTAGATCTATTCCCATCTTAGATACATTGAATGAAGAACTGCATTTTAACAAAATTCCTAGGGAGTTATATGCATATTAAAGTCAACTGACTCCTACTGTAGCCCAACCCTCTTACTTTGCAAATAAGGAAACTGAGACTTAGAGAATTTAAACCACAGGCTGAAGGTCATGGCCAGTGGTAGAACCAGTTAGGGCCCAGATGTTCTTGCCTTTACATCAATTAACAATCCAGCAGATGTGCCCCTTTCCCCTGTTGTGTTCCATGGGCCTGTGTCCAAAGTTATTGTATAGAGCAGTTAATAAAAAAAAAAAAGTTAATTCTTAGAAGAGAGGATTTTGCTATTCCAATCAGCCAAGACACCTTGCTCCACAGGGAATGAGTAGCAAGTGCAAACAATATGCAACAGAAAGATTTAAGGCAAGCGTGGGTAGTTGCCAGGTAAAACCACCATGGATATGGAGTTCAAATACAGGGCTCCCTTCATTGCATGAAGAAATAGCAAATCTCTCAAAGAGGCTTGCAGTGTGGTTGGCAATGTTTGGCCTGTCCAATATTTCTATTTGCAGTGCATTTCAGTAAGAGAAACAAGGGATTTCAGTCTGTGCCTGCATAGCTAAACCCTCTTCTTTGCTGAGTGATTCGAGAGCGGTGTGGGATTGCTTACTTTAAATGCCTTAATAGAATGAAATCAGGGATGTCATTCCTCTTTTTAAAATGCTGATATCCATAGAGAGATGTAAATCTAATATTTTGACATATTGAAATTAACAGCTACAATGGTTATTTGCATATGACTATTTCATGTCCTGGGACCTTTTTAAAAGCTCAGAATATTTTCTGAATAAAATTGAAAGCCAAAGGAAATAGGATTTGGGAAATAGATGAATATGTTCCTGTGCTTTAGTGCTTCTTACTATAGAATGAGAGCATTTACTTATAGAAATGATTTTGCATTCATAATTTATTTATTTATTCTGTTTTTTTAATCTTTTAGTTTTTCTCCACAGGATTTTTGGAAGTTTTCAGAGACAAATTCATTAGAAGAAATAAATAAAATGATTAAGGAATTGGGGTCACAAAGAAAAATGAAGATGGCAAAGTAAATTAGAAATGGCTCAATCTTCAAAATAGTTACCCTAAAGTATTGTAAATTTAATAGATTAGAGAATTAATTTTGTCTTTCAGGTTCTTGTAACCATGAGAAAATAAAAAGAACATATACGGAGTAAGAGCATTTATGGTGTCTATAGCAAATGCGTTGCTCTAAACTCAAAACAACTTTTCCTGATCCTGTGGCTAGAATGGTCTGTGATTTTTTTCTATAAAGGAAGCACTTTGAGATCAAGTGTTTTGCTCCATTTCCCAGAACTTTCTGAACAGGAAGCTTTTACATAATTAATCTTCACTTTTAAATTCAAACTTTGACATGAAATTTATACCCAAAATGAATGTTATATGTAAGAAAATTTTGTAATAATTATTGAAGTACAAGGAATTTTAATTGCTGTCTTTCACTAGTAAATATAAAAAAATGTTATTTTATAAATAAACTATGAGGAGCTATTGACACATGGTTAGCAGTCTGTATAACAGGAAAAGATATGCAGAAGGCAGATGGCAATGAATAAAACAATATAAACGAATACATCAGACCTAACTACCTATGCAACGTGAACATACATTCTTCAGGGCACTTAAGTGACACGTAGCCATTAATTAGCTAGTTGGCTTTCACATGCCATCAATTAATCTTTAAAACCATTAAGGCCTGGCATGGCACTGGAGGAAAGCAATCACAGTAATCTTTCAAACTGGGAAACAAAGATTATTCTACTAATTAGTATCTTCTCTTTGCTGAAAGCAATTGAAGTCTATGTTGGCATCAGCATACGACTTTCAGCAATTCTCTAATAGCCTCCTTTTTATTTTTTTATATTTCCCTTTCTCTTATATACATTTTTTTTGTTCTTTGATCTTTTCTTAAATCCTTTTTTTTTTTTTTTAACTTTCCGGTGCAAAACATATCATTTTTTCAGCTGAAAAAGAATTAATAATCACCAGATATTTATATTGAAAACTGTATAAATACTAAAAATTCTTTAAACTTTGTGAAGTTTTTAATAAAATTCTTCAGTGTATATACATCCGCTACTTCATTCTGTGTACATTTATTGCAAGACTATTATCTACAAAGCACGAAGGTAAATATAGTCAGATATAGTCACTGCCCTCAGCTTAATTTCTAGCTGAGGAGATTAACACGAATCTAGTGATTATTTAGCTACATGGGCAATATATATAACTTGAACTTTTGTACCCCCATAATAAGCTGAAATTAAAAAAAAAAAAGAAATGTAATGAAGGTTAAGGGTAAGGCATTATGGGAGGGTGTAGCTTTGGTAGGTGGAGAAATCCTTCCTGAGGAAGTGGTCTTTGAACTAAATTCTGATGGATGCTTAGGGATTAACTGTTGGCAGGGCTGGGTAAGGGAATAGGAGAGAGAAGAGTTTGGAGGGAGGGTCAGTTAGATGAAGCAGCATCTCTGAAAGCATTGAGGCAAGAAGGAGCATCTCATGTTGATAGGTCTGAAGGAAGGCTGATTGGCTGTAGCCATAGTGTCTCTAAAAAGAAGGAAAGAAACCCAGACTGAATCACACCACTGGCTTTTCTGGTTCTCCAGCTTGCAGAAAGCAGGCGTATGGTGGAACTTGTTGGCCTCCACAATCACATGAGCCAATTCTCATAATAAATCTCTTTTTATACACACACACACATATGTATGTGTGTAGAGAGAGAGAGAGAGAGAGAGAGATATCCACCTATCTCTCTATCTATCCACATATATCCTATTGGTTCTGTTTTTCTGGAGAATCTTGCTAATACGGTTATGTACTTGCTCAATTCTATACAGTCTACTTATAGCTGCTCCTTGAATTTCCCCAAACCTCTTTTTCCCCTCCCTTCTCACTATACACAGAATATCATTAGTTATTGCAAATAGTACTTGCCTCAAGGAAGGTGGCTCAGTAATCACTCGGCTTAGTAAAAATTATGTGAAGAGAGCAATGTCCCACTTAATACAGCATGTTCAGTGTCTGTAAATATAGAAATTTAGGGGGCAGAAAAAGGAACAAAGAACCAAAGGCTCTGTCCTGCTTTCAATAATGATAACCAAGATAGCATTCTGTAAAAATCTCAATATACAAGATGAGTCAGAGAGAAAAATTAATCAATTTTATCAAAGGGTCTGGTGGGACCTTGTTCTGTATCCAAGATTAGTAAAGGTTAGCTCTTTGGTAGTGGAGATCTGGAATCCTGTGTATTCAGGCCACCAAGTCACATTGCACATAAGATGTTTTGGAAGTGGTCCTGAACTGGCCATACACAACAAGAATAAAAAATGAAGGAAAAGAGGAAAGAAGGAAGGAAGGAAAGAAGGAAAGAAATAAAGGAGGAAAAAAGGAGGAAGAAAGAAGGAAGGAAGAAATAACAAAGACACCAGGAAAGACAAATTTCTAAGTGGGGACAGGAGATATCCACAATAATAATAGTAAAAACATAAATTAATAATGCTCAATAGTGCTCAATGAAAGTTGACATCTAAGGGGTTGATTCTTATAACAGCTAATTTGCCTTCTTAACGAAGGCATGATTTTTTTGTTTATGTGTATTATTTCCTAGATCTTTAATCAGTTGATCCCAATACTCTAGCTGAAATGGAATATTTTTTCACAATGTCTAACCCTTACTATACAGTTAAATAAACTGGGAAACTTTGCTGTGAAGGGAAGGAAATGTTATCTAGTGCATGTCAAAGATCTACTAAATTAGAATACAAGATGGGGTGGTGCTTGGTTATTTGCATTTTTGAAGAGCTCTCTGGTCCCAATGAAGTTCATGATCCTCTTCCACCGTACTAGTTAGTGCTTTTACCATTAGCATCTTCTATCTTCAGCAGTGATCATACAATTTTGAGGCTTGGGGACGTCTGTCTTAAAGTATTATCCTTCCCAGGAATATGTGAATTTTACAAAGAAAACGTTTAAAGATTTTCTATCAATATACTTTTTAATAACAAAATGTCAGAGATATTGGTAGGTATAAGAGGAGATAGTTTGAACAGAAATATCTACAGTGTTCTTAAATTATACTGTATGTGAACATATACACTTTATATCTGATGTCTGCCTATAAACTGGCTTGTGATATAATGTTCCAGCTGGGATGCTTAAAAGTCATATTATTGGTATTAGTATTAAAATAGAATTAGGAGTGTCACTTCTGAAATGACATATATATATATATATATATGTCAATTTTTATTTTATAATCCAAAACAGCCTCAGAGCAGCATTGTTCAAGAGGAAAGCAGGAGATCACCTCACTGTTTTGGCAAATATCCAGAAAGAAAGATAATAATTCACTCTATTAGGTTCTTACTGTTGTTTTAATCAAACATGGCTGGCTTAATTATCTACGATGAAAGATGAAAGGGAAAAGTGACCTCAGTGGTAGAAAACCAAAAAAAAAAAAAAAAAAAAAAAATGGATTTTCTTAATAATACAGAGACAATATTTTTTTAAAATAAATGTTTAAAATTACCCTACCTAATTCTTTCAGAATTCAACTGTGTCTTCTCCTGCCTTTAAGCCAGTTTTTTATTGGGAGTGAAGTGTCACTTTGTATAATGCAAAATGTATAATAATGTTAATGGTAAAGACATTAATAATATTTAGCAACTATTGAACACCAACTTTGTGTCAGATACATAGCTAGAAAAAAGATCTGATTATTTCTACTTTATTTCTTCTGTGTGTACGTAGATTTCTTGTTAGTTCTTACTATATTAAGGGCCAATAAAATTTATCAAAACTAAAACTTTAAACACAATCATTTCACATAACAACTACATTTCTGTAGTAAATGAACTTATCCATTTACTATTGTATCCCATGAACAGTATTCATTTTAAAAAATAATATTAAAAGATTATAATGGTTTATAAAAAATTATAATAAAAAATTGTTGCCAACTGCTCCTTCTGTTCACAGATTTAGAGTCCTGCTCTACGGATAACATTTCTTTGTAATCTTTTATATACTTTCTTGTGTGTTTGCAACTTTTTAAAAATTAAAAGAAATAAAGTTTATACTGCTCTTCTTGATATTTTATTATAAAAGACTAGGATTTTTCACTGTTACCTTTTATATTAGTTATCTATTACTTTCTAACAAACTGCACATAAATTTAGTGGCTTAACATAACGCACATTTATTATCTCACAGTTTCTGAGGGTCAGGCATCTGTGAGTCACATCGCCAGGTGGCAGGGACATTGGAGTCCCTCTTAGGGGCTGAATATCACACTTTGCTGCACTCTGTCTCTGAGCCTCCTGCCACCTTCAATTTCTCTTATTTACCTCAATCTACCCAATTTGGTTATATTACAATTTTGTTTCACTCAGTGCCCAATTTATATCATTATGGCAACAGGAGGTAAAATTTTGAGACTTCACAAATCTAAGGATACCTATTCTAACTCAGTATGTATGGGTATAGAATTTTAGGATGAAAATTTTTCCCCACAGAACATTAAAGTCATTGCTCAATTTTTGTGTGGCTTTTGTAGTTTCTTTTGGAAAGCCAGATGCCATATCTATACCCAATTCTTTCAAATTTCTTTCTGGAAGATTTTAAGATCTTCTCTTTATTTTCAGTGTTTCAGATCTTTTCAATGCTGTCCCTCATAGAGTTGCAGGTACAATACCGAACTATATGTCAAATTTGAATTCCAGGTAAATAACAATTTTTTTATTTGAAGTATGTCTCAAATATTACATGGAACATATTATATAAAAATATTGTTGTTTATTTGAAATTCAAATTTTACTGGGTATCCTGCATTTTAATTTGCTAAGTCTGCCAATCCTAGTATCTCAGAATGGTTCTTTCTTCCTTCCTTCTTTCCTTCCTTCCTTCCTTCCTTCCTTCCTTCCTTCCTTCCTTCCTCTCTCTCCATTTCTCTCTCCCTGTACCACTCCATCTCACATGGAAAAACTTTTTCTTATTCAGTTCAGGCTTCTATAACAGACTACCATAGAGTGTGCGGGTTAAACAACAGATATTTCTCACAGTTCCGAAGGCTGGGAAGTCCAAGATCAAGATGCTGCCAGAACCAGTGTCTGGTAGGTCTCTTTTCCCAGTTTGCAGATGACTGTCCTGTTGTATCCTCACGTGGTGGTGACAAGGGGATGAACATGTGTAAGCTCTCATAGCTCTTCTTACAGGGGCTATACTCTCATGACCCAATTACCTCCCAAAGGCTCCACGTACTAGTACCATCACATTGCCAGTTAGGATTTCAACATATGAATTTTTGAAGGCTAACTTATGCAAGATTTTGTGTCTTCCACCAAGAATTTTAAAATCTCTTTAAGAATAAAGGAAAGCTATTAATGGGTTCTAAGCAAGGTGACATTACTTGGCAAGTGCTTCATCCTGTTTGTTTACCTTGCATTTCAGAATTTGAAAATAAACAATAAGCTGTGGGGAGATAGTGAGGATTTCTGAGCAGACAAGAGTGGACATCTCTCGGAGGCAACTGTGATTCTTTCATCTTGAAGTCTATTTGTAGCTCTACCGCTACCATGGACAGTACTAGAGCTACAGTGGATGTAATTGAATGAATTTTCAGAATTTTGCCTTAATTTACTTAAAACTGTAACTACTTGAAAACAGGGACTATTTTGTTCTATTGTTCTGTTTTGTATTATCAAAATGTTTAAGAGTTTTTAAGTACCTCACATGTGCCAGGCAATGTTATAAGTATTTTATAGATATAAACCTCATCACAGCCCTCTGAGATAGGAACTGTTAGTCTTTTCATTGTAAAGATGAGAAAGTGGAGGCAGAGAGTGGCTCAGGATCTTGTCTTACATCATATGTCTAGTGTTGAGGCAAGTCTATGTGGTTCAGCTTGTTTTTAATGCCCCAAATTGGTGTTTCAATGAATTCCATTTATAATAGCATCAAAAAGAATAAAATACTTAGGAATAAACTTAACTAAGTAGTTGTAAGACCTGTATAATGAAAACTATAAAACATTGCTGAAAGAAAGTAAAGAAGACATAAATAAATAAAAGCATTTCCCATATTGTTAAAATGTCAGCATTACCCAAAGCAATCTACAGATTCAATGCAATCCCTATCAAAACTTCAATGACTGTTTTTTGCAGAAATAGAAAAACACACCCTAAAATTCATAAGGAATCTTAAGAGACCCTTAATAGCCAAAAAAAAAAAAAAAAAATTGAAAAAGAAGAATAAAGTTGAAGAACTCGCACTCACTGACTTCAAAACTTACTATTATTTATTTTTTTCTAGCTCAGAAAAACAAATCATTTTTATTTTATTTTCAATTTTTTTAATATCAGAATATCATGGGAGTACAAATGTTTAGGTTACATGTATTGCCTTTGACCCACCCAATTAGTACAATACTACAGTAGTCAAAACAGTGTGGTTTTGGCATAAAGACAGACATAGAGACCAATGGAATAGGATAGAGAGCCCAGAAATAAACCCTCACATATGTGGACCAAATGATTTTTGACAAAAATGCCAAGATCATTCACTGAGGAAAGAATAGCCTTTTTAACCAATGGTACTAGGAAAACTGGATATCCACATGCACAATAAAAGAAGTTGGACCCTTACCTAAAACCATATGCAAAAATTAACTCAAAATGGATCAAAGGCCTAAATGTAAGATGTAAAACTATAAAACTCTTAGAAGAAAACATAGGAAAAAAGCTTCAGAACTTAGGATATGGCAATAATTTCTTGCATATGACACTCAGGTACAGGCAACAAAAGGAAAAGTAGACAAATTTGACTTAATGGAAATTACAAAGAATTGTGCATCAAAAGATACTAATTACAGAATAAAAAGGCAGCTCAGAGACTGGAAAAAAATATTTGCAAATCATATATCTGTTAAGGGACTGATGTCCAAAATATATAAATAATTCCTAGAACTCAACACCAAAAAAAAAAAGGAAATTTATTCAAAAATGGGCAAAAGATTTGAATAAACATTTCTCCAAAGAAAATATACAAATGGATGAAAAGCACATGAAAACATGCTCAACATCACTAATCATTTGCAAAACACAAATCAAAGCTACAATGAGATACCACCTGACACTCATTAGGGTGGCTACTATTAAAACAACAACAACAACAGAAAATAAAAAGTGTTAGTGACAATGTGGAGAAATTGAAACACTTTTTCACTGTTAGTGGGAATGTAAAATGTTACAGCTGCTGTGAAAAATGAGCATGAAAGTTCCTCAAAAAATTAAAAATGGTATTGCCATATGACCCCAGCAATTCCACATCTGACCGTATACACCAACAAATTGAAAGCCCAGTCTCTAAGAGTTATTTGTACACCTATGTTCATACCAGAATTATTCATCATAGCTAAAATGTGGAAGCAGCAAAAGTTTCCATAGACAGATAAAATGTGGTATATATAGTCATGTGCTGCATAACAATGTTTCAATCAATAATGGATTACATGTAAGATGGTGGTCTCATAAAATTATAATGGAACTGAAAACATTCTTATCACACAAATACTTACCATTGTGTTACTATTTCTTTACACTATTCAGTAAAGTAATATTCTGTGCAGGTTTGTAGCTTTGGAGCAATAGGCTATTCCATATACCCTAGGTGGATAGTAGGCTGTATCATCTAGGATTACACAAATACACTCTATGATGTTTGCACAATGATAAAATCACCTAACAGCACATTTCTCAGAATGTGTCCCTATTGTTAAGTAATATGTGGTTTTATACACACACACACACACACACACACATACACACACACAATGGAATATTATTCAGCTTCAAAAAGGAAGGAAATTCTGATGTATATTACAACATAGATCAACCTTGAGGATGTTATGTTGAGTGAAATAAACCAGTTGTTGAAAGAAAAATACTGCATGATTCCACTTATACAAAGTAAAGTAGTCAAAATTGTAGAAACAGAAGATAGAATGTTGGTTGCCAGGGGCTGGGGGAAAGGGTATATAGGGAGTTATTGTTTAATGAGTATAGCATTTCACTTTTACGAGATTAAAAGAGTAATGGAGATGGGCAGTGGTGATGGTTACATATTATGAATGTATTTAATATCACTGAACTATACACTTAAAAATGGTTAAGATGGTAAATTTTATGTTATGTATATTTTACCACAATTTTAAAAATAAATTTTAATATATAGCATAACAGTGAATCAAAAAGGCAGAGTAATAAACAATCTGTTTTTAAAATTATCAGAATATAATAATAAAATGAGTATAGTTGTTTGTTGTTATTGAGCTTGTTATTTCTGTTGATGTTGAGAGAAGGGAGTGAAGGAGTAAGGAAAACAAAGCACCTGCCATATGTATCCTGTGATTCTTAATTCCTCCATACATTCAGTGCCTACCATTGTGCTGCTTGCAAATTGACTAAAACCCGGTGGTTATGCTGAAAAGTGACATGTGAATATGTAATTAGAGCACAATTTGATAATTGCTTTGGACTTAGTGCTTTTTTACAGATTTGTTAAATGAATTAATAATAAAGGGAGATAATCATGTGGAAAAAGGAAAAAAAAAACCTTTATTGTTATTAACATCATTTTAATGTTATAACTGTAGATGTAGACAGGCCATGAAAGACATTCAGAATCATATTGTGTATTATTTAAATATCTATCAAGAGTTATGGTTTTTCCAGACCATAAGTTTATGAAAATAATTCAACCAGAGATCGGGCAGAAATTTGAGTAATTGGATCCAATCAAGAAACCAAATTGTGTAGTGGCTTAAGAATTTAAATCATCATATTTGAGAATTAGATAATGTGTATGTATTATTCCAGTGATGTGGATTGTTTGACTGCCCCATGTACAGGGAATAATGATTTAATAAAACTAGAAGAGGGACCTATTTGTCTCTTTCTCTGGTAAGAAAAAGAGCCTTGAATGATTGCATCATGCAATACATCCAACGCAAATCTCCAGTTGACATGAAGCCTCATTTAGTTGAAAAGTGAACCACAAACTTGTTAAAATAGGAATCCCCAAAATTCCTTGTATTAATATGATAAATGTAAATTGCTTAAAAACCCATAATACTTTCTTTTGTGAATGATTATACTTAGTTTTGGGAAGGTTTAAAATTAAATTTTAAATGATGAGATAAAATTCATAGTATTCATAGGTTTGTGTTATATTTGGAAATAATCTGTGCATATTTGGTATTTTGAATATTTGTAACATTTAAGAGATTTTGGCATTTTAAAAGTATAATTTGGCAATTTAAAGTTCCTAACAGATTAGACTTCTGATTCCAGTTTAAAATTTGTCACTATTGTGATTTCTTTTATAACAAGAAGATTTTCTTATAGTTGTAAAAAATATTATAATAGTATTTTAAAGAGATTAAAATTATTATAAGTTTAAATTTTTATGTTTATAAGAACATAACTTGAAAAGTTTGTTTATTAGACAATCAATATACTTAAAAAAACAAGGTCCAATATGCTAAATTTATATAGGTAGGTTAAAATGTTTAAGAAAATTTAAATAAGTAAAATCCCTTTTAAAAGTAATTGTTAACATTTGCTGGATTTATAAATAGAACAAAATTGATATATTTAAATTAAAGTATAGGGAAAAATTAGATTTTTAAATTTGTTAAACTAATAAAAATAGTAATAATATAAATGTTGAATAACACTTATTTTGTGCAAAAGCTACCCTCCAAGACACCAAAAAACTCATATAGCCACTTTTTACCTTATGGGTCAGTTAAATGACACAAGGAGGTATGAGGTAAAAGAACAATTATTTCTACACGGTTTTAGTTGTTTTAAAGGAATTTTATTTAATAAAAATGTTTTATTTATGTAATTGAATATGTATCTTTTTAACAAAGAGCTTTTCTTAGCTGTTTTTAAGAAGTTATCAGCCTAATTTCATATAGGTTAATTAATTTTTAATTTTGTTTTTGTTATATTTACAAAAAGTCCTTTCAATGGTTAACTAAATAGAGTTTAAACTCAGAAACTATACTTCTGAGTAAACAATTTTTTAATAGTTGTTAATGACTTCTATTGAGGTTCTACTTCTCTTGAAAATTTTATGCATCTGTTTTTCTCTCCAAACACTCTTCAAGTAATTTTATAAATACATACTCAGCTAGGAGAATGAATAGATAAAAGGTAATTCAACAAATACAAAACGTGGTGTTATGAAAGGACATCTGTGGAAACTCTTGGAGGTAATCTCTCAGACTGTTAGCTAATAACTTGTAATGAAGATATGTTCAAAAACAAAAGCACTCCACTCATAAATTGTTCTATAATTCAAACACTGATTCTTAGACATTTTGTCAAAATATCCAGTGCAAATTTCAAATAGATCCAGTTGCTTGTTGGAAAAGCCCACCGTAGCAATACTGTTTCGCATGCACTGAAAACGCCCAATGACAGTTCCGCAGGTTCTTCAAAGATCTCACTTATCGCTATAGTTTTGACTATTACAGTACTAGAAGATACTCTTGTTATTGTATATGTACATGAGGAAATGGTAGTCATTCTAAAAAATATAACAGCTTTATTGAGACATAATTCACATACCACACAATTCTCCTATTTAAAGGGTACAATTCAATGGATTTTAGTATATTCACATATTGTCCAATTATCACCACAATCAAATTTAGGACATTTTTATCAACCCGAAAAGAAACCCAGTACTGTTTAGTAATCACTCACCATTTCCCCCAATTTCCTACCCCTATCACTATAGCAACCAAAAATCTACTTTCTATCTGGGTAGATTTGTTAACTCTAGATATTTCACATAAATGGAACCATACAATATGTGGACCTTTATGACTGGCTTCTTTCACTCAGCATAATTTTTTCAAAGTTCATCCATACCGAAACATGTATCAGTATTTCATTTCTTTTATTTGTTTGTTTGTGGTTTTCTCTTTGCCGAGCTAAGGAATTTTGTAACATTAT
Organism: Varecia variegata; assembly: GCA_028533085.1. Classification (NCBI taxonomy): domain Eukaryota; kingdom Metazoa; phylum Chordata; class Mammalia; order Primates; family Lemuridae; genus Varecia; species Varecia variegata. Next base: position 57,169,282 of record CM052444.1, read on the forward strand.
TTTTAAAATTAAGGTATCATTGCACAGAAAAATGCATGAATCTTAAAGGTAGAGTTTAGTGAGTTTTGACAAAGTCTATACTTATGTAATCAACATGCCAATTGAAATACAGAGCATTGCCATCACCTTAGAATGTCCCCTGGTATCCGTTTTCATTGTTTGTCTCATCCCATTAGAGGCACAAGTTATTCTAATTTTTATTTCACAGATTAGTTTTGGCCATTCTTGTACTTCATAAAAATGGAATCACATAGTGTTTAATCTTTTGTTCTGGGTTTATTTCTTAAACGTAATGTTTTTTGAGATTTATCCACATGGGTGGATGTATCAGTACTTTATTCATCTTTATTGATGAATAGGATTTGATTGTATGGATAATACTGCAATTTGCTTATTCTTATGTGGATGGACATTTGTTTCTTTCTGTCTCCTAGCTTTATTAAGTAATAATGGACAAATAAAAATTGCACATATTTGCAATGTACAATGTGATGTTTTGACATATGTGTACACTGTTAAATGATTAAATCAACCTAATTAACATATCCATCACTTTATATACTTACCATTTTTTGTGGCGAGGACATTTAAAGTCTAATCTCCTAGCAATTTTAAAGTGTACAATACATTATTAACTATAGTCACCATGCTGTACAATAGACCTTCAGAACTCATTCATCCTGTCCAATTGACACTCTGTACACTTTAACTAACATCACCCCATTCCTCCTCTGCTTCTCTCTTCCACACATACCAGGCCCTGGAAAGTAACATTCTACTCCTTAACTCTATAAATTCAACATTTTTAGATTCCACAGACAAGTGAGATTATGCAGTATTTGTCTTTCTGTGTCTGGCTTATCTTATTTAGCATAATGTCCTCCGGGTTCATCCATGTTATCCAAAATGACAGGATTTTCTTCTTTTTAAAGGTTGAATAGAATTTCAAGGTGTGTGTGTCTGTGCATGTGTGTAACTCATTTTATTTATTTATTCATCTGTTGATGGACACTTAGGTTGATTTCATATCTTGGATATTGTGAATAACAGTGCAATGGATATGGGAGTGCAGATATCTCTTTGATATATGTACTAATTTCATTTCCTTTGAATATATACCTAGAAGTGGAATTGCTGGATCATATGATAGTTCTCTTTTTAATTTTTGGAGGAACCTTCATACTATTATTTATAAAGGATGCACTAATTTATATTCCTACTAACAGTATACAAAGATTTCCTTTTCTAAACATCCTCACTGAAACTTATCTTTCATCTTTTTGTTAGTAGCCATTGTAACAGGTGTGAAGTGATATCTCATTGTTTTCATTTGCATTTTCCTGATGCCTAGTGACATTGAGCATTTTTTCATATACCTGTTGGCCATTTGTATGTCATCCTTTGAGAAAGGTCTATTGAGGTCCTTTATATATTTTTAAATCAGACTATTTGTTTTCTTGCTATTGAGTTGAGTTCCTTATATATTTTGAATATTAACCCCTTATCTGATGTAGGGTTTGCAAATATTTTCTCCCATTCCATAGGTTATCTCCTCACTGTGTTAATTGTTTCCTTTGCTGTAAAGAAATAATTATTTTTATTTCCAAATAATTATTTAATTGCATAAATATAACACATTTTATTTATCCACTCATCAGTGGAGCATTTGGGTTGTTTCCACTTTTTGGCCATTAAGAATAATGCTGCAATGAACATTCATGTAAAAGTTTTTATGTGGGTAAAGTTCTACTTCTTTTGTGTAGTTACCTATGAGTAGACTTGGATCATATGATAACTCTATGCTTAAATGTTTGAACAACTTCCAGAATGTATTCCAAAGAAGCTTCATTTCTATGTTCCCACCGGGAATTCCCACTGGAATATGTGTTTCCTATTTTTCCACATGCTTACCAACACTTTTTAATATTACTGTCTTCCTTATTACAGCCCTTCTCGTGAATGTGAGTTAGTATTTTATCATGGTTTGATTTGTGTTTCTCTTATGTCTAATTATGTTGGCATCTTTTTAATGTGTTTATTGACCATTCATTTATCTCTTTTGTGGAAATACCTATTTAGACCCTTTGTCAAATTTTTAATTGGGTTATTTTTCTTTATTCTATTGAATTGTAAGAATTCTTTATATATTCTATATACAATATCTTATCATATATATGATTTGCAAATGTTTTCTCCATTATGTGGATTATCTTTTAACTTTCTTGATAGTGTCCTTTACTGAACAAAAATTTCTAATTTTGATAAAGTCTAATTTATCTATTTTTTTTATTTTTGCCGATTTGAGCTTGTAGTATCATATCTAAGAACATGGCCTAATCCGAGGACATCAATTTGCACACCTTTGTTTTTCTCTAAGAATTTTACAGTTTTAGTTCTTACATTTAAGTCTCTGATCAGTTTTAAGTAAGGATCAAGGTGAGGGTTTATTTCTGGACTCTCAATTCTATTCTTTTGATCTTTATGTCTATCCTTATTCCAGTTCTATATTGTCTCAATTACTGTAGTTTATAGTAAATTTTGAAATCAGAAAGTGTCCTCCAACTTTATTCTTCTTTTTCAATATTGTTTTAGCTATTGAGAGTCCCTTGAATTTCTGTAGGATTTTAGGATCAGCTTGACAATTTCTGCCAAGATGTCAGCTGAGATTTTGATAGGTATTGCATTGAATCTGTAGATCAATTTGAATTGAATTGCCATCATAACAATATTTAGTTCTCTATTTTGTGAATATAGAGTGTTTTCTATTTATTTAATTCTTTTAAAATATCTTTGAATAGTATTTTATAGTTTAAAAAGAATAAGTATTGCAGATATTTATTGATAGATTTATTCCTAAGTATTTTATTTTATTGATTTAATTTAATTTTCTATTGTATTTTTCTTTTGAGACAGAGTCTCACTCTGTTGCCTGGGCTATAGTGCAGTGGCATCTCATAGCTCACTGCAACCCCAAACTACTGGGCTCAAGCTATTCTCCTGCCTCAGCCTCCTGAGTAGCTGGGACTACACGTGCACGCCACAATGCCCAGCTAATTTTTCTATTTTTAGTAGAGATGGGATCTCACTGTTGCTCAGGCTGGTCTTGAACTCCTGAGCTGATCAATCCTTCTGTCTCAGTCTCCCAGAGTGCTGGGATCACAGGCATAAGCCATTGCACCCAGCTATAATTTATGCTTTTTGATGCTATTGTAAATGGAATTGTTTATTTATTTATTTATTTATTTATTATAGCTTATTATGGGGGTACAACCGTTCTGGTTAAGTATATTGCAGAATCAAGGGAGTCCAAATAGGCAAAGAAGAGATCAAACTCTCACTCTTTGCTGATGATATGATGTTATACCTGGAAAACCCCAAGAATTCAACCAAGCGACTCCTGGAACTGATCAAGGAATTCAGTAAAGTCTCAGGATACAAAATCAATACACACAAATCAGAGGCATTCATATATGCCAACAACAGTCAAACGGAGAACCAAATTAAGGACTCAATACCCTTCAAAATAGCAACAAAGAAAATAAAATACCTAGGAATATATTTAACTAAGGAGGTAAAGGACCTCTATAGGGAGAACTACGAAACACTGAGGA
>CM052444.1:57173392-57228540 GCA_028533085.1 Varecia variegata
TGTGTGTGTGTGTGTGTGTGTGTGTGTTTTCCTTAGGATTATCTATATGTAGAAAATCATCTGTAAATAGAGATAGCTTTACTTCTTCCTTTTAATTTGAATCCCTTTTGTTCCATTACAAGGTTGACTAGAAGTGTTGAGAGTGGACATTTTTGTTTTGTTCAAATATTAAGGAGAATGCATACAGTCTTTCTTCAATAAGTATGATATTAACTGTGAGTTTTCCATAAACTCTCATTTTCAGGTTGAAGAAGTTTTCTTTTATCCCTAACTTGTTCAGTGTTTTATCATGATGAGATGTTGGAATTTGTCAAATGTTTTTGACTACTGAGATGATTATGTATTTTTTCTTTATTATATTGATGTGGTTTATTAATTGAATTATGAATGTTAAATCAACATTGTATTCCCAGAATAACTCCTACTTGGTATGGTGAAAATAAGTTTTATATGTTGCTAGTTTTTTATTGGCTAATATTTTGTTGAGAACTTTTGTGTCTTTATGAGAGATATTGCTCTATAGTTTTATTTTCTTGTAATGTCTATGTCTGGCTTGGATATCAGGGTGGCAGTTTCATAAAATGAGTTGGCAGTGTGTCCTCCTCTTTTATTTTTTGTAAGTTTGTGAAAGCTTGATATTAATTCTTCATTAAATGTTTGGTAGAATTCACCAGTGAAGCTATTTGGGACTGGAATTTTCTTTGTGAGAAGTTTTAAAATCACTAGTTCAATCCTTTTGCTTGTTATATGTCTATTCAGATTTTCTATTTCTTGTTGTTTTGTGTATTTCTAGGAATTTGTCCATTTCATCTAAGTTATCTAATTTGTTGTCATAAAATTGTTCATGTTATTCCATTATAATCCTTTTATTTCCGTATGGTCACTTGTGACGTAACCACTTTCATTCCTGATTTTAGTGATTTGAGTCTATCTCTCTCTCTCTCTCTCTCGCCTTCCTTTTTAAACTAACTAAATGTTTTCAATTTTGTTGATTTTTTAAAAGATCCAATTTTTAAATTTGCTGATTTTTTTCTATTGTTTTTATAATTTCTATTTAATTAATTTCTACTATAATTTTATTGTTTCTCTCCTTCTGCTTCCTGTACTTATTTCTTTTTATTCTCCAATGTGTTAAGGTGAGAGGTTAGGTTATTAATTAGTCATATTTATTTTTTTATATAGGGATTTATAGCTATAATTTTCCTTTTTATCCACTGTTTTAGCTGTATCCCATAATTTTTGGAATGTTGTGTCTTCATTTTTATTCCTCTCAGAGTATTTTATAATTTTTCTTGTGATTTGTTTTCAGACTTATTGGTTATTTAGGAGTGTATTTACTTTGTACATGTTTGTAAATTTCTAAAATTTCTTTTTATTATTTATTTCTAATTTTATTCCATTATAGTCTTTTTAAAAGTATTGAAGTTTGTTTTATGGTCAGCATATAATCTATCCTAGAGAATATTCTACATGCTCTTGAGAAAAATTTGTATTCCATTGTTTTTGGGTAAAGTATTCTATAGGTGTTGGTTAGGTTTAGTTGGTTTATAGTATTGTTCAAGTCTTTTATGTCCTTTTTTATCTTCTGCCTACTTCTGTCATTTATTGAAATTGCGTCTGATAACCTCCAATTGCTATTATAAATTGTCTATTTTCCTTTCAATTCTGTTAGTTTTTTCTTCACGTATTTTGGGGCTCTGTTAGGTGCATATATTTTTATAATTATAATAACTTCCTGATAAATTATCATTTTATCATTATAATATGTTCCTCTTTATCTTTAGTAACATTTTAAGTCTCTTTTATCTGATACTAGTATAGCCACTATATAACCAGTTTTCTTATGATTGCTTTTGCATAAATCCTTTTCCAACCCTTTACTTTCAACTTATTTCTATCTTTAAATCTAAAGTATGTCTCTTGTGTATGATAGATAGGTAGATCTTGTTTTTCATCCAATTTGACAATTTCTGCTTTTTATTGCCTTTTTAAATCTATTTGCATTTAATGATACTATTGATAGTGTTGAATTTATATGTCATTTTTACTTTTGTTTTTAATGTCTCATGTCTTTTAATCCTTATATTCTTCCTTTGCTTTTATCTTTTGTATTAAGTGAATATTTTCTAGTGTGTGAAATTTTGATTTCTTTAAAATGTTTCCTAACATTTCTATAATGTTACAGCTAATGTTACATTATAATGTTAACAGTTCTATAATTTTTGTGTTTATTTTCTTTGTGGTTTTTCTAGGACTTTCCATATACTGCTTCCTTATTAGAATCTACTTCTCATTTATGCTAAGTGCAGTGACACAGAGAAACTCATTCCTATATTTCTCTGTTCCCTCTTTCCCATCTCTGAACTATTATTGCTATATATTTTGCAAATACACATGTTAAAAATCAGTCTATTATTATAATCAATAATTTATATAATTTGTTCTTTGAAGAAGTTGAGAGAAAAAGGAAAATAAGTACAGATTTATAGAGTTTTATATAAGCCTTTTTATTTATCACCACTGGTTCTTATTTTTTCTGGACATTGAAATTATTATCTCATGTAACTTCCTTATTCCAGTCAGCTTTGCTCTTTCCACCTCCTTTGTGTTGTTATTATCAAATATATTCTATAATTCCAACAAGACAATTATATTCATATGACTTTATAAAATTACTTTTTAAATAATTAAGAAAGATAAAGAAATATACACATATAATGTACTTAATAATCAAATAATTACCTTTACTGGTGTTTGTGCATGTATTCTAATTACTGTCTGTGTTACTTGTTTTCAGCCTTAGAAACTTCCTTTAGTATTTATTGTAATGCATGTTTACTAGAGATGAATTCTCTCAGTCTTTGTTTATTTGGGAAAATTCTTATTTTGACCTCATCATGAAACATACATTTGTTGCACATAAGATTCTTGGTTACCTTTTTTTTTCCTTTCAACACTTTGAACCTGCTATCCCGTGGCCATCTGGTCTCCAGTGTGTTTCTGATGAGAAATCAGCTTTAACAGTATTGAAATTCCCTTGTACGTGACAAGTCCTTTTCCTCTGTCTGCTTTTAAGATTTTCTCCTTGTCTTTGGCTTTCCATATTTTCAATAAGATGCACCTGTTATGAATCTGTTTATATGTACCTTTTTTGCTGTTATCTTCCTTACTGTTGTTTGCATATTTACTTAAAGACTTGGCTGGGCTATTTTGGTGAAGTCTATTTTCCCTACAGTGTGGAGTCTCTGATGTTATTCCTCAGAAGAGAAGCCTTACACATGCAAACAGTCACACTGGGATGATTTTATTTTATTTTTTTAAGCAGAGCTCTCTTTGTCTATCTCTTTCCTTTATCACTGCTAAGCTCGGTGTCTCTCTTGGCATTATATTCAGCATTAGGTTCTACTAATTGTGATCTGATTATGGTATTAGTTTCAGCAATTCCTTGGAGTGTAAGTTTCTCTGCAGTCTGATTCAATTAAAATCAGGTTCCTTTGCAGGTTTTAAGGCAATAGCTGAGGTTGGTTATGACTGCAGAAGATTCTCCTTAGCTGTCGGTTTTCCTGGTTCTCTCTGGTAAACTACCTGTCCTGTGGGTTAGCAGGAGCTAAAAGCCTTTTCTTAACTGCTTAACACTAAAATCTACATTGCTTTTGATAGCACCCTTAGGCTTTAAATTTCCCAAATACTGTCAATTCCTTTGAGGTGAACTTCAGAGCTCTCTGTTCTTCTGGCCTACCTCTTTTTCTAGGCAAAATCTCTGAATCACTACTCCAGAACTGGGGGTGGTGACAGTGTCCTACAGTTCCCAGAGAGACGACTAGGCTTCAGGATCACTGCACTGGGAAAAAGCGGTAGCCTCAGGTTTTCTTGGCTTGCCTCTCCTGGCATTGAACCTCTGCCCTACTAGCGAGCTAAAGTGAGAGTGACTGGGACTCCAGTATTTTCTGTCTGCTACACATGGGGTACAGACTCTGTCTTACAAGATGAGAAGTGGCAAGGCAGAGAAAGGAAACTCTCAATCCTTTGGCAGCACTTGCCTGGAATTTAGCTTCAGTAATATGACACTGGGGTGTATAAAAAATACTGGTAACTTGACTCCACCATGAAGATTATGGAGCCTTTCACTGTGAGCTTAAGGGGAAGGGAGCACCATCTTCTTGGCTACGTTTTCCTGGAGTGGAGCTTCCATCACACGGACTGGGGCAGGAAAGGAGAGAACAGGTAATGGCCCAAGTGCAACAGGCTCTTGCTGTTCTGTCTGAGCTTTAGCAGATTTTCTTGAATACATGTTTCTTAATTTGCTGTATACCTTTGTAAAAATTTTCAGAGAGCTCATTTTTTTTAATAATTTTTACCAATTATGGTTGCTTTACTGGAGAGTTGATCCATGTAGTCCCTCATAAAATCATTATGAAACTGACCAATAATAGTGATTTTAAGTTTCCCTGAAGAATTTATGTTGAACCAGAGCCACAAAAATATAGAAAGATCAAAAAATTCTTTCTTTAAACATGTTCTTCTACAATTTTAGCACATGCTAAATTGCCTGTCTATTTTAGCTCTATCAATGACGATCCCAGAATGGTTTGTCTCTGGTCCATAGAGGGTGAGGAGTTTACTGCATTATTAACAGGTACAAACAAAGTCGTTTAATCAACTAAATTGTCGAAGAGAGCATAACATTGATGGATTGCAAGACATATCCAAATCCTCCTTTTGAATGGGGGAATTTATTCATTCTACAACCTAAGCAGAGTGTTGGTGGTTGAGTAGGAATTATTCAGAGGAAGTTTGGTGTTAAATGTGGAGGAGATGAAGAGGAACAAGAGATCATGGCTATTTAAAGAGAAAGCAGAAAAAGTAACAGTATGTCTAAGAGAGCATGTGGACTATAGAAACCGAAAGAAGCTTAGTGTGGCTGGGGCATAAGATAAGAAGTAAAATGTGGCAAAATATTTGATTGTATATTTAGAAAGGACCAGAGCATGAAAGCCCTTTATGTCAGACTCTGCAGTGTTGATTAAATAGAAAAGTGGCATTGTGCCTTAGTTACTAGAAGAGTTGGATTAAAGTACAGTTTTAAAAACCTTTCTCCTGTGGGCCACCCTTTAGCTTCAAGTTGAACTTTCTCTATTCTTCAAGAAACACTCTTAGTCAGGACTTGATGAAGTGGAATACGGTGTTTCTGAGAGTGATAAAGAGTATATAAAACAGAGCTAGTGGGCAGGAATGGATCACAGGGCATCTTTTATTTCCCTGACATCATAAAAATAAAGCAAATTGTTACCAAACCATGGAGAACTCTCCATCTAAATCATAGATGGAACTGAATAACTGGAACCTATCAGAGAAATGACATTGTCAAAACAGCTACAGCTCTATTATGCTGTCCACTTCAGCCAGGTCACACACTCAATTGGATTAGTAACAGCTCTAGGCTGGCTGAGTTAAAATTGCGTAGAGCCAAAACAGATTCATAGGCTGTGGGTCTTTTGGGTATGACAGAAAACCACCCTAGGGACATGATGGTATCCACAGCTTATATTCCACTGGGCTGTTCACTGTCAGACTAAAGGGGGTTTGGAAAATTGCTTATTCATGTTTAATATTGTGAATTGTTCCCTCAGCCCTTAACTCTCATAGTTGCATTTACATAATTACAATTACAACATAGTTATTTCTGATTATTTTAAGCAGGTGAAAGATGTTTTTCCCCTGTGCCCAGGCCAGACACATAATTGGGACTCAGTAGGTGTATTTTGGCTTTTTGGGTACTGAAGTACATAAGTGGATCACAGTCCTTCTCATGTGGTTTATTTTAAACAGTGGAGTCTGGCACAGGTTTTATCACATAATAGGGCACAACAGTGTTTATTTTTTAATTATATTGAAAGTAAATGACTTTTGTCTCTATTCTGTAGCTGATGTGTTTCATGAAGAGTCAAATTCCAATGAATAAAGAATTTCCCAATGTTTTCTCCTTTCTCCTTCATCTCCTTAGAGTTAGTAGTACACCCTAGAGACCAGGGCACTGTCCTTAATTCCACACTGCCCATGTGGTAAATTTATGTTTCTTAATAAGAGGAAAGGTGAATTGACTCTTTTTTGAAATAATTGGGAGAGAACTGATTCATTTGAAACAATTGGGAAATATAGGAGACTCTGGAATATCTTTCCACAGAGAAGTATATCTGAGAAATAATATGGATATATCTGAATTAGAGAATATTACATAAAATAGTGCTTCTATTTGAGAAGAAAGCAATTTCTTGGGTACTCTTTTAGACTTACGAAGATTTTAAAGCTCTAAAAAATGTCTTTTATTACAAATAATTTTAAAGTATTTTGGAAAGTGTGGAAAGGTATAAAGAAGAAAATTATTATAAATTATTTGTATTCTCATTATTCAATCATAACTTCTGGGAATTTAAGGTATTTTTTAATCTTTCCTCTATAGGACTTTTTAAAAGTTTGATCATGACTGGGATAGGCAAGATGGCTGACTAAACAAATCAGATGCCATATTGTCTCAGAAAGAAGAAAAATTTTTAGATGAAAAAAAGTAGCCCAGGTGTAATTCTGAGGGAAGAGTGCCAGAATTTACCAGAGATTCCATGGGAAGAAGCTGCAGAGCAGAATAAAAAGGAGCAAGATTTCAGCAGAGATTGACACCTGAGGAATCTGGAGCTCCATGGAAAGGGTAGGTATGGGTATTTGCTTTTCCTCCCCTCAAACCTCTGGAAGACTATAGGATCCTGAACTGTTGAAGAGCTTTTCTATCCTCATGAGCCCAAATACTGTTTCTGTCAGTAAACTGGGATCTTCCTGAGAACAGAGTACTGGGCTAATAGCCCCCTCAAGTTCACACCCCATCACCACAGACCCGAGCCAAGGTTGTGAGCACCATAATGGTTTTCCACCCACTGAATGCCTTAGTCATGCCCAGGGAGCTTCAGCCCTTCTGTTGTCTTGGCACTGGACCTCACACAAACATTCCCCAACACTGCCCAAATTGCAGTGGCCATAGGGGGTACCAGCCATAGGGGATCTATGGGGAACTGTACAATCCCAGAGTTTGGACATTCAGGGCAGGCTGCAATAAGGTAAGGGGAAAGTACAGCATGCCAGAAGGGCTCCCTGGGACATAGGGTGCCAGAGCACCAGCTCTCTTCCATTCAGACTTTTTTCCTCCTCCTTCCTTCCCCATCCACAGCTGCTAACACAGTTGTGGTGGTTTCCATACCAGTCAGTATGGGTGCCCAAAGGGACAATTGAACCAGGGCTCTTGGGAGCAGCTGCTTCCCCTCTGCCAGTGTGCCCACCGCACCCAGGCTTCCACAGAGAGTGGGACTAATGCCTATTCTCTTAAAGACCTACACTCAACAAAGGGGTGTTCAGGCCATGACCTCTTCACCTGCTGGTTCTCCCAAGTGCTGCCCACCTGGCTGCTCCAGCAGAGTAGGGCATACCTTGAAGTGAGGGGACATTAAACCTGCTCAAGCATTCCATGAGCAACTTGAGAACAGCACACCTCTCCCTGTCACAGTCAGGGATTGAACTCAGGGGATAAGAGGACAGGTCTGGAGGCCTGATCCCATTCCCCCAGGACTCAATCATATCATCTACGGGCATGGAAGAGAGATTTGTGAACTGATCTTGGGAGGCGAGGGAGCTCATATGAGGAGAACTAAAGGAGTGTATGGTGTGGGTCTGAGCTACAGTGCACTTGCGGAGAACACCTTCCTCCACCAGGCCATGGTCCTGGGCAGGGAAGCTCCCTGCCTATGGCAGCATTGCTAGTGAGCTCAGCTAGTTTTGGCTGCTGTTTATAGCCAGACACAAGCAAGAGATTACATGGGGCAAGAGAAGAGGGAGAAGAGTGAAACCCACTCCACTTGCTGGACTGTGAATTCCAGACTGCTTCCCCATCATGAGTAGATATTTTTGGCTTGGTGGAGTGGCTTTAGCCCTTCCCTGGTGGTTTTACCAAGGGGCCTGGGAGTTGACTCTTGACCTCTGCTGAGACAGTTTGTATGCCCTTCTTTGTTGACCCTGAATGCAGGCTCATCTGACCCAGCCCTGCCCAGCCTCATTCCCCCACCTGGCTTCACTGTGGTGGAGCAAAAGAAGGAGTCCCTTGGAAGCTCTAGGACCCACCCATTGCCTGGGACATCCAAGTGTGTCTCCTGATTGAATAGGGCTGCACACCATTGCAGCTGACCCTCTCCTGCAACCACCACTGCCTGGCAGGGAGGATATCTTGTACGGCTTAGTATAACATTTACTGATTCAATCATATGAGGCTTGGCTGGCTCTTACTCACAAGTGCCACCTACTGACTTAGAGATTAATCTGAGAGTCCCAGTGCAATTCACACTGTTAAGAAGACCACAGGGCTAGGGTAAGAAAAAAGATTTCAAAGACCTCCATCTCCCCTTCTTAATAAGAGGCAGAGAATCTGCCCACACGCATATTATACAACTGCTCCAGCCTACAAATAACTAGCAATTGAGAAAACCACCACATTAAGGCTATATATAATGAAGGTATCTATCCGGAACCTAGACCTCAATCAAAGTACCCACAAACAAAGCCAAAGGTCCTTATCCAACATATGCTATAGGCACACCCTTAAGAGGGAGGGGGGAAAAGTCCCATCTAAACAAAATAAAATTCAAAAATAAGAAGTGACAGCTGCTCCAGATGAGGAGGGATCAGTGTAAGAACTCCAGAAATATTAAAAATCAGAATGAAAGGACCTCCCCACAGGATCACACCGGCCCTCTAGCAATGGATTCCAACAAAAATGAAAATACTGTAATGAAAGATAAAGAATTCCAAATATGGATTGTAAGGAATCTCAATGCGATCCAAAAGAAAATGGAAAACCAACTCAAAGAAACCAGAAAAATAATTCAGGAAATAAATGAAAAATTTACTAAAGAGACAGATACATTAAAAAAATTCAAATAGAACTTCTGAAAATGAAAAATTCATTTAGAGAAATACAAAACACAGTGGAAAGTTTTAAGAATAGACTACACCAAGCAGAAGAAAGAATTTCAGGGCTTGAAAGCAACTCCTTCAAATTAACCCAGTCAGTAAAAAATAAAGAACACAGAGTGAAGAGGAATGAACAAAGTCTATGAGAAATATGGAATTATATAAAATGGCCAAATATAAGAATCATAGGTATTCCTGAAGGAGAAGAAGATAATGCAAAAGACTGAGGAACCTATTTGAGGGAATATTTGAGTAAACCTTCCTTGGTTTTGCTAGAGATTTAGACATCCAGACACAAGAAGTTCAATGAAAACTTGGGAGATTCATTGCAAAAAGAACATCAACAAGGCATATAGCCATCAGACTGGCCAAAGTCAGCACGAAGGAGGAACTCCTATGAGCTATGAGTTAAAAACATCAAGCAACTTACAAAGGAAAACCCATCAGACTAACAAACAGCAGACCTCTCAACAGAATTACAAACCAGAAAGGAATGGGGTCCTAACTTTAGTCTCCTTAAAGAGAATAACTGCCAGCCAAGAGTTTTGAATCTAGTAAAATTAAGTTTAATAAATGAAGGAGAAACAAAGCAAACACCAGGAATTTTCACCACTAGACCTGCCCTACAAGAAATGGTTAAAAATACTCTAAACATTGAACAGAAATCAATACCCACCAGTGAAAAAACATCCAAAACTCACAGCTCTTATAAAACAGCAGCACAAGGGAGAAAACAAAGCAACTAGATAACAATCAAAATGATGACCAAAACAGTCTCTCACATATCAATACTAACATTGAATGTAAATGGTCTTAATGCCCCACTTAAAAGAATCAGATTGGCTGAATGGGTAAAAAAGCAACCAAAATATACTTTCTCTAAGAATCCCATTTAACTTGCAAAGATTCTCATAGAATCAAGGAAAAGGAGTGGAAAAAATATTCCACTCCAATGAATACCAAAAGTGAGCAGGAGTAGCTATTTTCATATTAGATAAAATAGACTTTAAATCAACAATAGTAAAAAAAAAGATAAAGATGGTCATTATATAATGATAAAGGGATCAATTCAGCAAGAAGATACAACAATCCTAAATACATATGTACCTAACACAGGTCCTCCCAGATTCATAAAACAAATTCTACTATATCTAAGGAAAGAAATAAACAACATCAAAATATCCAGGGACTTCAACACCCTACTGAGAGAACTAGACAGATCATCAGGGCAAAAGATCAACATAGAAACCTTGAACTTAAATGAGACTGTAGAACAAACGGACTTATCAGACTGCAGAATATACATTCTTCTCATCTTTTTCACATCAATCTATCTTGTTCATGAACTTTAGTAGAGGAAGAAAAATATTTTTTTTTTCTTTCTACCCTTCTAGGTTCTTGGCTGAGACTCTAAAAGTGACAGACTGACAAAAGAAAAGCACACAAATTTTACATGGCATGGGGGTATTCAAAAGGAAATAAAGACCCACGAAATGGTTAAATCTGGGCGTTCTTATACTAGGTCTGATGAATAGTGAAAACGGCATGGAAAATATGATAGGAAAAAAAGGAAAGAGCTAAGTGTAATAAACTGGGGAACTTTAGCAAGGCCTGTTCATTCAGATGCTTCTTGGTTTCCCTCTGTCTCTGGAGATAAAGGTGACCCTTACTTCTGTGTGAGGACAGCACCTCTCAGGAGGATCTCAGGGTCTAATGCAGGGGAAGGTCAGAAAATCCTTCCTATACCTGCCCTTCCAAACTTCTTCAGTTTAAAATATTCAGTATTGTCAAGGTGCCATATTTTGGGGTAGCATGTTCCAAATCGTGTCACTTTCAATGCTGATAGAAGTAAACCAACTCTTAATTCTAGCAAACGAGGCTTTTTCCCCCTACTGTGCACTCCGCCTCTATCCAGTCTTACCTCCTCACATAACACGCATGCATAACTCTGATAAAACCAGATTACTTTCTCATCACGGCCCTTCCTTGCATAATATTCTCTGTCCTTCTGTGACTATCTGACAAATCCTTCTTATTCAAGTTCTATCTCCCACCTAATGACATTTCAGATTCACCTAGCCATATGTTATTTTTGCTCATTTAAAATCACATAGCACTTTCCATCTCAATAATGGCATTTATTATATTTATTATATTTTTGCATTGTATTATATAGTTGGTTGCATATTTTCTTTAAGCTTCTTCTGTGAGACAGATGGCATCTTGAGGCAAAGGTGTCCTTAAATCCTCAGAACCCTTTAACTCTCATTCAGTGACTTGAATAGGACTCAATACACAACAAACTCAGTCAATCAAGATCAGAAATTTTTTAAAATAGCATTTTTATGATGCTTCTCCATCGATAGATTTTTGAAGCTAATGTAATCAATTTTTTAGTTCTTTGAATTTATTATTAAAGAAGATGTATGTTATCAATGATAAAATAGTTTTAAAATTATAATTTTCTAGAAAAATTGGACAAAAAAATAAATGCAAGTCAAGTGTAGTGTATTTTTGGTATTGATGACTTAGTTTCTTTTCCTACTACAAAGTGAGCAGTACTTTTTATTCAACAAACTATTAAAATATCTTTGGCTAACTAGGGGAAGAAAAATATCTGACCATTAAAAATGCCAATGACATGTCTGAGTTTGGGATTTCATAGCAGGATATAGATTATGTGTTTACTCTCTATGGTTTATATTAAAGTCAGTGCTTTAGTTTCAGTGTTTAATTTCCTGGACCTTATTGGTCAGTGTCCCAACTCATCAATGTTGGCAAGTAGTGCTTTAATATTTTAAATTTAGTAGCATCTTTAAAATAAATCAGTGATTAATTACAATGCTTTTTAATTTTGCTTCACATATAGCATTCATGTTTTATGGTATTGTACGTATTTAATAACTATGTTTTCATGGAGAGCAGTGCTATAACCAAAACCAGACTTTTAAGGGTACTACTTCCAGCATACATTGGAAAATGCTAGAATAATTAGGATTACTAGAGTAAGATATGAAGTGGAGACATTTTTTTTAGTAATCAAATAGTAGTATAATAGTAGTATAATGTCAGAAAATTAAGCAAATATGTGTTTCCACAGAAAAAATGGAAGAGGATCCCTTGAGTTTATGGTACATTATTATTGAAAGCTTAAAGGCAAAGTTCCCTTATGCTAGACCTTTGCACATCAAAATGCAGTTGTTGTCATTTGCAAAGCTTTATGGGCTTCAAACTATACTGCGAAGATCCTTTTAATGCCATCATTATTAGTTCATGTACTCTTAAATTCTTCCATTAAAAGTTCTCCAATAGCCTTAGCTATTCAATTAGTTGATGCCATACTCTAATGTTCACATGTTGCTGTATTTATGCAGGGTAATTAGATCAGCTTTCTGAGGTTATTTTTAGCCTTTTCAAAGATTTGAGAATGTAATAGATGTGCTTCATGCTGTTATTTATGGGGAAAATGACTTGTATTTGATGATAGTTTATTCTGCTAGTATTTGGAGAAAATTGACAAAGTTTTGACTTTTTTTTTTTTTAATCAATGGGCTTCTGTTTCTGGCACTTTGCTTTTAAAAAGCTCCATGCCTGCTGCTGTACATAATAAATTCATCACACCATGATCCAGTGCCAAGTCAACTTGGGAAAAGTAGCATGGACTGTGTGTCTGGGCTATGCATTCTGGAAATGATGGACTTATGAATCTTAAACCTAAAGTCTCATTATAGGAATGGTGAGAGCCATATGGTCTACAAAGCCTAAGGAAAATGGAGAGAGAAGCGCATCTGGCTCTTTTGGCATTTACCACCACATTCTGGTTCGAGTCACTATGAAAATGTGAATAGGCAGGTTGATAAACTGTCATTTTGGTTTGGGATGATGTTTGCTATCAGCAAGTAGGGTTGTTTCCATTTAGTTCAACCATCATATAATGAGTGCTTGTGTGGTATCAGAAACAGAATACAGGTGCTATGGCATGCGATTTCCTACCCCATAGAAGTGTGCAGTCTGGTGGGCAAAACAGTGATATAAATGAATAAATGCAATAAGGGGTGATAAATCCTGTCTGCAAGATAAATAGGCAGTGTGAGCTGGAAGAAGTATATGTTTGGAAACCTGATTCTCACCTAGGTTTGACTTGCCATGCTGTTTTTGTGCCAGGAACAAGAACTGGGATCTGTACTGCTAACCAGAACACTGGCCCCTCTGGGGCCTGGTGGTTCCTCTCAAACTCACCCACAGCACACAAGGTCTCTTACTAGAGAACATTTATCAAAAAGTGTGGTTGTATCTACTCTAGATATTTAATATTTCCCTACATTTCACCCACTCACCCAAAACAAAATGTGCCTTTTTAAAAAAGGTTATTGTTATGTGCCAAGTATATACTTGATTTTTGCCTCAACATCATAGTGGTTAAACAATTGATCTTGAGGATGAATCACTAGGATTAATGCACAGAAAAAAATATGTCAGATGTGTAAGACACGTTGTGTATTATGTCGCATTTTGTGTATGTCCTTTGATTTGTCTGTTAAACTCTCATTTAAACTTCAAATAACACCTGCTCGGGTGTCAACATTTTTTTTAAGCTTTCCCAACCCCTAGCTTTAAATGAGACAAACATATCCAACTCTATTTCTTCTATCTTGACATGTATTACATTATATCCAGGCTTCATAATTTATTAGCTGTGTGATTATGGACAAGTGATTTAACTTCTCTTTCCTCAGTTTCCATATTTGTGAAGTAGACATGATGACCTTAACTCAAACTTTACTCTGAGGGTTAATTGAACTTTATATGTAAAGTGTCTGGCACAGCATCTGACACATAGTGATTTATGATCTTTGGCTTCTCTGTAATACTATGCGCTTCTTGATGTCAGGAATGCATATAGTAGTGTCTATATAAATCTTGGCTTAAATACATCTCAGTCCTTCTAGATTATAATATCTTTTTGGTAAAATGGTAGTAAAATGTTTTATTGTTTAAAGTAACCTGTCAGAGGAAGCATCTCCTTTGAAGTTGCAGAAACCTCTGACCTTGGAAAATCCTTAAGAAGTAATTTTAAAGTAAGGTTTTATGAACCTCTTCCAGGACAATGAAAGTCTTGGGAACTTAGGGTGCTAAACTTATATCATGCCCTCAACTACAGATTAACTTTTAATTCTGGAGGCTGAGGTATTACCAGAGTAAATAGGAGACATTCTGTAAAGCCCTTTTCAGAAACAATATCCAAAAACACCATTTTATAAATTATGTAGCTTTACAAACATAGAAATATGGCACAGAAAACAATATGCATTATAGGCCACATTCAATGAGAAGTTCAGTTTTTTGTGGAGTCAGTTGGAATCCCATCTCCATTGCCCAGGTGATCTGGGCAAGTTATTTACTCTAAGGTTCAATCAAGTTTACCATCAGTGAAATAAGGTTAATGCTTTTTACTATAGGGATTGGCATGAAAATTAAATATATCGAATATGAAAGCATATTCCACAACATTTTCTTGAAATTGGAGACTTTGATGACTGTTAGCAAGTTTTCACAAAGGCAATGGCTCTTAACTTTGGCTGTCCATTAGGATCTCTCAGGGAGATTTAAAAATGCCAATGCTCTCTTGTGGTTTTGGCTGGTGTTTGTACCCTTCTAAAATTCTGACTGTAGCACTGTAGCACATGTATGTTTCTGATGTAGACTGTCTGCTGTAGACTGCCTCTGACCTTGCCACTGCCACTCCTAAAACCTCACCAGCCTGATGGTATGTACATTCTCAGGCCTAATTTTGGCATGAGAATTTGTGGTATGCCTGAAAGTCTCTTTTTGGTTTATTCCACCCATGAAACAGGGAGACTGAGCTCAGACGCTCAGTCTGCCTAACCATGATGCCCCACTGTCTGCTTAGATGTGTCTTCTTCCAGGCTTGGGTAGAGGCACTGTCCTCCTGGAGTTCTCAATGGGAATCTCAACCATAGCCCTCCCTCAGCATTTCCCCCCAACCTCTCCAACACATAGGTTGGGACAATAGCCTGACCACCTGCTTCCTTGTCCTCTTTTCTTTTTCCACCTCAAATCTTTCAGTTCCATCTATATGAAGTCAGCACCCTTAAGCAGAATCCATCTAGAATGATAGACATCAGTTGGGCCTGCCCCTTTGACATGCTAAATGAAGTGACAAAGTAATTTAGAAAACCTTTTCTTTTCTGACAAAGATTGGTTTTCCATCCTATTGTTGAATCCTATTTTGGAGTCAGATGATAAGCTTTTACATTTCTATTTTGAAAGACAACCATAAAGTGTATGGTTTAATGTAGTTTAAAATACTGTTGCCAGGCTGGACAACAGAGCTACCACTTCCACATGGACACTCCCACATTCCAGGTAAGAGAGGACACACTAATTATCAGTTTTTCTCTCCCCACGATGTTTGGGGCAAACAACATCCAAAAGATTGTAAGAAAGAAATATCCAACAATTTCAACCTCAATTGAGAGTACCCTTTTCTATTATTATGTGTGTCTCTCTTTTTATCTCTATTTCACAACCTCATTTTAAGCCAAATATATCAAAATAGTGTTTTAAATGGTATGTTCTGGAAGTTTTATTCCTTTATTACTAATATAGTACTTGTACCTATTTATTGTCAAAGGCTTTTATAATACTAGTACCTAAGGATAAGAACATCCAAGCTCTGTCTGTCTTTGTAAAGTGCTGAGTGATTTGTGAAGTACTGAGAGCAGTACTTTACACATCACTGTGTACACAGAAGATAGTCTATGATCTGTAGCATAATCATATCTGTGATTGAAGAAGCTCTTTATAGCAGCATTCCCCAAATTTTTTGGTACCAGGGACCATTTTCACGGAAGAAAATTTTTCCATGAACTGGGGTGGGGATAGATGATTTAGGGATGATTCAAGTACATTACATTTATTGTGTACTTTATTTCTAATATTATTATATTGTAATATATAATTAAATACTATATGACTCACCGTAGGCTGGAGACCCCTGCTTTATAGAGAAGTCTTATGACTACATTTGTATTGTGTTGTAGTTACTTGTACCTAGCCCTTTCTTTCCTTCCTAATTTTTTTTAATTTCAGAATATTACGGGGGTACCAATGTTTAGATTACATATATTGCCTTTTCCCCACCTGAATCAGAGCTATAAGTGTGCCCATCTCCCAAACAGTGTGCACTGCACCCATTAGGTGTGAATATACCTGTCCCCTCTTCCCTCTCCCACCTGCCCAAAACCTGATGAAGGTTACTACCATTTGTGCACATTAAGTGTTGATTAATTAGTACCAATCTGACAGTAAGTACATGTGGTGCTTGTTTTTCCATTCTTGGGTTACTTCATTTAGTAGAATAGGCTCCAGCTCCATCCAGGATAATGCAAGAGGTACTAGTTCACCATCGTGTTTTGTGGCTGAGTAGTACTCCATGGTATACATATACCACATTTTATTAATTCACTCATGTATTGATGGACATTTGGGTTGTTTCCACATCTTTGCAACTGTGAATTGTACTGCTATAAACATTTGAGTACAGATGTCATTATTATAGAATGTCTTTTCTTCCTTTGGGTAGATGCCCAATAATGGGATTGCTGGATTAAATTGTAGTTCTACTTTTAGGTTTTTGAGGTATCTCCATATAACTTTCAATAGAATTTGTACTAGTTTGCAGTTCCACCAGCAGTGTATGAGTGTTCTCATCTCCGCATCCATGCCAACACTTGTTGTTTTGGGATTTTTTGATAAAAACTGTCCCCACTGGAGTTAAGTAATATCTCAATTTGGTTTTGATTTGCATTTCCCTGATGATTAGAGATGTTGAGCATTTTTTCATATGTTTGTGGGCCACTAGTCTGTCTTATTTTGAAAAGTTTCAGTTCATGTCTTTGGCCACTTTTTAATGAGATTGTTTATTTTTTTTCCTGTTGATTTTCTTGAGTTCTATATAGATTCTAGTTATCACCCTTTATTGGATGTGTAGCATGTTAATATTTTCTCCCATTAGGTAGGTTGTCTATTTGCTTTGATGATAGTTTCCTTGGCTGTGCAGACTCTTTTTAATTTGATCATGTCCCAAAACTACAGACCAATATCCCTTATGAATATAGATGCAAACATTTTCAATAAAATCCTAGCAAGCCAAATTCAGGTGCTCATCAGAAAAGTAATCCATCACAACAAAGAGGGCTCCATCCCAGAGATGCAGGAATTATTCAACATAAGCAAATCTATAAATGTAATTCACCACATAAATTGAAGTAAAAACAGAGACCATATGATCCTTTCAATAGAGGCAGAAAAAAGCATTTGACAAAATTCAGCAACCTTTTATGATAAGAATGTTTAACAAAATAGGCATAGACGGGACTTATCTCAAAATTATAAATGCCATACAGGACAAACACACAGCCAACATCATACTGAATGGGGAAAAATTGAAAGCATTCCCACATATAACTGGAACCAGACAAGGTTGCCCCCCCTCTATCACCACTTCTATTCAACATATTGCTAGAAGTCCTAGCCAGAATAATCAGACAAGAGAAGGAAATCAAGGGCATCCAAATGGGGGCAGAAGAGGTCAAACTATCATTCTTTGCTGATGATATGATCTCATATCTAGAAAACCCCAAAGATTCTTTCCTGAGACTACTGGAATTTATAAACAAATTCAGCAAAGTCTCAGGTTACAAAATCAATGTACACAAATTAGTAGCATTTCCATACGCCAACAACAGTCAAACTGAAAACCAAATGAAAGACTCAATACCTTTCTTGATAGCTACAAAGAAAATAAAATACCTAGAAATATATTTACTGAAGGACATAAAAATCCTCTACACAGAGAACTATGGAACACTAAGGAAGGAAATAACAAAGGACATAAACAAAGGACATATGGAAAAACCATACTATGCTCATGGATCAACAGAAGAAAATTGTTAAAATGTCTATCTTACCCAAAGTGATCTACAGATTCAATGCAATCCCTATTAAAATACCATTATCATTTTTTGCTAACCCAGAAAAAATAATTCTACGCTTTGTATGGAATAAAAGAAGACCTATATAGCAAAGGCAACCTTAAGCAAAAAGAACAAATTGGGAGGCATCAATTTATCAGACTTCAAGCTATACTACAAGACTACAGTAACCAAAACAGCATGGTACTGGCACGAGAACAGGGACAAAGACCAATGGAACAGAATTGAGAACACAGATATAAAACCATCCTCATATAGCCACCTGATCTTTGACAAAGCAGACAAAAACATACAGTGGGGAAAAGAATCCCTATTCAACAAATGGTGCTGGGAAAAATGGATAGCCACACGTGGAAGACTGAAACAGGATCTGTACCTCACACCTCTCACAAAAATCAACTCATAATGGAAAATAGACTTAAACCTAAGGCATGAAACTATAAGAATTCTAGAAGAAAATGTTGGAAAATAACTCTTACAGAGATTGGCCTAGGGAAAGAATTTATGAAGAGGACCACAAATGCAATCACAGTGACAACAAAAATTTATAAATTATAAATAGCCCTTTTAATCCCATGCATTAAAATAACTTTATGGCAGATGATTCTGTTGAAGGTAAAATGAATAGAGATCATCATACAGTTTGGTATTCTCTCTAATTTCCATCTAATTCGTAACACAGAAGGACTTAGAAATCCAGGAGGGGGAAATTCTTGCTCTCCTGAAATGCACTTTATCATAACTGCTGGGCCATATTCCATTTGGTGATTCTGGTGGCAGCTCTCAGTGCTCACCAACAACTGTGCTCTCCTTTCCCTGGACTCACAACTGGACTCCGTTTTCTCACCCCCTGTGGCTAGGTATGGCTGGATAACTGAGCCATGATCCAGTTTCAGGTATGGATCATAGTGTATCCTTTCCATTCTTTTTCAATCCTGGTGGAATGGAGAGGACTGTGTACCTGGGGGAGCAAATCATAGTGTGTAAGGATCCTTTAGGGAAAATTTCCATATCCTTTAATTTTCTTAAGTCAATGGAGTTAGGAGGTGAGGAGTAAAAAAAAAAAAAAATGTAAAAATATTCTTACAGTTAAAGAATTGAGAAAATATTCCCCAAAATGGAGAATTTACAAACTTTTCAGCGTATTGACTCCAGGATTATATATCTCTATGAGGAAAAATACACAGTACCTATTTTTTAGTCTACGTTTGTCCTCAAGTGTCTTATAATACATGTCTATATACTGATTATGTTTCTTTCTCTTTAGTTTTTTATGGCATAAAAGAGGTATCAGTGGATTTGATCATGTTCTGTTCCCATTTTAAAGTTCTTAGGAATGTTTATGTCTGTCATTGTCTGTGCCCACATCAGGTATTCCAAATTGCATTCCCCTTTTTTCCTTCCATTTATGAAGCATAATTTCCCTCTATTTGATTATTTAATCTTATGTAAAAAATATTTCAAAAGTATTATGAAAGTTTATTTAAACAATATAAATCATATACATTAAAAGTGTATAATAATATAAATATAAAAAATATATTAGAAAAGTGAAAACCTAGCCAACACCCAGAACTTTTCCACTTTCATTCTTTCAAGATAGCTATTGTTAATAGATGGGCATGTATTACTCCAACTGTTTTCTATTCATATAAACATAAGTGCTGAATTTTAAGAGTAACGATTTAAATTCCCATCACATAAAAAACCTAAATTTAAAACCTAAAACCTGAAACCTAAATTTTTCATAAATTTTATATAAGCCCTAATTTTTCCTGATAGGCCTTGAAGGTAAATTAAAATAGTTACAAATTTGCAAAAAAATTGTTAAGTTTGTAGAGGCATGAAAAATTTACATGCCTCTACGTGTAATTTTTGATGATCCAAAGTGATTCAGAGGAATCAGTGGAACCTGAATTAGATTGATAGATTTGACCTTGTCAAAATACTAAAAATGTAAACAATGTCTAAGTACGTGGTTAAATACATGGTATTTAACATTTTTTGTGACTTTAATGTGACATTTCTTTTTTTTTTGTTCTCCCTACAAATAATTATTCAATCAATAATCCTTCTAAATCTTGGCTTCAGGAAATTAAGAAATTATGCACATAAAATGTAAAGTTATTTTTAATTGAATTACATTATTACCAAATATATTTTGTTATGTATATTATCAATTTTGTGGATTGCTTTTTTAAATTCAGGAATATATTATATCATGGAAATTTTTTATGTAGTGCAGATCTTTTTAAAAACATTTCTAATTGATGGACATGCACACTTCCATTTTCTTTGCTTTGCTTTTTTCTTTCTTCTCCTTCTTTCTTTTCGTTTTTTTCCTTCCTTCTTGTCTTTTTTTGCTAGTACTAATAATGTTTCTGGGAATATTCTTATAGAGATACTTTTGTGAATTTGTGTGGGTACATCTTCTGGATACATTTTAGAGGTAGAATTGTTAACTAAAATTGGCCTCTCAACACATTGTAAAATCTTAAACTGCCTTGTTTTGTCTCAATGAGCACTCTGGTAGTTATTTTGTGGGCTGTTCATTGAACTATTCGGAAGGGAGATAAAGGTGTTAGCAGCACTGGATTCTTGGGACTAACACAATCATTCCATTGTCCTTTAGTTATAACTTTTCTCTTTTTACTAAAGCAACTATACCCTCTTCACTATCTCAGTTACATTTGCCTATAATTTGTGGTTATTTCAGTGTCTCCCTTGGAGAACTCAATTTTGGGTGCAATGTCTTTTACCTAATGTTATGTCAAAGATTTGTCATCTCTGTTAGGATTTCTCACCATGTGCTATGTAACAAACCCCCAAACTTGGTGGCTTTAAAAACCCCATTTATTATTTACTTCAAGACTGGAGTCAGAAGGGTAGTTTTCATAATCTGCAGCAGGTTTGACTGATGTTGGCTGAGCTTATTTATGTGTCTGAAGTTGTTAACAGCAACAGCTACTCTATCTTGCAGCAAACAATCACTCTTCCTTTTAGAATGTCTAAATGTCTGCTTGCTTAAGAATTTCATTGAACAAATAGCTATAGAACCAAAACTGCAAAACTCCTCCTGGAGGAAAATGCCAAGCAGTTAACTTTCAATACTGTTGTGGTTTAGCTGATACCAGCCAGACCGCCAGATGGCTCATTACTCAGGATAACCGTAGGAACAAGACATGCTGACCTGCATGTAGCCAATCCCTCCCAAGCCCCGTTCCCCTTTAAAAACCCTTTGGTCAGCTTCAGGAACTTGAGATGGCCTTTTGAAACATTAGTCTACCGTTTCCTCAGGTTGGCAGCTCTTGAATAAACCTGCTTTTCCTTCCACCAACTTTTGTCTCTAGAGTTTGGCTTGTAAGCTGCAAGCAGCCAATTCTGAGTTCTTACAATGTTAGCTGCTTCATCAGCTGCAAGCTGGCTGGTCTATGACAGTTCAATTGAAACTGTTATCTCTGCCGCATGTTCTTTCTCATTCTTCAGCAGGCTAGTACAGGTGGCAGGTTCCCAAGACCAAGAGCAACAGTGCATGAAACCTGTGAAGCCTCAGACTTAGCACTCAACACAACATTGTTTCCACTACATTTCATTGGCCAAAGCAAGTTATAAGACCAGCCCAAATTCAAGAGGTTGGTAAACAGATAACGACTCTTGATAAGAGGAGCTTCAAAAAAATTGAAGCCAGTTGTAATCTACTGTAGAACCCTCTGTATTGCAACTTCTGGAAGCATCTCAGTGATCCAGTCTACTTCTCAGTTGTCCTATGCTGCAATGTACACGTGTGTACACGTGAGATAAACCCAAATTCATTGGAGATTTAGATTTGGGGATGAACAAAAGAAAAATTTAATCATTCGCTTGTAGCATGTTCTAGTTAACTACTTTTTAAAAAACAAATTTTAATTTTTCAATGAAAGGATTAAGTGCAAATAATTTAAGTGTAACCTAATTTAAAAAAATCTAATATTTCTTTAGAAAGCTTAAAAATAAAAAATAAAATCACTTCCTTGTAAACCTCAATCCTGACTCCTCATTCTTTTTACATTGTCCTAACCTACTTGTATCTCAAATTTTGTTAAATCAACATTTTAATTATTAAGATTATGAAAATATTGTTTACTACCAAGTAAAGATATATTCTCTGATTATATTTCTTCCAGTATAACATTTTGCTTTTCAAAATTTAACAATTGCTTTTTTTATTTGCTTATTGTTCTGAACATCTGATCAACATGTCCCATATTCATTCAAAGTTTCATAAATTACCTCCCAACAAATTACCTCCCAAAACAGTTAAATTGATGAGTTTATTTTTTTGCTTCAGAGACATTCTTCCTCGAGCCCTGAATTCCCTTTGCTAGCAAGCTGGGAATTTTCTTCTCAACCTCTCCTCTGTTGGTTCTTATTTCTTCTTTTGACATGAACCAATTTCTTCTTCTGACATGATCCAATTTCTTCTTCTCTTCTGGATTTCTCCCTCCTCACCTAGTAGCTTTCTGATAAAGGCTACATAGAAAAGAAATTTTGGAGACATTGTAGGTTTAAGATTATTTTTATTCTCTCTTCACACTTAATTGCTCATCTGCATAGTTATATAATGCTATTTTAACAATAAATTTTCTAGTTTTCCACATTTCTGTTGGGAAGTATGAATCATTGTGATTCTTAGTCCTTTATATGCAACTTATTTTTTCTCTTTTAGGATGTTCTAGAGTCTTCTTTTTTTTCTTGGTGTTATGAAATTCATGATAGTTTTCCTTTATATAGATCTTTTAAAATGCATTGTTTTGGGATACTGATGGGTCCTTTCAGTATGGAATTTCTGATCATGACAGTGTATAAAATCTTCTTGTTTTGTTTCTTGGTGATATCTGTGTTTGGTGATATTTTATACTGGAGTTCATATTACTCAAATGTTGAACTTCTTGGATTGATCTTTTCTCTATGTGTTTTTCTTTCCTCTCCTTTGTCCATCTTTTTGTATTGTGTTATACTCAGTTTTATTTACTAATTATTTTTTCAGTTAAAAAATTGACTAATGTATTTTTGATTTATAAAAACTCTTTCTTCATTTCAAACTTTTCCTTATTTATAGAATTATTTTTATAGATATATTATATTCTTGTCTCTGAATGAGAATAATTAATTTAGTGATGTTTTCCTTTTTTTTTTGTTTCCTTTGAATCCTTCTGTCAGAAGATATGTGATAATCTTTGGTTCCATACGTTCATAATCATGAGACAGTAAAATGCTTATTGAAACCTCTGTGCTTGGGTGAGTTTTGTGGCTTGGTGGAAATCACTATATTTAAAGTAGTCAACTGGATTGTGAATAGGAATCCTGAAATGTCAGTATCTATATGTCTTTGCTCTAGGCAGTCAGTTTTCTAGAGAAAAACCTGTAAGTATTGTACCTGACTGCTGACACTTCCAATATTCTACCTGGGGATTTTAAACCTAGCTGCTGGCATTTCTGGAGATGGTGGGAAAAGGAATCCTTTAATACATATGTCACGGTGTAACACTGGGCTGCAACAAAGACCTCCTCAAATAATAGATATTTATTTCACTCATTATAATCCAAGTAGATCATCATTCATAGCTGTAGGCTTCTACTGTCTTTGTTTCTCTATTGTCCTAAAGGGCATTATTCTTATTTCTTAGTTTCAACTGGGTCAAAGAAATGCCCATGAGTACGTAGAAGTTCAGTGAAGAATGTTATGGTACAGGTCTGTAAGGTCACACATCATTTCAGTTCATATTCCTTTGGCTAGAACTTTGTCTCATGCCCCAATTAAGTTGTAGGGAAGTCTGTGAAATGTAGAGATTATGGACAGCTATGTCCTAGTTGTAACTTCCTTACTCAGGAAGAAAAAGTGTTTCAGTTATTATTGCTTTATAATAAGGCACTCCAAACTTTGAGGCATAAAAAAACTACAGCAACAATTTTAGTATGCTCACAGATTCTGTGTGTTATTAAAGCAGAAAAGAAACAGCGGGAAAAGCTATTCTCTGCTCCAAAAGGTATGGGACTTCAGCTGAAAAGACTCAAATGTCTCGGGGTGACTTGAGTAGAAGACTGCAACAGCTGGGAGTCTAGGACCTATTCCTCAAATGGCTTTTTGGGTCACACGTCTGGTACCTGGGCCAGGACGAAGCAGGCTAGGATTACATGGAACTGTTGCTTGGAGCACCTACTTGTGGCCATCCATGTCTCTCAGGCTTCTCGTGGCATATCAGCTAGATTCCAAGAGGAAGTATTCTGAGTGATTATTCTAAAAGAATCAGCCAGAAGTTACATGATCTCTTCTGGCGTAATGTCAGAAGTCACGTGGCATCACTTCCACCTCATTCTGTTGGTTACAAGGAAGTCATAAGGCCAACCTGGAGGCCTTATGGGAGGGAAATCACTCTCCATCACTTGCTCGAAGTGTGGCACTGTCACACTGTAGAAGAAAATGTACAGTGGAATATATTGTGTGACCGTAATTAGGAAAAAAATCATTGCCACAAAAGGAGACTAGACTCTGGCAAATGACAAGCTAACTCAACCACGATGTATATTTAAGCAGAATACATAAGCCCATTGAGAATAACCAGCCAACACATTAGAAGCTCAAACAACTTGAAACATTATTTTTCCTTGTAACCTACATTCTGTTTGTAAAACTGACTCCTCCTCCCTGTTTTCCAAAAATAACGCACTTTCAAGGTTCCTTGCATTCACTCATGCAATCTCTCAGCTTGAAATCATCTTCCCCACATTATTTATTGAAATCCTTCAAAAGAGACTTAAATGCCATCTCCTCAGAGAGGCTGTCACTGACACTGATCTTTCCAATTGCAATTAATCATTCCTTCTCTGATTGCCACAGTACAGTATTTCAACTTCTACTTAGCACTTACTCTATTCTGCTTTTATTATGATTAGATATTTATAGATGCAATTTCTCCACTAGTCTGCATGCCCCTTCAGAGATAGATAGCTTACCTGTGTTCATTTTTGTTTCCTCACAAGGCTTTGATTATGACAGACTACTTTATTAATCACCATAGAGTTAATTAAGATGCAAATTGTTATGAGTTAAAGTACATGCATTTTGCACATTAGTCTACTAGTAGTTCCAGCTCTCATTTATGTGTGATCTGTGTGAATGGAGTAGGTTAGAGGTAAAAAGAATAATACAAACTGAAGGAGATCTTGAAAGTGGGGAGGATTGAGGTCTCGATATTTGAACATATTCTAAAGAGAGAGTATTTTCCCGTTACTCAGTCCCAATATGAGTAAGAACAATATTCTATAAAAGCATCCTTATTAGCCCTATTCAATCACGGCTTCTTGGTTATTAGCAACTTAATATCCTGTTAGATACATTTGGAAATTCAGAAAGAATTAAATCTTCATCCCCATTAGATTCTCATGCTCCCAGATGCTATAGTGTTTCCTGGTAGCTTTGCTTCTGGTTTTAGATATAACAATCCGGCCTCTGCTAACATTCCCTCCCTCTGGAACCCTCGTTGAAGATTTCCTTTGTTTTGTGAATCGTAACTCAAATTTTCATTCTTTGCTTCAGGTTGATTTAATATATCTTCCTCAATTATTATCTGTCAGGCTGTGGCTACAAATGGCTACAGAGGAGCTTTAACAACTTCTAGTTAATGTCACCTTGGATCAGTATGAACCAAACTCATAACCAAACTCATAAATAACAAGCTTCTTTTTTAATTTTATCTCTACTCATCCCTACCTGTGGTCCCCTGAAAATAGCTAATTACTGAATCTTTTCTTCCTGTATGAGCTACAGATAAATGCATTGATTCATCTCTCAGGGGTGTTGAATGGTTTAAATAGGACCATAAAGGATATAAAAAATGTAATTCAATGCTATATTAGATGCTATTAGCAACATATTACTAATTCCATGAGTCATCACATTCCTCCACATAACTTAGATATTCCTTGCCTTAATAAGGATTTTTTTTGCCTTACTTTCTAAAATTAGGTTCAATTTTAGAATCTTCATGCCTGTTCACTACTCTTAAGCAAATAGTGATTATTTGTTGTGTTTCCTTTTCTTTAGTTTTAAAGACATAGATGATTCCCTTAAAAGAAACATTTAAACAATTATTCATCCCAGCTATGCTGTAAAATGCAGTGTTTAAACCAAACTTTTGACAGAAACAAATTGCTGATCTTGGAGAAAAGATCTATAAAACTTCTGCTTATCACTTTTTTAAATAAAAAGAGACATTATATTTCTATGTAATGTATAATTTATAAATATATGATAATTAGATAAATATTAAAAATGTTTTGGGTTCTGAAAAATACCTAAATAGGTGCAAATATTTTCTATCTGTTAAAAATAAACATTCTCCATGGCAAATGCTGTACTTCCCCATAATTTGACTTGGTGCCTGAGTAAATATGATTATGTTTTATACATTCTGAGAATCATTTCTAAAATTAAGATGCATCTTAAAATCTCTGCCAGCCCACAACTGCTATTGATCCGACAACAACAGTGAGATTGTGTGTGAACTTAATCATATTTCTTCATACTGTCATTACATCAGTTGCATTTGTACATTTTTTAACACTAAATTTTCTGGAATTTAGTTGCCATTTAAAATATCTTCAAGAAATTTATACGATGATTCAGCATTTTAACAAAAAGTTATTCTGTATACTGAATGTTCCAGGAAGAGTGTAGTGACATTACTTTGATATGGTCAGAGGAAATATTTGTGTTTAGATAAATGATCACAATTCTACATTTTCTTGCAAAGCAACACACAAATGGTTACCCAAGAAAAGAACCTCATAAACAGGTGAGGCTGTGTTATATTTTGTTACTAAAATACATGCATAAGGATTGTCTACCATATATTAAACAAAACAATAGAAGGCAAGAGAAATTGACAATGAAAAATGAAAAATTTCAAAGCAGCAAGAGCCTGGTATGATCCATTCATGCATTTTACAGTACTATGCTATAGGGCATCAAAAATCAATTTGTTAGAAACTTCATGCTTACTTTAAACAGAAACTGCTTAACTTCCAGTGACATACAATTCAAATGAGAAAAAAAGGAAATGTTGTGTTATAGTTTCATTGTTTTTGATATATCTTACATTAGATGCCATCTAGATTAAATGAATCATGGCAATAAAATTACACTGTTAAGTATACAATAAGAGATTAAATGAAGATTTTAAAAGACCATTTATTAAGCTACCATTTTTATTGTTTTTTCCTTATTTCCGATAACATAAACCAGCATTATTGTTACTATCAGTTAAGGCATTGTGCTAATCTCTTTATGTTCATTATCTCTTTTATTATTTTCATTTGTTTAGTAAGGCAAATCTTATTAACCCCAATTTGCCAATTAAAAATTTAAGTCTGGGAGAAGGTTAAAAGTTTAGAAGTGGGAGAGTTAGGGTGGAAACCTAAAACCTATGCCATTGCTATACTGCTTCTCAATCAAATCATTAATGGTCTTAAGGAAGCATTCCTTATTTCCTCCTGCTTAGAAGCCTACCAAAAGCAGGCATATTTAGAGCAAGCTAGCTTTCAGACTGTAATGCATTCTTTGCTTTAGGTCTTTAATCACTAGAGTCTAACCAGATTAGGATGCTGGTCAACCCCATTTGCCCTCAGATCCATGCCCCACCCTTCCACTGCCTTTCTTTAGATTACAAAAGGCTACATTTGCAATTCTCATGTTCCCTTTGATTTTTACGGAGGCTATTGTGCTGAGTATTGAAGTGGAGGGTTGTCGAGGGGAGAAACTGGGTTGTCTCTTTCTCTGCTGCTTCTGGAAGTAGGTTTGTTTCCTCTGTTGCTTTAGCACTAACCAGACATTCTGGCTCTGGGTTCTGATAACATCATCTCCTTCCCTGGTGCTAAGACTGGTAGTCATTTCCTGATGTTGCTATTCTCTGAGCTGTCTCACTGGCCTCAGTAAGTTCTCAGCTTGTCTATCACTTGTGTAACCCATTTTCTTGAGTGTTTTATGTTCCTGTGTGAACCCTGACTGATACAATAGTGAATCAAATTTTTCAGGTGACTTAATAAATTCACATAGGGACTTTTTTTAAAAAAGATATGTCATCTTCTTGCTGAATCTATTTGATCTGAATTACTACTGAACATATACTGAAAGACAAAAAGATGACTATGTTAGCTTCCTATATCTGTAACTATCTTGCTCAATCATGAGGATCTTGGCATGCATTTTCTCTCTCTCTCTCCTTACATATCGAAAAATGTACAAATCATAAAGATACAGTTCACAAAATTTTTAGAAAGTGAACAAATCCATGTAACAAGCACTTAGATCAAGAAATAGAACATTACTAGCATCTCGTAGGGTGGAATACCAGGCACTACACCTCCCAAAGGTAATCACTATCCTGTCTTCTAAAATCATATATGAATTTTTAATGTTCACGTCTTTATATTAAAATGGAATCAGGCAGTCTGCACTCCATTGTGTCTGGCTTCCTTCACTTAATGTTATGTTTTTAGAGTACATTTATATTATTGACTGTAATAATAGTTTTTCACATTTGCTCCTTTGTAATATTTCACTGTATCATTATACCACCATATGTTTATTCATTCTCCTATTAATGGACATATTGAATTATTTCCAGTTTGAAGCCCTTAAATGGTGCTTTGAGCATATATACTTGTTTTTGCTATGTATATACCTAAGAATGCAGGTTGTATTATTAATGTTCACATTTAATGAGTATTGTCAAATAATTTACCATAATATCTTTATCCATTTTACCATTGATGGACATTTTGAGTTATTTATAGCTTGGGGTTGTTACTTTC
Source organism: Varecia variegata (assembly GCA_028533085.1). Lineage (NCBI taxonomy): Eukaryota > Metazoa > Chordata > Mammalia > Primates > Lemuridae > Varecia > Varecia variegata. Next base: position 57,202,267 of record CM052444.1, read on the forward strand.
TGCTATGAAATTCTTTTACAGGTCTTATGGTGCATATAAGTATGCTTTTTGTGTGTGTATATACCCAAGGGTGAATTGGTAGATCATAGGGTATGTGTATGTTCAATTTTAGTAAATATTATAAAATAGTTTTCTCAAGTGGTTTAAACAAAATTTACACTCTCTCCAGCAGTGTGACAATGACAATTCTGTCATATTTTTTCTAACCCTTAGTATTTTTTGTCTTTTGAATTTTAGCCTAATTTCTAGATAGCTCTCTATAGCCTCTTTCTCTCTCTCAAATAAATATGTGATTATTCATTTTTAATTTCTTATTTTGTGTGTTTCAAGGAATCTATCCATTTTATTAAAATTTTTGAGTTTATAAAATTGAGCATAATATCCTATTATCTTTTTAATATCTGTAGAATCTGCAGTGATGCACTTTTTGTTTCTAAATTTGTTACCTTGTCTCTTTCCTCTTTTCTTTTGATTAGCTTTTCTGAGTATCTGAAGGTTATTATCCTTCAGTAAACCAACTTTTAACTGATCTTTCTTATCTTATAATTTTTATTTTAATTTCTTCTATTTTTATTATTATTTCAGTTATTCTATTTTATTTGTGCTTAATTTGTTGTTGTTTTTCTAGTTTCCTAAAATGGCTATTGGATAACTGATTCTAAGCTTTTCTTCTTTTCAGATATATTAATATAGATTATAAATATTCTTATACACAAAGCTTTATTACATCCCTCAAAGTTTTATATATTTTATTTTTCAATTAAAATAATATTAAATTTATGATTTCTTTACTTATGTATTATTTAGAATTATATTGCTTAATTTGCAAATAGGGACATCCTAGTTACCTTTTTTGTTATGGACTTCTGGCTTACTACCACATAATCAGAGAATCCTTTTATTATTATTAAGGCTTCTTTATTACCTCACATTTGGTAAATTTTGCTAATGTTTTATGCACACTTGAAAATAATATATATTCTTTTATTTTAGGTGTATTTTCCATATATGTCAATTACATCAAGTTTGTTAGTTACCATTTTTTCAGATATTCTCTATACCCCTAATTTTTCATCTGTTTGTGAAAATGCATTATAATCTCACATTGTTTGTAGATTGTATATTTCTCTTTTTAATTCTCACAATTTTTGCATTATTTATCTTATATTTGTAGTTTTTGGATATAAACTAATTTAGAATTGTTATATCTTCTCTTTTACATCTACTCCTACATCTATTTTTCATATTCAATTTATTATAATTCCAATCTGATCAAGTCACCTCTTTCTGTGTCTTCCTTTCATCATAAAAATATTTTGCACATTCTTCAAAAGGCCTCCAAAGCTTGCATGCTTTTTCCTCTGCTGACGCCTATGGTTTCATATCAGTATTCCTTTCTGTTTCTGCACTTAGTCATGCAACCTTCCTTTTGCATTGCGTAATCATCAGTTTCTACTGCTGCGCATGGCCATCGTGTCTACTGCCATCTTTTACTTGTTGTACCCTTTTGACTCACCAAGCTCTTTTATTTGGGTCATTTCTTCTCATCCTCTTTATTAATAAAATATCGGAACCTCAGAGAAGACTTTCCCACCCCTGCTCCATGCAGGCCTCAAACTAGATGAGGTGTACCTTTTTTGGAATCTCATAGCTTCCTGCAGCTTTCCATTATAACACTGTCAAAGTTGTAATTTTACAAGTATAAAATTATTTAACTGTAGGTTTGGGAAAACACATGTGTTTTTGCTTACAAGCATCAATTATTTGAAATATAATAATAAAATAGCTTATTTATCATACACTTCAGATGCTATAAGTATTTTACATGTTACCTTCATTTATTTTCACTATAATCTTATACGGTAAAACATTATTAGCATCCTAGTTTTAAAGATGAGGAAACTAAGGTGTGGACAGATTTAGTAATTCTTATTATAAAATAAGAAGTGGCAGGCTAAAATATGATCCTATTGTGTTTGATTCCAGAGTTTAAACTTTAACTTAACCACAGAATGCCCCTCTCATAGAAGATCAGTAAATAAGTGAAGACTTCAGTAGTTTTTCTGACATATAACTTAGGCTCCCCCCCATCAAATACATTCACTAGTTTTAACCTATTATGTGCTAGAAAGGTATTCAATCAGAATTAGTATTTATTTTATGTTTTTCTACTTACTTTGCCTTCGTATTATCTTTCTCCCATTTGATTCTCAAACTATACTCACATTATAGTTAAGGAAGTTGGGGCTTATAGGGTCACAGTGACATCCCTACACAAATGTAGATCAGAGATAGCAGAAAGAAGGCTCACTTTCCATGCCAACTTACTTTGAATTTCACCACTCTTTCAACTCCTCTCATGACTCCTACATATAGGTCAGGAGATCTCTTATACCAAAGTACCCAGAGTGCTCGATAAAAATAGTTTCCCAAACTCCACTGTCAAAACTATTATATTAAAAACCTCTAGGATGGAAGGCTAGAAATTATACTTCTAACAATCCTCAAGTGAGTCTGCCCAATTTGGTAACCACAACTAAACCTGTCTGCCCTCAGAGTCATAAGAGGACTCTTATCTTTTTATAAATGAAGCAGACGACAAGTATTCTTAGCATCTCATAGTACTGTGTACTTTAGGCTAATATTCTATAAAAGAGAAACATGCTTTTGTGCTTCTAAACATCACTTAAAAAAATTGACAAAAATATTTTTCAGTACACTTAGAAGCTTAGGTATTTTGTATATCAAATTCCATACAATTTCATAAAGTTGTATTATTTGGACAAAAAATGTGGGTGCTTTCCTTAGTACAGTACCCATTCTTATTATGGTATTAGATTCTTATAAATTTCTGGGTAGTCAAGAAGTGTTATGGTTGAGGATGTGGAAGTTATCTCCAATCTTTTTCATTAAGACTCAAGGATGTTTGTCAGTTGGCTTTATATGCCCCCCTCCCCAAGAATGTATATAATTTTATTTTTAAGTTTTCACAAAGGAGAACTTTTAGAATATGACACTTGATTTATTTTTATTCATCAGCTCAAACAGCAGAAGATATGATTTATTGTATACTTGTTACACTCGGCCACAATTGAGAAGAGAACTAGTCCAGAATGTTGGGTCCAGGGCAGAGGACCAACAGGGACTGTTCTGGCATGAGTGAGATGAGTCTCTCGGAGGTGGTCTTGGTGATCGGATGGTGATGAAGTTTTAGATCCACTGAGAGGCAAGTTCTAGACAGTAGCATGCAGTCCAACAACTTGTACCAGTGTACTCAGGCTCTGGCATTCCATGTTTCTGTTCTTGTGGCCTTCATGTATACACAAGCAAGGAGTTTACTGGGATCTCTGACTCATCTTTCTTCTTTTGTGCTTCAGGTTGTGCGTTTTCTTCTTCTTCCGCTTGGTTGTCATGGCAGGGAGGTTTCTAGCAAGATGGTGCTAAGGCCGAGAGCAACATTTAAAAATATTCCAAGTTGTTTTCTTTGAAGTATTGTCCTTTTTTTATTGCATATATTTCATGACATTAAAATCTGCCTATAGTTTCAACATTTCACATGCATCTCTATTGGTAGTGTAATTCTGAAGCATTAAAAGACATATTCATTTTTAGAAAACAGGAACAAATCTATTTATATAATTATTTGATGAGGAAAAACATTTTTTTTATAACTTTGAGACAAAATAGTTAGCAAGTATCTAATTTTAAGTGATTTTTGAGATTCTTGACACTAAATACTGGTATAAATGAAGAAATAAGATCAGAAAGAATGTAATTTTCTATATAAAAAGTGTACAGAATATATCCATTACAGAAATGTCTTCCCACATGTCACACAAAAATATGTATATATTAAAATTTTAAGATATTAATTATCAGAAAGACACATTAAAGATTCAATACACAGTCTGTGTGCTAATATTAGCACTTGAGTATGTTATAAGATATACATTTATAGACTTCAGGAAAAAAATCAGAAGCACCATAATGAATTCATTACTCTAGTCAATATTGCATGTCTTGTATCAGGAAAGAACATTCTAACAAAGGCTTTTAAGATTTAAAATTACATATAAATGATAATTATTTTCACGGTCACGCTAATCAAGACTAGATTAGCATGATCATTAGAGTAAAATCTGGCCTGGCCGGAACAGAAAATTTTTCTAAAAGTCATCATTCGAAGCTGGGTACTTTTTTATTTTCTCTTAATTCTTTCCATCTGCCAGGTGAAGGATTGTGCTAATTGCATCCTGGAGATCATTTATTTCTGAAGTCTGAACATTACTAGTGGGTATTTTTTTTTCTTGACCCCAAGTACCTCATTTTTAGCAGAACTTGAAGGATAATAGGAAACCTTTCCCAAGGTTAGAATCAATAATAGATACAGTTAGAAAACTGATTTCTGGAGAGGTAGCTGTATCATAGATGAGGACCATTTTGCTACTTTTGTCATAGCTCTCAAGTCTTTGGAAAGAACTCTGTAAATAAAAAAATCATATAACGTACTATATTAGCTCAGGGATGAATAGCTCTTCCATGATCTGTGACCATGGACAAAATGCTGAGATTGGAATAGATGCTTTTGAAGGTTTCTTCTGACTCTGGAAAACTGTGATTCTAAAATTTACTCTCAAAGTGTACAAGTAACCCCACAATACATCTCAGAGGAAAACTTTGAGAGTAGGACTGAGCTGTAGGATCTTCCAAAAGTGATTGGGATATTGAAATAAAATGAACAACTTATTGGGCTCATATTGACTTTTATAAAATTGAAGGCCCCATTTGGGGGTTACTTCATCTGCTTCATGGGACATGGAACAACATGTTTTCCACTAGCTACTGTAGTCTATAGATTAGTCGACTGTTCCTTCCCTCCTTTCCCTATTGCACTTCTCTCACCCTTTCCTGCTATCCTTTCTCTCTCTCTTTTATTCCATTCACCAGCTGTCACTTTTTTTTTATTAATATGTTAGAAGAATATATCTTGGAATTTGAAGTTTATTTTAAAAGATAATTCTTTTATTGCAAAAGAACATGAATTATTTCTTAGTTGCAGACGTAAGTCTTGTCTCTAAATCCTTAGGACATTGCTCCTAGGACACGGTAAGTTACTGACATGTAGCATTCAATTAAGAAGGCACAAAGCACTTGCCAGTAAAAAACAATGTCATTTGTTGTTAGGTTGGATGGCAAAATGAAACTGCCTAATGCATCCAGATATACTGTGCATCTTGCTTTGGCCTGGCTCCAATGCTGCATTTCTGACAAATGCCAGATCTGCAGGATTATATTTACCTGGCATTTGGTCTATTTTCTTTTCTTCAAAATTGTAGACTTTCCAATCATACTAGGCTGATGGGAGTTTTGAAAAACTTGGCAACACTGTCTGATTCATATTTTGACTTCTTTCATTTTACTAGATGTTTTTGATCTATGCTTGGGGATTTATCAGTTTAATTAATCTAATCTCAACAGTAGCATCCATGCTAACTGCAATGATTTCTAACAATGTTTTGTTGATCCCTGTAATCACTGAATGAGAATAAAGATGCTGTAACATATGGCAACATTCCTCATCTGTGAGGCTTACATTTTGAATTTCGGATCACTCCTCTAATTCCCCCTTCCCAGTGCAATTTTAATTGCAGCTGTATTTTACCTCTCTCATAAGGTCAGTTTTACATGTTCACTCCTTGACAAGAAGAATATTTTAGAGATTCCGAAAAACCATTCTTTGTTATCATAGACTGCTTCAGAATACAGCTTTGCCTTGTAAAACTGATGATGAGGCTCATAATACTTGAAAATGACAGTGTGTGGCTGAATTTGATCCAAGGAATCTCCCCCAGAAGTTCAAGTGACCTTGTATTAAGGTGGAGAGGCTCACAGCTCAAAACATCCGTGATAACAGATGCATTTTTTTTTCACGTAACACTGCTAATATGATGTGATGTAGTACTGAAGCTCAGAAAACAAGTATAATGGTCCCCTTAAAAAGTTTCTGCCTTTTGTTAACTGTACAAGACTTCAATTATCTAGAAAAGAAAATGAATTTCACCATCTCATTTTCTTCCCCTCTTCAATAAAAAAGTGACCTTCCTCTTATGTGACCTGTTTGATGTTACTGTAGTGCTTGAAAATATCACTACTTTCTTTGCAGAGAAAAGGTCAATTACTCCCAACATTTCCCTTTCTTTAAAATGTCTTTTAGCCTTCGTTTATTCTGCAAAAGTCAAGTGGAGATTCAGTTTACCTGGTTTATTGAATTGATATTAAGACAGTCAAACATGACAATAATTAATAACCTCAATTTGTTATTTGGATCAACTTCATCTGTTTGTTAACTGTCATACATTTATGTGATTATTGTTTGTTTATGTATTTATTCTTTTACCATTTACATGAATTTTAGCAATTCTGGTTACAAACCATCTCTCACTCTTTTGTGTCCTTTTCCACTTCATTTATCAAGTTTTCATACATATGTAGGTCTGTTTCTGGGTTAGCTCTTTCAATTTAGTAGACTGTTATAGCAGTGCTGATCCCACAATTTATAATAGCTTTATAATAAATCTTCATACCTTATAAAGAAAGATTCTCCACAGTGTCCTTTAGCAATGTCTTCTTGACCCTTTGCTTTTCATATAAATATTAAAGTTAACATGCCAAGCTTCCCAAATCTTCTGTTGGGATATTAATTGGTAGTGTATTTAGTTTGATTGATATTATACTTTGGCATAATTGTGATATCTATGATATTGAGTCTTTTAATCAATGAGGATGCTACAGTTATTCATCTATTTAGATCTTCTTTTAAAATTTTCATCTTATTTATAATTTTTTTCTATAATGATCTTATTCTCTATTGCATTTGTTCCTCAGTGAATAATATAACTATTACAAATGGCATCTTTGTATTGTTATATTATTATATTTGTTGTATTGTTTATATTGTACTGAGACTTTGATATCTATATTCATAAGTGAAATTGGTCTGTAATATTTTTCTTTTATGCATATTCTGAATATGGTAACAAGATTATGCTAATCCTATCAAATGAGGGAGATACAGTTTTTTCCTACTCTCTGGAACACTTTGTATAGATCAAAATTGTTGAATCCTTAAATGTTTGGTAAAAATTGCATGTAAAACCCCTTGGGTATGGTAAGTTTTAATGACTACATCAAATTCTTTAATGGTTATCAATTTACTCAATTTCTTCTTAAATCAGTTTTGGGAAGTTATACTCTTCTAGATTATCTCTATTTGCTTAAAGTTTCACATCTACTCTCCTAAATTTGTTTATATTTGTCACAGGACATGACCATACTCATTGTGAATTTGAAATATCAAGTGAAGTATAACACAAATATACAGGTGTGGTACAGCAATCATAGCAGAAGCTCAATCCCTAAGCACTGACTTGGCTATTCCTTTAACATGATAATATAAAAGGCAGCTGATTCTTGGATTTGGGCTGCATTGGTCATATTCTGAAAGAATTAGAAAACATAGGTGAGCTGCATCCACTTGTAATCTTATCTCTCTTTTGCACTCTGTTTGCTAATTTGATATTAATAATTAATTTAAAGGCAAATTGTTATAGCTATGGGCTGTCATTCTCATTTATTTTCAAACCTAGAAATAAAATGTGTAGTTTGGCTTAAGTCAATATTATCCTTTTGCTATTATGTGTCTTTCCTCAATCCATTGTTACTTATTTCACTCTTCCTCTTTTCTTTGTCTTTCCCTCTACCAATCTTACCAAAGATTTGACTATTTTATGAGAACTTTAAAACACCATCTTCTGGCTGTATTGATTTTCTTTTGTGTAGTTTTACTTACAATTTCATTGTTTTTGCTTTTTTATTTGTTATTTTCTTTCATCCACTTCTTTGGAATCATTTAGTCTTCATTTTCTAACTTCTTGAATCAAAATTTTACCTCATTATTTTTTTTAGCCTTTTTTTTTCCTTCTAACATAAGAATTTAAAGTGTTAAATTCCTCTATTAAAAATTTAGTAGTTGTATGCGGAAATTTAACTATTTCATTATTATCAGATTCTAAGTATTTTGATCTCTATAATTATTTCTTCTATGATTTGGAAGTCATTAAACATTTGTTTTCTAAATTTCCTGAGATTCTATTTTAATCTGTTTTTATTTTTTGAAGTAATTCCATGTTGTCAGAGATAATGTTCTATGTGAAACCATTTTTGAAAATTTATTTCAATTTTCTTTAAGGTTTGATGCATTGTTTGTGTTTGTGTATGTATGTACATACTATATTTAAGTTATACTGTGTCAGGAAAATGTTCATGCTTCTAGTTCACACTATTTTGGGAAACTGCTCTCAAAATTTAATTGATAATATGAGGATAACAACATTTTTTTCATTGGAGGAATGATTTATTTTGTATTTGCTAGAATTATTTTGGGATACATGCTGTTTTCATGGGAGAACAAAAAAGGACATTCAAAATGAAATCTGGACATTTGCTTAGTAATTTTAGCTGATTTAAGCCTTACACTTTATCTTTAAACATTGAAATAAATATGAGAGAAAAATTTGCAAAAGAAGGTTAAAATCTGTAGGTAAGTGACAGAGAACAGAAAGTTCACTAATTTTGATCAACACAAGATATTTATGGAGGGTGAAGAATATGTTTCTAGGTTTAGTTGCCAAGGTAAACAACATGACTTGACAGAAAATAAAATTCCCAATCTTTAAAAAACATGTACAGTAACCAAACATATTGAATTCTAACAATATATTTTGTTGTCAAAGAGTTCTAATCAAAAGTAGAAATAAATGAAATGCATGCTAAAATCTATTCTAAAGACAAACTCTAGGGGAAGATTTGCTCATCAGTTTGCAAGTCTTCCCTTTCTCTTTCTTCCCTCTCATCCTTGTGAGTTAGCTCTCAACTGAAGTTCTGTAAGAAAAAACAAATGATTCCCCTGTTTGAACTTGAATATCTTTTCATGCCGTGGTTCACACAGGGTTCATACATGACGCTGAGGCAAGTAGAGGATTGGAAACAGCAGAGGCCCACCTTATACCTGAGACAGTGCCACTGCCTCCATTTTCAGTCTTTACCATCACTAACAGCTCAATGTTAGGTAGCTCAGAGTTTTTCCCAAAACCTTGTGTCCTGGATAATTTCTAATTATTCCAAATTTTCAGCATTTTTAGATGAGCAAATAAAATATGAACCAATCCATCAATTCTCAAATAAACAAAATGAAAATAATGTTAATCTGCACTTAAATGCAAAGCCATGAGTTATAAACTAGGTGCAGTACCAGAATATTTCAACTCTCTTGGTTGAAGAAATATTTATTTTGGGTCTCCAGGAGAGATGATGCCTTATAAGGCTTTCAATAGGAAGATAGAACAAGGAGCTAATTCTACTTATACATTTTTAATGATGGAGACTTAAGCCTATAGAGTGAATTCAAGGAAGGATCAAAGGGACCTATTCAAATAATTATTTTTGATATATGTTACTCCCAATATGTCAGGCACTAAGTAAGTACTTTACATTTATTATCTCACTTAATAATTTTCTTTTTTTATTAATGCATAAGATTTGTACATATTTATGGAGTACATGTGATATTTTGATACATGTGTACAGTGTGTAATGAACAAATTAGGGTAATTAGGATATCCATCACCTCAAATATTTATCATTTCTTGGTGTTGTGAACATTTCAAATCTTCTCTTTTAGCTATTTTGAAATATAATAAATTCTTATTAACTATCATCACCTGACTGTGCTATTGGACATTACAACTTATTCCTTCTATCTAACTGTATTTTTGTACCCATTAACCAGTCTGTCATCTTCCCTTCTCCCTACCCTTCCAAGTCTCTGGTAACCATCATTCTACCTCCATAAAGCCAACATTTGTAACTCCCACATATGACTGAGAATATGCAATATTTGTTGTCCTGTGCCTGGCTTATTTAACTTAATATAATAACCTCTAGTTCCATTCATGTTGCTGCAAATGACAAGATTTCATTCTTTTTAGGGCTGAATAATATTCCATTGTGCATGTATAACACATTTTCTTTATCTGTTAATCCACTGATGGACACTTACTTTGATTCTGTAACTTGGCTATTGGGACTAGTGTTGCAATAAACATTGGAGTGCAAATATCTCTTCGATATATTCATTTTCTTTCTTTCAGATATACACCCAGTAGTGGAATTGCTGGATCACATGATAGTATGATTTTTAGTTTTTTGAGGAACTTCCATACTTTTTTCCATAATGACTGTACTATTTTACATTCCCATCAACAGTGAACAAAGGTTCCCCTTTCTCCACATTCTCTCCAGCATCCTTTATTCCCTGTGTTTTTGAGAAAAGCCATTTTAACTGGGGTGAGATGATATCTTATTGTGATTTTGATTTGCATTTCTCTGATGATTAGTGATAATGACCATTTTTATATGCCTGTTGTCCTTTTGTATGTTATCTTTTGATAAATGCCTATTCAGATCATTTGCTCATTTTTAAATCAGATTTTATTTTTTGTTATTGTGTTGAGTTCCTTATATGTCCTGGTTATCAATCCATTGACAGATAGATAGTTTGCAAATACTTTCTCCTATTCTGTAGGTTGTCTCTTTATTTGATTGATTGTTTCCTTTGCTGTGAAGAAGCTTTTTAGCTTGTTGATCCCATTTGTCTATTTTTGCTTTGCGTGCCCGTGCTTTTGATACCTTAACCTCAAAAATATTTTCACAGACCAATGTCTTCAAGCATTTCCCTATTGTCCCCTTTCAGTAGTTTCATAGTTTCAGGTCATACCTTTAAGTCTTAAATTCATTTTTATTCCATTTTTATATGTGGTGAGATAGTGATGTAGTGTATTTTTTTAAATTTTTTTATTTCAGCATATTACAGGGGTACAAATGCTTAGGTTATGTATATTGCTTAGCCCCTCCCGAGTCAGAGCTTCAAGCCTGTCCATCCCCCAGACGGTGCACATCGCAGCCATTAGGTGCGTATATACCCATCCCTTCCTCCCCCCTCCCATCTGCCTGACACCTATTGAATGTTACTACTATATGTGCACTTAAGTGTTGATCAGTTAATACCAATTTGATGGTGAGTATATATGGTGCTTGTTTTTCTATTCTTGTGATACTTCACTTAGTAGAATGGGTTTCAGCTCTATCCGGGATAATACAAGAGGTGCTATGTCACCATTATTTTTTGTGACTGAGTAGAACTCCATGGTATCCATATACCACATTTTATTAATCCACTCCCGTATTGATGGGCACTTGGGTTGTTTCCACATCTTTGCAATTGTGAATTGTACTGCTATAAACATTCTAGTGCAGATGTCCTTTTATAGTATGTCTTTTGTTCTTTTGCGTAAATGCCCAGTAATGAGATTGGTTGGATCAAATGATAGATCTACTTGTAGCTCTTTGAGGTGTCTCCATATTACTTTCCACAGAGGTTGTACTAGTTTGCAGTCCCACCAGCAGTGTATGAGTGTTCCTATCTCTCCGCATCCATGCATTTATTGTTTTGGGACTTTCTGTTAGAGGCCATTCTCACTGGAGATAAGTGATATCTCATTTTGGTTTTGATTTGCATTTCCCTGATGATTAGAGATGTTGAGCATTTTTTCGTATGTTTGTTGGTCATTAGCCTGTCTTCTTTTGAAAAGTTTCTATTCATATCCTTTGCCTACTTTTTGGTAGCATTGTTTGATTTTTTTCTTGTTGATTTTCCTGAATTCTATATAGATTCTAGTTATCACCCCTTTATTGGATATGTAACATGAGAACATTTTTTTCCCATTCTGTAGGTTGTTTGCTCTCGTGATAGTTTCCTTGGCTGTGCAGAAGCTTTTTAATTTGATCAAGTCTCATTTATTTATTTTTGTTGTTTCTGTGATTGCCTTTGGTGTCTTCTTCATAATTTCTTTGCCCAGGCCAATGTCTATATGAATTTTTCCAACATTTTCTTCTAGAATTCTTATAGTTTCATGCCTTAGGTTTCAGTCTATCATGCATTATGAGTCGATTTTTGTGGGAGGTGAGAGGTGCGGATCCTGTTTCAGTCTTCTACATGTGGTTATCCAATTTTCCCAGCACCATTTATTGAATAAGGATTCTTTTCCCCGGTGTATGTTTTTATCTGCTTTGTCAAAGATTAGATGGCTATATGAGGATGGTTTTATGATATGATCTTATATCTGGAAAACCCCAAAGATTCTGCCATGAGACTACTGGAATTCATAAACAAATTCATCAAAGTCTCAGGTTACAAAATCAATGCACGGAAATCAGTAGCATTCCTATATCCCAACAATAGTCAAACGGAGAACCAAATCAAAGACTCAATACCCTTCACAATAGCAGCTAAGAAAATAAAATACTTAGGAATATATTTAACTGAGGAGGTAAAAGACCTCTACAGGGAGAACTATGAAACACTGAGGAAAGAAATAGCAGAGGACGTAAACAGGTGGAAAATCGTACCATGCTCATGGGTCAGCAAAATCAACGTTGTTAAAATATTTATACTACCCATAGTGATCTACAGATTCAATGCAATCCCTATTAAAATACTAACATCATTTTTCACAGATCTAGAAAAAATAATTTTACATTTCATACAGAACCAGAGAAGACCCTGTATAGGAAAAGCAATCTTAAGCAAAAAGAACAAATTGGGAGGCATCAGTTTACCAGACTTCAAGCTATACTACAAGGCTATAGTAACTAAAACAGCATGGTATTGGCATAAGAACAGAGACATAGAGCAATGGAACAGAACTGGGATATAGTTTCATTCTTCTTCAAGTGAATATCTAGTATTCCCAGCACCATTTATTGAAAAGACTGTCATTTCATTTCTTCACTATATGTTCTTGGTGCCTTTGTTGAAAATGAGTTAACTGTAAATGTATGGATTTATTTCTGGTTCTTTATTCTGTTTCATTGGTCAATGTATCTGTTTTTCTGCCAGTGCCATGACATTTTTGTTACTATAGATTTGCAGTATATTTTGAAGTTAGGTAGGGCTATTACTTCAGCTTTGTTCTTTTTGTTCAGGATTTCTTTTGCTATCTGGGTTCTTTTGTGGTTTGAAACAAATTTTAGGACTGTTTTTTCTATATCTGTGAAGAATGTTATTGGTATTTTGATAGGGATTCCATCGAATCTGTTGATTGCTTTGTGTGCTGGGGACATTTTTACAATATTAATTTTTCTAATCCATGAGCATGGAATATCTTTCTATTTATTGTTGTCCTCTTCCATTTCCTTTATCAATCAGTGTTTTATAGTTTTCATTGTAGAGATCTTTCACTTCTTTGGTTAAATTTATTCCTAAGTATTTTATTTTTTATTACTATTATAAATGAGATTGCTTTCTTAATTTCTTTTTCAGATTGTTCACTGTATATAGAAATGCTACTGATTTTTGTATATTGATTTTGTGTCCTGCAACTTTTCTAAATTCATTTATAAGTTCTACCAGTGTTTTGGTGGAGTCTTTAGGTTTTTCTAAGTAAAAGATCAAGTCATATGCAAACAAGTATAATTTGCCTTCTTCCCTTCCAATTTGGATGCCTTTTATTTTTGTCTGTTGCCTAATTGCTCTGGCTAGTACCTCCAATGTTGAATAGGAGTGGTGACAGTGGGCATGGTTGTCTTTTCCAGATCTTAGAGCAAAGGCTTTCAATTTTTCCTCATTTGGTATATTAGCTGTGGGTTTACCATATGCAGCCATTATTGTGTTGAGGTATGCTTCTTCTATATCCTGTTTACTGAGAATTTTTATCATGAAGGGAAGTTGAATTTTATTGAGTGCTTTTTTTTTTAGCATCTTTTAAAATGATCATATGGTTTTTGTTCTTGATTTTCTTAATGTATGTATCACATTTATTGACTTGCATATGTTGAACTATCTTTGCTTCCCTGGGATAAATTACATTTGATCATGATAAATGACCTTTTTAATGTATTCCTAAATTCAGTTTAATAGTATTTTGTTGAGGATTTTTGCATCTATGTCCATTAGAGATAGTGGCCTGTAGTTGTTTTGTTGTTGTTATGTCCTTATCTGGTTTTGGTGTCAAGGTAATGCTGGCCTTTTAGAATAAGTTTGAAAAATACATTCTCTTCATTTGTTGGAATAGTTTGAATAGAATTGGTATTTTTTTTAATGTTTGGTAGAATTCAGCAGTTAAGTCATCAGATCTTAAACTTTTCTTTGATAGGAGACCTTTTATTACAGCTTAGAGGTTGTTACTCATTATTTGTTTGAGGAGGTTTTCTATGTTTTTATGTTTCAAGGTATTATTTGTCCAGGAATTTATCCATTTCTTCTAGGTTTTCCAATTTGTTGATGTCTAGTTGTTTATACTAGTCTCTCATAATCATTTGTACTTCTTTAGTGTCAGTTATAATGTCTCCTTTTTCATCTATGAACTTATTTATTTGAGTCCTTTCTCTTTTTTCTTAGTCTAGCTAAAGGTTTGTCAATTTTGTTTATCTTTTCAAAAGACAATTTTTTATTTTTTTGATATTTTTATTATTTTAACTATTTCATTTATTTCTGCTCTGATTTTTTTATTTCTTTCTACTAGTTTGGTTTTCTCTTTTTTTTTTGTTTTGTTTTGTTTCTTGAAGTGCATCATTAGATTGTTTATTTGAAGTCTTTCTACTTTTTTAATGTAGGCATTTATTGCTACAAACTTCCTATTAGGACTGGTTTTGGTATGTTGTGTTTCCATTTTCATTTGTCTTAGGAATTTTTTTTTAATTTTCTTCTTAACTTCTTAATTGACCATTTGTTGTTCAGGAGCATGTTGTTTAATTTCCATGAATTTGTATAGTTTTCAACTTTCCTTCTGTTATTAATTTCTACTTTTATTACATTGTGATAAGAAAAGATACATATGATTTTGATTTTTAAAAATTTATTAAGATTTGTTTTGTGACTGAACATATAGTCTATCCTAGATAATCTTTCATATTCTGCAACTGTTAGGTGGACTGTTCTGTAAATGATCGTTAGATCCATTAGGATGTTTCTTTCTTGATTTCCTATCTGGATTATATGTCGATTGCTGAAAGTGGGGTGTTGAATTCACTTACTATTATTGTAGTGAAGTCAATCTTTCCCTTTAGGTCTATTAATATTTGTTTTATCTATTTGGGTACTCTGGTGTTAGGTGCATATATATTTACAATTATTATATTATTTTGCTTTATTGACCTCTTTATCATTATATACTGGCCTTCTTTATCTTTTTTTTTTTTTTTAACCATTCTTGAACTAAACTTTATTTTATGCAAATATAGCTATTCCTGTACTTTTTTGGTTTTCACTTGCATGGAATATAGTTTCCAACTCTTCCCTTTCAGTCCCTGTCTTTATAGGTTGAGTCAATTTCTTGTAGACAGTGTATAATTGGGTCTTGTTTTTTTTTAATTTTATAGATTAAGCCCCTCGATGTCTTTTATTTGGAGAATTTAATCCATTTATAGCAAGGTTATTATTGATAGGTAAATGTTTATACTATCATTTTTTTACCTGTTATCTAGTTGTCTTATAGATCATATTTCCCTGAATTTTCACAGTCTTTGTGCTTTTACATTGATACCTACACATTTGAGAAAACAACCATCTCTTCCAGTTTTTGCAGCAGGTGTTCTTTGGTGGTGTTAAACCTTTATTTCTTAGTATCAGAACTTAAATGCTGGCTTATTGTTTCTTTCCATTCTGATATGGACTTAGTGAGCACCAGAACTAAAATACTACACCATAACTAACTGGTTGCCCTGCTATTGTTTTGCAGTGTGGGGAAAACATGTAGTGAACACTGGAGCTCAAACATTGCCCCAGAACTATATTGCTGTCCTGCCATTGTTTCCCAGTCTGAGAAAAGCATAAGCAAACACCAGAAGTTAATCCTAACCTTTGGTTGATTCCAGGCCAGGAAGCTTCATGTAAGAAGCTAAGATTTATGAATAAAAATCCAGGTAGGGATTCAAGACTTCCCACAGATGGTGCCTCCTGTGGCATTTATGGTGCTGGCCAGTCTCTTCAATTTGATATCCCACTATTCGGAACACTTAGTGGCATACATGATATGCATGCTGGTTGCTGTGATCAATGCCTCATTCTTTGTTTCCTATTTACCCCAGGCGGTTCAGCCCTTTTAGCATTTCCAACAGCTCCTGTGGAATGGGAATAGAGGGGGCTTCCTGTGAAGATTCCCAAACTGGTGAGGAGATCTCATGTCTCACCTTGGCAACTGTGGGTCTAGAGAAATTCTCTGTGAATGGCATTATGCTGGCTTTAAGAAGGTGTGGTTCAGTCTAAATTGATCGTTTCTCTTACCAGTTGTGACTTCTCTCATTTCTGTAGGCCCAAGGGTTTCCTCTGCTTCACCTTCAAGTTCTGGTCTATTCAGGGTGGTATTCTTGTCTTTGAATTTCTAGTTGTTTTTTTGTTGGGGAATTGATACCTGAGGATCTTCTATTCTGCCATCTTGCTGATGTCACTTGCATTTAATCTTTATAACATCTATGAAGTAGATACTACTATCCTGTCTATTTTACAGATCACGAAACTGAGGAATAGCAAAGAAAGAGTTTTGTTCAAGGTTGTACATCTAATATATGTGGTGGAACCAAGACACTGACCAAAGCAATATGACTCCTAAGCCTTCTTGGTCTTATGTTATATAATAAGAACTAGTCATATCATGGCTGATGAAGATAAATTTCTCTTGTGTAATCCATAGTTCACGCAGTTGAATTCAGCTTCCTGAAAAAACTTGGTGACAAATATCTGCCACACCAATCTTCACCCACACTTAGGTAAAATATTTAACTCAGGGACATACAATGGGATAAAAATGAAATTTTCTATTTTGTCCTGAATCTATAAAAGTTTGCAAATGGGAAAATATGTAAATAAAATCTATTTCAAATGCAATAAGCTTAATTTATAGTGAGGTGTATTTTTTTCTTGAATGTTGAATAAGTCCTCAGTCTTTCCTTCAAAGTTTTCCATAAGATTTGTTTCCTGATGCAGACATGACCAATCTGTTCTCTAAAATCATTCCTCTCTTCACAAGTTGGTGTTAAAAGCAACTGGTGAGCAAATTTTCAACACCTATCTCTGGAAATCATGGCTATTCTACGTACATAAATTCCATCTAGAGCAGAGACCTGCTAAAGCTAATATACTGATTACAAATTGGCTGTCAGAACTGACAGTCTATATATTCACATTGAAGCTCTATAATGCTTGATAGAAAACCACAGTAATAACCATCATTTTACTTTATGTTAGATACAAAATATCTGCTATCTTAGGAAAAATGGACAGTGTTATTTATACTTGTCTGATGAATTAGTACTTTACTTATCTGCAGGGTTTTCTTTTTTTATGAAAATAGATAGACCTGAACACATGATGTCAAAAAGAGTTCTGCTCTTTTAGTCGTTTCTGAGTTCCCAGTACCTCCTTCAAAACATACATAGCTCTACCTTTCTGTCATATGTTTATTTTTCTAAACTTTGAAAAGTTAAAGAAAAAAAAGGCCAAGTGCAGTTTAAGTACACATGGCACAGGCACTTGTAGAAAATCTGTGGTTGCTTGGCAACCAGAGGGTGCCTATTTGGAGAGCTCAGAGAGGTACACAATGTGACTTCAGAATGGATGAAGGGCAGCAGGAGGCACTGAGTCAACTGAACATGGAAAAATATTCAAATAATATTCATCTCTGTTTGCGATTATTCCTGAACAATAATAATATTGCTGTTCAGCTCTCCTCTGCACATATAATAAGGAACAAGAAGGTTTCAGAGGCGATATAATCTTAGGTTTTAGATTTTACTGCTACAAATATGACTTGTGTAGTCAGGGTGCTGCGGTAACTACTGAAATGGCACGTTAATAACCAGAGTAGTTATCAGTGCCTCCTTGGTCAATTGACATGTCAGTTAAAGAGATTGGATTTTGAAAAGTTTCACCATCCCTAATAAAGATCAGCAATCATTAAAATTAACCACATGCTGATTTAATCAACATATAGCTTTGTTAATTACTTGTTCTTTCTTCATGTCCATCTGTTTTTAAGATTTTAGTGAACCTGTACCAGATGTTCATGTAAATATAATGAGCTGGTTGCCATGTAAATATACATTTTCAAGTTTGCTGTGTAACAGTCTTTTAATTTATGCATGCTGTTGTCTGTCTTTTGTCTTTAGTGGTTCAAATACAAAACTGATAACTTTGTTAAAAGCTGCAATAGAGCACTGTTTCTACTTATCTCTCTTTGTGTGTGTGTGTGTGTGTGTGTGTGTGTGTGTGTGTGTTGGTTGCTATTTATTGCATATTGTACTGGGTGTTTACATCCTTAAAATATAGCAAAGCATTTGTCAGGGTATTCTAGGAATGGCAGAACTATTCCATCTCAGTTGAATAGTATAAAAAATAGCTATCAAATTCACAGTAAATATGATCCATTCACAATAAATGATAAAACAACAAAGTGATTCATGCATGTAGATGCTTTAGCTTTGCAACTCTGACTACCATCCCAGTCTCTAGTCTATCTAGAAAACTCCCTTGACTAATTAGGGGCTGACACATGGCATTTTCACGTTTTTACATAAGGGATTGCTGGAATTGATCAAACTAAAGACTGATGGAATTGGTCAGTAGAAAGATTGTTAAGAATCAAATTAAGGAAAATTTGAGCCTTTTGAAGAAGAAAGTGCATTTTAAAATACTACCCTGTACAATAGTCTTAAAAGAGTGTTTCAGTAACTAACCATTTTAAAGCAACTAAAATGTTTGAACCCAGCTGGTTACAGATATAGCAATCAAGTGGAATCTAAATCACAATGTAACATTGAAAAAGAAAACAATTTAAAGAGCTTCAGATCAAAGATAAATTGTAAATGAATACTAATTCATTAGACTGATCACATTTTACCTGAACTTAAGAGTTTGGTAAATTAAATTCACCAACAAATTTAATGGCAGAATATTTTTTGGATAATCAAAGAGAATAGACCTGTGAAATGAAAAAAAAAAACAATTTGAATAAAATTTAAAGAGAAAAATAAATTATACTATGTGATAAGAGGGAAACTATCCCTTTGTGGCATCATAGAAAGGAACAATTTCTATCATTCTGAGTTTCTTGCCAGTATCTCTAAAGCAAACTATAAATTGGAACACTCAGAATTATGGGTGAGAATTTGATTACACAGACTTAGGAAGAGGGGATTGAAAAATCTTTAATAAATATGTGCTTACATATTTTTCACTATTTTATTAGACCTTCACTTTCTTTATTTAATTTTAAATGGGTAGTATATTCACATGGTTCTAAAAATATGTAAAAAATATATGTAGTATAAATTCTCTCATCATGTTTCTTTTTCATCCCATCTGCCCAGTTCCCAGCAAACTCTCACATGTAACCACTGTTCTTAAGTATCTTAGCTATTATGCTCCTATCTTCCCAGAGTACTGCTATGCATATAACAAACAAATTTGAATATGTGTGTGTGTGTGTGTGTGTATGTGTGTATACATATGTGTGTATATATATCCTATGGCCCTCAAAGATGTCCACACTCTAATCCCTGGACCCTGTAAGTATATTATATTACACGGCCAAAGAGACTTTGAGGATAGAATTAAGGATACAAACTTTTAAAAAAGGAGTTTATCCCGAACTATTCTGCTGGTCCAATATAATTACATGGGCTGTTAGAAACAAAAGAAGAAGGCAAAAGAGCCAGTCAGAGAGATGTGACCAGGTAAAAGGCAGCAGGAATTCAAAACATGACAAGGATTTGATCTACCATTGCTATCTTTGAATATAGAGAAAGTGAGCCACAAAGCAAGAAATCCAACAGGCTCTTGAAGCTGGGAATGGCCCTGAGAAGACAACAAGGAAACAGTTCTATAAACACAAGGAAATTAATTCTGCCAACAACCTGAATAAGTAAGAAAAAATTCTCCTTTAGAGCGCCCCCCCCCAAAAAAAACGAGACCTCCTGATATGTTGATTTTAGCCTAATGAGAATTATGTCTGACCTATAACACTGTGATATATAAAATTGTGTTGTATTAAACTACTAAAATTTATGATAATTAGTTATGGTAACCATAGAAAACTAATCACCTCCCCAACTTTCTTGCACAAACATAACATGCTATAATAGTGGTCTGTACCTTGTTTTTTTTCACTTAAAAATATATCTTAAAGATCTTCCTATGTCAGTACATAGCATCCTTATTTTATTTTTTTCTTATTTAATATCTTAATAGAATTTCATTTTGGTACTACCTTACTTTGCTTAACTAGCTATAGTTTGATGGATATTGATATTGTTTACAAACTTTTACTATCACAGATAATGCTGCAATAGATAACATGATATGTGCATAGAGTATCTATAAGGTAAGTTCCTAGAGATAGAATAACAGAGAGTACATATAGTTATAATTTTGATATATATTCACAAATTACACTGGATAGGGATTGTGCCAATCTGAACTCTCACCAATGATGTATGAAAATGCTAGTTTGTAAAACTTAGTTTTGCCAATATAGAAATTGAATAAGGGTCTCATGCATTTTACATTTGAATTTCTCATAATCAGTGAAGTTATATCAAGTTTATTCTGCTTTGAGTTACAACTTATATGGTCATCCTAATTATATATTCTCTACCATTGTCTTTATTTCTTCCCTCTACTTCCTCTCTTATAATTTTTGGAAGACCACAGCTGATTTTGGTAGCCCATTTAGGGTTACTTTGGAAGATATAGATTATATATCTCTCTCAGTTTCATGAAAAATGGAAGTTATAGTGTTTCGCTTGGTTCTATTTCATGGTGATCTCCTTATCTTGCATTTATTTTGCTTTTATAACATTTGGAGAACATTTATAACATTTGCAGAAGAAAGGGAAAGATACTAATTGTCAATTACGATAGGCAGCCTCTAATATGGCCCCTGTGTCCACTGCCTTTTGTTATTCTTGCCCTTGTGTAATCCCCTACTCTTGAGTGTGATCTGGCTTTACTTGCTTTTAACAAAGAAAATGCTGAAGAAATGATGGGATGTCATTTCCAAGTGATTATGTTACGTGAAATTATTGCTCTGTCTTCAGTGTATGCTTTCTCTCTCATTCCTTCTCTTTCTCAGGTACATATCAAGGCTCTTGGCTCCCTAAAATTTTTCTGAAAAATCACTGACATGAGGCAGATTGATTAGTAAGAGAAAAGGCATACAAATTTATTTAACATGCATGCACAGGAGCCTTCAGAATGAAGACCCAAAGATACAAGGGAAACTGTCCAATTTTATGCTTAGATTCAACAAAGTATGCACAGCTGTATAAAAATATAATTGGACAAAAAAGGAATTATTTAATGTTAATAGACTGTGTGGTGAAATCCAGCAAGGCTTGTCTGTTTAGATTCTTCTTGGCCTCTCTGAGCATATATTTCTTTCTCTTTGATGTGAGGCAGGGCCTTCACTGGAATGGGGGTCTTAAGACCTACAGTCAAACAAAATAGGTCAGATAATCTCTTTATGGATAGTGCTTTTAACCTAGTAGACATTAAAAATTTATTTTTGAATAATCTGTTAGGTTATTCATTAACCAGGCCTCTTTGGAGAAGTATAGTAAATAAAAACAGGGTATTGTCCAATTTTCACCCTAGGACTACAAAGATTTTGTTTGTTTGTTTGTTTGTTTGTTTGTTTGTTTATTTATTTATTTATGATAGGGTCTCACTCTGTCACCCAGACTAGAGTGCAGTGGCTTCATCGTAGCTCACTATAACCTCGAACTCCTGGGTTCGAGAGATCCTCCCATGTCAGCCTCCTGAGTAGCTGGTATTACAGGCATGAGCCACCACACCCAACTAATTTTTTATTGTTTTTTGAAGAGACAGGGCCTTACTATGATTCTCAGGCTGGTCTTGAACTCCTGGCTCATGTAGTCCTCCTGCCTCAGCTTCCCAAAGTGGTAGGATTATAGGAATGAGCCACCGTGTTTAGTTGAGACTTAGATTATTGAGAGCAAAATGGAAATATAGCATCCTAAGAGTATGAATGAACTGAATGTCACCCTTAAGAGGTTTTGGAGATGAAGCCAATAAAGCACAATACAGAGTCTTGTATGAGAGATTTCGATTTGAGAGAGGGCAGAGCAGTTAATATTTTATTGCTTATCTTCTGGCTTTCGTGTCAAAACTGGTAAGTATACACTAAGAATTTTGGTGACAATATACGAAGTGTTAATGTAAAGTACCTAACTTCTGACTCAATTCAACTTTAAACAGATTTTAAATTGGCCTTTCATTTTAATTTGATTATCTTCTTTGAAATTCTTTTCATTTATTCCTGACAATCACCCTTTAAAGAATTGCCTAGCTTAATTATTAAAACAGTAAGAACATGAATAATGATATAAAAAAGAACAAGAAGGACAAAAATAACAACAAAACAATGCCCTTAAAAGAGACCAGGGTAAAGAAACAAACTTCAATACAACAGGATAAGAGAAGTTATACTGGTTTATTTTTCCTATGGTTATTACAAAACGTTAGAGTATATATTTTCACAAATACACTTTTACTGAAGAATTAGCTTGATGAATTATGCCAATCCATCTTGGTGGTAGAGTCAACATAGCAGAAAGTCAAGATGGTGGTGGGCTTTGCTTTCAATAAGAAGTTTATCTTATGGAAGAAAGTGAAGGGAAACAGATCTCTGGAACTTCTAGTCTTCTCATATCGTCTTCAATGAAAAAAGACAGAATTCTAAAAATTGAAAGACTTTATTTACTTTATCTTAGTTCTTTAAAGCACCTGATTTGATATGGCTTTAGGAAAGTTTAATTGAATCATTTGGTTAATAGCATATTTGTCTTGTTTTCATATTTAAAATCTTAGGTTTTCTGAATGTTTTCCTCCTATTAGGGAGAAAGGTGTAAATCATTAACTCATATCTAAACTCTTAGACCATATATTTTTTTTTTCAAAAAACTTATTTTATTCTACTTCATTTTATGTTGAGTTGAGCTGGCCAAAAATGAAGCAGCAACCTAGTAACACATCAATGTTAATTTCTGGTCATGTTCATAGTAAACATAGAGATTCATTTTTGATTTTATTTTCAGTTCATGTTGTAAGGAGGGAGTGCTTTGCGTGCAATTTGCCCATCTGTAGAGCTAGCAAGTAATCCTTAATTAGTCAAATCTCTGTGTGTAACTATTGAGCGTGACAAGCTCACATGGGGGAAGCAGGCATCTATTTACCTGATAAGAAAACACAGAAAGATGAAATCAAATCCTAAACAAACAAGAATTATTCTTTTAAAATTCAATTTATCATATTGGCATCCCCAAGAAAAAGTTACTTTTTTAAACTTATCTAACCAATAATAAGAACACAACTTGTTATGCCAAGATCCACGGTCTTTTCTCCAGCTGTTTGATAACTGATGAACAAGCACAATAATGGAACTTGCACAAATCAATGAACAAGATAGGCTGATTCTGACATCCTAGCAAAGAGTTTAGAAGTATATGAGTTGACATTATGCTGAGAGATCACTTCAAAATAATGAAAGTCATGAATTTTCTTTGCTGCTAGAAATGTTAAGGCAAGCCTGCCTGTACTACTGTTTTCTGTGTAAACACTAGTTTTAATATTTGAATGTCCATATATGGTGCACTACCTTTATCCAAAATGTGTTAAGCTAGGATTTGTTCCAGAAGACTTAGAGATATTTCTGCAGTACCCATCTTAAAGATACTATGAATTGTAGGATTTCCTGAGGCTACAGCAGTAATCTGCTGGAAGTCAGTAATCATCAGGAAAATATGACTGCCACACCTATTATTTAGAGGCTGGTATGAGAATGTTATTCTATTTAAGTTTAGGATTACCTTTAGTCTTTACTGATCTGTGTTTTTATTTCCGTTTGACAACTCTGCCTTTGGTTATTCATCTTAAGACTTATTTAGCTGCAAGAAATGGCCAGAAGAAAATCCCAACAGCTATAGTTGACCTTTCATGCTCTTTGTCAATTATAATTGTTCCTGAATATGGTGCTCACTCTGTAATTTCATATTAGAGAATAAAACTAGATAATGTAGACCAGGGGTCAAAAACTGATGACTGAAGGAGATTTATCTATTGGAGTGTTTAATATATATATTTTTAATTTTAATACTTTTACAAAGGGCATGCCACCTCCTATTCATAACAGTGCCCACTGTTCTGGATCTTACATTTGAATTTTATGTCTGGCATCTGAAGTTACTTGAATTTGCTGTCTGTTCATTAGACAAATGGAAACTGAAGCTTATATGTGATATTTATAATGTTCACCAATTAAAATAATACATGCACAACTTGCAGGGTCTTTCCAGCCTTAAATAGAACTGAGTTTATTTTGGGGACATGTCTGCACTTGTAATTCTATACAAAGGCAAGTCCTTAGAAGGTGTGACAGATGTCAAAGGAAGTGACACTTGGGTTCCCTATCTTGTACTTTTCCTCCTTAACTTCAACTTTGTTTTGTTTTCCTTCATAAAGTTACGTGGGCTAGAAAAAGAAAATGTATCAGTGATAACAGAATTTATATTAGTATCCCAAATCTTATTTTCTATTTCCTAACTTTTACTCCCTTATTTAGTAGTAGGTACTATGAGTACAGATTGGGTATGCTAATTTTTTAAGTAGTATCATTCACTGAAATTTATCCACTAACTTTCAGCTTCTACCAGTAGGATTGCAGGTATTTAGTATTTTCAATTATATATTCATTTGTGATTTTAGTGCAGTAAGAGGGACCTTGGGGTCAGCTTCAATCATAGCCATTTTAGTAATGGTAAATTATCTGGAATTGAAAAATTAAATACTAATCATAAATAATATTGGATTGCATCTGAAGCAGCTTTCTTTGATTATCTATATATAGCTGTATCTTAACATTATCTAGTAATCTGTGCTTGCATTTTATTAACATTTATTCTGAATAAATTCTTCCCTCAAATATGAATTTGTTGAGTCCTAGGAAAGGTTCCATTTTTTTGCTGTCACATTGAGATGAAGCCTACTGTGATGAATTATTAGGACAATGAAAATTAAGCAAGAGTGAAGGCTGTAATTTGAGAAGGAAATAAATCTGCAACTTGCAGAAAGAATTGTAGCTTGGAAGATTTATTCTCTCTTTTAAAGTCGCCTGTCACAATATGGTAACAGTAGACATCAGGAATTGAAAGATGACTTCAAAATCTCCTCACTGACAACATTTCTAAGTGGCCAACTTTTCAAGTGTCATTGTGGGGGGCCTTTGTGCCTATCTTTTATCTTTGCCATGATTTGAAAGAGCCACTTGTAGTAATTACAACTGTGAAGGTAGGAATGGGCTGTTTTGCAAGCCATATGACTACACAGTTAGGAAATATCAGTGGAATAAACACCACACACGCTATTGTAAGCTGCCGTTGGCATATAGAGCAATCATGGGCAATGATGGAAGAAATTCCAGTTTCCCAATGTATCCATATCAGACCAATTGGGCTCAACTTTTACATAATAAAGTTCTGAGTTGTTTTTCACTTGCCATGGACCCCCAGGTTGGAGGTAACCTGAGCATGTCCAGATAAATTAAGCCTGCAGCCATGGGAGGAACCTAAGTGCTTGGACTGAGGAGCAGGGGTTGAATTAAGAAGCAGACACCACATGGCAGGATCCAGGATCCAATCAGATCCAGCCCTGGCATGGTCCAGTAAGAGCATGCCTGCTGGACCATCCCTTTGCAAGATCCAATGAGATCACGCCTCATTACCCTATGCTTGTAAAACCTGACCCCACTTCCCCCTCAGGGAGGCCGATTTGAGCATTGCCTTTGGTCTCCTTGCCAATTGACTTGCAATAAACCTGTACTTTTCTCTAAAACTGGTGCCATGGCATTGGCTTCTATACCCATCAGGCAGTGAGCTCATTGATTGCTTGGAAACAATAATAATGGGGCACTTGGTGCACTATCCTTGACCTATCTTGTCCTATCAGAATTAACTAATTTATAGTGAATGCTCATGTCTCAAATTGAGATTAAGAAAGGAGTTCCTCTCTGGGAGGCCGAGGCGGGTGGATCGCTCAAGGTCAGGAGTTCGAGACCAGCCTGAGCAATGAGCGAGACCCCGTCTCTACTA
>CM052444.1:57239058-57263127 GCA_028533085.1 Varecia variegata
TCCATTAGTTCTGAGTTTACTCACCCACTAACCCCCCAACCCCCAAAAAATATTACTACTGTGTGAACACCTTAGTGTTGATCAGTTAGTGCCAATTTGATGGCAAGTACATGTGGTGCCTATTCTTCCATTCTTGTGATACCTCACTTCAGAGGATAGGCTCAAGCTCTATCCAGGAAAATATAAGAGGAGCTAGATCACCGTCATTTTTTATAATTAAGTAGTATTCCATTGTATACATATACCATATTTTATTAATCCACTCATGGATTGATGGGAACTTGAATTGTTTCCACATCCTTACAATTGTGAATTGTGCTGCCATAAACATTTGAGTGCACATGTCTTTATTATAGAATGTCTTTTGTTCCTTTGGGTACATGCTTAATAGTGCTATTGGTGGATCAAATGGTATTTCTATTTTTAGTTCTTTGAGGTATTTCCAAATTCTTTTCCACAGAGAAGACAGAATAACGGCCAGCAAACATATAAAAAACATCTCTAATCATTAGGGAAATGCAAATCAAAACCACAATGAGATATCACCTAACCCCAGTGAGATTGGCTTTTATCAAAAAATCACAGAGCAACAAATGCTGGCAAGGATGTGGAGAGATAGGAACATTTTTACACTGCTGGTGGGACTGAAAATCAATCTTCCTTTTTTTCTTGCCACAGTGACTTTGCAGTCCACATGTTCCAGATGGTAAAGCTATAACATTCAGGAAGATCACCTGACCTATATTGACTTAAAAGACGTGTGAGAGAAAATAAAAATCCCAAACCAAAAGCTTCTATTGTATTAAGTCATTGAGATTTCTGAGTTTCTCTATTTCCATAACACAGACTAGTGCTACCCTGGCAAATGCTGGCTGGCATTGTCTTTATATTTGAACAGACTACTATCTAGTCTGCTCTCTTACTTCAGGTCCCTTGAACACTGGGCAGTAATATCCATAAATGGTTGAAGGACTTTAATATTTAGGATGATGTGCAGGTTCTCTTACTCTGGAAGGCAGAATTTAAGGCATTGATTCTCAAATTTTAATGTACATATGAATAAACTAGGGATTTTATTAGAATTAAGATTCTGTTTCAATACATGCTGGGTACTCTTTGAGATTTGCTGCATTTCTACAATCTCCTAGCGGTGCTCATGTTGCTGGGTGACACAGTGAGCTGCAAAGTTTTAGGAGCTACATAGAAAGGTGCTCTGACCTGCCTCTCAAAAGCTTGACAAGTAGTTAAGACTTTGGACTGAACTGTTATAATAAGACCTCAGCTGGCAAGACTTGCTCTGGTACTTCTGAAATTGATCTATCTGTGTATGATTGCCCTCATTGTAGAGGCAATCAATTACTTTTTCCTCTTCTGTGTTTTTTTTTTTTTTTTTTTTTTTTTTACAGCTTTAGTAGTGGGAAGAAGTCAGGAGCAAGATGTAGTGCTGTCTGCTCTCTGAGCTTGGAGCAGAGCATGCCACTCAACTTATCCTGTACACATACTGCTCTCAACTCACTAGAGGCATAATTCCTGAGTCTGAAGTTCTCATGACCAACACCTATGGAGTCAAATATTTGACCTGAAGAATTACTTACTTTGGAGAAATTCCAGGAAGTTATTCCAATATACTCAGCTGTTTGCCCATAGCCAGTAAAATATTATTAGCTCCATGAGTATATGAATGGCCACAAAGTCTGAGAAAATTAGATACTCTATTAGGTGTGATCATTTCCTAGCCCCAGAGAATCACCACTGCTACAGCAACACCATTGTATGCCTCATTTAATATTCAATTCATTATTCTCTTTTGTTAGTCATTTTATTCCTAAATCACATACCTATTTGGGGTATTTAGTCACAGTTTTTTAAATAGGCAAAACAACTTTTTCTACCAATTATACAAAATTTGGTGATAAGTCCAGAGTTAGGGAAATAGGGGCATCTTTACATTATAATGAGTCAAGACTAAGTTTTGTGTGCCCCTAGTAGTTGATTCAAGTTGTTTAAATCCATAGTCTGAAACAGGAGAGTAAAAGATCATTTTTAAACTCCTTGCTTTATAGCAAATTGCACAGAAATTGATCTTGTCAAAAATTCTAGCCAGGAAACATTAATACTTTCCTTCTTTCTGAAAATTCTTTTTCCTTGTAACTCTATGTATTCTCAAGGGTTTTAAAGCATTTTTACTTATTCTGGCAAACTCAGACTCATAATGGTCTACTGATATCAAGTTACCAGTGAGTTTTGAGAGTTCACACTCACTGTTATGCATTAGTTCTCTCTCACATCATGGCTGTATTTTTTTAAACCAGTTAGCTACAATTCTAGGGTTTTTACTCTAAAGTGTCATTATCTGACACATAAAAATTTTAATAATCCTGGTAATTGTTCAATTTATATGTCAGGTATGAATTTTTCAATCACTACATCTGAGTTCAGAAATGTCAGATTAGTTTATTTTTTATAAGTCAAATTAAATCTGACTGTGCAATTATACTTATCAGTATGGTAAGAACTTCAAACTTTGACTTGGAGTGGTCCCTCCTTCTACCTAGGGTTATATATTTAATAAAAACTCATAAGGCTAATAAGGTATCCAGAAAATGAGAGAAGATTCATTAATTCTCAGTTTCTCATAGTTACCACTGAGATGCTTATTTTCTAACACCATGTAATACATTTCATAAAGAAAACTTCAATGTCCATGCCAATATTGAGTGTAGATATTCTTGAGAGAAGGGATGGCTGGCTTTCAAGACCTCAGTGCTGCAGTTGGCACCATTGTAACATACCAACCCTGGAATACTACTTTTGCCCAGGGCTTAGATATGTGACTGCTGTCTCCCCCTTGCCAGGTGAGGAGGGAGCAGGGAATACTGGCACTTGCATGCACCCTATGAGCAAGTGACAAGCACCCCTGCCACTGCCACTGCTGGGGGCCTGAACAGAGCAGGATACCATGAGTGAGTGGGATGAAAGTCAGTGCAGCTGTCACCTTTGGATCTGGGTGATCTGCATGCCATGGATTAATGCCATCCTATACAGGCACCCTGGATGCTGCACCCTACACGTGCAGAGACCAAACCACAAAGCAACTAGGTATCATTCAATATGATGAACACAACAGTATCTCACACATCAATACTAACATTGAATATAAACAGTCTTAATTTTCCATTTAAAAGATAAAGACTGGCTGAATAGATGAAAAAACACACCACAAGTATCTGCTGTCTCTAAGAAACCCATCTAACTCACAAGAATATTCATAGACTCACGGTAAAGAAATGGAATAAATATTCCATGTGAATGGAAACTAAAAGCAAGCTGGAGTGGCTATTCTCGTATCAGATAAAATCGACTTAAATCAACAATGGTAAGAAAAAAAAGACAAAAACGGTCATTATATAGTGATAAAGGGAGCAATTCAGCAAGAAGATGCAATGATCCTAGAATATATATGCATTTAACACAGGAGCTTCCAGATTCATAAATCAAATGCTATTAGACCTAAGCAAAGAAATAAACAATAACATCATAATTTCTGGGGACTTCAATACCCCACTGACAGAACTGAACAGATCATCAAGGCAGAAGAACAACAAAGAAACACTGGACTTAAATAGGATACTAGAAAAAATGGACCTACCAGACAACTACAGAATATTCTACCCCCAAACTACAGAATATACATTCTTCTCATCAGTATATGGGTCATTTTCCAAGGTAGATCATATGCTATCCCACAAAACAAGTCTTAGCAAGTTCAAAAAAATTGAATTTATTCCACGTATCTTTTTAGATCATAGTGGAATAAAGCTAAAAATCAACTCTAAGAGGAACTCTAAAATCTATAAGAAGACATGGAAATTAAACAACCTGGTGCTAAATGATCCTTGGGTCAATGATGAAATTAAGATGGAAATCAAAAGATTTTTTTCAACTTGAGGGACAATCATGACACATGCATCTAAAATCTATGGGATATAGCAAAAGTAGTCTTAAGAGGGAATTTATAGCATTAAATGCTTACATCAAAAAGATAGATCACAAATTAACAACCTAATGTCAGACATCAAGGAACTAGAAAAAGAAGAACAAACCAAACACAAAGCTAGCAGAAAACAAAGAAATAACAAAGCTCATATCAAAACTAAACTAAAAGGAAACCAAAAAAATAATAAAAGGATCAATGAAACCAAGTTTGTTCTTTGAAAGTATGAACAAAATCTGTAGACCTCCATATATATTAACCAGAAATAGAAAAGAACCCAAAAAAGTTTAATCAGAAATGAAAAGGAGATATTACAGCTGATACCAGAGGTATACAAAATATCATCCATGACTACTATGAAAACCTCTACCCACCCAAACTAGATAATCTAGAGGAAATGGATAAATTTTTGGAAACACCTGGCCTCCCAAGCTTGAATCAGAAAGAAATATAAATCCTGAACAGAACAATAATGAGTAATGAGATTAAAATGGTAGAAAACACTCTTCTAACAACAACAACAACAAAAAAACCCAGACAAGATGAATTCACAGCTGAATTCTACCAGACCTACAAAGAAATATTGGCACCCATTTTACTGAAATTGTTTCATAACATAAAGAAGGATGGAATCTTCCATAATTCATTTTATGAAGACAGTATCACCCTGATATCAAAGCCAGAAAAGAACCCAATAAAAAAGAAAGAAACAAAGAAAATTACAGATCAATATCCCTCATGAACATAGATGCAAACATTCTGAACATAATATTAGCAAACCAAAGTCCACAGCACATAAAAAAATAAAATCCACCATGATCAAGTGGGATTCATCTCAGGATGCAAGGATGTTTCAATATATGCAAATCAATAAATGTGACTCACCACATAAAAAAAAGTGAAAACAATAACTATATGGTCATCTAAACAGATATAGAAAAAGTATTTGATAAAATCCACCATTCCTTCATGATAAAAACCCTCAACAAACTAGGCATAGAAGGAAAATAAATCAAAATAATAAAAGCCATATATGATAAACCCATGGCCAATATCATACTGGACAGGGAAAAGCTGAAAGCATTTCTCCTAAGTACCAGAACCAGACGATATGTCCACTGTCATCACTTCTATTCAACATAATACTGGAAGTCCTAGCCAGGGCAATTAGG
This sequence comes from Varecia variegata, assembly GCA_028533085.1. NCBI lineage: Eukaryota > Metazoa > Chordata > Mammalia > Primates > Lemuridae > Varecia > Varecia variegata. The sequence continues at coordinate 57,244,225 of CM052444.1, forward strand.
CGAGAGAAAGAAATAAAGGATATCCATATCAGGAAACAGGAGGTCAAACTATCCCTGTTTATTGACAATATGATATTATATCTAGAAAACCCTAAAAACTCCACCAAAAGAATCCTAGAATTGATCAATAAATTCGGTAAAGTGTCAGGTTACAAAATTAATGGACACAAATCAATAGCATTTCCGTATACTAATAATAGTCAAGCTGAGAGTCAAATTAAGAACTCGATACCATTTATGGTAGCAAGAAAGAAAATGAAATATCTAGTAATATACTTAATGAAGATGTGAAAGATCTCTACAAGGAGAACCTCAAAACACTAATGAAAGAAATCATAGAAACACAGATGGAAAAATATCCCATGCTCATGATTTGGAAGAATCAAATTTTTAAAATGTCCATAGTGCCCAAAGCGATTTACAGATTGAATGCAATTCCCATCAAAATTCCAATGTAATTTATCACAGATCTAGAAAAAATAATATATATTTTATTCATATGTAACCAAAAATTATGCTGAATAGCTAAAGCAATCTTAAACAAAAGAACAAATCTGAAGGCATCACATTACCGACTTCAAATTATACTGCAAAGCTATAGTAACCAAAAACAGCATGGTGCTGCTATAAAAGTAGACAAATAGACTAATGGAACAGAATATAGAACTCAGCAATAAAACCATATAGTTATGACCAACTGCTTTTTTTGTCTATTATTATTGTTTTTTTTTAATTTCAGAATATTACGTGGGTACAACCAATTTGGTTACATAAATTGCTTTTGTATCTTGCCCATACCACAGATAGTGTGCACTTTACCCATTAGGTGTGATTTTACTCATCCTTTTCTCCTCCTCACCTGCTTGAGTTCTGATGAATGTTATTTCTATGTGTGCACATAGGTGTTGATAGATTAATTCCAATTTAGTAGTGAGAACATGTGGTGTTTGTTTTTCCATTCTCGTGTTACTTCACTCAGAAGAATGATCTCCACCTCCATCCAGATTAATACAAGAGGTATTAGTTCACCATTTTTTATGGCTGAGTAGTACTCCATGGTATACATATACCATATTTTATTAATCCACTCATGTATTGATGAGCACTTGGTTTGTTTCCACATCTTTGCAATTGTGAATTGTGTTCTATAAACATTTGACTATAGAGTGATTGACGCTGAGTTCTTTGGCAACTTCTCATGTAGTTGTAAGAGGATCTGCTTTGAACATTGCTCTCAATTGGTCATTGTCAACTTCTGATGGCTGGCCACTTCACTCCTCATCTTCAAGGCTTTCATCTCCTTTGCAAAACTTTTGAACCACCACTGCACTGTACGTTTGTTAGCAGTTCTGGGCCAAACGCATTTTTGATGATGCAAGTTGTCTCCGCTGCTTTACGACCCATTTTGAACTCGAATAAGAAAACAGCTTGAATTTGCTTCTTGTCTAACATCATTCATAGTCTAAAATAAATATAAAATAACAGCAAGTAATAAGTCATTAGCAAAAAAAAATAAAGTGAGAAATGCACATTAAAATGATGTATAACATAACCACATTTATTTAAGAATGTATTCCAATATCAAAGGGGAAATTTCAACAATGCTAAAACTGCAATTACTTTTGCATGAACCTAATATCCTTTAGTATGCAGAACAAAGAACTAATATATTATTACTTTTTATTTCTTAAGTATTTTATTTTTAAATTGCATACTGTGTTAATTTAGAATGGCATCATAATGAAACAATCTATTTTTTTTCTCTAAATCAAAGAACTTTTTCTCTGACTACTTCTCAGAAAGAACTTTACCAATAGGATAACACTAAAATGCCTTCAGAGATTTTTCAGGATCTCTAAGAGTCTGCCAAAAGAATAGAGCTTAGAAAAATATATACTCCAAGTAAGTCTCCATTGCTATACTAAAGAAAAAAGAATACTATTTTTTTTCCTTTATCCCATTCAGTAAAATAACAGCTACCTTTTAGTATTTCTAAGAAAAAGCATATTAATATTAGTTCTACATTTTTAGATTCCACCAAAATGATTTATGTTATTTACATCTTTGTCAAAATAATTTGTTATTTTGTTGATTTCTAGAAAATTAAGGCAGAAGTGTTAATCACCTGAACTTTGTCTTGTCATTCTTTCTAATTTATTAACTTGTCCATAATTTTAAGCTGCATTTTACTATAAATGATCAGTTTGAATATTATTAAAGATAAATAACCAAAAGCTCTGTTAATTCCATGTTTAATGATGACAGAATAAATGGTTTGAAGATGGCAAACACCTAATCTAAAAATGGATGTAGAATGCTCAAAAAGGCTGGAGAATTGAGTGTATTAAAATGTCATGATAGAACATTCAATTTATAGGAAGATAATAGGTGATTTTTAAATAGGTGATTAAATCACATTCTGCTAGGAAAACCAACGTATATTTTACATTCTTATAATCTATTCATTTAAAATGTAGTTTCTCTCATCATCATCAAAGTTCCTCTTTATTTATCCGACTTTAGTTCTAGAAAATATTATTGTTCAAACATAAATACTACTTGCCAATAAGCTTATTTATTCATCTAGACCCCTTTAAAAGATAATGTAAATTAAAGAATGCTAACATCCACATACATGATGTAAGGTGTGTATCATTTTGCTACTGTTTTTGCAGGTTAATTAATTTAAATAAAATAGCAAGCATATTATTAGGTACATTGTTGCCAGTTAATGTTTCTTAGTTTCCTTGTCTTCCCTTAGAGGTTCAGCAGATCTGAGCTCCATTAACTTTATGAGCACAGACTTTACCTGTAAAGTCTTCCACATCTGAGTGATTCTGTCTCAGCAATAAGGTATGTAAATATCATTGATACGGTCCATTATTCTAAATAAATGATTACATATTGTATTTTCTATGTTAGTCTCTCAATGCATCATTGTTCTGTCATATTAAACTTGAAAAACAGTCTGATAAAATAAAGAAGTATTCTACAATTTGGAAAACTTGTGTTCTGCCTTGTTTAAGGACTTGGTGTCAGATGAATATCTTGGCTTTGGTAAGTATATCTGTGATATCCCCAATACCCTATCTGTGTATTGGTTACTGTTCCAGAAGCAGTACCTCCTGCGACTGTGGCCACCTCCATGAGTAATGGGATTTGGGATTTAATATGACTCAGAACCAGACTTACTAGAGTTCAGGGATTTATGATGGCCTTTCCATTTGAACCATTAGTCACTAGATGAATAAGGAGCGTTTAAGCTTGGTGGCACCTAATTAGTGGAATGTTTAGGTTGTCCAAGTTTTGGAGATCAACAGTAGTAGAGAAAGCAGGGCACCTAATCCCTTTCCTCCAGTATACTTTCTCATACACACAGGCATCCCTATGCGGTTTTGTTTAGCTAGGCTTAAGATTCTATTATTGGTCATCCTCGGGGCCTTGGTTTTCATATTGGTACCATCCAACATTTCTCAGCCCAAGGCTCGATTCTTCTCCTTGGTACTGAGAGTACCAAGTATAAATTCCTATTGAACATCTTTCCTTGGCCAATGCTTTCTCATTCTTCTAAGAGCCTTTTCAATAGCATAAGTGTCTCCTGCCGAATCATGAATGTCTTACATAGGGGGCAGATTAGAGGCTTCTTTGATATTGGCTGGTGGTGAATGGGGTTGTTAGTGGATTTGGACAGGACTCTGATTATCATAGTTAACTTTCCACTTTATCCTTTCTAGACAGTGGCTAAATACTACTCCTATTAATTCTCTTTCTTTGCAGATTTGGATTTCTGTCCTAAATATGAGTACATATAGCTTGGGCTCTGATATCTGTTTTCCTTATGCTGGCCATGTGTTTTTCTATACAGTATTCCTTTTCCTGGCTTCCATGTCCTCACACTCTGTTGTCCTATATCTGTTACTTTCTGTCCTTGGAAATAATGGATTTACCATGTCACCACTTGGCATATGCAAACATTTCCTTTTGATGACCTAAAACTGCTTTTACACTAAACTCTCCAAGCTGTTAGCTTGATCTGTTCTCTAGGATCTGTTTCCTGGTGGGTTTTAATTCATCCTACTAAATAAAAAGTCATCAGAATCTTCTCTGATTCTGTATTAAAAAAGATATGGTTTCTAGAAAAATGCAATATTTTGAAGTTGGTACTTGATATTACTTCCTATGTCAAAACTCTGCAAAATTGAGTATAACACAACCTGGTCTTTAACATACTCTGCAAAATGTTGGTAAGTTATCTTTCTGTCTTTATTTTTCACTATAATTTTTTATGTCCCCTAAATTCTGTCTACCCTATTGACTTTATGTAGTATATTCTTTTTTTATGTTCTTTCCCTAATCAATATTTGTCCCCAAACAAGTGATCACTCAAGATCTAATTCAAATGACACTTCCTCCTTAAAACTTTGCTTGATTCAATATTTGAAAATACATTTTCTCTCCTATAAATTCTCATAACACTTTAAACCCCTCTTGTAAAAAACATAATTCTTTTATTAAATCATATTTATTTATGTACCTATGTGTATCTCTTGCTAGAAAATGATCTGTACTAAATTCATTAATGTATAATCCATGTCACTGTACATGGTAGCTATACAATAAATATTTGCTGACTCTATACATTTGCAAAATTCATTTTTAAACTAAATAAAAAAGAAGACTGAGAAAACACCAGTAGAATGCTCTCAATATTAGTTTGATGGAGTCTATGTCAGGCTCAACCTAGTATTTTTTTTCCTAAGCCACTTCAATTAAAAAATGTATTTGCATGAAATAATTTATCATTGTAAAAAATAAACTTTTATTTTTTATTAATTTTTAATTCACAGAAAACTTGCAACTATAGAGAATTTCTGTATAACCCACACCCACCAAGTTTCAGATTATATTACTGTGCTATATTTGTCAAAACTAAGAGCCTAACATTGGTGTTTTACTATGAAAAAAGCTTCAGATTTTATTCAGTTTCCATCAATTCTTCCATTCATGTTCTATTTCTCTTCCAGGATTAGATGAAGGATAATTTTGAATCTCCATTTAAACAGGAGGCAATGTAGCAAGCTCATCAGGAATAATATGACTTTAGAATTACTCAAGATTGGGAAACATGTGGCAGAGAGATTGGGTTTCCAGTGTACCCTATGTAGACATATTGGTTTCTTTAGATAACTTGTAGAATACTGAAACTTTATTTAATAGTAAAAAAAATTTCATTTATTCATTTGGAGTGCAAATCTTCCATATTCTCTTATATATTAATATGAATCTGGCCGGGTGCGGTGGCTCACGCCTGTAATCCTAGCACTTGGGAGGCCGAGGCGGGCGGATTGTTTGAGCTCAGGAGTTCGAGACCAGCCTGAGCAAGAGCGAGACCCCGTCTCTACTAGAAAAAAAAATAGAAAGAAATTATCTGGCCAACTAAAAATATATATAGAAAAAATTAGCTGGGCATGGTGGCCCATGCCTGTAGTCCTAGCTACTCAGGAGGCTGAGGCAGTAGGATCGCTTAAGCCCAGGAGTTTGAGGTTGCTGTGAGCTAGGCTGACGCCACAGCACTCACTCTATCTAGGCCAGGCAACAAAGCAAGACTCTGTCTCAAAAAAAAAAAAAAAATATATGAATCTGAGAACTTTTAAGAATTTTCCTGTCAGAGTAGCATAGCTCCTTTTCTGTTTTAATTTTAACAAAAAATAAAAAGAGTTAATAATTATTTTGGACTTACTAGATGCTAAGCACTGTTCTAGACACTTAGAGCAAGTTTGAATCTCTGTCCACAATATCATGTGTACAAGAAGCATGATATATCTTCAGTTTCTACAAGCAACTGTATGTTGCTTCTGAGTCTCCAGTTGAAATGGCACTGAATTCTAAGATGGTCATTTGTATACTTCCTCTTTATTTTTCTAGAATTGAGTCTAGTTTCTGGGAGCTTATACATTGCCAGGATTTGGGGATTAGAGGGTGACTTTGGCCTGTCCCACAGGTAACTGCTGGAGCATCCTTTGTCTCTGATTACTTGGCCTTTTCTCTCCCACTTTCTGTATTAATTAGGGCACAGAAATCTTTTGGAATGCTAATACCTGTGATGTGTAGGGGGTTTTCCCCCAAGATATGCCACATAACCTTTTTTCTCAGGATATTACAACCCCCTGGGGTTCATCCAGAATTCACAGATCTCTCTGGTTTCATCTGCAGCCCAGGCATCTATCATTTTATTGTTTAGTTGGAAGAAAGCTTTTCTCTCTCTTTTTTTTTTTTTTCAATTCAGGATATTATGGGTGTACGAACATTTTGGTCACATGAAATGCATTTGCCTAGCTCAAGCCAGGGCTACAAGCATGTCCTTCCCCCATACAATGTGCCCTGTTTCTATTAGCTGGGGGTTTACACCCCTACCCCCTCTACCACCCAGCCCCCACCCCCGTACCCGACCAGCACCCAGTGAATATTACTACCATATGAGCACCTTAGTGTTGATCAATTAGTACCAATCTCATGGCAAGTATGTGTGGTGCATGTTTTTCCATCCTTGTGATACCTCACTTTGAAGGATGGGCTCAATCTCTATGTAGGTCCCTCTCTTCCCTTTTCTCCAAGTCTCAGTTCTTACAAATCTTACCGTTTTCCTCACCCCCCCACATCATGTACCTCCCTGAGGTAATGAAGCTGTAATCCTGTTGCCAGCTTGAATGGGGAGCAGTTGATGTGTGTGCTTGTAACAATGCAATGAAGTAGGCCTTTTTTCTCATTTTACAAAAGACAATACTAATTTTAAAAACCTAATACATTTATTTACCTCTTAAATAAATAACATAGTGGAAGTAAGTAGTCCCAGCATGCTAATTCACTCAGAGTCAACATACAAAAACTGTTAGATAAATTGAATTAGGGCATGTTTGAGACAATAGAAAATATCACATGCAACATATGTACTTCAACACTTAAATTACAATAAAAATTTAGAGAAAAATTAGCTTCCAAAGCATGGGGTTGCAGAATACCCTTGATTTTGGAATTCTGTGCAGAACCTACACCTTTACTTGGACAGAATGTGGTAATGGGTGCCTTTCCTACTTCTGGTGGGAATTGAGAACTTCGATTCATAAATAGAAGGCTACTTGCCAGTACCTAATGAAATCTCATATTCTCTCACTCTGACACTTTCAGTGATCTGACTATATCGTCATGTTTTATTACCTTATACACGATGAACTATGCTGTCCACTAAACTGGGAATGAGGGAATAACTGAGTGGATCAGTTGTCATTCATTTCATAAAATATAAGGGAAAAGGGAAAGAGAAAGAGAGAGAGAAAACATACTTTATTGATAAATGAGACACATAATACAGGTACAGTTAAGGACTGAACTTAGATTCATGTCATAGAAAGGTAAATCAATTTGTAAGTTCACTTGTTATATCTGTAGATGCCATAAATGTTACCTCTGATGATATTTTGGATCCAGAGCCTTCTGCCTCCATTTAAATTGTTAGTGTTTGTAAAGGAATTGGAATTAGTTTGACTTTCCTCAAATACATTTAAATCATATTAGTCAAATTTTTTTGTTTTGGAATTTGTGCACAATTACTCAGATACTAGGCAGAAATTTACCTTTGTAAGACAAAAAACAATGTATTAAGTAAAAGATGATGGTAGGATAGATATTTTGCTATGGATGACAACATACTCTTTTTAAGCTTTAGAAATTTTTATGTATTTACAATAGCCAAGCTATGGAAACAATGTAAATGTCTGTTGACATATGAATGAATAAAAAAATTAATGTGCATGTGTTTATATATATAAAAATGCAATATTATTTGGCCACAAAAAAGAAAAAGTTGCCATTTGTGACAACATGGACGAACCTAGAGGACATTACACTAAGTGAAATAAGTCAGACACCAAAAGACAAATATTGTGTGATTTCACTTATATGTGAAATCTTAAAAAGTCAAACTTAGAAGCACAGCAGAAGGATGGTTGCCTGGGGCTGACAGGGGGTGGAGAAAATGGGGAGCTATTGGTCAAAGAGTACAAATTTTCAGTTATAAAATGAATAAGTTCCAGGGACCTAACATAGAGTATGATGACTATAGTTAATAATAATGTATTGTATATAGTACTTAAAATTTGCTAAGACAGTATGTCTTGAGCGTTCTCACCATGCAAAATAATGATAACTATGGGAAGTGATGGATGTATAATTATCTTGATTTGTGGTATTCATTTCAGAATGTATATGTATATCAAATTACCATCTTGCATACCTTAAATATATATAATTTTTATTTGTTAATTTAACCTCAATAAAGCTGGTAAAAAAAAAAACACATTTCCTATTCTCAGATTCCAGTTTTTTTTTAAAAAGTAAGAAAAAGAAATTTTTATGTAATTACAAAGTAAGCATTCAAGTTCTGTTTATACAAAGTGAAAGTTCTTATCCAATTCATTTCAGTCTATTTCACTAAAAAAAATTTTGTTGGCCTAGGTACAGCTGTTCTATGTATCTGAAATTCATAATGTTAAATTATGTTTTAAGTCAAACCAAGGTATAGTTTTGATCCATATGCTATTTCAAAAACAACTGTATTAATTTTTGTGGATCCTAAATTTAATTATGCAGAATTACTCTAAATGCATTATACAGGGTTTTTATATTTTTTTTTCTTTTTAATTATTATGGGTACATAATAGTTGTATATCTTTTGAGAGTACATGAGAGGTTTTGATTCAGGCACACTATGTGAATTAGTTAAATCAAGAAAATTGTGGTATCTAGCACCTCAGGCATTTATCATTTCTTTGTGTTAGGAACATTCCAATTCCACCCTTTTAGTTATTTTAAAGTATACCCTAACTTATTGCTAATTATAGTTACTTTGTTGTGTTACAAAATATTGTTCATTCTATCTATCTAACTACAGTTTTTCACTCATTAACAATCCCCACTTTATTCCTCTCCTCCATGCTACCCTTCCCAGCATCCGGTAACCAGCATTCTATTCTCTGTCTCTATGAAACCAATTATTTTTAATACTTGACTTCTACATATGAATGATAACATGAGAGATTTGTCTTTCTGGGTTTGGCTTATTTCACTTAACATGAGGTTCTCCAGTTTCATCCACATTGTTGCCAGTGGCAGAATTTCATCTTTTTGTGGCTATATAATATTCCATTGTATACATGTACTACAATGTCTATATCCATTCACCCACTGAGGGACACTTAGGTTGATTCCAAATCTTCGCTAGTGTGAATAGTGCTGCAATAACCATGGGAGTGCAGATATCTTTTTGATATACTGATTTCCCCTCCTTTGTATATATACTCAGCAGTAGGATTGCTCGGTCATGTGGTAGTTCAATTTTCAGTTTTTTGAGAAACCTCTGTACTGTTCTCCATTGTGACTGCACTAATTTACAATCCCACCAATAGTATGTAAGGGTTCCCCTTTGTCCACATCCTCACCAGAGTTTGCTATTGCTTTTGTGATAAAAGATATTATAGCGGTGGTGAGATGATACCACGTTGTAGTTCTGATTTGCATTTCTCCAATGACTAATTATGTTAAGCATTTTTGATATAACTCTTGATCATTTGTGTGTCTTCTTTTGAGAAGTGTCTATTCATATCCTTTGCCCATTTTTAATTGGATTATTTGATTTTTTTCCCTTATTGAGTTGTTGGAGCTCCTTATGTATTCTAGTTATTAATACCTTGTCAGATGGATAGTTTGCAAATATTTTCTCCCATTCTGTGGATTGTCTCTTCACTTTGTTGATTGTTTCCTTTGCTGTGAAGAAGCTTTTGAGCTTGATGTGATCTCATTTGTCCAATTTTGCTTTGGTTGCCTGTGCTTTGTGGCTATTACTCAAGTAGTCCTTGCCCAGACCAATGTCTTGAAGTATTTCCCCAGTGCTTTCTTTTAGTAGTCCCATAGTTTCAGGTCTTAGATTTAAGTTTTGCAAGAATTTTGATTTGACTTTTGTATATGGTGGCAATAAGGGTCTAGGTTTATTTTTCTGCATATAGATACCCAGTTTTTCCAGCACCATTTATGGAAGAGACTGTCCTTTCCCCAATGTATGTTTTTCGCAACTTTGTTGAAGATAAGTTCACTATAGATGTGTAGATTTATTTATGGGTTCTGTATTTTATTACATTGGTCTGCGTATCCGTTTTTATGACAGTGCCATGCTGTATTGGCTACTATAGCTGTATAGTATAATTTGAAGTCAGGTAATGTGATTCCTTCTCCAGTTTTGTTCTTTTTGCTCAGAATAGCTTTGACTATTCTGAGACTTTTTTTGTTCCATATAAATGTTAGGATTATTTTTTCTACTTCTATGAGGAATATCATTGGTATTTTGATGGGGATTGCATTGAATCTGTAGATTGCTTTGGGTAGTATGGACATTTTAACAATATTGATTCTTCCAATCCACAACCATGTAATAGCTTTCCATTTTTTGTGTACTTTTCAATTACTTTCCTCAATAATTTATAGTTTTCATTATAGAGATATTTAACATCTTTGGTTAAGTTAATTCCCATATATTTTATTTGTTGCTATTGTAAATGGGATTCCTTTCTTGGTTTCTCTTTCAGATTGTTTACTCTTGACATATAGAAAGGCTACTGATTTTTGTATATTGATTTTGTATCCAGCAACTTTCCTGAATTTGTTTATCAGTATGAAGAGAATCTTTAGGTTTCTCTAGATATAAGATCATATCATCTGCAAACAAAGATAATTTCACTTCTTCCTTTCCAATTTGTATGCCCTTCATTTCTTTCTCTTGTCTCATTTCTCCAGCTAGAACTTCCACTGCTATTTTGAATAACAGTGGTGAAAGTGGGCATCGTTGTTTTGTTCCAGATCTTAGAGGAAAGGCTATCAGTTTTTCTACATTCAGTATGATATTTGCTGTTGGTCTATCATATATGGCTTTTATCATGTTGAGGTAAGTTCCTTCTATACCCAGATGTTTGAGAGTTTTTTGTTATGAAGGATATTGAATTTTATTGAATGCTTTTTCAGGATCAATCAAAATGAACGTATGGTTTTTGTTCTTCATTCTGTTGATATACAATGTATCATATTGATTGATTAGTATATGTTGAATCATCCTTACATTCCTGGGATGAAACCCACTTAATTGTAATGAATAATCTTTTTAATGTGTTATTGAATTCACTTTGCTAGTGTTATCTTGAGAATTTTTGCATCTGTGTTCATCAGAGATATTGGCCTATGGTTTTCTTTTTTTGTTGTGTCTTTGTCTGGTTTTGGTATCAGGGTAATATAGATCTTGCAGAATTTTGGAGGGAGTATTCCCATCTCCTTGATTTTTTGGAATAGTTTAAATAGGATTGGTATTAGTTCTTTTTGGAATGTTTGGGAATTTTCAGCAGTGAAGCCATCATGTTCTGGGATTTTCCTTGATAAGAGACTTTATATTACTGCTTCTATCTCATTAATTGTTATTGGTTTATTTAGGTTTTGTATTTCTTCCTGGTTAAATCTTGGTGGGTTGTATATGTCTAGGAATTTAACCATTTCTCCTAGATTTTCCAATTTGTTGACATACAGTTGCTCATAGTAGTCTCTAATGATCCTTTTTATTTCTGTAGTATCTGTTGTAATGTCTTCTTTTCCATGTCTGATTTTATTTATTTGGGTCTTCTCTCTTTTTTTCATAGACTTCCTAAAAAGTGTGTCAATTTTGTTTATCTTTAAAAAAAAACTAACTTTTTGTTTTCTTCACCTTTTGTATATTTTTTATTTTAATTTCACTTATTTCTAGTCTTTGCTCTTTATTATTTCTTTCCTTCTGCTAATTGTGGGTTTGGTTTGCTCTTGATTTTCTAATTCTTTGAGATGCATTATTAAGTTGTTTATTTGAAGCTTTTCTTCTTTTTTGATACGGGCACTTATTACTCCAAATTACTTCTTATTACAACTTTTGTTGTATCCCATAGGTTTTAATATCCTGTATTTTCATTTTCATTGTTTCAAGAATTTTTAAAATTTTCTTCTTAATCATTTCATTGACCTACTGGTCATTTAGCAACATATTGTTTAATTTCCTTGTGTTTGTTTATTTTCAAATGTTCCTTGTGTTATTGATTTCTAGTTTCTTCCCATTGTGATCAGAGAAAATACTTAATATGACTTCAATTTTTTTGAATTTTTAACACTTCTTTTGTGGCATAACATATTATCTGTGCTTGAGAATGATTCATTAGCTGAGGAGAAGAGTGTGTATTCTGTAGCTGTTGGATGAGAATTTCTGTAAATATCTATTAGATGCATTTGGTCTATAGTGCAAATTAAGTCCAATATTTCTTTGCTGAGTTTCTCTCTAGATAATCTGTCCAATGCTAAAAGTGGAGCGTTGAAGTCTCCAGTGATTATTGTATTGGGGTCTATTTTTCTTTTTAGTTCATTTTTTAATTATTTTTTAAATTTTGGAATATTACAGTGGTACAAACACTTTGGTTACATATATTGCCTTTGCACTACTCAAGTCAGAGGTACAAGCATGCCCATCTCCCAGAAATTACACACTACACCCACTAGATGTGAATTTACCCATCCTCTCCTCCCCTTCCCACCTGCCCAACACCTGATGAATGTTTCTTCCATATGTGCACATAAGTGTTGATCAATTAGTGTCAATTTAATGGCGAGTACATGTGGTATTTATTTTTCCATTCTTGTGATACTTCACTTAGAAGAATGGGCCCTGGCTCCATCCAGGATAATACAAGAGGTACTTCACCATTTTTTTAATGGCTGAGTAGTACTCCGTGGTACACATATGCCACATTTTATTAATCCACTCATGTATTGATGAGCACTTGGGTTGTTTTCATATCTTTGACATTGTAAATTGTGCTGCTGTAAACATTTGAGTACAGATGTCTTTTTATAGAATGTCTTTTTTTTCCTTTAGGTTAATACCCAGTAGTGGGATTGCTAGATGAAATGGTAGTTCTACTTTTAGTTCTTTGAGGTATCTCCATATTACTTTCCATAGAGGTTGTACTAGTTTGCAATCCCACCAGCAGTGCATGAATGTTCCTATCTCTCTGTAACCACATCAACATTTGTTGTTTTGGGACGTTTTGATAAAAGCCATTCTCACTGGAGTTAAGTGATACTTCATTGTAGTTTTGATCTGCATTTCCCTGATTATTAGAGATGTTGAGCATTTTTTCATATTTTTTTGGCGATGTTATTATTGATAGGTGAGGACTTACTACTGCCATCTTATTATTTGATTTCTGGTTGTTTTGTAATCCTCTCTTTCTTACTTCCTCCTGTCTTTGTTAAAAGTTATTTTCTGTGGTAGTGTGTTTTCATTTCTTGCTTTTTATTATTATTATTATTTGTATCTCTTGCAGTTTTTTATTTGAGGTTGCTGTGGAGCTTGATAAAAACATTTTGTAACCAATTATTTTAAACATATGACAACTTTGTTTATAAGCAATCAAATAAGCAAAGAGAAATCTAACAAAAATCCTACCCTTTAACTCTATCTCCCACACTTTTTAACTTTTTGTTATTTCCATCCATATCTTTTTGTACAATTTATCTTTAAAAAGTGATAGTAGTTATTTTTTATAAGTTTGTCTTTCAGGTTTCCTACTCAATATATAAGTAGCTTATGAACTACACCTAGAGCAATGGTGTCTTCTGTATTTGTATACTTCCTGTTACCAGTTACTTTTATACCTTCAGATTATTTCTTGTTCATTAATGTCCTTTTCTTTGAAATTGAAGAATTCCTTTTAGAATTTCTTGTGTCTGGTGTTGATGAAATCCTTCAGCTTTTGTTTGTCTGGGAAATTCTTTCTTCCTCTTTCATGTGTGAAGGATATTTTTGTAGGGTATAATGCTCTAAGGTTAAGGTTTTTTTTCTTCAGCACTTTGAATACGTCATGCCACTCTGTCCTAGCCTGGTAAAGTTTCCACTGAGAAGTTTGCTGCCAGACATATTGGAGCTCTTTTATATGTTTTTTGTTTGTTTGTTTGTTTTATTTTCTCTTTCTTCCCTTAGGATCATTTCTTTATCTATGACCTTTTGGGGTTTTACTATTAAATGCCTCATGAAAGTCTTGTTTGGTTTAAATCTTCTTGGTTTTCTATGATCTTTTTCTACCTTAATATTGATGTCTTTCTTTAAGTTTGTAAAGTTCTCTGTTATTGTGTCTTTGAATAAACATTCTACCCCAATGTCTTTCTCTGTTCCTCTTTAAGGCTGATAACTTTTAGATTTCCTTGAGGCTACTTTCTAGATCTTGCAGGTGTGCTTCTTTCTTTTTTCTTTTCTGACTGTGTATTTTCAAATAGCCTGTCTTCAAGCTCACTAATTGTTTCTCCTTCTTGGTCAATTGTACTGCTGAGAGACTCTGATGCATTTTGCAGTTTGTCAATTGAATTTTTCAGCTACAGAATTTCTGCTTCATTTTTTTTTTATTATTTCAATCTCTTCGTTAAATTTCTCTGAGAGGCTTCTGAATTCCTTCTCTGTGTTGTCTTGAGGTTCACTGAGCTTCTTCAGGACAGCTATTTTGAATTCTTTGTCTGAAAGTTTGCTGTCTCCATCATTCCTGGATTGTTCATTGGGACTTCATTTAATTTGTTTGGTGAAGTCATGTTTTTCTGGGTGTTCTTGATGCTTGCAGATGCTTATTGATATCTGGGCATTGAAGAGTTAGGTATCTATTTTAATCTTCTCAGTCTGGGCTTGTTCGAACCTGTCCTTCTTTAGAAAGCATTCTAAGTATTCAAAGGACATGGCACTGCCAGGGGGAATAGCCGAGGGGTTGTGTAGGCAATGCAAGATTGTCTTTTCTGCCTGTCTTTCCTTTAGTGCCTCTTTCCTAGATATAATGTTAAAACCAGGTAGTATGATCACTCACCTGATCTTTATTCATCTAAAGATGTTTGCTTGCCTAGATAGTTGTTGAATTTGGTCTCTGTTCAGAGGGACAATCGCTGGAGTTTTCTATGTGGCCATTTGCTCTGCTGTATAGTAGGCTTTTTTTTTTTTTTTTTTTTTTTTTGAGACAGAGTCTCACTCTGTTGCCCGGGCTAGAGTGAGTGCTGTGGCGTCAGCCTAGCTCACAGCAACCTCACACTCCTGGGCTCAAGCGATCCTTCTGCCTCAGCCTCCCAAGTAGCTGGGACTATAGGCATGCGCCACCATGCCCGGCTAATTTTTTCTATATATATTTTTAGTTGGCCAGATAATTTGTTTCTATTTTTTAGTAGAGACGGGGTCTTGCTCTTGCTCAGGCTGGTCTCTAACTCCTGACCTTGAGCGATCCGCTCGCCTCGGCCTCCCAGAGTGCTAGGATTACAGGCGTGAGCCACCGCGCCCGGCCTGTATAGTAGGCTTTTAATATTTATTTTAGCTGATTCCTTGGAGAAGTTAGGAAATTACTAAAATAACATGTCGTGGTAAGAATGCCAATATACAAATTTCAATTTTAAATCCAGTTGTGGAATAAAGCAAATTTGAGTTAAGCTTAGGGTTAATGTTAGGGCTAAAATGAGGTATTTTTAGAGTATTTTAAACTTCAGTAAACTCCATTTTAACTCTGACCTTCCTACCATCTACAAAAAAGGGCAAAGAAATAAACTATAACTTTTATCTGAAGAAAAGAAGCATAACTTTTTTGTCATTTGGTAGAACACATTTGTTTAGGAAGTAATGATTTCTTATGGTAAAAGAAAATCTAAAATAGAGATTTTCTCCTGCACTTATTAAACAAGACATGGAATAGATAATGTTTCCTATAGTGGTTGTACAAAAAATAAAAGCATGACTCCTCTGGTAATGTTTCTCATTAATGAGAAATGAAGATAGATCTGCACAGGGTGTAAGCAAATGTGGAGCTAACTGGAATGGAATAGCTGGGGAAAAGTTGGAGTGTTCTAAATTTTACACAGGATTTACAGCTGATTTGTGCAGTTTTTTTTTTTTTTTCAATTTTACTATAGTCCTTCAAGTGAGCTAACCTAAAAGAAAAACAATGGAGTAAAAACTTTAATTAGTTCAAAACAGTAAATTGTAGCCATTTGTTATAGTAGTCAAATAAAAAGATGAGTGACAGTTATGGTCAGTGCATAGGGCTAGATATTTCCAGACAGATAATTCTAAATATAGGTCTATAAATTAGGAAGGAAGCAATCTTGGCTGGTTAGCCAAGTTCTGTGGCAACAAAGTAATAGCCATATGGCTGGGGATTTCTGAGCCTGGAAGGAGATTTAGCTATAAAAATGTTCTAGATCCAAAGCAGCTCTAGCAATTTGTTGATCTGAGTGTTCCAGTCAGAAACTGTAAGTATAACAATTTCTATTGGCCATTATTGAAATTTATTTACTTGCTGCATATGATTGGTTTGGGTTCTATTCGAGACCACCTTATAGGCCTCAGTATGACATGTAATTTGACATCCCTTCCCATCTCCCACCCCTGGCCTCCAACTCCTGTGGTCCAAAGAGTTGAGCTAGAAGTAGGAGATCACGTGACACCAGACCAGCCTGGTGATATATAATAAAGGAAGGGTTGTGGGCTTGGCAAATTCTATGACTTGACTGTCTATGGAGTATAATCACAGAAAAATAAAAATTTTCTAATCTTTAAAAGACTTTGATGAGTGCAAACCTATCATTTCTTAATATCTCATATGTTGAATATTTGTTATGTGAATTTTGAATGCTAGTTTAATTTTTTTCATGTTCAGAACATAAATAAGCAATTCACTTGTTTAAATAAGCTACTATACTCTTTTTTAAAAAACAATAAATGATAATTATATACTCTGATATATATAGCTATAGAAATTTGATATATATAAATATAACTGTAACATAAATGTTTATGTAATCATTTCTGTATCTGAGTTATGAAGTATAATAATAAAAAAAAACAGATATGGTGGTAACTTTCTATTTAAGGAATAGATCAAACCAATATTGTTTAAGCTTTCTACATACTTCTCCTCCAATCTATCTGCCTTCTTTCAGAATAAGAGATAAGCCTTATTCTGAATATTTAGTGTATCATATCCATGCTTATAGATTTTAATCTCATGTGTAGAATATCACTAGACAATATATTTTTCAGTATTGGCTATGTATATTTTTGTTTCAGCAATACAGAAATAGTATATTTTTCAGTATTGCTTTGAAATTTATCAAAATAATATCACAGTAAGTATAGCCTTTTGTGACTTGCTTTTTATTAACTCAACATTGTTACCCGGCAAAATTTATTCATGTTGAGGTATAAAACTATAGTTCATTAATTTTTCATTTCTATGGACTGTTTTATTATATGACACTATATCAATTTATCTATTCAATTTCCTTTTGATAGATATGTGTATTGATTCTAAGATTTTGTTATTTTGAAGAATGCTGTTGCAAGCATTCTAGTGTATGTCTACTAATTCAACATTCAAAAATTTCTCTAGAGTGTATGTCTAGAAGTATAATCACTGGTTTTAGCATATGCCATAGTAACAAATTATGCTAAACTGCTTTCAAAATTTGTTTAAATTATACTCTTAACAGCAATGTTGCCCCTTCTCCAGTCTTACAGATACTTGATTTTCTCAAAATCATTCACCAACCTAGTAGGTATAAAAAGTATCTCATTGTAATCTACTTTTCATTTTTATTACCTTAAAACATTTACCTTAAAAGGGTAGAGCCATTTGTAAGATTTATATTTTTTATTAATGTTTCCTTTTATATTAAATTTCTATTTTGTTCTTTTATCTACATTTACGATATTATTTATCATCTTCTTGTGATTCCTTTATGTATAATGCATACAAACACTTACAAAGTTTTACATGTTACAAATATTTCTTTCCAATCTTTGGCTTATCTTTTTATGGACAAATATTGATACAAAGCTGTTAAAAATAAATTTTCCAATGAAATACATCAACCTCTTTGAATTTGCAATAATCATTATTTGGTGTATACATTTTGCCTTTTTAATTCCAATTAATGTGCTATCTATATTTATAGTTATTTGTTTATGATAACACAAGAGTGACATGCAATTAAAAATTAGATTTTTGATATAAGTAGAAAAAAATATATTCACCAAAGTGAATCTGTTTTTTTTTTATTTTTTTAATTTCAGCATATTATGGGGGTACAAATGTTTAGGTTACGTATATTGCCCTTGCCCCACCCAAGCCAGAGCTTCAAGTGTGTACATCTCCCAGACAGTGTGCACCACACTCATTACGTGGGTATATACCCATCCCCTCCTCCCCTCTCCCATCTTCCTGACACCCGATGAATGTTATTACTATCTATGCACTTAAGTGTTGATCAGTTAATACTAATTTGATGGTGAGTATATGTGGTGCTTGCTTTTCCATTCTTGGGATACTTCACTTAGTAGAATGGGTTCCAGCTCTTCTAAGTTTTTGTTTGTTTGTTTGTTTTTGCTTTGGGATCATGGATAAATATTTTGGGTTATAATAGTTTGGAAGAAATATGTTTTTGTTTATATATCCTTTAAAAATAAATAGAAAATAAGTCCTTATCATTAGCATGTTTAGATGTACTTTATTACATCTACCAAACCATTTCCACATATTATTTGTAGAAATAAAAATGGTATCTGTTATTTGCAGGAGTCAACATATCCATCATTGCTATTCAGAGAACACAAAAGTAACAATGTATCAGTTCATCGCCTTATATGATTAACATAGAAATAGTCACACTGAAAATATCCCATAAACTGAACAAAATACATGTTTACAAAAATGTATAAAAGACAGTTCCTCATCACTGCATAAAATAAGGCTAGAAATATTATTTTTTTTTTTT
>CM052444.1:57263627-57302004 GCA_028533085.1 Varecia variegata
CAATTTAGTCTCAATATTTCTAACTTGTAATTCTAAATGGAGATTCTATTTTTAGCTTTTTCTCCTCCTGCATCTATGTGCATTTTTAGCGATATTTCTAAAATCAATGTTTATAAAGCCATTCTCCTGCTTAGAACACTTCAGTGGTTCATCAGTGTCTATAACCTCAAGTCCAAGTTTATTACCATGTCACAATGGGTTCTTTTCTTTTTCTTACCCATTTCTACTTCTCTCAGATCCTCTAGGCACAGTAAACTGTTTTCAGAGATCTGAACATACCATGCTTTCTCACCACTGAAGCACGCTTCTTACATTTCTTTACTTTGCCCTTAAAGAGTTTCTTCCCACTTGTAGTGGGAAGTTCCCCTGACAAACATGGTTCACAGAGCCTGGAGATGCAAGCCGCTTGCGTCAATAAAAGGACAAAGATACACAAGTGTTAAGTTTGCCCAAATAACAAAGTTTATAAGGGGAAGATCCATGATCAGCTTAGATCTTTTGATTGCAAGTCGTATTCTCCTTCTAGAATAGGAAAAAAAAATAGCTGTCAAGTAATATCGTTTTTCTTTATAGTTGATTGTTGTAATTTTGTGCAAACAATTCTAAATTAATCTAAACCTCAGTTCCCTGTTATGTGAAATGAAATTCACGTAATGCCTATGTTTTAAAGTTATTGTAAAGATTTGAAGATATAATTATTATTGAAACTCTTTTGTTTCAACTCCAAGGGGCTAGAAATACAAGATAGCAGAAATACCTTCCACACAAATCTTTATAAATTTAAAAAAGTTTTCAAAAATCGTACTTTTATAAGGACAAATTTAACTACTATCTACTGAGGCCCAGCTGTATGTACAGAAATAGGTTGATTAAATTCAATTATTACAACAACATTTTGAGAAAACTGTTATCATTTCTACTGTTGTAGAAATAGTAATGTAGCACCCAGAATCTTCCCATCTTCTGAGAAGACTATTCGGAAATATACTCCACAGCTGCCAGCACCCTGGGAGCACCTCCTCAGCTGAAGAGAGTTGCCTCACCCAAGGTCACAGGCTCTTTACTGCTCACAACAAATGACTAATTAATTTGGAGTTATAAAGGCATGTACCACTCAATCCAACCCCATATAACTCTAAAGGGTCACCCTATCTTTAGAACCTGCTGTAAGGTTACCTGAAGTTCCATTGATATTATTGATACATCACAGTTTACCTTCTCTTTCTGTGCATTCTATTTCATTCCCTTTTGTCACAGATAATGATGCCAAGAGTCCTCACTAATAAATTCTGGGCATGCTTTTATTTGTCTTGGAGTCTGTTTCTCTCCAACAGTCATGGCCCAATGAGAAAAGAGAAAACATCCTGGGGGGCTACAGAAATGGTTCACATATCCTCAAAAACCAACACATCACAGTGGTGTTCTTTCTTCTGCCCTTTCTGATGATACTACCATAAAGTAACTGACAAACTGTGAATACATTATGTGATTCACTACTTAGGGAATTGTAGCTTTCAAAATTTAAACATGTGCGGATTCTTGGAAATTTCTGACACATGCTCACTCCTTATTTACCAATTTGGAGGTTGGAAACGGCACATCAAATTAGGTCACAATCCATCAAAGACTAGTAGTTTTTTATCCTACTCTCTTAGGACTAGGACAGAGTCCATAGAAATAGGACTGGAAGACAATCTATTAATCTTAATTATATTTAAAGTTATCCTCAACACCTGTTTTGTTTTTAGACATCATTTAGTCTCCTTTTGTTTGTTTACTTTTCTATGTCTTAGGCCCGGCCAGTGTTCCACAATATGGCCATCTAGATAGAACAGCTTGGTTGACTCTTTTAGTAGCGTTATAGCATATTTTAGCATAAATTCCTTTTGGTAATTTGCTGCATATTCTCATGCCCACTGTCTAATATTTAGTAATACATCTTCAATGAAATGCCAATATATATACATTTGGTGTGTATTTGAACAAGTTCTATGGTGATAGAACATTATTCAAAAAAGATATTCAAAGGGTCAGGCTAAGTTACATGCAGATAAAAGTGTGTCCTCAGGGGCACAAAGCTATTTTGCTCTGCTAGTATAATATAATAAATGATAGAAAAATTATCCAGCCAGAGGTCTTCTTTTTCCCCCATAAAAACATCCCTAAATTGTCCTTCAACCAGAACTAATGTATATAGTAAAAAATGCAGTGGCAATGAAGTTGGCAACTGTGTCTTAATGAATATGTGCTGGGGAAAAATATGCTTAATTGACAGCCCTGGAAACATAAGCACCATTGCTCGAGGAACAGATACAGCGTAAAATGTTCCTATACAAGCTTCTCTTATTGCATCCCTCTGGACAGGCTGGTTTTGACATATGAAAAGGCAATTAAATCTGTTTAGCTTGTGCATGGCTGAGAACAAGGCATGTGCTGAGTCCCCATAAAGACAGGCATTAGGTTTGTTTTGTTTTATTTTTTAAAGCTTTATTTTTTTTTTCTTTTTCAGCAATAGAATCTCTGAACTGAGATATTGGTTTTCCTAAAGGTGTCACTCAACCAGAGAGTGTTTTTCAATCCTGCAAGAAAATTTAAAGTGCTCTTGTTGATAGAATAAGTAATAATATGGGGCAAGTGATCTCACCCATTTAATTTGGCATAATGGTCTTAGCTTCAAAAATCACAACCACTCCATTCCTCCCCAAAGATTCTTGTGACAAGTCATCTGGTTTATAATACAGACAGGCAGATGGCTGCTAGAGTTCAAGATGAATCTTCATTTCTCCAGGAGATGGAAATCAAGCCAAGGTAGTAGGTGTTAAATGGAAGAATTATTCAGCACACTGACCAGTAAGAGCATTTGGAAAGTTATTATGAAGGAAACATTGAAACTATCAGTTCAGTGCACAGCAGTAGGCAAGGAAGGGAAAGATAATAGGTGATGTTAGTGACAAGAAAGAAGGGAATGATCAGGTATCATTCTTTTATACTGCAGCCTTTTTATCCTTTCCAGAGTAATCTCAGAGATCTGTGGTTTCTGTATTGCAGGAAATAATTATTACCATGGGGTAGACAGGTAATATGACATGTACTGCCAAAATAACTGTAACTTACAAGGTTCTGAGAGGAAAGAGAGAGGTTTCCTTGACAGAAAGAGGTCAGTTAGAAAAAGAGAATAGTAATAATAATAATGGCTAAGATTACTAATTGTGTTCATGTACCTTCTGGTAAAATACATTGATAAGTTTAATATTAATAATTACTACACCAAAAATATAAACATTATGTTTCCAGTTTGAAGATAAAAAAAAAACAGATAAAAGAGATTAAGTAGCTTGGTAGGGTCACAAAGCTAGTAATGGAAGAGCTGAATCCAAAACTACTGTTGGACTCTAAAGTCTATACTCTTTAATTATACTAATTTTCATTGGTATATTTTTGAGATTTTTTTCAATAAACAGTGACTTGTAAACCTTATGCATTGATAGAGTTTGAATATTTGTTCCCTCCAAATCTCTTGTTGAAATGTGACCCCCAATGTTGAAGGTGGGGCCTAGTGGGAAGTGTGCCGGTCATGGGGACAGATCCCTCATGAATGACTTTGTGCCCTCCTTGTGGCAATGAGTGAGTTCTTGCTCTATTAGTTCACACAAGAGCTGGTTGTTAAAAGAATATGACATCTCTCCTCTCTCTCTTGCTCCTTCTCTCACCATGTGACATACGGGCGGGCCCCCTTTGCCTGCTTCCCTCACTGTCTGCCATGAGTGGAAGCTCCCTGAAGTCCTGACCAGAAGCAGGTGCTCACACCATGCGTCTAGTACAGCAGGTGGACCTGTGAGCCAAATAAACCCTTTTTCTTTATAATCTAACCAGCCTCAGGTATTCATTTATAGCAATACAAAATGAACTAAGACATACATCATATGCATTCTATAGATGGGGAAAATTAAATAGATATAGATTTGACAAAACCCTGAGACACATGGCAACCCATTATTTTACTTGTCATAAGAACTTATGTTCTTCTATGCCTGGATAAAGGGCTGACTCCAGGTTTATGAATATGCAAGATGAACCTGGAAATATGATCATACCAGGGAGCAAAAAAAAAAAAAAATTGTAAAGTCTCTTGTGCCATGTCAAAAGGATCTAGGAGTCACTTTGAAGAGATCCTATTAAAAATATGTGGGAAAATTTAAGCCTTAAAAAAACTATTAATAATAACTGTAATGGATCAAAATGCCTCAAATATGTTTCAATCCATGAGTACATAAATATAACAACGTGAAAGAAGAAAACTAATCTGTCACTATTGGAGGATTTCAGTAAAACTGCTTATTTGGATGAAAACTAGTCAATAAGGTAAAAGAATTGAGCAGTTATCCTACCTTTTTTATACAATCTCCACACTTGGGCAGTTCAATACCAGTTGTGAAAATTTTCTATTTATAGAAGTATTCCAGCTAGTAAAGAAGGATTAATAGAACTAGAATTTTATCACTTTACAACCTTTAATGGACTATAGGATCTAGACATTAAGCATAAGCAACACCTAACATTCCCATAAAGAAAGATATTCAGACATCACGAACCTTGTGCTGGAGGGACACAAAACCATATGATGTCATCCGTATTGGTTCTATAGAGAAACAGAACCAATAAGACATGAGGAGATTTATTATAAGAATTAGCTCACATGATTATGTAGACAGAGCTTATTCTACCAGCTGTCTGCAATCTGGAGAACCAGGAAAGCCAGTAGTATAATTCAGTCCAAGTCCAAAGGCCTGAGAACTAGGAGCAATGATGTATAAAGGCAGGAGAGGGTGAATGTCTCCGCTCTAACAGAAATAAATTTGCTCTTTCTCTACCTTTGTGTTGTATTTAGGCTCTCAATGTATTTTATTATCTTCATGTTTTTGTCCTTTCAAAGAGGTCTATCCACACACCACTTCTCCAAATTCCATTGTCAGCAATTTTCCAATTGTGATTCTTCTAAGTCCCTGACCATCCAGCCAACACCATTGGCTACATCCCATGAATTGGTATATAATTGTAAACCTGGCCATACATCCTTCTAATCAAAATGCTCAGCCAGTTGCACTTCCCAAAGTTCTGTCCACTGGGAGGATTTCTCTTCACTACTGTCCATCAGGGATGTTCCAGAAGGGAGCCATAAGGCTACAGCTGTCTATTTTGTGGTGGTGCCAGCACATTATGCAGAGCCATCAGTAAACGAGGCCTGAGTCTTTTCTTCCTCTGTCAGCTGATCATAGGGAACTCTCCACAAGGCCATAAGTATAGGCTGGAAAAGTAAAGGCACTGTGGCAAGAGTGGGGACCATGGGCATTTGGGCCACTTCTTCATGTAATTTACTTGTGCCTTCAGGGCCTACTCAGGCCTGATCACACATATTACTTCCATTTGATGATGGAGTATTGTTGTGTATATTCCACTTGGTGAGTCAGATATCACCCAGTGCATGATGGGTAGCTCAGGTGACATGGTAACTTGGTGGTACATGGTCATATGTTCAGTTTCTGCTAAGGCCCAGTAGCATACCAAGAGCTGTCTTTCAATGAGAAAGTAACTAGTCATTTACAGATGACAGAGCCCTTCTCCAAAATCCTGAAGGCCTGCACTGTGACTTACTTATAGCAGCCTATCAAAGGCTCCAACAGCATACCTATCTTCCACTGACACTTCAGATAGCATTGAATCTACTGGAAAATATGGCTCAAGTGGCACAGCAGCTTGCACAGTAGCCTTGACCTGTTGCAGAGCCTTTTCTCCTCTGGACCCCACTCACAACTTGATGCTTTTTGGGTCACTCGGTAAGTGAGCCAAGGTAACACCCCCACAGGAGACATGTTGTCTCCAAAGTCCAAAGAGGTCCACTAAGGGTTGTGCCTCATTTTTGGTTGTAGAAGAAGCCAGTTGCAACAATTTATCTTCCATCTTAGAAGGCATATTTCAGCATGTTCTATACCACTGATCCCATAGAAATTTCACTAAGGTAGAAGATCCCTGAATTTCAGTCAGATTTATTCCTCACCCTCTGACAGACAAATGTGTCACCAATAAATCTAGATTAGTTGTTACTTCTCACTCAATAGGTTCAATCAGCACAATGTTATTAGGTTATTAAGTATGGAATGTCTGATTTCCTTAGGTACTAAGTTTGACAGTTGATATCTATGACATTTCGCTTTCACACTTCTCGTTTTATTATTATTATTATTGTGAAGGTACATCCTCATTATTTCAAACACACATTTTGGCTTGTGATTATCTTTCAAATTATTTTTTAGAGCAATTTTTGTGAAACCATGGATAAGTCAAAAATTCATGTTATTTTTGAATATGAGTTCTGTTATAGAACCAATGCAGTGCAGACAGCTCAAAATACCATCAAAGTGTTGGGGAAGGATGTGACTAATGAACTCACAATATGTCGATGGTTTGCAAAGTTCCATTCTGGTGATTTTAATATTGAAAATGAGCCAGGAGGGTGACCTGAGACCAAGGTGGGTAATCATGAGCTACGTAAAAGCTGTAGTGGAAGTAAATCCATCTCAACCTACAAGTGAATTAGCACCAAGGTTTGATCTTACTAGTCCAACAATATTGGACCATTTAAAACAAATGGGCAAGGTAAAGAAGCTGGGTAGATAGGTACGACATGAATTAAACGAGTGTCAGAAGAGAAATCATCTCGAAGCTTGCCTTTCTTTTCTGTCATGAAATAAAGCAAACCATTTCTACACCATGTTGTTGTGTGTGATGAAAAATGTATTCTTTTTGACAATTGCAAGTGCTCACAATGGTTGAAAAAAGATGAAATGCCAAAAGTCCAAAACCAAATATTCATCAAGAAAAGCTAATGGTGTCTATTTGGTGATCCAGCACTGGTATTATCCACTACAGCTTCATGAAACCTGGTGAATCAACTATAGCGGATGTCTACTGCAACCAATTAGATGAAATGATAAGGATGCTTGCAATTAAGCAGCCAAGATTAGTAAGTAGAGAGAGGTCAATCCTCTTGAAAGGCCACATGTCACAAGAAGCAACGCTGCTCAAACTACAGAAGCTGGACTTGGAAACTCTGTCATCCACCGTATTCACCAGACCTTGCACCAATGGACTACCACTTCTTCCAGGCTTTGGACAACTTCTTAGAGGAAAAATATTCACTTATCAACAAGTGGTGGAAAATGCCTTTTGCAATTTCATCACCACTTGCTCTCCAGGCTTCACTGCTGGCATAACAAAGCTACAGTTAAGATGGCAAAGCAGTGTTGATAACTTAGGCACCTACTTTGCTTAATTGCACTGCTTCTTGTTTGAGGTATAATAAAAAACTTTTGATTCGAATTTGGACATTTCATATTTAATGACCTTAATATCAATGTAATGGACCAGTGTTTGATATCTAATGGAAAGGGAAGATGATCAAGATCTCTGTCAACCAAATTATGACATAAGGCTAAAGAGTTGATTTATCCCTGATCAAGAGAGCGGAAGGTGTAATGCTGTACTTGCCAGCTTAAAGCAAACTGCTTCTGCTGGGCCTTATGGACAGGCATGGAGAGAAAGGCATTTGCTAGATCAATAGCTGTGTACTAGTTACCAGGAGATGTGCTAATTTGCTTAAGCACTGAAACCATATCTAGTACAGCAGCTACAATTGGAAGCACCACCCGGTTAAGCTTACAACAATCCACTCTCATTCACCCAGATCTATCTGTCTTCTGCAAAGGCCAATAGGAGAATTATGTGGAGATATGATGGGAATGGCCACCCCTGCATCCTTCAAGTCTTTGATGGTGGCACTAATCTCTGCATTCCCTACAGGGATGTGGTATGGCCCTTGATTTACTGTTTTCCTGGGTAGAGGCAGCTCTAATGGCTTCCACTTGGCCTTTCCCACAATATTAGCCTTCACTTTGAAGGTTAGGGAACCAATATTGGGATTCTGCAAGCTGCTAGGTATATATGTGTTCTAATTGCACATTCTGGAACTGAAGAAATAACCACAGAATGGTTTTGGGGACCCATTGGATGCACGTGAGGTGAAATGCCATTGATCAACTGACCTTCATAAACCCCTACTTAGACTGAAGGACCACAATGACATTTTAGTGCTCCAAGATCAGTGTCAATTCAGACTCAATGTCTAGTAGTCCCCCAAAGGTCTGATTATTTCCTTTTTTCCAGTATACACTGTTCCTGGTAAAGGTCCATAGGTCCTTTTGGAGAAAGCTGGGAAAGAGATTAATAGTATGAGTTGTCAATAGTGTTCTTCCTCAAGGGGACCTGGCTTCTCCTTCATTCACATAGTTCTGGGTCTGTAAACTGGCTCAAGTCTGAAAATTGATTGAGGGGCTGTAACTTTGTTTTTATGGTTCAGGTTAGGCTTTTGTTCACTTGATCTAGAAATTTTCTACATTATGTAGATAAAGTAGGAATTTATTAATAGTAGGATTTCTATCTATTTCACTTCTAGGAACACTATGATCAATTAGCCTGCATGAGTCAGACTATTCTGATTGCTTCATTGATTCTGCTGTCTATTATAGTAATCACTCCCATCTTGCCTTTGGCAATTGAATGCTGCCACTTAGCTGCTGCCACCCTGGGATCCAATTACTTCCGTTGCATTTAGGTTTCCCAATTGAGTGGCTGCAATTCCCACTGTAAGGTCTGGCCTGCAGAGAATAGTCATCATGAAGCTCTTCAAGGATGTGGGGCTTCCCTCACAAATTTATTTTTCAAAATATTCATAAAAAATATGTCTTCTGGACCCCAGCAGTGTGAGTGAGTATGTCTTAAATGACAAATCCACTCTAACCTTCCAATCTCCCTAAGTCTTTGAATCCCTTTCTCTATATTAAACTAAGGAAGTTTGGGCATTTCTAATTCACTCATGGGGGGGCCATCTTTTAATCCATGTTTCAGCCCATAAACCAAGCAAACTGGTATAGCCCTTTCTATTTCCCTGAGCTGCATGGTTAAATGCAGAATCTCTGCTTAGTGAGCTCATATCAATAAATTCAGTCTGATCCAACTTTATGTTCCTTCCACAATTATCCCACATCCTTAGTGGGATTATCCCACATTCCGACACATTTTCCCTGGACTTATGCCTATATAAATTGGAAAACTCTAATAGTTCTTCTGGAGTGTCATATACCTTAACATGGGTCACACTGTATCTCAGCCTGAGGGGTCTGGTGGGTCTTGACTTTAGTTATAAGTCCAGACACAAAGAGGGATTGTAGAGGTAGGTCCTGGGAAAGTCCTATTTTGCCTGGCAAATATCTCAGGGAAGGCCAGGCCATTACTATTTCTTCAGGAAATGCAAGGTTAATTCCTTCAGATAGAGGTGTGAAGACCTTCATGACTCTAGATTTAAACACCAGGAAATACCAGGGACAACAGAATCCTCTATGCTATGGAGGCAAAATTAGCAAATCAAGTCTTTCTGTGAAATTGTATAGAAAAAATGAGGCAGTTTTTTAAATATATAATTTATCAGGAAAATCAAGGAAATGATAAAGATTAAACCTAAGAAAATTTTGAAAGTCTTAAAGCTAGTTATAATGTATTTACCTTATTTGTACTCTAATTCAGACTATCAACGTGCACTCACCCATGCTCATAATCATGCACACATATAAGTACGTATTCTTTCTCTGTGTGCACGGGTGTATATACTTACTTCTCCAGACATAAGTGTGTGCACACTCATCTCT
This sequence comes from Varecia variegata, assembly GCA_028533085.1. NCBI lineage: Eukaryota > Metazoa > Chordata > Mammalia > Primates > Lemuridae > Varecia > Varecia variegata. The sequence continues at coordinate 57,273,386 of CM052444.1, forward strand.
ATTTCATCTATCCATCTATCTTCACCTAACATCCATCCATCTAGAGACTGAAAAAAGAGAGAATGGAGGCAAGGAGGAACACAAAAAGAGGATTCGTGAAGAAAAATGTGATGTTTATGACTCAATTAGAATGTGGAGAAGATGCTGGCTATTTAATGATATTGAGTAATTGTTGTTCCATATTTGTAGGGGTGGTTATGGTGTTGTGATTATGTTTACAAGCCATTAGATAGATAGATAGATAGATAACTGGGGTTAATTTTGTCCTTCAAAGGATATATGGCAAGATCTAAATATATTTTTGATTGTCATGACTGAGGGTTGGGTGCTACTGGGATCTAGGAGTAGAGGCCAAGGACACTGCTAAATATGCTAAAATAATAAATAAATAATAAATAAATAAATAATAAATGCACAGGACAGTCCTCAAAGAATTACGTGGTCTAAAATTTCAATACTGCCAAGACTGAGAAATAGAGGGATAAGGATAAAAACAATTTTGTTTACTTCTATATATGCTTAAATTATTACATAATTAAATGTAAAAGTAAATTAAAAGGAAGTGATTTTTTTTTTAGTTTATCTCAGATAATGGTGATTGGGAAGATGTTCAAATGTGATCAATAGGATTGCCCCTCAGGAGCATTCAGTCACAGAAATGTGTCAATTATAAAACCAAATTAAGATGACATTCTAATGAAACTGCTAAAAAAAAAAAAAAGTTTTTATCACTAAGAGAAGAACCAAGCCAAAAATATTTTTTAGGCTAGAGAAGTTTGGAGATACAGGGGTCCCTATGATAAGTAAACCTTATAAATGAAAATCTGAATTTTAAAATGAGATGTCTTAGGGAGTGATTATTCACTTAATAAAAGATGTCTTTAAAAGGATTCACTGTACGATGTCTTTAAATAAATTTCTAGTGCATTGATTTGAATTGATTTACACATATTTGAATAAAATGCAAATTTTCTAGAACTCGCATGGAGTGTGAATAGAATGTGACCAAAACACTAGGCTTAAAATGTGTTTAGTTATGTGCTTAAAAATGTTCGGTAAGAAAACACTTGGACACCTTTAAGAAAATCTCCAGTTAAAAGCTGTTTACAGTTGATACTGTAGTCATGTAATGCTTTTAAAATGCAAAATTTAGCCAATTAATTCCTTCTATATTAACTTAAGGCTCTAGAAAAGAGGATTAACCTAGAAAATTTAGGAAGACAGGAGCAATGTAAAAAAAAAAAAAAATCAACATTTACTTATTTACCAAAGTCTTAGGAGAGACACAGGTGGCATGAATTATATTTCTCCGTTCTGTTCTGAAAAGGAATGATATGAACGTGAAAAAAGGGGGAGGGAATGAGAAAAATAAATTTGATATGCTGCTGTATGGAGTATATACTGTAATGGGGGCAAAATTAGCAGCAGACAGAGTCAAGGAAGAATCTAAATTCCTTGGTCTGACTGCCTGAAGGAATGGTTCAATTTATTGAGGAAATCTGAAGTAGGAATAGCTTACATGGAGGAAAAGAATTCTGTTCTGGCCAAATACAGTGTGAGAAGCCTTTTAGATATGAAGTGGAAATAAGAGAAGGCAGTTGGATATATAAATATGCAGTTCAAGATAAAGACCCAGACTAGTCATAGAAATTTAGGAATCATCGGAGTACAAATAGTATTTTTAAAAATGAAATTGGATAAGTTTTCCTAGGTATTTGAGTGTAGATAGAGAAGAGAACTGGCAAAACTGAAGCATTCTGTGAAAAGGTTGTCAGAGGAGCAAAGCTGTCAATGAGATTGGGAGTAAGTTGCTCTTGAAGTAAAAATTTGTTGTGGAGTGTGTTATGTCCTGGAAGTCAAGTGAAAAAAATATTTTAAGAAGGAAGAGACGATCAATTCCATCACCTGTGTCTGATATGTCCAGATGAGATGCCAGACCATCGACTGAGTATTGTGGGAGACATTGGGCATCGTTGCAATAGCAATTTCAACGCAGCTATGGCGTCAACTCCAATTGGGTTGCATTGGGTTTGTTTCAAGAAAGAATACAGCAAAAAGAGAGAGAAAGAATGGGGTACTTCTCTTTCTGGTTACTTGTTATAGCATACTAAATATGCTAAAAAATGGAACTACTAAGCCAATGAATAAAATACAAAAAAAATTTTAAAGAGTTTATACAAAAGGATTTATATATATATAAAATATGAATGTATATGTATATATACAATTAATAATTAGTAATCTTAGGAAATAGGCAAATACCAAAAGTTCTTTTTATTTCCGTAATGATATTATTATTCAGAGAGTTAAGTGTTTCATAAACACAAGCTGTTAGTATAATCACGATTGGCCTATGTGTTGAGTTTTCTTATAATTTTAGAAGAATTCTGTAAAGTAACTAACAAACACTGCTTCAGTCAGTGCCCCTCCATTTCGAATATTTTCCATTAAAGAATCAGTCACAGATTTGTGTTTCATTTGTTATTTTACCCTTGCCAGGACAAGAATATATGCTTTAAGATAACTGTAAATTAAAATATACCTCATCTTTAGAGCTTACTGTTGAAAACAAGAGAGATTGTTTTGGTTACTCCTATTTCAGTACAAAATAGGCCAAAAATATGCATAGATTTCAGAACAAATGACTTTAGATGAGCTGCCTGCCTTGGGAAAGAGGACTTTGAAGACAGGTGTAACATTATGCCTCCAATGGCTTTAAGGTATTGGGATATTCCTCCACCATCTTAAAAGATTGGACTTGTGCCTTCTGTTTCAAGGAAGAAATGATGACATATGGTTATCAGTTCTCATGATAGCATGAAGCCAGATACCATGGGAGTATGTGTATGAATCTGAGAGACTCAATTTTTGATATTCCCCAGATTTATTTTGTTCCACAGTCAATTGATAAATATTCAAGCTCCTATTCCTAAGACACTTGCTCAATTGAAAGCCATGTCACCTCATATAACACTACCACTTATCTTTGGTACCCTCAATATTAAGGTCAAGGTCTTGTTTCCCTTGGCCCCACCATAATAAGAGCTTCAGCAGTTTAAGAGCCCAGGTAAGTCATAAACAGTTTTCAACAGGCTCTGGCTCTTTCTACGACTCTGGGCATAGATAAAGATTCACACTGCAGGGTATGGGGTATGTCTTCCAGAGTCGCTTACTGGAGTGTCTAGTTGACATAAGCTGAAAGTTTGGGACAGTTAATGCCTGTGGTCAATTTTTGGCCATTGAGAAAGAGGAGACAAAGTTAAGAAGCCTGCAGATAAATTCTCCATTTTTTCAACAGGCAACTGTTACAAGACTGCATGGCCCTGAACAACCTATCTTACATGTTTCATATGAATGAGTCATGGCTGTTTCCTTGTGGTGATATGGATAGCTTGGAAATATATATCCTATATTTTATTTACCTTCTTCTCTCACTTACCCTTGCTGGCTTGGTAATGTACCTCCCAATAAATCTCAGGCTCTATATGAAATCTTTATTTCAGGCTACATTGTATAAGAAAAATTAAGACAGTGGCCTTGATAAAGAGGTGAAATAGTTTGGATACACTTGAAAAAATTTAAGGATATTTCATTACAGTAAATTCTTCTAATTCCAAAAATGGGGGGGGGGAATGAGAATGTTTCATACTCATTTTTATTTCAAAAAGATTTATTGACCTACTACTGACATTGAAGATTAAATATGCAAAAATATACCCTAACATGAATCCTTTCCTCATGGAACTTCCAGTCTAATAACCACAGGTTAAAGCTGAGGTCAGAGAAACCACATATTGATGGCACAAGACAATAGGGTGAGGAGTTATAACTGCCATGACATAACAATTCTATATGATGGGAAAACTCAGTGAGACTACACATCTTCTCTAACTTTAGAAAACTTGATAATAAGTAGAAAGTAATGGTGTTGGCAGTGGGAAGCATTTGAAAATGCACATACGGAATCTATCAACTTCAGAAGTTACAAAGTGAATACCCCTAGCATAGAGGCAGAATCTTTAACTTCAGCAAAAGGCCTGGGGCTGAGCAATTGAAAGCTTAATCTAAACTTGTTATGTTCTTTTCCTATGAACTTAAAGGTCATTTAACAGTAGTAGGTCAGAGGATCAACTGGAAACTATTAATAGATTGTGCTGACGAGCTTCCATTTGGCTTTCCAGATCTACTCTCAAACCTTCTGTAACCTACTCTGTGCCCCAGGAGAAAGATCTGTAAAAATCACCTCCATGACCTTCCTTTTCTCTCTCTGGATTCTAGTTATATTAATATTTAACTACTAACTGGCTGGAAACTAGAAGAGGGGAGAGGAGTGTGTAAACTCACTCCCTGTGGATATGCTATGAGTAAGCTGGATCTTTTGAGGAAGGTCACTCAAGACCTCTCCACACATCTGTCTCTCTGTCTGCAGATTCCAGTAACCTTTTCCCTCTTGGTGCCTAATTGTTACTAACTTATGGGTACTACACGAGCCCTGTCCTGTGGTTATGAATGCACCTTTATAAATAGTACCTTTATTAAGCTTTTCTCAAATTACTCATTTTGAATGTGCCATCTTATCTGCTTTTTTGACCCTGATTGATACACAGAATTTTTAGAAGAAAGATACTGGCTTTTTCTTTTAAAAAGTGTATTTTCTCTCCCTTTTGCAAAAATTACACCAAAGAAGAGTTTTTTTTTCCCCCAAACTACTTGTCTAACAAATAAAATATTTAGCAAACCCTATTGGTTTCTTCCTGTGTGTAAAGGATTACTAATCACAGTGAGCAAACAGACAGTTATTGTTTGGTCCATCACGAGTGTTGGAAATTACAATCCACAAGATGATACAGAAATAAGGAAAAGAAGGTAACAAGTAAGTAACTACTATTCCCAAAAGAAGTAAATAAATGCTCAATATTTGTAAAAATATTCTAAGTGATTAAAAGAGAAATCAACTTAAGGTGGGAGGAAAGTTTAAGATGCATTATATTAGTGGAAATAGGTTCATTGAGAGCAATAATATGGGCTTGCCTGGACTTACCAAGTTATCACCCTCATTAAAATCTCCTTCAGATTCCTCGGAGAGCACACTGGTCTGTACTGAAGACCACTCTCAGAGGAGGAAGATATGACTAGAAGAATGAGGAGATCCTAAAAAATAGGCAAACAGGCGAAATAATGATGAAAGATTTAAATTCATTGAGCACCATTGCAAGTATATAACATTGTCAAGTGTGGGCAATTTTAGGTTAGTGAAATGAGCTGATATCTACTAATATAATTGATTTAAGTGATATCTACTTCCCAATTGCCCTCAGCAGTAGGAAAGGTAAAAGTACTAATTCAATAGTCAACACTTTTTTTTTTTTTAATATTTACTATGGGGGCCTGGTATAGTACTAAGTTCTAATAAAATAAAGATGAATAAGACATTATAGTCACTCTCAAAGAGTTTATAATGTAATGGAGAATACAGAACAATAGTCCATCAATTTCAATACCAAGGAGCAAATACTAGATGAAGTCTAAGATACTATGGGAAAACATAGGAAAAACATCAATTTTTGCTTTAGAGAATTAAAGATGTCCCCCTCATGGTAATTTGAATTGTTATGTTAATCAGGTTCCTAAGGCCTGTTTGCATAGTTTTCACAATGACTCAGTGGCCAATCAGCAATGCTCCAATTCACGGTTTATTGCAGGAGTTTCACACACACGATCAAGTAAACATTCAAAATGCAATTATTAAAGGCAGTTAATTAGGGTGTAAGGAACCACAGTGGAGGCTCTGAAAGTCAGACCGCTGGAGTGGGTCCAAAAGTCTCTCTTGGGTGCCTATCAGAGGGGGATGGCTGCTCCTCTCCAGGCAGAGCTGCTTTCCTGGAGAAAGGAGAGGTAGCTGCCGAAGTTGGGAGGAGGCTTTCAGAATTCTCATGGATAGGCTGATATCTCAGCCACAGTTTCTCCGGTGGTACTGGGGCTACAGCAATCGTCATCTCATCGCATTAGTCTAGCACACATATGTTTATCACTTAGAAGAAAAACAATTTTACTATGACCTCAATGCTCACATTTGCTAATCACTTTGAGAGAAACCAGTTTTACTTTGAGCTTGATGCCACCTAATAAGTGTGACTCCAATTGGAAACATTAGCATCACAGATCGTTATTATACATCCCTAAGGAGATAATGTTTAAGTTGAAGCTGAAAGATGAAGAGTAATTAAGTAAGCAACAGAACTGTGAAAGTGCCCTGGACGTGAGTGGGAATTTAGTAAACAACTGGAATGAACTGGAGCGTAGTGTACGGGTTTCAAGGTGAATATGACTAGAGTTAGACATAAAACTGGAGAATTAGCCAGGAGTTGATCATGATTTTCCATAGCAGGGGCTTTACATTCCAGACAAGCTAGTGGAAGATTTTAATCAGAGGAAAATTATCTTTGCTTCTTAAGCCAAGTTAGACCCAATTCTTAGGGCTATACAATGAAGGACCGAAGAATTTATACATCATACATTTGTTCATTCACCAGCTGATCTTCATTTTCTACATCAAATTTGTGAAAAATATGCCACATGTAATGTCTGCATTAATTGTTTCAGTCAAAATTTCAGAAACTGATTAAAAAAACACAACTGTCTCATCTGTTCACCAAGAAATTAGATAATAAATGAAGTATTTTCTAATAAAAACAAAAAAATGTCACATGTAATATGTGCATTAATGTTTATGATGGAAGTTAAGATTTGAAATAAACATGTCCCATATTAAGAGAGTAATAACTTCTATCTCAAATTAATGGTTGAGCAGAAAGGCTCTGGTTTTCTGGATTCAAACTCGACTCTTCCACTTACTATCTGTGTTTGTGGGCCAGTTATTTATCCCCTCTCTGTCTTATCTACATATCTGTAAGAGGGGATGATAGTACCATCAGAATTGAGCTAATACATACATACAAAATACTTGACACAGTGCCTGAGACATTATATGTGCTCAATAAATATTAGTGAAAACTATTGAGTGGAATTTCCCCCAGCTTGACACTGGTCACATGTTCTTTATTTTCTGCCTTTGTGGACACTTGTTTGGTGAAGTAGAGGATCAGTCAGAAGAACTTGAGGAGACAGGAAGAACATAAACTCAGCCGATTATATACTCCAAGGTTAATATTGTTAACTTGTTTCTCTTACAGGATTAAGAGGATTCAGTATTACCTTTAGTCTTGAAAAATTTAAAAGCTGGTATGACTGAAGGGAACTGATAAATAAGCTCTAGAATTAATGGAGGAAAAAAACTTTCCTGCTTTTTCCTATATTGTCCTCCCAGACCCCTAGAGCTATTCCCAGGACAGAAATTTGTACAGAAATAATATTGAGTATTTTCTTGTAGGATGCCATTGGTTGGTTGTCTTTCTTTGAAATCTGAGGATGGCATGAGTGTTAAACGGTGAGGAAGCCTAGTGTAAACCGTTAGTTCTATGTGAAGAAACACATCACTCACAGGGGACGGTTGGTGGCATTTTATTCACATCCTTCACCTCCCTCATTAGCAAAGGTGAGATTTTGAAGGCCCCTGTACCTTTTCCTGAAACTTCTAACATTAGCTTTAGGAGAAGGCAGCTTCTCTCAGCACGCCACCTTCAGAACACCGACATGCACAGCAATAGAGTGAAAAGCCTGTTATTTTATCTTCTAGGCAGAGAGAATGAATAATGGGCAGGAGACTGTGGGGTGTAACAGGATGGTCTATGAAGAGACCAAAATGTTTCTCTCCAGAAGCCTGAGAGCTTCACTTTGAGTTCTCCTACTTAGGGGAAAAATGCCAATAAATTTATACCATCATTAAAATAGCATATGATTATTATGATAATGTCTTTGTTCAGTGTAAATGGAAAAAAAAAAAAAAACACCAATAATCCTGAGAGATGTAATATCTTTAGGTGTACTGAAAGGTGTGCTTTGTGTCATTGAATATCAATAGACACAGCTAAGAAGATAAAAATAGATTTATCTTTATATTACCAGAGCAGAGACTAAAAAACATTAATGAAAAAGAGCTGTCTGCTCTAATCAGCCACAGCACAATGCCATACAAGGGGCAGAGCCACGCAAGCTGTCTCTGCAAAACCGCTGACACTGTTACCCATGCCAGTGAGGTCTTTCTTTACATCTAACTTATAATGATGTGAAAGCATGTACATTCCATATTCTCAGTGTCATGTCCGCACTGTCTTGTCACAATGTGAGCTGTTTCTTTTAGGTTTCTTTCATATAAGTTAGGAAATACTAACTTATATGAACATTGCCAAGGGAGATATATCTCAGTTTTTATAATTCTGCTGACCAAAGAAGGACTCCCTGGGTCAAGGAAATAAAATTTCTACAGTCTACCAAGTAGATGCCATGCCTCAGTTTCCTTAGATTTCAGCTTTTCAGGCACGGTTCATGCTCAGCCATCCTCCCTCCCTTGTACAGTAGTCCTTTCCTTCCTTTGTCTCATTCTCACTTCCTCTTCCTCCTTCCTTCCCTGCCCCAACAAGGAGACCTGGGCCCAGTATTTTCTGTGACACTGTAAGCAGTGACAGGCACATGCCACATATTACATATCTGTGAACAGATGATCAGGTGGACAGAGCATATTGAGCTACAATTTACCGACAGAAAAGAAAAGATAAAGATAAATCACAGAGCCAAATCACAGGCTTTGGTCTACTGAAATAAATATTTATTATAATAGCACAGCACATCTTCAACTAAACGTCAGAAGTTTTATAACATTACAAAGATTTTCTCAACCCTTTATATAGTATCTTTGCCATTTGCCACATAATGCCATTCAGTCAATGAGGGACCACACCTGTGACAGTGGTCCCATACAATTATAATGGAGCTGAAAAATTCCTATTGCTTCATGATATGACAGCTATTGTAATGTCATAGGGCAATGCATTTATTCACATTTGTGGTGATGCTGGCATTTGTGCAAAGGTATAGCACATACAATTATGTATGGTACATGATACTTGATAATGCTAAACAACTATGTTACTGTTTTATGTATTTACTATATAATACTTTCCATCATTATTTTAAAAGTATACTCCTTCTAATTATAAAAAAAAAAATGAACTGTAAAGCAGCCTCCAGCAGGTCCTTCAGGAGGTATTCCAGAAGAAGACATTTTTATCATAAGAGATGGCAGCTCCATGCATGTTATTGCCCCTGAAGGCCTTCCAGTGAGATAAGATGTGGAGGTGAAAAGACATATTGATGATCCTGACCCTGTGTAGGCCTAGGCTAATGTGTGTGTTTGTATCTTAAATATTTTAACAAAAATATTTAAAAAGTAAAAAAAAATTAAAATAAAATATTTTAAAATAAAAATCTTATAGAATAAGGATGTAAAGAAATATTTTTGTATAGCTTTGCAATGTATTTGTTTTAAGCTTTTATTATAGAAGAGTCAAAAATTTTAAAAACATTTTATGAAGTTAAAAAGTTACAATAAGCTAGTATTAATTCATTATTGAATCCAATGCAATAATAGTTAGGAACTTCAAAACCCTACTTTCAGCATTGGGCAAGTTATCTAGATAGAAAATCAACAACAGAAAAAAATTAGACTTAATCCTCACTGCTGAGCAAATGGACCTAATTGACATTGACAGAACATTTAATCTAATAGTTACACAATATACATTCTTCTCATCAGCACATGAAACATTTTCCAGGATATATCACATGTTAGGCCATAAAACAAGCCTCAACAAATTAAAAAAAAAAATTGAAAGCACATTAAGTATCTTTTCTGACCATAATGGAATAAAACTAGAAATTAATAACAAAAGGAACATTGGAAACTATATAAATACATGGAAATTTAATGATATGCTCCTGAGCTACCTACTAATGGGTCAATGAAGAAATTTAAAAGGACATTTAAAAATTTCTTGAAACAAATGAACATAGAAACACAAATACTGAAACTTATGGGATATAGCAAAAGCTGTCTAAGAGTTAAGTTTATAGAAATAAATGATTACATCAAAAAAGTAGTAGGACTTCAAATAAACAACCTAATGTTGCATCTTAAAGAAGCAGAAAATCAAGAACATATCAAACCCAAAATTAGTAAAAACAAAAAACTGTAAAGATTAGAGCTGAAATAAATGAAATTGAGACAAAATAATACAAAATATTGATGAAATGAAAAGTTGTTTTTTTAAAAAGATAAACAAAATCAACAAACCTCTAGCTAGCTGAAGAAAAAAAGAAAGACCCAAATAAAGAAAATCGGACATGAAAAAGGAGACATTATAACCAACACCATAGAAATTCAAAGGATCATTAGAGACTATTGTGAACAACTATATGCCAATAAACTGGAAAACCTAGAAGAAATGGATAAATTCCTAGACACATACAGCCCACCCAGAATTAACCATGAAGAAATAGAAAACCTGAATAAATCAATAACAAGTAATCAAGTAGAAGTAATCCCAAAAAATCTCCCATCAAAGAAAAGCCCAGGATCTGATGGCTACACTGCTAAATACCACCAAACATTTACAGAAGAATTAATACCAATTCTACTCAAGCTATTCCAAAAAATAGGGAGGAGAGAATACTTTCAAACTCATTCTATGAGGCCAGCATCACTCTGATACAAAAACCAGACAAAGATGCAATAAAAGAAGAAAACTACAGATCAACATCATTGATGAACATAGATGCAAAATTCCTCAAAAACCAAATTGAACAGGCCAGGCACGGTGGCTCACGCCTGTAATCCTAGCACTCTGGGAGGCCGAGGTGGGAGGATCGCTCGAGGTCAGGAGTTTGAGACCAGCCTGAGCAAGAGTGAGATCCTGTCTCTACTAAAAATAGAAAGAAATGATCTAGACAGCTAAAAATATATATAGAAAAAAATAGCTGGGCATGGTGGCGCATGCCTGTCGTCCCAGCTACTTGGGAGGCTGAAGCAGTAGGATTGCCTGAGCCCAGGAGTTTGAGGTTGCTGTGAGCTAGGCTGATGCCACAGCACTCTAGCCTGGGCAACAGAGCCAGACTCTGTCTCAAAAAAAAAAAAAAAAAAAAATGAATTGAATAACATATTAAAAAGATCATTCATTGTGACCAAGTGGGATTCATCCCAGGGACACAAGATGGTTCAATGTTTATAAATCAATAAATATGATATATCACATTATTATTGAAGAATAATTTTTTTATAAATTTAGTCTAGCCTAGGTATGTAGCTTATGAAGTCTACAGTAGTGTGCAGTAATGTGCTAGGCCTTCACAGTCACTCACCACTCACTCACTACACCTAGAGTAACTTCTAATCCTATAAGCTCCAGTCATGGTAAGTACCCTATACAGGTATACCATTTTTTACCTTTTATACTATATTTTTACTGCATATTTTCTATGTTTAGATACAAAAATACTTAACAGTTGTGTTACAGTTTCCAGCAGTATTCAGTACAGTAACATGCCGTAGAGGTTTGTAGCATAGGAGCAATAGGCTATACCATATAGCCCAGGTGTTGAGTAGGCTATACCATTTAGGTTGATGTAAGTACACTCTATGACAACATTACACAGTGGCAGCATTGACTAACAGTGCATTTATCAGAATGTATCCCTGTAGTAAGAGATTCATGACTGTAATTTAGGGAGTTTACATGTCTATGCATTCACCTACAAGTGGATGCCTACTTTGGAAAAAAGAGAAGAGCATAAATTTTGGTGGGGTGGAATATGGGGAGGAAAACTGATTACTTGATGTCCCAGAGTAATTTGTATATATAAGCCTGAGAAAAATATGGAATCCAATCCCTTCTCTATTCTATTTTCAAAACTAGAAAGGATGAATAATTCAGAGGTTCTAGACAAATTCATTTAAGTTAGAAAAATGTTTGTGTGTCAGATGTCTCCATCTGTGGCCTGGCTATTATGTCAGATCTGACTTCTTAGATACAGGGTCTATGGCAGAATCCTTGTACAAGTCATTCATTGAAGTAGGGCTCTCAAGAGAAACCTGAGCAATGGAGCAGGAGAAGCAGCTATGCAAAGATGTGACTTCAAGAGAAATATAGCCCAGGCCTTATTCATTTGGGACTTCTGATACATGAATTATACCACAGAGCTAAAGGTGCAAGACTGTTATGGGCTCTATCAGTCAGTCATTGGCTACTGGTGGCTCTTTGGAGGGAGTGAGGCATAACCTGCATCTCCCTGGAAGGTAGTTCCCGTTAGCCAAAGGCAGGCCTCCAGAGAAGAGTGAAGATGTGAACCAGTAGCAGTCAACACTGCAACAGCTGAGGTATGGGGAAGCCAGGCCTGCAAAGCTCTGGGTGGGCATTAGCTGAGTTTGCTATGGGAACATTTTCCTATTCAGTTTAACTCAACAATGATTGGAAATTTAATATTTTCAAGATATGGTCATAGGTAGTGCTGAAATTATTAAATAACATATGACTTCTAGCTTCAAGGAACTCCCAGTCTAGTAAATGAGACAAATACATACTCAACTATTCAACTATGATCTGTTTTTCTCCAAGTCTTATTTATCTGTAGGTAAAATAAGTCAAGTTAACATTAACAGTCAAAATTGCACTGGCTTGTAAGGTATTTGCACAGTCGGATCTAGGTTTGCTCTGACAGGGTTAAGGGCTGAGTCACAAGGAAGTCAGGTCCACTCTTCCTGTCTCAAGGAAGGGTATTCCATCACTCAAGAGAGTATTTCATCAAATCTCATGGCTTTTAAAGCCATTTAATGACTCCCAAATTTCTATCTTCAAGTTGAACATCTCTCTTCAACTTTAAACTCATACATCTTCTTTTGAATAATCCAAAGTATAACCCCATTTTTGTTCCCACAACTGTTTTTTCTGCAGTTATTCCCATTTCAACAAACAACAAGTCCAAATTTCTAGATACTTAGGTCAAAAACATTACATTCATCCTTCATTACTCTTTCTGTAATTCACATCAGCAAAATGTGCCCATTGAAACTTTTGTCCTAAATGGTCTCTGCTTACTTTCACCTGCCCATTCAACCCAACCCTCAAGCCCCTACACATGTATTTTCTGCCCTCACCATTTCACTTGAAGGAGAAAACAAAGTCTTACAATAGCTTACCATGGCCCTCTATAATTTAGTGCAGCTAGAATATATGCCAGAGTGAGCCATGGAAAATTCCATGGAAAGTAGTCTTTGGATTTTTTTTTTCTTTTGTTTTTTGTTTTGTTTTTTTTTTAATTAGTCTCTTAGTAATTCTGCAGCACAGATTGGAGCTCATAAAGTGAACCAGTATAAGAGCTAGAAACTTGGCAATGATTGAAATTGGCCTTGTAATTAAAGTTATGGGAGTGACTATGATTATTTTTGTAGAAAATCAAGTCAGAAGATAAAAAGTCTAGCAAAAACTCTGAGGCACTTTAACTTGTGATAGTCATGTGAAGTTGGAGGACCAGATCAGAAGATGGAGAAGCAGATGCCTGGAATCAAGGAGTATAGTAAGTATCATGAAAACTCTGGGTTATATAGAAGAATGAGTCATATTCTCTAACCCCAAGACACTATTATTAGATCTATATATCTGGGAATTAATTCAATGACTAAACTTCTCATTCCTGTACTGGATATAGTCTACAAGCACTATAGTTTTCAAATGTAGTAATAAAAGCTAGAATATTAATATCCCATGTTCTATGGCATTATAAGGTCAAATATTTAAGATAATAATAGCTATTATTAGTGTCTTATTGCATTGAATATTTCATATTTCTGTTACTTTATAACTGTTTCTGTGAAAAATGCTTTAAACATGCCTAGTCATATGCATTAATGCCTATTTTTAAGTAAGTGCTATTATTTTAACATCCTTACATTTGCTATTTGGGAGAAAAATAAGGATCAGGGTATTTGACATATAACTTTTGATTTTTTGACCACTGAATTATAGATTTTTATAATTTTACTATGTAAGAAAACTTTAGAAATTTTCTGTATACTTTTCTGTATAAATAAATAGGCATTGGAACTCAAGTAAGATAGAGCTAATTATATATATATATATATATATGTGTGTATATATGTCTTATATCTTATATGGTTGCAATGAGGATTAAAAGAGAGAATGTATTATAAGGTATCCGATAAAAAATAAAACATTATGTAAGTGTTAATTATTCAATCAGCAAGTATATATTGTGATGCTTATTATGCAGAGAACCCTGTGATGAGCAAAGGGGCATCCAAGAATAAATATAACTAAGTCTCTTTCCTCAAGATGCTTTCATTTAAGCATTGTAAGACCAGAGTAATATTGGCATAAACTGGAATGCATGAAATGCAAAATCTAGGTGGTATGCTCCTTAAAGACAAAAACTCCCTCACGCTCGCTATGACTTTTTCAGCGCCTAGAAATGGCACTTACTATATAGAATGCACTTAATATTTACTCAATAATTTAATGAGTATAAGAAAAATGAAAGAGGAATTAAAAGATATATGTCAATGAAAATATATGCAAAATATGAAACCACATTCAAATATAAATAAAATTCTGTATTATGAATTTTTTAAAGGAAGGATAACTCACTTCTGAATAAGGAGAATCAAGTAAGTGTTAAGGAGAGGTGGCATTTGCTGGGACTTTATAGACAGGGTAGATATTAACAGGTAGAGATTAAGATATATTTTAGAACAGAGGAGTGATGAAAGCAAAGGTCGAAAATGTTTGGTAAACACAAATATTCTAATGCTGTGCATGTACTAATAGTACATAATTTGATAGCTTTAGAAGACAGGATTGTTTTAGTGTAGATTTGGACCAGAACATGGTAACGAATAATGTTTGCTAAATTCACAATTTAAAGGAGAGCTGTTTTTGAACAGTTAAGTAGGCTTAGGAATAAGAAACTCTGCATTTGAAAAAGTAATCCTGCTGTGTCAAAAAGATAATTTGATTAAAAGTTAAGACATTTAAAATTAGTCATTGGATAATTAGAAAAATAACATTAACTAAATGTTGACTAAATAGGAGCTCTCACTCCCACTGGAAAACCTATTAAGAAAAAGGTTATAAACTATGGAGAAATATTTGCTCTTTGTCAGTGTTTAAAGAACTACTGTATTGACTGAAATGTTTAAAGAACTAAATATTTTTCCACAGTTGCAGCCACCTGGTGAGTTGCTAACAGTCAGACAAAGGCAACCTCAAGAAAACATATTTATCAAGACACCCCATGCAGTTTCAGCCATAAAGAGTTCAACTCCTAAACGGATATTTCCCCTGGGCTGTAAAATCTTGTTTCAGAAAAAAACTGCCTAGGGGAATTAAATTTCCTTTTTCTTTTTAATTGATTTGATTTTATAGTTTTATAGTTATTCAATTGTCCTGATGTTCAATAAACATTTATAAAACTACATGTGCCTAATACAAACCCAGGCACTGTGGAAATAAGCAAGATGGATTTTCACATTATTATAATAAATTCTTAAAATATAAACATTCCATTTGCTCTTGATGGCAGAGAAACCCAGAGGGATGCTTTCTAATGATTTATGTGGAGGGTATAGAAATTTTCTTCATTATGTCCAATTTGATTCCAGCACCAAAAATATACATAGGTGGAAATTAAACACAAAATTATGATCTATATCACAATCCATTTACTTTAAAGATGAATGGGGCAGAAGACATAATAATACCATATTCTTATTAGCAATCATCTTCATTGCATTCCCAGGTTTTGCCAAGAAAGAGTCATAACTTTTATTTAATATATGAGCTTATTGTAGGAAAAGTGAAAAATACTGAATAATACAAATAATGAGACAAATTACCTTTTATCCAACTCCACTAAAATAATACTGTTAATATTTTGTTTGGGTTCCTTTTAAAAATTATTCACTTAAACTATTTGAAAAATAGAAATAAGAAAAAAAAAACACCTTTTTTTTCTGGTCATGCTGTAACAAAGTTCTTCCCCAGCAGCCCCAGTTCATCTTCAGAAATAACCTCTCTTTGGAGATGAGTATGGCATTGCTGCCTTTCCCCTGGGTTTACTCATCCCTATCTTGCTCCCTCTCATTCTCTGTCATCTTCTCTTTACCTATCTGTAAATGTAAATTTTATTTTTAATAATCATGAGATCATGATAATCTATAACTTGATATTTTCTTTTAATATATAGATGATAAATTATTTTAATGTGTATAGATCCAACTTATTCTTTTCTGTGTCTGCATGGTTTTCTATAACATGGATGTCTAACAATTTATTTAGCAATTCTCCCACATTAAACATGTGATTACCAATTTTTGTTATTACAAACAATGATGCAATAAGTATACAAACGTATATAAAACTTTATGGACTTTTTCTGGATTTAGCAGTGAGACTGATGAGGCACTTCCTCTTTTTTGTAAATTTTAAAGAAAATTTGGAATTATCCTGCAAACTTTTTTTCTATGTTTATTTTATTCATTTATTTTACACTTATTAACATCAATTACGTGCCAGGTTCTATGCTAAATGTTGCAGATACACTATTGAAAAAGATACAATCTCAGCTAGTAAAGACTTGAATAGGGAACTTGGGAATCTATGTAGGCAATTTTACACATTATGGCAAACACTTTATGGAAGAAAATAGAAAAGCAACTAAGTTGGTCTAGAGGGATAAAAGAACTTCTGGTGGAGATACTTATAATTAGAAACAGTGGGAGTTAGCCAAGTGAGATTGGGTTGGAAGAAAATAATCTTATAAGAGTAAAAAGCATTTATGAAAGTGATGAAAATTCAGCATTCCACCCTGATGATTTCTGGGCATGATGTGTCTTTTTTACCTCTAGTGGAAGCCCTAGACCAGTATAGCTGGTGCATCCTCCAGGTGGTAGCCCAGCCAAAAGGGAAATAGGTGATTCAAACTTAATTCTGGCTGAGTTGTTTAAAAATGCTCTTGCCTTTATTGCACCTGATTCTTGCAAACAAATGTTTTTGGTGTTAATAGATAATTATTGGAAAAATAGTGACATTATAGCTACTGAAAAGGAACTCATTGATTTTGTGGCAGTGGAGGGACAGTAACCCCAGCATCTGAGGAGGAGACACCTGCAACCCTGGGAGTATGGCAGAGAGAGGAACATTAGTGATCATTTGTCTTTCAGAAGCTCTTTTGCCCTCAACCTTCCTGATAAAGGAAAACGCCCTGTGTTGCTCTCCCAAGCTATTACAAGCCAAGCAACTTAAATTTAACTGACTGCTGGACTGACCATCCCTCCCAGCCCCCTAACAACACTCTGACCTGATCATGATTTGATTGCAATTCTCTTTAACCTTCCTGAGAAGCATATTGGAAACAGCAGGATAGAATCCTATGCTGCATCTCCTAAACGAAACACCTTTGGATATGGTCCGCAACCCACCCCAGCAGACTTCTCTCAGTTTCTCTGTGGGGCAATCACATACCACATGCAGCTGGTAGCATGGATAAGCAGGACAAGTTGAACTGACTACCCTTAAAAATGCCCTCCAAAATGAAGAATTAGATTCAAATGTTCAAACTGATGTGGAAACACTAAGGCATATCAGTTGATTAAGAGACCATGCTGGAAGAAATGTCAGCCTATGCCACCCAATACATATCATTCCCAGTTAGGGTGGCCCAGCAACTGCAAGCAACACTTTCTTTCCGTGTGCATCGCCAGGACTGTATTTGTTGTGTGGAAGCCTTCTTCTCCCCAAACACAGTGACTTATACTTTAGGAATGTTCTTAGAGACCTTTACTTATTTAAGGGAATGCCACCAGTATACCTGTAGCCCTCAGATGACTGCAGAGATCTCTCTAAGATGAAATTGTTCTTGGTTACTTGGGGGAACTTCCTAGAGGGATACTAGCTCTCTATTTTATCTACTATAGTCAGTTACCCATATAATGGGAGTGCTCCAATTAGAAAAAAAAAGTGTTGTAAAATCTGTCCCTGACTTTAGCTGAGGTGATCAATGTATAGTACCTCAGTCTTATGTGACATGCAAGTGAGCATCAAGTCACCGACTAGAGTTACTATGGATGATAGACTTGCTGTAGACATTTCTTGCTGAGCAATGCAGAGCCTGCAATTGCTAACATATTCTGCTATACCTTTGGCTAAGTAAAGAGGTTAATACAAAACTACAGAAGGTTCAATACATAAACTTAAGAAAAAAAATGACCTATATTTCTCCAAGTTAGATCTTGATGATTTGTGGATAAAGTTGGTGGGCTCTGTGGACTTGGGGGGCATGTTTGAGGTCAGTACTGCAGGTTGGCCTCATCCTGATCTGCAGAGCTCTGTTGACAATAGCTTTACTTAAATTCTCTAGGAGACAAATAGAACAGGTTGAATTTCAGCCTCTGTTGGTCAGATTAATCCAAGTGGCTGATGGAGCAGTGCACTTGTAGGAAAATTCACCAGAAACCAAGACAGTGGCTGTTTTCCTCAATTGCGTTGTTAGACTATCTGGCGTGATGCAAGACCTCTAGGCATACAGAACCACTCCCATCAGGTGTGACACTCCAAAGGCTTACAGATTACCTCCCAGAAGCCAACGGCAAAGCCCGGACCTTTTTTGGGCAAGGTTAAATCTTTACTCCATGACATTCCACCTCACTCCATGATCGATTCTTCTCTCCCATATGTAATACTCAGAAAAATTCGTCATCTATGATTGTGATAATTACTCATTCAGCCAATGTGTGACACTTCTGGTGATGGGAAACTACTTCTAAAATGGATCCATTTCTTCTTTGGGAGAATTTATTATTTATATTGCAACTTCATACAACATATGCTATGCATCCTTTTACATCTACCAAATCACTGGACAAGACAAGGTTAATATGAATGATAGACTTGCCCTAGACATGTTTCTTGCTGGGCAATGCAGAGTCTGAGTAACTGCTAACACATTTTGCTGTAACTTGGGGCAAGTAAAGAGGTTAATACAAAAACCACAGAAAGGTCAATATACAAACTTTAAGAAAAACAAGACCTCAATTTCTAAGTTAGATCTTGATGATTTGTGGAATTTGTTAAGCTGGTGAGGTCTGAGGACTTGGGAAGCACGTTAGGAGCTTTACATATAATAGTTACTCATTAAAATGATGCTAAATAAGTAAGAGTGCATGTTGTATTTTTACTGTACCATGCACCAAAGTCAAATCTTAAATGTGATTGCAACCAGGCATGTTTTATAACATGTAAGTGAGTTAAAAAGGCATGCCTCCTGAAATAAGCAAATGAGGAATGGAAGGGTTTCTCTCATTAAAAAGGGAGAGAAATCTTAACCAAAACTAGGATATTTTCCTGGCAGATGCATATCACAGGTTATGTGAACAACATGCTATAAACTGTGTTCCTTTGATAGCTAGAGAAGTGATAAATCTGGAGCAAGTCAAGTAAAATAAGATTGTGTGATCTCAGGGTGCCTTCAAGGCATAGAAGGAGATAGCTGACCTTTCAAATATAAGGTAAAGGGAATGCATTTCTTCTTATTGTTACCTTGGTTTATGATTAAAGTTTACTGAGAAAGAATATTTTTCTCTGTGAATGCAATTTAGAGAAAATAAAATTAAGTGAGATTATAAAAAGTGTCTTTGGCTTAACTAATACATTCACCTCAATCCACAGGTCAGTCAAAAAGGTATAAAGCATTTTGTGCACTGAGTTGCCAAACTTGTGTTCTGACATTCAGAAACTTGAACAATGCACTTCATTTTCTCACTTCAGTTCACTTAGTAGATTTTATTTTGAAGCTAAGTGGTACATTTACAAAATCCTTGCAGAAAGAGTCCAACATTAAAATGATTATTTGCATCTGAGTATTCCTCATTTCCATGATCTTTCAGAAGTTAATTTTGTTCCGTATATTTAATGCCCTAGAATACTAGTATTCCTGACATTGTCATGTTTTATTTTCTTGTCATTTGAGTGAAAGGGTGAAGTTTGCAGCTCATTCTGAGTCAAATATAAATTATGAATATGCAGAACCTACATGTAAATCATTGCCTTACACAACCAAAGAATTATAAAACTGCTTGTTCTATGTCAGAGTCATATGAAATAGGAATATTATAATCAAGGCATATTTTGCATAAATTAGGCAGGTATTGTATTTATATGTTTTAATAAACATAAAATTAGTTGTTTATGGAATAGCTTTAGAGCTAAGTTATGATTAAATAAATGGATCAATTTTATTTACAAATTGACTAAGCTATTTTGTTGTTGCTATTGGCCTTTAAATAAAAAAGGGGCTTAAATTATTTAGTGGTTTTGATTCACCGGTATTAACTAAACATAGCATATGGCCATGATAGAGTAGAATAATTAACAAAATAATAATTAGCATTTTACAATATTTATTTACTGATTTTTAAAAGAAATCAGTTAATCAGGGACATAGTTTCTAAAGTCATTTTTTATGTACCGTCATGGAAATAAAATGTTTTCTTAACCCAGATTCTTGAATTCTCACTCCCTAGAAGAAATCTTTGCTACTATTTTTTACTAAAATACTTTTTAAAATTTTTGTAATTCTGAATTTTCAGTTAGATATTTATCTTTTGACTTTTATAATGTAAAAGAAGGATTTACTTTTTTTTACTTATTATACACATACACACACACTCACACACACTATCCCTTCACCCTTTCTCCCATTCAGTTTGTATCATCAATTTATATTATAGCAATATGCAAAGTTTATATTATTATTATTTTTTGTTTGTTTGTTTTTGAAGACATTTATTATAAAGTGTCAATCTAATTTATTCCAGTCATTCAATGTGGCTTTGTTGAGCTTGCTAAATGAATTTGAACCCTGGTAATCCACAGCTTTTGAATGTGGGCAGCTTTTACATTCCTTGTGGCACCTTCTGATTTAGAATCTGTTGGTAAATACTGCATGAACTCACATAACTTGCCTATCGCCATGCCTAACAAAAGATAAGTTAGTCCTGCAAAGCAAGACACTTAGGTACACTCTTTTTTTATGCAAAGAATGCTTTCTTGAAGACTTCACATAATTTGAAATTCATATAATTTAAAACTAATTTTCCCATAGGAATAAACATGAAATATGCATGATATCTGCAAAGTTTATATTATTAATACTAATATTTGCACAGCTGAATCAGGTAGTGGGCTATAATCTCTTTTTATTTTTTGTGCAAACATTATTTTTCCTTGGAATTAATAACTAGAATATTTTTTCATTTGGTTAAATCATAACAAATTTTCCTAATTCATCCTTAAACTTGGGCACAAAAAGAATTCTCCAAGAAATATTCCCTGAGTGCCTTCAGGTTGCCAGGTACTGCTCTGAGAATCTGGGACATAACAATATCCCACGAAAAGCTCTCTGACCACTTGTAGCTCACAGTTGGGTGGTGTGACGGACCATAACCTATATCATAATAAATACATGTACTTATCATGTTAGAAGGGTTAGAATTGGAAGCTATGGAGACAAAATTTAGGGCAAATTATGATGAGTAGAAGGCAGAGGTCATTATTAAATAGGGAGCTGGACTAAGTCTCTTTGAAAAAAAAAAAAACATTAGAGATTTAAAGAACCTTCTTTAAATCTTTGACAGTAGTCAGTACAAAGAACCCAATATATTCAATATATTACAGAAGCATGCCTGGTATGTTGGAGAAACGTGTGGTAAGAACTGATGGAGTGAGGAGGTGAGGGGTAGGAGATGAAATCAGGAAATGGGGCTTACATAATATGAGGTCTTGTGGGCAAGGTTGAGAGTTCAAATTTTATTCTAAGGGAAATGAGTTTGTAGGGCTTGAGTAGAGAAGTGATACGATCTGAGATTTAAAAGGATTTAAATGGATATGCTTTTAAAAAGATTTTTTAAAAAATTTAAAGGATTTGTTTGGCTGCTAGGTTGAAAATAGTGGTGCCATATTGCGAGGGGGACAGGGTAGAAACGGGGGAAGAGTTAAGAGGCAATTACAGGGAATCAGGTGAGCTATCTGATGACTCTGTTGTTCACACGCATCAGGAACTCTAGGGCTCATACTTTTCTTTAAATCATTATTGCCAGAACTCCCTGCCCTCACAGCAGTCAGAATGGATTGCAGAACGAACGTGCTCATCCTGGAATCTCTCTTCACCATCATCTGCAGGATAGTCTTTGCCTGCAGTAGACATCCTGTATCCTATCCAAAGTAATGCGCTTTGTTCATGACTCTCTCATTTTGATGGAGCAAATATTTTAATAGATTCTTGAAAAAGGGCACAACAAAAATATTTTTTGAGTATTTGCTCAAAATTTGAGTCTGAGAATACATTTTTTACAGGCTCACATTTTACAGATACATTGGCTGAGTAAATAATTCCAAGTTGAGAATTAACTTCCCATAGAAACTTTTTTTGTATTAAGCGATAATTGTTAAAATACTTTAGATGTGATTATGATATTGTGGTTGTATTATTAGAAAATATTCTCTTTTTGAATACATGATGAAGTATTTGTGAATCAAATGATACACTTTAGATTTATTTCAAAATAATATGGGAGGGAGGTTAGTGGGTTTGCGACTGACCATGGATTGATGCTTGTTGGCCTGGGTGATGGCGAGTTAGGAA
Source organism: Varecia variegata (assembly GCA_028533085.1). Taxonomy (NCBI): domain Eukaryota; kingdom Metazoa; phylum Chordata; class Mammalia; order Primates; family Lemuridae; genus Varecia; species Varecia variegata. The sequence goes on from CM052444.1 coordinate 57,296,048, forward strand.
TTTATTACACTGGTTTGTATATGTCTGTGTTTTAAAAAAATTTTAAGTTAAAGTTAAAAAACTGAAAAAATACAACAAGGTTGAATCACTTCTTGGAATATATATCCATTTTATAATAATCCTTACCTTTGAGTATGCTATTTAGGCCAGAACTACAGTACTCAAGGTATGTACTAAAAGGGTTGCTTATTGTCCACAGGCATCAGTATATATAGGCCAATATTTATATCAGGGCACCATTTCCACTACTATTTTGGCATAAGAAATTTTGATGTGATTTTTCTTGTTAAGATGCCCCAAGAAAAGCACCTCAAAAAGAGTATCATTCTTCCCATTAATTTCTGGAAGCTTTGGTCATGGTCATCACCACTGTGTCATTATTCCTTTGCTCTCTGGCTTTCAGTATTGAATCTTCATATCATATCAATGGGGCTTTGGTGTGACTCTTCTCCTCCTTTCTTACCTATTGTGCTTTTTAAATTTGGAAGCAAAAAAAATTTTTTTTTTGAGACAGTCTCACTCGGTTATCCCAGGTAGAGTGCAGTGGCCTCATTGTAGCTCACTGCAACCTCCAACTCCTGGGCTCAAGCAATCCTGCCTCAGTTTCCCGAGTACCTGGGACTATAGGCACATGCCAAGATGCCCAGCTAATTTTTCTATTTTTTTTTTTTTTTTGTAGAGATGGGGTCTCACTTTTGCTCAGGCTGGTCTTAAACTCCTGAGCTTAAATGATCTTCCCGCTTCAGTCTCCCGGAGTGCTAGGATTACAGGTTTGAGCCACCGTGCCTGGCCTGGAAGCAAATTTTTTCTCTCTTTTCTTAATATAGTCATTCCTTAATAATTCCCTTCTCTATATTTTCCTTTTTACTTCTTTATGGAACTACAATTATTTAGATATTAGACTTCTCTACATTTGTCATTTTTTTTTTTTTTTTTTTTTTGGATTTTATAATGACTTCCTTGCTTGCTTCATATTCTGGGATATTTCTTCACCTTTTTTCCAGTTCTTCAATTGAAGTTTTTATTTTTGTTATCATATGTTAATTTCTGAGAATTACTTTTTGTTCTCTGACTATTCCTTTTCTAATGCTTCTTATTTATTACCAGGTCCTTAATGTTGCCATGCAATCACACTAGATATCCTAATCCATTCACTTTTTCTAATAGAAGATGATTTTGTTCCTTAACTCCTGTGCACAAATTCACAAGACCTTCTCTCCCATGCTCACGCTCAGCTGAAGATGTTGTTTTCTATTTCACTGAGGAAAATAGAAAATTCTGTAAAAGAAAAATGTTTTTACAGGTTTTAGCGCCACATTTGCCCAGATATCACCATCTGGACTTATCTATTCTGCCTCCCACCTGTTACTATAGATGAAACATCCATGCTTCTATCAAAGACTCTATATCCTCTCCCATACTCAAAAACATCACTCCATCAATTTTCAAATCTTTTGCCTATATCTATTTTTCATTCTCTGCAGGATTATTCTTATCAACATACCATCACGGTATAATTTATCCCATCTTAAACACTCTCTTTTGATCCTTTTTCTCCTTCAGCTGAACACTCATTTTCTCTGTCTTTACAGTAAAACTTCTGGAAAAATTTGTTTATACACACTGTCTCTATTTTCTCTTGCTTCTTTCCCTTAAATCCGTGTAAAACATATGTCTATTGATAATACATCACTTTTGTATTGTTGAAACTGCTCTTGTCAAGCTCTTAATAACGTAATTTTTGCTAATTTTTCTCAGCCCTCATCATAATCGACCTATCATCCTTTTGGATTTGACAAAAGCTTATTTGATAAAATTGCCTTACTTGGCTCTAGGATGCTACTCTCTGTAGTATTTCCTCCTAAGTCACTAGCAGATTCTCCTCAATTTTCTTTAATCGTTTTGCCTCATCCCCCTAAGACTCTTAAGGTAGTTCTATCTCAAGACTCAACCCTTTGCTCTCTTCTCTGTGTGTATTAACTCCATGAGTAATCTACTTCAGCCGTGTGGTTTTCAATATCCTCTATACTTTGTTGCCTTCTGATCATATATCTCAAACATGGACCTTCTACTTGAACACCGAACTTTTTATATATGGCATTTTTACTAGCATGTTTATTTGATATTGCAAACTTAGCAAGATCAAAATTTAAATTCATGCTCTTTCTTCAACCACCAAACATGTTCATTCTTTCTTTCTTTCTTCCTTCCTTCTTTTCTTTCTTTTGACAGGGTCTTGCCCTGTCATCCAAGCTGAAATGCAGTGGCACAATCATAGCTCACACCCAGCTAATTTTTTTATTTCTTGTAAACTGAGTCTTCTCTATGTTGCTCAGGCTGGTCTCGAACTCCTGGCCTCAAGGGATCCTCCTGCTTCTGCCTCCCCAAGCGCTGGGATTATAAGCATGAGCCACCAGGCCTGGCCCTTTTCTCTCTTTGGTTAGTGGCAATGCTCTTCTTCCAAATGATCAAACCAAATACCGTGGAGTTAACCTTCACTCCTCTCTTTCTTTCACAACTCACAATATCAGCAGAGAATACGCTTCCCTTTATTTTCAATGTATATAGGACTCACTACTTCTTATGAATAAAATGTTATTGCTCTAGTCTCAGCCATTACCTTTTCTCCTAGATTATTATAACAACCCCTTACCTGGTCCCTTACTTCTAAACTTGTTCTTCTGCAGTCTATTTTTTACATATTAATGGAAAAGTCTTTTAAAAGTGAAGTCAGATAATGTCACTTCTCTACTAACAGCCCTCTAATGATTCCCCAGATGGTTTTTTTTTTTTTTTTTTCATTTCAGAATATTACATGGGTACAAATGTTTAGGTTACATATATTGCTTTTTCCCCACCAGAGTCAGAACTACAAGCATGTCTATCTCCCAAGTGGTGCACATCACACCCATTAGGTGTGAATATACCCATCCCCTCCCCCTCCTTCCCACCTGTGCTTCCCCAGATTTTTAAGAGCAAAAACCAAAGTCCTTAAAATGACCATCAAGCCAGTACATGATTTGGCATCCTTTTACTTACTTAACATCCTCCTCTACTACAGTTTCCCCTGCTTATTTCACTGTAGGCAAACAAGACCGGTTGATCTTAAATTAAACACACTATGCAAGCTCTTATCCAGTGGTGTTTGCACTTTTTGTTCATTCTGCCTGGAGCTCTCAACCCAGATATCTGCATCTTTTGCTCCCTTATCTTCTTTAAATCTTTGCTCAAATATCATTTTCAGGTAAGTCTTCTCTAAGCACTTTATCCAAAAGTCCAAAATTATCTCGGCTTTTTGCCCTCCTTTTTATGTTATCTTTTAATATGTGATATAATTTACTTATCTTATTTATTGTCTGCCTTCTCCCACTAGAATATAAACTCCATGAGCAAATAATACTGGTCCATTTTGTTCATTGACTTAGAACAGTTATTTCAAACAAAAGGATAGACACCAACCTCTAGGTGCTAAATTTAAGAGAAAAGCTTTTTAAAGCAGCTATTATAGCTATATTCCATGATATAAAAGAAAATATCTTTGAAATAAATAAACAAATAGGAAATCTCAGAAGAATGAAAACCATGAAGAATCAAATTGAAATTTTATAACTGAAAATAAAATATGTAAAATTAAAATATCTAGCTAGGCTTAACAAAAATATAGATGATATGTAAAAGAGTTAGTAGACTTGAAGATGAAGCAACAAAAATTATCTAATCTGAAGAACACAGAGGAAAAAATATTGATCCTGTAAAAGAACACAGCCTACCATATTTGTTATATCAAAAGTTGTAATGCACAAGCAATCGAAGTCTGAGAAACAGAGAATGGAGAAAGAAAAGCAGAAAAAAATATTTTGGTAAACAATTGCCAAAAATTTCCCAAATTTAGTAGAAGTCATAAATTTACAGATTCAAAGGTAATTAGTCCCCAAACAGAATAAATACAAAGTAAATTACATCACAGTTATACTAAGATAATAAAAATAAAGACAAAATCTTGAAAACGGCCAGAAAAATTTACATTAAAACAGGGTATTAAATTAAATAACGAGTATTTAAAATTGTCCATTTTATTTCTTGTCAGAAATAATGGATTTCAGAAGGCAGTGGGATTACATCTTGAGAGCTAAAGAAAAAAAAAAAGGCACAACTATATATTGGTAAATATATCCTTCAATTATAAAAGTGAGATAAGGCATGTTTAGATAAACCATAACTAAGAAAATTCATTGTCAGCAGACCTGTCCTAACAGGAGATTCTTCTGTCTGAGGGGATATGATACCAGATGAAAACATCTTCAGAAAAGAATAAAGGTCAGAAGAAATTATAGTTATGTGGATAAATATAAAATATTTTTACCTTTTATTTTTTTTAAATGTACGATTGTTTAAAGAAAAAATTTACTTACATTATGAGGTTTATAGCAAATGTAGATGTGATGCAAATGAAAACTACAGCATAAATGAGATGTGGTAGGAAATGGCCCTATTGATTTGTGAAATTCTTACAATTTACATTAAGTTGTAGACTATCAACAGTAAGTTGATATAGAATTGTGAAGGTTGTATATTGTAACTCTACAGCAGAACACTAAAGAAAAAATTCTGCAAAAAGGTGTAGCAAAAATGCCAACAAATAATTTATAATGGAATTATTTTAATTTTTTTTTATTTAACTTAAAAGAAGATAGAAAAAGAGGAAAAAAGATGGGCCAAAAAGGAAGCAAATAATAAACCTAAATCCAATCATAAAGGTAACTACATTAAATATAAATAGCATAGAAGTGATTGTCAGAATAAATAAAAATATAATGGGAACCTGGGTTTAAATCGGCTGGACTTGTTGATTCATGAATTTAATTACAGAGTAAAAAGTCCTTTATTCTGGGGTCTTCATTTCTCTACATGGAAACCATTCTGTATTAGAGGTAGAAGCCTGACTTGTAGTGCATTAAGTAAAGTTAAAGGGCTAGAGGTGTCTTCATTCAATAGGTAGTTTTTTACTTAATACTGCTGTGTTCAGTACTGTATCTCTACCTCAGCTGGGTCTAGCATCCTTGGTCCCAAATTCTCTTTGAGTGAATCTATTCAAATAGTAAACCTCTTATTTTCTGAAAGAATAGGTGTGGATATAATGGTCAGTTTGCCAATTAAAAAAAATGACATTTTCTCTTGAAAAGGCTTTTCTTTATTGAAGATGCTTACATTAGGACAAATTTGGGTAATTCAAATAGTAGTCTTGGTAATAATGCTGTGTAATGAAGAAGCAGCCTTTATTTAAGAGATTGCGGGTAGAAGAAATTCCTCTGGCTTTGTGTAGCCATGTGGTGAGACTTCTGGAAACTTTCTCCACCCTTTGTTCTCTCCACTTCTCAGAAATCATCTAATTGTTAGTCTTGGAAGAAGGAAAGCGCATACTCAGTGTATTTCTTCTGGGTTTTTTTTTTTTTTTTTTTTTTTTTTTTTCAGAGATGGCTGATCCTTCATTGAGAATGTATTTAATCGGCATGTTTTTCACGCAGGCAATATAGGTGGGAGGATTCTGTCTCTTTGAGAGACCTGTCATCTTCTACTCAATGGGTATAACTGTCTAGTTAAGGTGGGTTAAATGGTTGCAGAGCTAGAGCCATAGTATCCCAACAACTTTAGTAACATAGCAAAAAATGATAGTTTCTTTTCCATTTTTCTGTTTCTTGAGTTTTATTTCTCAAGCAATTTTAATTAAGGGGTGGAAAGGGGGTACTATTTATTATTCTTTCAAAATATCAATAGAAAACACTTTGTTTTTATATCCAAAATATAAATAACATGTATAGTTTATGATTTTGTCACTTGTTCTTTTTTTTTTTTTTTTTTTTTGAGACAGAGTCTCACTCCGTTGCCCGGGCTAGAGTGAGTGCCGTGGCGTCAGCTTAGCTCACAGCAACCTCAAACTCCTGGGCTCAAGCGATCCT
>CM052444.1:57302104-57326129 GCA_028533085.1 Varecia variegata
CGCGCCCGGCCTGTCACTTGTTCTTATTGAGATATTTTTAAAACAATTATTATATCATCAAAACAGAAAGTGTCATTTTTTTCCTGTGGTTTAACTCAGTTGCTTACTTTTTCCTGTATAGAAATAATCATCAATGAGATACCACTACACTCTTAGTAGAATGCCTAAAATTAAAAAGACTGAAAATACCAAGATATGACAAGATCTGGTGTAACTGAAACCTTTACATATTGGTGGTGGGAATGTAAATTGTCAATACTACTCTGGAAAATCACTTCATAGTATCTAATAATATTAATCACAAGTCTATTCTATGACTCAGAAATTGTACTTTCAGGTACATTTCCAAGAGAAGTAAGTGCTTATGTTCATCAAAAACAGGTACAAGAATATTCATGGGTACTTTTTTCATATTAGCTAAAGACATATTGCAAACAGAAAATGCCCAATGCCAGAAAATTTGACAAATAAAATGTGACATATTAATAAAATAGTACACTACAGAACAATGAAATGAATAAATTACCACCATATGCAACAACAGGAGGAATCTCAGACACAACATTGAACAAAAGAAGCCAGATAAAAGAGTACATAGTGCATAATTCCGTTTGTATGAAGTTTAAGAGTTAGCAAAACTAACCTATTGTAAAATAAATCAGAATAGTAGCCACATTTTCAGGTAGATAAGTAATAAGTAGGACAACAGGGGATGCCAGGAAACATTTTAAAGTGCTGGATATTTCAAAATCTTTATCTAGTTAACAATTATATGAATGTAGGCTAAATCTCAAAAATGTTTAAAAAATATCATTTGCTTTATATTTTTATTTCTCGACATAAAAATTATCTTTAAAAACTTGATTCCTGGCCTGGCGCGGTAGCTCACGCCTGTAATCCTAGCACTCTGGGAGGCCAAGGCGGGTGGATCGTTTGAGCTCAGGAGTTCGAGAATAGCCTGAGTAAGAGCGAGACCCCGTCTCTACTAAAAATAGAAAGAAATGATCTGGACAGCTAAAAATATATAGGAAAAAAATTAGCGGGGCATGGTGGTGCATGCCTGTAGTCCCAGCTACTCGGGAGGCTGAGGCAGGAGGATTGCTTGAGCCCAGGAGTTTGAGGTTGCTGTGAGTTAGGCTGACGCCAGGGCACTCTAGCCTGGGCAACAAAGTGAGACTCTGTCTCAAAAAAAAAAAAAAAAAAACTTGATTCCTAAAAATCAATCAAATGCAGTGAACTCCACCATATTTTAGTATGTTGACAGATAAAATTCTTATTCTCATATATATTCATAATACATATAGTAGATACTTAATAAGTATTTAATAAGGTTTAATAAGATAAAACTGACTCTCAAAAAATAATTTATATTATACCAATAGTAATAATTTATCAAACTTAAAATCTGATGAATAAACATTTAATAAGGAAGTTAAATTGTAATTGTACCTTTCTTCGAAACAAGAAGCATTTTTTCTACATAATTGCTGGACTACAGGAGTTAATGTAAAAATAGTGGAATGATAAAATAGTTTAGTCATTTGTCTTTTAATTACTATTTAAGTCAGAAACATGTACACTTGTTGGCAACACATCAGAATTAATATAATCCCTATATTCAAGAGGGAAATTAGTTTATTGGTTTAATAATTGCATAGTGATATCTATTATGGCATATTTAGACAGATTATAATCTTGTGGATGATGAGTGTACCACATCACAATCTAATTCAAAATGATCTCATTGTAGCTTTTATGAGGGAGAGAGAGAGAATGTATGGCTACTTCCCCTTATAGTAAAACACCATCAATTCCATAATATTGTCAGTTGCCATACTTCATTATAATCTACCGTCAATTATTTCTAATCTACTTAACTGAGTTTTTGCCTTTGTCTCAAATTATTTTATACAAATTTTAACCATGTTTTGTAAATTAATAATATATTTAATAGAAACTGGATACTTTTTCACTTTTTTTTTTTTTTTGGTGGGCAATGCAGTGAAACCAAGGGAACAGTGATTGAATGAAGCATAGTTGTCAACTATGAAAAGTCTTGGCTAGATTCATATGTAATTCTCTTATTAATCGTGTTATTTAGGATTTTGAATTTAAGGTCTTATACAGTAATTCATTCTTTATAACAATTGATGATAAGAATTTCATGTCTTAGTGCTTCAAAAGAAATATATACTTCACAAGCATCTTTGTAACATCCGGGAATAAATGAATCCATCATTTCTAGTGTCAAAAAAAAAAACTAGTCAATTGAATTATCTGGTTGGTTTATCATTCCCCTGTACTTTATAAAAAATGCAGCAGGTGTTCCATTTCATGGTGATTATTTTATCAACATGGCTAAATTTTCATGCACTGTGAAGAAAATGGCAATAATACATTTATAGATGGATGAGAAAGGAGTCTTTTTTTTTTTTTTTTTTGAAACAGAGTCTCACTCTGTTGCCCAGGCTAGAGTGAGTGCCGTGGCATCAGCCTAGCTCACAGCAACCTCAAACTCCTGGGCTCAAGCGATCCTTCTGCCTCAGCCTCCCGAGTAGCTGGGACTACAGGCATGTGCCACCATGCCTGGCTAATTTTTTCTATATATATTTTTAGTTGGCCATATAATTTCTTTCTATTTTTAGTAGAGACGGGGGTCTTGCTCTTGCTCAGGCTGGTCTTGAACTCCTGAGCTCAAACAATCCACCCACCTCGGCCTTCCAGAGAGCTAGGATTACAGGCATGAGCCACCACGCCCGGCCAAGCAAGGAGTCTTTAAGAGAAACTATTTCAAGTCCTTTTTATGTTTCAATAAAATTAACTGAAATATTTCTATTTTTTCCATTATACAATGACATGGTGACTTAAAACATGTAAATTAGTTTATTCTTTTAACCATAACTTTTCCTAATACCAGTAATTCTAGAGCATCAACTTTTGTCATTGATCTGAAAGTAGGTAACAATGAGCAAAGGCAAAGCACATGCTTTGCCTTCAGAGGGCTTCAGGTTAAATGGTGAAGACACAGTAGTCACATTGCAGTGATAGTAGGCTAGCATAACCAACGGATAAAGTAAAGCATTTGTCTTCTACCTCCACTTAAAAAAATACACGTAATGGGGGATTGCATGATCCCAGCTCTTCTTCACTTAAGTTCTGGAAGTTTTCACATTAATCAGGGTGACATTTGATGTAGTATCAGTTGATCTCGAAATGATTCATTCCTTGAAGGCCAAGAAATGTTGATAGAATAGATTTATTGCCATTGGATCAGACTTTATCTCTCACTGTGCTTTCCTTTGACTTCTAACATTTTCTACTCTACTCTACTCTGAAATTCCTGTTCTATTTACAAGTTTCTCTTACATATCATTTTTCTAGAACATCTCATCTAGCCTGTGAACTTAAACCAGTCCATGTGACCTCTCTTCACTTTTAACTTTTTCAAATACAAGTTGGCCACCCTCCTCTTCCTTTCAATCTGCAGTCTCTTCTCCCAACATTTCCTAGTCCAACCAAAAAGGCAGTTATCTTCTAGTACTCCCCTGAAATATTGAAGCAAGTACTTATTTTTTTCTAAAATAACTAGTCCTCTGTAAATGTATTTCATAAGACTATCTCCCCTTTTACTTTCTATCATCTTAGCTCATGCACACAGCCTCTAATGTCTCTGCCTTATTTTGATAAGGACTTTGGCATGTATTTCAAAAGTTTGCTCTCTTCCCCAACTCCTATAATCATCTTGGATTACTTAAAAATACAGTTCTGTAACTCATAAAATCCATTTTGTAAACAAATATATATTAAGCATTTTTAATGTACTGACCATTGTGTATATCATTATGAATATAAAGGTGATTATTTCAGAGCCTCTAGCATGAAGGAGCTCATATTGGGATACAGACAATTGTACCAAATAGTTATAGAAGAATCTTTCATGAGCTATAAAATAAACTTATTTAAGGACTTACAGAAAGAAATTATTTAGCAAGACATGTGCCATTTCACAACATTGACTGTGATCTAGCCTGTTAGTCTGATATCCATATCTTTACTCTCTACCTCTCAATCCCTCCACCCCTGCTACCACCCACCAGAACCCAAGACTTCATCTTTATTGAACTTCTCTTCATGCCATGCCTTTTCTAATTCTGAGCCATTTTTCATATGGTTCCATCTGTCTGAAATATCTACCACCCCTCTTGGCCATCTGTCCAACTCGTGTTCATGTATTTTAGCTTGAAAACTAACTATCAGATGAAAACTTCCCTGATACTCCAAAGAAGGTTGAAATACCAACTCTTCTGTTCTTGTTTGCCCTTTCTGTGTACTTCTAGTAGCTGTCATAATATTTTATAATAATTTTAAAACACTATCTCTTTAAGATGTCTCTGAGCTCCTAGAAGATAGAGTCTGAATATACTTAGTGACTGGGACATGATATGTGTTCAAAAGTTTTATGAAATGAAGACTAATGTACAAAAGAGGAAAGATGTTGGAGAGATTAGTATCAAAGAACACGTCTTTTATTCCTATGATGTTCCTCAGGAACAATGTTCTTGTTAATAATTGATCCATTTTTCAGTGTAATGAAAATTGACTCTAAAGTCTTTGAATTGTCTACACATCTTTATTAGTCAGGTAGGCTAGCTTCTTTAAAAAGCAAACTGAAAATGATAATGCTTAACACAATAAATTTTCTTTTTGGTTTATGTAAATTCCAATGCTGATGTTCCTGTCAAGTACTCTATAGGGTGATACCTTATCATGTGGTGTCCCTCACAAATTCAAACTCCATCCAGCTTGTGAAGCTGCCATCTGTTAAACAAGGTTTCTAAATTTGTTGAAAATGGGAGAAGTGCATGTATACTTAATAATTTCAGCCTGGAATTGAAACTTATCACTTCTGCTCATATTTCATTGGCCATAATTGCTCACATAGCAATACCTAGACACAAGACGGACAGCAAACGTTCCCAGGTACAACTTTACACTATAGAGGATAATGGATATTGGCGGCCGGCTAGCCCTCCATGTCATACCAGTGACCTGGCATGTATATGTGCAAACAGTAACTATTGTCTAGAAATAAGGATCTGACAATTAAAGAGAATTAGAACCTTCTAAAATATGTATCAGTAGATGACTAAAAAAGAGACAACTGTGGATTGAATAAACTATTGTTTTTGAAATGTTCTTTTTAATTTGAATAAGCCTTTAAAGTTACAATTTGCTAGCTCTATAACATGCACAACTATGCCTGTCTCCCTACATTTTATTATTGCTTTGGAGGAAATGTCTTAGGATGAAACATGCTTTGGAAGAAATATGCATGGTCCATTATAAAAATATAGGTTTCACTTAAAGTTCAGAAAATTAGTACCAGGTATTAGAATTTTTTTGTCCTCAATCTAAGTTATCTAAGTCTCTGTGAAATGCTGATTTCATGTGCAGTTATTCCTCCCATCTGAATATTGTTTTTTCTGAGACAAGTGGGCTCATTTATTTTTCTAGCTCAGTTACAATAAAAAATGAGTATGTTTTGTGATTGAACTCATACATGTATCTAGACAGTGTCTAGAATCTAAGAGAACTAGCTTAGGTTATTTCCTTGCCAAATTATTTATCAGTTGGTGTCTATATGCCAAACTAATTACAAGCTCCTGGACCTTTGTAAAATTGCAGTTAGATTAAATTAAATAAGATTATTTCCTGTAGGATATACCAAATATATGCTAATATAATTGTTCCTACTACTACTCCTCATCCTTACCACAACAACATGACTTTGGGATAACCATTTTATCTCTTTACTTGACATAATGTGTGAATCTCAGTACTTGGTATGAAACATACAAGGATTAATAAAACTGATTGTAAAACTCTGAAATGCAGTGTTTTCCAAAATTAATTGACCTAGATCTCTTTTTCAAAAAAAAGTTTTAACTTACCAGAACTCCAAGAAATACTAGTTTAGGAAATATTATCCTTTTATGTAATGGAATAGACAGTTAATGGAAGAACGATAAAGCAAGATAACAATGGATGTCAGAATGTGACATGGTGAGTTTGGATTCTTCCTTTGCCACTTTATATCTGTCTAATTTAAATTGAATTTCCTAACTTCTCTGAACTTCACATTTCTCAACTATAAAATAAAATTGTTTTATAATTAAATTAGAGAACATTTAGGAAAACAACGTACAGAACACGAAGCCTATAGTTTCTTAATAAATGTTAATTTGATCATTCTAAATTCAACTTTTCTCTTTTCAAATGAAAATGTGAAAGCTTTAAAGCTTTTAGGCCTTGTTTTTAGTCACCAAATCACAACCAGCATCTCTACCTACCAAGGTACTTAAAAATATAATTGCCTTTATTATTTATTTATTTATTTTGAGACAGTCTCACTCTGTTGCCCGGGCTAGAGTGCTGTGGCATCAGCCTAGCTCACAGCAACCTCAAACTCTTGGGCTCAAGCAATCTTTCTGCCTCAGCCTCCCGAGTAGCTGGGACTACAGGCATGCACCACCATGCCCCGCTATTTTTTTTCTATATATTTTTAGCTGTCCAGATAATTTCTTTCTATTTTTAGTAGAGACGGGATCTCCCTCTTGCTCAGGCTGGTCTCGAACTCCTGACCTTGAGCGATCCACCTGCCTCGGCCTCCCAGAGTGCTAGGATTACAGGCGCGAGCCACCGCACCAGGCCTATAATTGCCTTTAAATGATGAGTCACCTAGAAGATATAAATGTGTACATTTCAAACATCACAACATGAACTGTAAGGAGAGACTTTTCCAAACTTAGCAAAATACCATCACTTTCACATTTATTTCAAATGCTTAATAATGTAAAGGATTATTGAACATTAGTTTTGGAGAAAAGTGTCTCTACCATGCAACAGTGAAACAATCCTTCTCAAAGACCAAACAGAGTATTTTGTCCACTAAGCACCAACAGTAGAACAATTTACTGGGAAGGAAAATATTGGTTGAATATCCAATTTTGCATTATTAGACTGTAATAACTGGTCAATGATGGTTATAATTTTTCTTTTATCCATCCATCCATCCATTCATCCAGTCTTCCTTTGTATTATTCATACATTCATCCACTTATTCAGCAAGTATTTTTAAAGCACATCTTGTTTTCTGGACATTGTCTAGACATTGGAAGTCAGGGATGCACAAAAATGTACATAGTTCTAAGTCTTGTGGAACTTAAATTGTTTTTATCAGAATTAGCTAATACTGATATTTAATCGGTCTTAATTTTTATAGCAATCCTATAAAATAGGTACTTTATCTCAATTTAATAGATATAGTAAAATGCAAAGTGATAATGGTATGGTCACAGAATTACCAAGTGCTAGAACCAAGGCAGTCTGATTCTAGAGTCTGCATACTTAACCACCATGATACACTACTGCTACTGTATCATTACAAAAATGCATCACTGAAGGATTAATGAAAACAGCTGAAGACATTTAGCCTTATTCAGGAGAGAATTTATTAATTACTTATTAATGGTGATATATATTTGAGTGACCAGATCTGGGAATCCAAGTAATAAGAAAGATTCCTATTATCAGAAGGACCATAGTAAAAACGGGAAAGCAACATTTTAGAAGGTACTGAGTTTTAGGCATTATGAGCTTTACTTTGAAATTGAGTCTGAATTTCAAGACATACATTTATATAAAATAGTTTTAGTTACACTACATTAGATATGTTGGGTTGCTCCGTTCCACTTGGCTCAAACTGTGACATTATATTGCCAAAACCATTGCATTGCCATCATTTTTTACTATCCCCTCCTAGAGTTGCTAGTAAGTTGATATGTTTCCAATATGACAGATGCAACAAAATTACTATTTCAGGAAAGAACTATTATAAATGTATAGAAAGACGGGCAATTCATTTTTGTATTTTATTTGCTACTTCACACAAGTTACAACACTAGTGTATATGATGCAATTGTTTATTTTCAAGGACAGAGAAAATATTTTCTATTTAATGAGTTTCATTTTTCACTTCTTTTGAGTCTACTGTTTTAACAAAGAACCAATTGTATATCTTAGAAAACACAAACGTGCTTTAGGAAATAATTCTTGCTTTAAGAAAGACAAGTTGTTATTTACTTTGAGACTCAAGTGATATTAATATAAATTATTATTATATTGCTAACATGAGAAACATTAAAGTCTGATTTACATCTGTTTTTATAAAGCTTCCACCCCATTTTTAAAAAAATAACTACTTGTGAAATTGTAAGAAGTAATTTAAGGAATCGAAAGTAGTTTGAAAATATTGCTGGATATACCCCTCCAAAAAATTAAAACGCTGGAGTTGATATTTTAATACTTCCTAATAAGTACTCTATTTTTGCCAAAAGTTTAACCAAATTTTTCTTTGTCTATATCAAGCAGAATACCAGTGGAATACATTTTTTTCAAATCTTACTAATTATAGCAACATATAAAAATAGCAACAATAACAACAAGTACAAAAAACCAAATAAGTTAATCTAGCATATAATTCCAATAAGATGTTTTCTCCTTTCTTGGTTAAATATTTCAGGATATTAAGGGAAGGGAAGATTTGGCATTTCACAGTCAATATTTTATTTCCCATGCAGATAAATTCTATAATAAATATAATATTAAATTGACTTCAGACCTTAAACATTTATTTTGCACTTTTGATATCATTTGAATATATATAGAGAGAGTGTTTCCCATCAATTTATTTTGCATAGCATAGGTATATTTTACTTAGTTTATATGATGCCTTTGCAAGTCTCTTAATCTCTTTTTATCTGAATCTTCTCAGTGTGAAGGGGAGAAGATAATACCTAACTTGATATACATTAAAGATTACAAATAATTTGAACAGAAAACATTCTTGGTTTTTAGTAGGCATTCAGTCAACAGTAGCTACATTTAAAGTGGTAAAAAATTATTTATTTGAGACAGATTTTAGTAAATGATTACATGAATGCTAATAAATTCATGAAATGCATACGGAAACAATTTTGATCCTATCATATATCCACAGTCATTTAGTGGTTGTATCAAAATTGCTTTCTCAAGTACATCCTCAGTTGGCTTTGAACTGTTTTATCTACAGTTATTTAGTCACCACAAGATGGTGTTCTTATATGTTAGTATCTTTTAACCCAGTCTTTCACCAGGAAAGAGGTTTCATTATCTCTTCCTTCTTTTTTTTATTCACTTACTCATTTATTCTTTCATTCATTCATCTCATCCATCCATCCTTCCACCCATCTATCAATCTACTCACTCTTTCTATCATTTACTTAATAAAACTTTATTGAAAAACAACTTTGTGCTGGACAATGGAAATCAAAAACCAAAACAAAAGAAAAATCAAGGAAAAAACCAGAATTTTACATTGTCCCCATCCTTATAGAGCTCATGGACTACTTCGAGTACTTTTAACTTTTATTCAGCAAGCATTTATTGAGCACATACCTGTGTCATCTTCTGTTCTAGGTGTTATAAGCATAGGTGAAGAACAAAGAGAAAAGCACCCCACCCTCTTGGAGCTTGTGTTATTATAGGAAACAAACAAACCAACAAACAGGTATATAGACTAAAAGAAGGGAACTGCATGGGGAATAGTTGCCTTGACTGAACAAAACCTTTCCTCATGCTCAGAAACACATAACTTACAGAATTATTTCCATAAGTAGTATTTTTTCATTGTCTCTGTTTTGGTTACACTGCTTGCTCCTGTCCTACTGTGCTTTAGTTTGTCCTGAAGCTAAATTGTCCAGGAATCATAACTGATTTTTATTTTCAACTAATTAATACTTCTCTAAAGTAGTTTGTTTTTGAGGGCAAAGATCTCTGTGGTATCTTGTATTCCTTCATGCTATTAGACTAAAATGGAAACTGAAGCCATTCTTCTTCTTCCTCTTTGTCCATTTGAATGTGTCTCTGGAAGAAAACTTCCCAGCCAGAATCAGATACACATACAGGAAAAGAACTGCTGAATGCCTCAGGCATGTCTGAGCAAGCTTTACTGCCCTATTTATAAGACAACAGGGTGCTTTGCTTCGAAAGCTCAGCTTCTTCTGAGAGCCCACAGGCAAATCTGTTACCAGGCAACAGCTGATTTCTTATGAAAGCCAAATATAAAAGCCTACATCATTAATTAAACAGATAAGGATACAGTCTTCCCACAGTTACTAACCTGCAAACAATGTGGCTCTGCGTCTAATACGTATCCATCGCCATTTTGGTTTTTAAAAGATGCTCCTGTTTTCCATAATATACAGTGGGTAAATGCTATGAGAGTAAGGAGCAGAGTGGCCTGTATTAAAAGGTCACTTATTAATTAAGGCTGGTGAATAATTTTTATCTATCAAAAATGAAGTTGCGGCCAGAAGGTCTATATGTAAGCATCAGAAAAGGTGCACAAATAGATTCCTGTTATCAGTTTAGCATAAGGGGTGTTATTTCAGTCTTACAGGGTAAGAAGAGGACAGATAGAGAACAAACATGTCATAGTAGTACCTAAGGGAGCTAAAGCAGAAGAAAAAACTAATTACATAATCCCAAATCTTAATAATTAGGCCCCTCTCAGTATTCAGATCTCCAAAATTATAGAAGAGGGAGGTGTCCTACAACTGAGCAGCTGCCAGGCCAACGATGTAGTTTTCATTGCAAATGTAAAACAAAGGCGAGCTGCACCATCTTCTACTCCTGAGGTCTACAGAGCCATGATAAATAAGTGTGACAGGTACAGAAAGGAAGAAAGTCCTAGGGTTTAACATTATTTCTACTAAGAGATGAGTGACAGGTACAGGTAGGCAGGAGGACTCAGGGCTAACATTCCCCCTAATGGGAGATGAGAATAAGCTATTTGTAGGTAGATGCTAGTTTGACCATCTCAGAAAATATGCACTGGCTTGGATATTAACTCAGAGCATTCTTCTGAGAACTGACTTGCCACTCTCAACAATAATCCCTATAATTGGTTTAAATATTGATGTCAGTACAGTTTACAATCCTCTGATAGGTAGAGAGGTGTCCAATAAATACACAAGAGTAGTGATTTGGAAAGATCTGTTTAGACTTTTAAAATAATTTTATCGATATTCTCCTTTCAAATGGATAAGACTATGACTTACTTGAATGGAAGGGGAGAATGTAGTTGACCACACCTCGTGTTTTGTTTTGCTTTAATTCACATGATGGCATGTTGCTTTACTAACGCATTTGACAGGTGGATGAAATTCTCCATCCACTCAACTTTCATCTTGAGCAAATTTTGACTGAAATTTTTGTGTCTGAAGAAATTATAAATGAGAAAATGGTTATGTATGTATGCCTATTTTTAGTGACAACTACATTCCAATTTTGTAGTTTAGGTTCTTCAAGTTATTTAGGAAAAAAACTTTAATAAATGACAGGCCTTGAGAATTATAAGCAAATACCACCATGCTTCCTTGAGCAATTCTTCCAGAACCCAGTCATAATCTGCATCCACTGTGATGCCAATTGCTTGACTGTCTGGGGCAAAAGAAAAGTCAGATTGTACTCTAGCAGTGTCTCTGATGGTAGGATTGGGAATTAGGATGATAAGAGTTGAATTAATGTTACTGCACATTTCTTTAAAAATCCAAATCATTTAGTATTTTTTCATGATTAAATTCAAGTTATGTTTCTATAGTAGAAAAACCACACAAGTTTTGCTGTGTCTTTTTTTAGGGTACTGTATCCAGAGACACCGTCTGTCTGGTGATGTCAATTTTGATCATTCAGTTAAGGATTTGCCTACAAGTTTCTCTTGGCTCCTTTCCATGTAATTACCAAATTTCCCTCTTTATTCTTGCCCAAACCAATTATTACCACGTTAGTTGTAAAATCTTGATTTTCCATCTCCATAATTTTTCCATATTCCTTTTTCCTTATTTATTTATTAAGTTAGTTATATACTTATCTAGTTATTATATGGGTTCATTGGTACTTATTTTATTCAATTAATATAAGGAAATTATTGACAAAATTGGAATTTGGGTTACTGATAAGATAAACATATCAATGTTAAATTACTTGATTTTGATAGGCAAGAAAATATCTTTCTTTTACAGTAATACATACTACAGTGTTAATGGATAAAGTTACATGTTTATAATCTATTTTCAAATGGTTGAGAACAGAAATTAAACAAATACATATATAAATTGTTCACATATAGATATGTGTGTATGTGTGTGTGTGCTATGTGTGCATATATATAAATAGTAAAGCATATGTGGTAAAATGAAAATTGGTGAATCTGGTATATGGAATTTCTCCTTATTATTTTTGCAGCTTTTCAGTAAATTCAACATTGTTTCAAAATAAAAAGTTGAAGAAGAAAAAGGGCATGACTATGATTGGCACTTTGTACAGATTACATAATACATTCCCACTGATATTTTTGGTCTTATTATAGAATTATGAAAGTGTCTTTTGAGCTTATTAAAGCTACCAAGGTCATTTTTTTGGGGGGGGGGTGTTTCTGTCGGTTCTGTTTGTTTTGCTTTTGCTTAGTCTCTCCATGTTTATTTTAAACATAATCATGCAAATGATGCATTCTGATTATGTTAATAGTAAATATTCAGTATTAATAGCTAAATTAGTGACGAGTTAATTCAGATCCATGTTTTTGTAATGTTTTCTTTAATTTAAAGGATAAAGGAAGTAGGTGTTTAAAGAGTGCTCATCAGGTCCAGATTTTTCTAGGTGTTTTCACGTGTATTATCTAAGCTAATCCCTTCTAACAACTCAATGGGTTATGTGGTGCTGCCTCAACATTTTAAATGAAGAAAATGACTTCCAGTACATATTTTTTCAAGGTCACATAATTCTAGTAAAAGAGCCAGCACTGGAATCCAGAGCTGTCTGACTTCAAGCTTATGGTTTTTTCAATCCATCAGTTTTCTTTCATAATTAATTTCTTCTTTGCAATTGTTAATATGCATGCTGTATCACCAAAATTAGTATGAATGTGACAAGGGAACATTTGAAAAACAAGTTTTCAATTTTCTATTTTAAATAAACATTTCCTAAGTGCCCAAGATGTTTAGAGGAATATATTCATAGTACCAGCTAATCTGTAAATTCATGGATTTTTTTTCTATCCTTACCATATGTTTTTAATTCAGAAGTTGACTAGATTATTAAAACACACACTCAAATATGTACCTGGAATGATGAATATACATTTTTTATGTTCTGTTTACTATGGTTATAACAGTGATTCCCAACTGGGGGTGAGAAGGAAAAATATAGACAAATATCTCTTCTCTTTGCCTCCCACCCTGACCCTTCAGGGTATAACAGAAACTGGGTATGATTTGGAACATATGTATTTTGGAAATGTTCTTTATATAATTCTTTACAAATCTCCACCAAAACTTTCTCATAATCTTGTAACTTCATTGTAAGAGTAAATTCAGAGAAGCATTTAAGCTTTTGTGACATTAGTAATTACTGTTGGCTTTGATCTAATCTATATGAAATCCTAACATTTGGGGAGTTTAAAAATTCTCAAAAGAAACTTGTGTCATCAATATACTTGATTTCAATGCTTTTTCAATAATAACAGATTCTAGTTTGACAAATCAGGATCTCCAGAATAATCTTTTTTTCTTGGTCATCCATATCCATTCAATTATCTATTCAAATATTTTCACCTTATTTTAAAATATTCTTAAAATATACCCTCTTCTTTCAATTCTCATGAATAGTGCCTTAATTCAGGCTATGCCACTATATATTTGGATTGTTACAATACAACAAATTTGTGTGTATGCACGTATATGTGTGCATTCAAATTTGTAGTCTGTTTCATTTAAGATCAAATTTAAACCCCTGACTCCTGTTTTTTTTTTTCTTTTTTCCCCCAGCCTCATGCCCATTTATAGCTTTCAGTGATACACTCATATCCCCTATATGTTTGGTCCCTGGTCAAAAGAAACTCTCCTACAAAACAGTTTTTCTTATCATATTTCCCCAGACAGAAATATTCTTTCATACTTCCAGATCTGATTTTTAAAAACCATTTTCAGCTAGAAAGTGCTTAGCACAATGCCTGAAATTAACAACTCAACAACTGTCATATTTTATTTTTAATGAGTGATTATATAAATATTGGAAGATTATTTCCAAATCATCATTTCTCATTATCTATTTTTAAAAGCTATTCTGACCTTCCCTTTGGTTGAGAAGAATGGAGAAAATTTTCTAAATAATGAAATGAAATGTATTAAAGCATTGACCATATAGTAGTACTAGGGAACTAAGATAGAGAAATGACATCTGATATTTTATATAAACAATTCTAAATCCATTACTTATCTTTCCATGAGTAAAAATTATAAAATATATCATTTTATATTAACTTATGAAAAAGCTTATGAAAAAGCTTGCCAACCCTTACACATACAGTAGTTAACTTTACTCAATTCTTTATTATTTTTCATCCCTTTCTCACAGTGTTCATGCAACTAAATAAAATAAAACACCTACTATAAACAACTTATGGTTTAAAAATCATCAATTATATGAATAATCAACTACAATAAAGGAAAAAGTGCCAAATCTATCATTTTTGTGCATGCCATTATTAATATTAACCTATACATAATATTTAAAAAACTGTGCAAATGCTCATAAAGAAAGACATACAAACACCACGTAAACAAAACCTTCTTAGGAGTTTCAGAATTAAATTCCTCAGAAAAGAGTAGACTATTTCAAAACCTTACTAAAACTTATTATATGCATTTTGCTTTCTTCTGGAATTTAATGTTCAAAATAATAGTAGATGCAGAAAGCCACCACTCTGTTTTAAGATGCTGGTTTTTGCCACCCCTAAATACACTTGGTAGAGTTTGGGACATTTAGAAACAGACCTTATTATTGATTGAGAAGCTAGATTATCTCATCAGAGAAACAGTGCTATTTAAAAACAAAGAGGATTAAGTAATACTACTGTGCTAAGAATAAAAAAAAATTACTACTTGTATAAAACTTCCCTGTGCACAAGGGATACAATTTCACATGCATTATATATTTCAATGCTAGGAAGAAAGAGGCCCTGTTTTATGGAAGAAAACCTTGTTCTAGGCCATAAGAATATAGAGACAAACTTTGCTTTTGGTTGAGCAGAGTGTGAATAGGTAAGGGCTTTCCAATATCAAACAGCTGACTACCAAGAAAATGGCAGGACTGGGCCAGATTTTTTAAATAGAAATGCAGGACTGTCTATATTCCAGTTTCCTTACCATAGCTATCCTCAAGCAAACAGAATTAAAGCAGATGTATAATCACTTCTATAAGCATAAAGGGCTATAACCATATTCATGTCAATTCCTTTACTTTGTGCAGAAGAAGATTAAACTCTAAGTCTAGCCCAGCCAGCTAGCTCAAAAATAAGATACAAGGCTATTAAATGAGAGAGAACAGGACACCCCTTTTACTGTTATGCACGATGTGGTCATGCAATTGTAACTCCCAGGCCTTACTGATGATGAGTTAGGAGTATTTTTTCTGTGAAAGAAAGCCCGTTGCTATTGGAAAGACTATTTAGAATGGATGAGATAAGTGCAGGCAAATGTTTGATTCTACTTACCCAAAATTTATTGAACTCAGTTTATATGGAGAGGCAAAAAGATCCAGAACAGCCAACACAATATTGAAGGAGAATAACAAAGGCAGTACCTGACTTCAGACTTATTATAAAGATACAGAAATCAAGACAATGTGATACTGGCAATAAGATAGACATATAGTTCAATGGGCAGAATAGAGAGCTCAGAAATCGACCTACATAGTCGACTGACTTTGACAAAGAAGCAAAGGCATTACAATGAAGAAATGATTTTTTATAAAACACATGGTTCTGGAACAACATCCTTCACAACAATAAACTCTAAAAGGACCATATACCTACATGTAAAATACGAAACTATAAAAATTCTAGAAGATAACATAGGGAAAAATCTAGATGGCCTTGGTTATGTCTATTACTTTTTAGATACAACACCTAAGGCATTATCTATGAAAAAAAATAGTTGAAAAGCTGGACTTTATCAAATTTAAAACCTTCTGCTCTGTGAAAGACACTGTCAAGAGAATGAGAAAACAAGTCACAACTGGGAGAAAATTTTTCAAATGAACTGTTTGAAAAAGAACTGTTATCCAAATTATTAAAAGTCTCTTAAAACTCAATAAGAAAACAAACATATTAACAAAAATGGTCAAAAGGTATGAACAGACAGCAGCTCACCAGAAAAGATAGCAAATAAGCATATGAACAGATGCCCGATATCATACGTATTAAGGAGCTACTAATTAAAAAAACAAGATATCACTAACACCTATTATAATGGCCAAAATCCAAAACACTGACAACACCAAATGCTGATAAAGATGTGGAGCAATAGGGACTCTTATTTATTTCTGGTAGGAATGCAAACGATCACTTTGGAAGACAATTTGGCAGTTTCTTACAAAATAAAATGTACTTTTTTTATACAAAC
Source organism: Varecia variegata (assembly GCA_028533085.1). Taxonomy (NCBI): domain Eukaryota; kingdom Metazoa; phylum Chordata; class Mammalia; order Primates; family Lemuridae; genus Varecia; species Varecia variegata. Next base: position 57,318,667 of record CM052444.1, read on the forward strand.
CAGCAATCACACTCCTTGACTTTCCCAAAGAAGTTGAAAACTTTCATCCCTACAAACACCTGTACATGGGTATTTTTAGAGGCTTTATTCCTAATTGCCAAAACTTGGAAGTAACCAAGATAGCCTTTAGTAGATGAATAGATAAATAAACCATGGTACATCCAGACAATGGGATACTATTCAGAATTAAAATGAAATGAGCTATCCAGCTTTGAAAAGACATGAAGGAATCTTAAATACATATAACCAAGTGAAAGAAGCCAATTTGAAAAGACTACATGTTGTATGATTCCAACTATATGACATTCTGAAAAATGGAAACACTAAAAACTTCAGCAGTTGCCAGGGTTTGGGGAAGGAAGGGTTGAATAAGAGGCACACAAGATTTTAGGGCATTGAAACTATTCTGTATGACACTATAATGAATACACGTCATCAAAATTTTTTCACAATCCATAGTATGTACAAAATCAAGAGTTAACCCTAACTAAAATATAGTATGGATTTTGGGTGATACTGATGTGTCAATGTGAGTTCGTTAATTGTAACAAATGTACCATTCTGGAAATGTATTAAGAACATGGTAGTGATGAAGATAGGCAATTAAACAAGTAATTTCAACATAACTGTTTGAGTGATAAGATAGTGGTACAGAGAGAGCACAGAAAAGGGCAGATAACTGAGCAATGAGAAAAGTCCAAGAAAACTTCTTAGAAGACATTTTGCTTTCTGCTTGAACAAAGTCTTAAAATAATTATATTATATGGTATACTAGTCTAGAATTATTATTAAATATGAGAAAAATAAACTATTTTAAATTGAAACATTAGCAAAAATACTATTGTAATATTGCTAGTTTATATAAAGTAGGCTAGAAGTGCCATTCCTGAAAATATTTTTTATGACCTGTGCTATGGTCTGAATGTTTCTGTCCCTAAACCCCAAATTTTTATGGTGAAATCCTAAACCCCAAGGTGATGATATTAGGAGGTGGGGGCCTTTGGGAGGTGATTAGTTCATGAGAGTGGAGCCTTCATTAATTGTATTAGTGCCCTTATGAAAGAGACCTCAGAAAGTTGCCTTGCCCCTTCTACCTTGGGAGAACATAGAAATAAAGTACCATCTATGAGCCAGAAGGAGGATCTTCACCAGACACTAAATCTGCTGATGTCTTGATCTTGGAGATCTCAGCCTGCAGAACTGTGAGAAGTAAGTTTATATTGTTCATAAGCTAGCCAGTTTTTGCTATATTGTTATAGCAGTCCCAATGGACTAAGACAACCCATGAAAAAGTTCTAAAATTCTGCATATTTGTAATAAATGCTCACAGGGTAAACCTTTAGTTTTACTGTGTTATTTTTAGAATTATCATCTAAAGGAATAACCAAAAAATTAATTCTCTTCTCACTATGCACTTTTTGATAATGCTTTGTATCATTCAAGTCTTAGAGAGTATGTCATAGTTTAATAGCTGAAATGTCTAGTGATAACTATGAATTTAAAATGGGTTGGGTACAAGGCTTCTCGGTAATTAAAACCTCGCCTATCTCCATTGTTTGATTTGGCCTTACTCTGTATTGGCTTCATTGTCAGGCTTCACGTTATGGCTCTATGGCTGCCAATGGCTCCGAGACAATTCTGCCTCACATTCACATCAAATGGAAAAGAATGCAGTTCCTGTCTACAGCCAAGACATATATTTGAACATGGGTAAATTTAACACCCATCCCAGAATCAATCACCATGGCCAGTAAGGTAAAATAATTCTAATTGATATGACCTGGGTGAAGTGCCCACTCCCGGAGTCAGGGAATGGAAATTAAATCCTCCAGAGAAAAAGTGGAAAAGACATGTTTTCACTCGGGAAACAAATTATGCTGAAGAAAAGAGGATAGATGCCTAGTAGCTAAAAAAAAAACTTCAAACTTCCATGAAGTGTAAAGTATAAAGGGTGCCTCAATATCCAATATCTCTTCTTTGGTGATAGAACTCTTTGAATATTAGCCACAAAAACAATCCCCTAGGTGCAGACTGTATCTCCTTGTATTGCTTAAAGCTATATGGGGCCATTTATCTAAGTGTGAGATAAGGGAGTGTGAGTAAAGGTGATATATGTAAATTCTGAAAGATCTCCTTAAAAATATTTGCTCTGGATTCTTTTGTTATTGTTTTATAGGTCAACCTTTCTCCCATTCTATAGGCACTGAAATGCCAGTGGTTTATTGACACCACTGGAAGCCAAATATGGGACCAGTTAGTCCTTTAGGAATACAAGAAAAATCTCTCATATTTTAAAGGAAAAAGTGTGTGTGTGTGTGTGTGTGTGTGTGTGTTTCCAAACAACCAGTTTATCCTTTACTTACTACACTCATCTTCATGCAATTACTATTATAATTGCTTAGAGTTATGGTAGGATAGGCAATATGATTTGCCTAGGGCAAGAAAGACATTTTTAATTCCTATGTGTAGTACTCTGAAACTATTCATAATATTACTAAAAAAGTTTCTTTCAGTAGGAAAAATCTAATCTCAATATGAAAAATGGTTCCAAATTGGACACTTGTCCAAAGCAAATAGTGAAGTTTACATTGTTGTTTAAGATTAGGCACATTTTATTGACGACATAAATGACATAGATTAACTTTTCTTTAGCTAAGTGAAATTATCCTTAGATCTGTCCCTGCAGAGGAGTTTCTTTATAGTTATGAAGTGCATAATCAAAATTATTATAAACTAAGCAGATATAATTTCCTACTTCAGGAGGGATTGTTTTAAACACAAAGTATGATTAATTTTGACACAAACCATGTTATGGCTCTAATTATGTGTCCTGGTGGGTTAGTCTATGTTCAGAAAATTCTCTGACCCTTAATGACAAGTATAAATGAAAAGAGTTACTCATTCAGACAGGAGATATGAAGGCTTCTGTGTCAGCCCATTTTCTTGTGCAAAACCATAACATTCAAAGCTGCAAAAATTAAATGGAGTTGAAACATCATTTTCTTAATGAGGTACAAATTGTCAATATACTCAAATTATTATTGTTTCATAGGTCAGTGGTCCTATGGCTTGAGGTCCTAAGTAGTACTTCTCCCAATATTTGGCCTTTCACACATTTATTTTTATCCTGTGAGATTGTACTATATATAATATGTGTAAATGTATCAGACCTGAAAAATTCCAGAAGATCTAGTGCCCCAAAACATTTATGAAAATCTCTTCCCTAATGGGGGAAAAAGAGATCCTGATTATCATTATTTACCAAATAAAAATGATACATACATTTTTATAAGATGGCAATTTTATCTTGTTTCTGAACTTTTGAGGGGTAAATAGCTGTCCATTTGACAAGATTAAGTTTCTAAAGATGATAATCTATTTCAATTCAATGAAAAGAATAGTTATAAAGCTTCAGTTTCATGTCTCTTTTCAAAGACTCTGGTTCTCAGACCACAAATTCTATGTCACCCCAACCATATTTCTATTCCCTTGAATTTAATGCCTGCTATCCTGTCATTTTAATAAAACTTTTTTAGATACATGTTCTTAATCATTAGGAAATTTCTTAGAAAATGTATGTGTTCTAAAGATTTCTATATGTATATGTCATATAAAATAATTGAAAATATTTTTGTATATGTATATCAGTGTGGATACAAATTAAAGAATAGAAAATAATGCATTTTTGTAATAATCTTTAAAATGGAAGTCACAGGTGTATCCCTGTCATTATGTGACACACGACTGTACTCTATTGCCGTTCAAGGACATAAACTCTATTATGAGGAAAATAGACATGCTTGAAAGAGAGGGCATTACTGAATTTTAAAACATATATACATATGTTCTCATATATACACACCCACACACACATTCACATACATAAGTTCTACAAGTTGGTAAAAAAGATGATTAGGATTTAGATCCCATTCCCAAATGATAACAAAGGTGTATATAGTGATTGCCATAGTTCCAAAACCAGTTTGTTTGATCTTTAAGGAGCCCAAATCATATTATCATTATTAATTTTTGTCTTATGACTACTAGGTCTTATCCTGAGCCTAGAGACTTTGAAAAATTGTGTCCTAAGTTTTAAGACATTGAATGGACTCAGGAAAGGAGAGGTTGAGATAATAAGGGGGTGGATACTTGAGAAGTGTGTTAGATGCTGAGCAGTGTGGGAAGCTGATGTCTGCAGCCAGGATATAGCAAGAGACTCGGGTTTGTTTTGGGAGCAGAGCCCTAAAGGCAGCAGAAAACTCTGTGGGTAGAGGAGGTGGTGTTAAGCTAATGTCAATGTACTCCTCTCAATTGCATGCTGATTTTTAAAAGAGAGATTGTCTGTATCTGATATACTGTTGCTCACTGAATATGGTCTATTATCCATACTTCATAAATTAGTAAGAAATAACTTGAAGAATTTCTTGCTGCTTATGTTGGTTTGCTCTTCTGTTCTCCCCAATCATTTACATAAACTATATTCGAGTTTCCTGAAAGAACTTCGCATCAGTGTTCTGCTTGTTTACTTTGTCTATCAAGAAAAAGAAGCAGCTTTAACACACTTAGTGCTAGTCAGTATAGGATGTGCCCATATTTGTTTTCCAGCTTCAGATATTTTTTCACTGTACAGGGAAAATACTTTCATCATTCACCCTGAGGCTGTGTCTATATGATACAAGGCAACAGTAAACCAATTCTATTAAAGATTGTAATTCAGGAAAGACAATACCAAACATATAATTTGGGATCCAGGTTGCTTAAGGTTTTTCCACTTGATGCCAGTAAGCAGACCTTGTAGCACTATAAACATAAAAATATTTAGGAGAACATTCATTCATTTATGTATTATTAATTAAATTAATAATTATTGGTGGTCTGCAATTTATCAGATACTGTATTATGCTTAGATATATAGATGAAAAGATACAATATCTGCCCTTAAGGAAGTCCCAGGCCAATAGGAAAGAAGGGCAATGTTAGCTGGAGTTTGTTTAGAGCTTATGTGCCAGATACAGTGCTGAGGACTTTACAGGCATCATCTCACTTAGTCCTCATAACAATGTTAGAAGTTAGGCATTATTATTATTCCCCTTCTGCACATGAGAAAAATGAATTTATGGAGTTTAATTAAATTTCACAAGTACAAACTAAATAAATAACTTACAAAGCTTATTTACGTTGAGGGCTGACATCACTCCCGTGTCATACACACACTAAGTCCCCAAATGCAAGCGGCAGTCTTTTCTTCAACCCCTTGAATTTGGCCTGGCCTGTGACCTCTGAACATGTTTGAGTCTAGCCACTAAGAGCCTCTAAGAGCCCTGGCAGTTTCTGCTACCTGCTTCTGGGAGACACAGACACCACGTAAAAAGTTCAGGCTACTCTACTGGAGATAGAGTCTGCAGGAGGAGTGGTTTGAAACCAGATATGGTAGAGAGGAGGTCAACTTGGAGTCCTGCCAGCCCAACTTTAGATAATTCAGTCTAGCCCAGCCATTATACAATGGTAATTTCATAAGAACTACCTTGCCTAGCCCAGTCAATTCACAGATTGTAAGAGATATTGTTTTAAGTTTTGCATTGGTTTGCCACTGATTCACAGTAAGTAACTGGGACTCACAGTTACTAACATACTCTCAAGTGTTTTAAACCAGAAGCCTTCAAAATAACTAGACTGTTGCACATCATTGTTAAAAGTTCTGCATGTCTCTCCTATTTTCATTAGTTTGTTATAAATAATATTTAGACCAGATGCAATGGCTCACAATCTTAATCCCAGCCCTTTGGAAGACTAAGACAGGAGGATTGCTTAAGGCCAGGAGTTCAAGACTAGCTGGGCAACATAGAAAGACCTCATCTCTAAAAAAAAAATTAACAAAAATTTAGCCAAGCATGATGATATGCTTCTGTAGTCCCAACCACTTGGGAGGCTGAGGCAGGAGGATTACCTGAGCCCACTGGGCAACAGAGTCTCAAAATAAATAAATAAATAAAATTTACATTTCACACTCTCAATAAACTGTCATTTGCATTCCCTGATATATTTACCTTAGAAATGTAAAACAAAAAGGAAAACTTAAAATGAATTAAATATTTCTAATATTTCTAATATTTCTAATATTTTATTGTACAACCTAAAATTTCCCATCTTAAGCACACTCTTAGATGTGGAGACTCTGGTTTGGAGATTATTACTTAATACCATTATATAATAATAAAACAAGATGATTTGAATGATAAAAAACACAATGTATAATGAAATTATAGAGTAAAAATGGCTTTTTTTTAAACTATAGAGTAAAAAAAAGGGCCTGAGGATTCAGAGAACTTTACCAAAAATATATGTGATAAGTATCTCTAAAATTACATCAAATGCCAAAATTAAATGATAGAAAAAAACACAGGGGAATGGGGGAGGGTGCAGAGCAAGATAGCTGAATAGAAACCTCCAGCAATCTTCCCTCCACACAAATACCAAATTCAAGAACTATCCATGCAAGGAAGCATGTTCAGAAGAACCAAAAATCAGATAAGGGATCACAGTACTAGATTTTACCATTATATCAGGGAAAGAGGCACAGAACAGTGCAGAAAAGACAGCCTTGCATTTCCTACACCATCCTCCCCCATCCCCCAGCAGGGGCATGCCATCGTGCCCAGTGGAGAGAGAATAGGTGTGCCCAAGGGAGAGGGAGTGAAGTGATTGTGGGACTTTGCACTGGAACTCAGGATCACCTGTCACAGGAGAACACAGCACAAGGCAGAATTCTGCCAGCACCCATAGGTGGAGTATTTAGACAAGCTAGGCCAGAGGGAAATCCTCTGCTCTGAAACCTGGGTTCTGGCTAGCCCCACCACTGGCTGACAAAAAGTGGCCTGGGGCCTGGAATAAATTCATAAGGCAGTTAGGCCACAAAGGCTACAGTCCTCGAGGAATTTCTGTAGATGTGCTGGTTCAGAGCCAGTGGACTTGGGGTGCCTATGACACAGTAAGACAACAGCATTGGCCAAGCCAGTGCCTGTGTCACCCCTCCTCCAGCTCTAGGCAGTGTAGATCAGGGAGAGACTTTTTCCACTTGGGGAAAGGAAAGGAAAGAGCTCAGAGGTCTTTGTTTTGTAACTTGTGTACTAGCTCAGCCAGAATGAAATGCAGTACCAAGCAGACTCCTGAAGCCTTTGATTCCAGGCTTTAGTTCATAGATGGCATTACTGGACCCACTCTGAACCAAAAGTAAGCACACTGCCTGAAAGGGAAGGATCCAGTCGTGGCAGGATTCACTACCAGATGACTAAAAAGAATCGGGCTTGTTTCAGTCTTCTACATGTGGCTATCCAGTTTTCCCAGCACCATTTATTGAATAAGGAATCTTTTCCCCAGAGTATGTTTTTGTCTGCTTTGTCAAATATTAGATGGCCATATGAAGATGGTTTTATATTTGGATTTTCTGTTCTGTTCCACTGGTC
>CM052444.1:57326629-57378818 GCA_028533085.1 Varecia variegata
CCTGGGGAGAGTTGGAACCCATTCTATTAAGCAAAGTATCCCAAGAATGGAAAAATAAGCACCACATGTACTCACCAGAAAATTGGTTTCCCTGATCAACACCTGGGTGCACATTTAGGAATGACACCAATTGGGTATCGGACAGGGCAGGGGAGGGGATGGGTGAATATCTACATGATGAGTGCGATGCGCACTGTCTGGGGAATGGGCACGCTTAAAGATTTGATTTGGGGGGATGGGGGTGGGGGAGAGGATGGGTGCATACCTACATGATGAGTGCGATGTGCACTATCTGGGGAATGGACACTCTTGAAGCTCAGACTCGGGGGGTTGGGAGGGGCATGGGCAATATATTTATCCAGAATGATTGTACCCCCATAATAAGCTATAATAAATAAACAAATAAATAAAAAAAAAAGAGTCGGGCTTTGAATAAACATCAGAGGTAGCCAGGCAATAGTTACCACTGGCCTTCTGTGACACATGGCTGGATTTAGGTGTGACTTGGCACTGGTGGCCATGGGGGCGGGGGGGGGGCACTCACTCCTCCCCCATATCCAGTAACCTAGCACACAGAGTAAGGGAAGAGAATGAGACTACCTGGAAATCCAGGGACTTCTCCCATATCTTACCCAACTCCACCAAGGTGGTACCACCAGGAGTGTGTAAGAGTGACAGCATTACTTAGCTTGAGGAGCCTCCAGTGCTGATATGGCTACAGTGACCAAAGACTCAGATCAAAACACTCAATTCCCTTTGAATATATAGAAAGCCTTCTAAAGAAAGACAGATTGAACCAGGAAGAAATTCAAAACAGGGCTTAAAAGGGACTGGCTGTAAGGTATGGGAGAAAAGAGAATAGATCCAGGTGAATCCACAGTTTTTGGGGACAGCAACAGGGAGGATGGAGTGATCATCAACTACAATGGAAGACAGTCAAGGATGGAAGAGGGGAGGGACAATGTCATCAGGAATTTTTGGATATATTGATTTTGAGATATTTGACATCTAAGTGTATGTACTCAGATACTTCCCCTTGCAGGAGCTAAATACCTGGAGTCATCATTAGAAAGTCTAGCTGTGGTTTTTTGGCAAAGAGATGTTTATGAAACTGTCTTTCTTATTCCTCATGTTTTCTTTGCTCTTTTCCTTAATTCTTGAGAAAAAATCAGGGCTCAGACATGGTCATGCTGCCTAGTATAAAGGATTATTCCAGCAGTATTATGAAGTTGGCTGGTAAGGTGGAGGATATTTGTGAAATGATTATATTTAAAACAATACATGGTAGGGTCACTTTCTTTTACCTTCTGCATGGTTCAAAGAACTACAGGAGGCTCTATGTATGGCAGGAACCCTCAGTAAGATCACCAGGAATACATGGATGATTTACAGACCTTGTAATATTAATGTAAAAATGAGGGGCTTTCCCTTTATGATTATCTTTATGATTTTCCTAATGCCTGATAAATTCAGCAATCTTATAATGAATTATAAAATTTTAAAGGACTCATAGATTTGGCACCAACTGAATGGAGACTCCAAACTGTAGCCATATGTGTATTACATTGTTGAAAATAAGTCAGTTTTAATAGACTGTTGCACAGACCCTGGAATCAAATCAGTAAGGCCTGGGTCTGAATTTCAGCTCTGCCACTTTCTAGTGGTATGATCTCATGTAAATTATTTCACTTTTAAAGTTCTCTTTTCTTAGATCTAAGACAGGAAGAAAAATGCCAATCTCTTAGGTTTGTTGTGAGGATTAAGTGTGTTATAAATGTTAACAATCACAAAGTAGCTTGCCTAGAGGAATTGCTCAATAAATGGAGCTGTTATTACAGCATAAGTAAAAATGGACTTCTAATAATGAAGCCAGTTTCTCATCATTCCCAAGTACAGAGAACAATAACTTTAACTAGGTGTGATAATAAAACATCAGATATCTTTATTCAAATACATATGGTCTAATAACTTTAGACAGAGCAGATATGTTAAATCACAAACCAAGGAGACCTAAATGAGAATCATTTCCTTTGTGCATGCATAAGCATTTCTTATATTCCAAAACTTAGGAATGAGTGATAACTTTAGAAATTTGTGGAAAAATAGCAAGAATTAGGTCCAATCACATACTGATCACAAAGTTCTAGAAAACACAGTGCATGGAATAGCCTTCTCTTGCTCAGGGGATAGATTAAATGACCTACTAATTGCGTAGTCCTTTCCTTCTGTAACTTCTGTGAATACAAATGAAGTGATCAGGTGAAATTTCCATTGCAGCAATCTTAACACAAACTAAACATTTTTCAGTAGCTACAATCCACAGATTCTACCAGTACATAGTATGTACGAACTGGTAGATTTTATAATTTAGATTTGAAACAGCTATTGCCTAATTTCATCTAAAAACTCCTGAAACTATAAAAATGACTTTGTTTCATTTTCTCTTGTTTGATGTTGCAGAACAGACAAATGTTTTTTTTTTTTTTTTTTTTTTAATGAAGAATGCCTTCTACTTTTAAATTCTGTATGTAAAAAATTAATTTTGTGTCCAAAGGTGCTAATGCTGTGAGGGTAGAGATCACTTAAATATTTTTTAGCAGAGAAGTATGGGCAATTAGCTTAAATTTCTTGCTTTATCTGAACTCTAAAAATATAATAGTGATTAAAAGAAAATTTGCCATGTTAACTTCTCTAATGCCAGAGGAAATTCCAGAGTTAAAGAAATCTATTATATATATATATATATATGTATCACTTATTTGCATTTTGGGCACAAGCTTTTATTTATGTTGCTCTTTGAATTACAATATCTCTTCTTATTGATATTTGTCAATTTTTGGGTTCCCAACATCTATCTACCATTGTTATTTTGTGGGAAAGTTCCTAATTGTACAGCTCAACATTGGGACATAGTATTCTGCTATCTCCTGTTGAAATTAAAGCAGGGAGACATTCACAGTAAGAATTCTTTCACTGCCTTGACAGCCAAGGTGAAGGTCCATGACCTGGAGCTAAGACAATCTGAATTCCTGTATAGGAGTCTGAGTTTGGAGTGACTGATGTGCGTATGAAAGAGTGATTGAGAGTCACGTGTAGAAGCATGCTGTAGTAGTGGCATGCTAAGGCCACATATGACACAGCAGAGACTGTAAGGTACGGTGGCAGTGGTGATTACATTCGAACCCTATCTGTATCCTTTCTGCTGCCTTGCCTCCAGAAAATAAATTAGAATAAAATATATATAAACAAAATAATTTCATGTAAAAATAAGCACTACAAACATAGCATTAAATGCTAAAAAAACAATATAAGTGTGAGATGGGAGTGTGCTTTAAACAGTATTCAAAGAATGATTCTCTGAGAAGGTGATTTTGAGGTGAGACTTAAATGACAAGATGATGTAAGCCATGAGAATAATTTGGGGTCAAATGGGTTAAATGGAAGACATGGTAAGTGCAAAGAGTCTAAGATGGAAATGAGGTTGGTGTTATCTAGGGAAGAGAACAAAAAGGCCAATTCATAGCAAGAGTAAAGGAGAATGGCATGGGATAGGGCTGATTTGTGGTGTGGTATGAGGCAAATCATTGAATAAACACCTGTCATCAGAATTGTTCCTAAAAAAAAGTCTCTTGTTCCAATAAAATATCCATCAGACTTCTTGGAAAGATAAGGTGAGAACTCCAGAGTATGTTTTGGAGAAAGGCAAAGAAGAAACAGCTGAATATTTCTGCATAAAGAACAAACATGAATTTGAAAGAAAAGTGAAGAAGAGCAGAGAAGAGAGGAGGAAGTGAGACCCAAGAGGCATTTTGGAATGCAGGAGTTCATGTTGATGGAAATAAATCTGGGGTCTTTCCAAAAATTGAAAGATTTAATGTTTAATTTTCAACTTTCTTTCCTATTGCTGCCATGTAACATTACACCTTAGTTTTCATTAAAATTGTATTACTTACAGCTGTGTGTGTTGAATACCATTTTGACGGGTGTGGGCCTGGAGATAAGGAAACCAGCTGTAGGATATAAAATGGAGACTACGAATTGCATAGAAACCAGAAATGGAAATGAGGTAAAATAGTGAAATATTGGAAATTCACAGAAAACTTAGGTCCAGACAATCTTACTTATACCTTAAGAAGCAGGGCGAAAACTCCCCCTGCTACTATATCATCCTACCCTCCACCCCACAAAATACCTCTTTTTGTCCTAGAAAGATTGAGAATTAAAATTTGTAAAAACAGATTATCCTTATGCATTTGTAGATGATCATTGTTGTCAGAGTAGTTGATCTGGAACAATCTAAAAAGGAAAATGATAAAAGTCAAACTGAAGATCAGAAAAATGCACTTGAACAAATCTGGAGGCATCACCTTACTAAACTTCAAGCTATACTACAAGGCTATAATAACCAAAACAGCAATGGTATTGGCATAAAAATAGAGACATAGACCAATGGAACAGAACAGAGAACCCAGATATAAAATAAGCCACATATTGCCATCTGATCTTTGACAAAGCAGACAACAATATATGCTGAGGAAAAGAATCCCTATTCAATAAATTGTGCTGAGAAAATTGGATAGCCACATGTAGAAGATTGAAACAGGATCCCTATCTCTCACCACTCACTGAAATTAATTCAAGATGGATAACGCACTTAAATCTAAGAAGTGACACCAATAGAATTCTAGAAGAAAATGTTGAAAAAAATCTTCTAGATACCAGCCTAGGCAAAGAATTTATGAAGAAGACCTCAATGGCAATCATAGCAATAACAAAAATAAATAAATAAATAAATAAATAAATGGGATTTGATTAGATTAAAAATCTTCTCCACAGCCAAAGAAACAATGCAACAGAATGAATAGGCAACCTACAGAATGGGAGAAAATATTTGCATGGTATATAATTGATAAATAACTAATAACCAGAATCTACAAAGAACTCAAGCAAATCAGCAAGAAAAAAATCAAACAACCCCATTAAAAAGTCGGCAAAGGAGACGAACAGAAACTTTTCAAAAAAAGATAGACTAATGACCAAGAAACATATGAAAAAATGCTCCTCATCTCTAACCACATCAAAACCACAAAGTTATACCACTTAACCCCAGTGAGAATGGCTTACATCAAAAAGTCCCAAAACAACAAATATTGGTGTGGATGCAGAGAGATAGGAACACTCATACTCTTCTGTTGGGACTACAAACTAGTACAACCTCTATGGAAAATAGTATGGAGATTTCTCAAAGAACTAAAAGTAGACCTACCATTCGATCGAGGCATTCCATTACTGGGCATCTACCCAAGGGAAAAAAAGACATTCTATAAAAAAACACATCTGCACTTGAATGTGGTATTTATAACACCACAATTCACAATCACAAAGATGTAGAAACAACACAAGTGCCCATCACTACATGAGTGGATTAATAAAATGTGGTATATGTATACCATGGAGTACTACTTAGCCATAAAAAAATAATGAACTACCTATTGTATTATCCTGTGTAGCAGCAGGAGCTGTGAGCTGGCTGTTTCCTTAACACTGAACAGGTGTGGAAGAAGGAAAGCCGAGTCCAACCTGACAGAAAGCCGTCTGGTCAACACCTGAAAAGTTGAAGTAAACAGCCATGTCTCCAGTGACTACAGTCATGTAGGAGGTCTGGGAATGCTCTTTGAATAGAACATTCTCAAAATGTAGAGATTAGGGAGTAAATGGCCATCTGTTTCCTGCCCTTAAGTTCTCTCTTGAGTTATATGAATAAAAGCAATGTGCACACCAAGGGCAGGGCTCTTTGCTCTTAGAAGCATCAAGTCCCCAGTGCCCAATTGTCCTAATAATTGGCTACTTTGTCTTCATGTCTATGGAGCCACTTGATCTGGGATTCCCTGTGCTAAACTAGACTCAGCAATCCTGGATGGAGCCAGAGCCCATTCTTTGAAGTATCACAAGAATGGAAAAACAAGCACCGTATCTACTCACCATTAAATTGGTACTAATTCATCAACATTAATGTGCACATATGGTAAGTAACATTCACAGGGTGTTGGGTATGTGGGAGAGGGGAGGAGGGGATGGATAAATCCACACCTAACTGATGTGGTGCATGATGTCTGGGGGTTGGGCATACTTGTTGAGTGCTGCAAAGGCAATTTATGTAACCAAAGCATTTGTACCCCTGTAGTACTCTGAAAGAAAATAAATAAATAGGAACTAACCAAACACTCATGTGAACAGATGGAAGTAAAACTCAATGGAAATAAAGCAGGTGGGATGGAGGCAATCACACCCAATGAGTACAATGTGCTCTATCTGGGTGATGGGCACACTTACAACTTTGTCTCAAGCAGTACGAAAGCAATCCACGTAACTAAAATGTTTGTACCCCTGTAATATTATGAAATAAAAAAATAAGAAAAAATGCACTTTAACAAATAATCTTAGAGGACACTAAAACCTTATGAAATTACATGAGAATCAAAATAACTAAGAACTCTCTTTGTTTAACATATCTTTGCATTCAATTGATTGCTAAAGATAAAATCAACTCTATGGTTATAGAAAATAATACTGTGGTAGTGCCTCAGCTTTGGATAAACAACAAAAATGTAGAGTCCAGACTTGCTGGTAATTTTCATGAAATTGAGCATATTGGTTCCTCATTTTAAAATCAATTTGCTTATTCTTAGGTGGTAAAACCACCTAAGACAAAAACAATAGCAGATAAAAACAATGCTGTCAACTCCACACTATTTTGAAGGTGACATCTGCAAATGCAGGTTTCATTCTTCCATTGTCTGAGCCACTTTAATCATTCATATTTGCAGCTGTCTGAAAGGACCCTTCAATTGCATCCTTTTTCTGGGGGCTGGAGAAATGGAACTGGCTATTCATTTAGACCACTTAGAAAAACCCAAACCATGTATTCTGAGATACTGAGCCTGTCTTTTTGGAGTTGCAGCTGGTTTCTATTACCAATCCTTTTATCCTTCAGAGAAGAAAAAAGAAATGACTCTATTTATTGCTTAGAAAAATATGTATTTTTTTGAATTTGCGCAATTAGATTTCTAAAATTGAATGCATTGAACTTGTATCACTCTGGGGTTAAGAAATAATAGGCATGTGCTTGATTACTGGAAAGGTTTGTTCTTGTCAATATCTCATAATTTTTAGATTTATTCATGAGTCATCACTGCTATTTTTATCAAAATCTGTCCCCCTTTGATACTCCTGACACTGTAAGGTCAGCACAGGGGTTGTGAAGAGAATTTACTCTGCCCCCTGAAAGCTGGCAACATTGCCTGGATTATTTCCTTCTCACTATGGAGAAAGTATCTGATAAATGTAATGGTAATTTCAAAATGTACAAAAAACAAACAGCATATGGATATTTTAGACAGATTTTTGAGTTAGCAGAAGAAACAGCTATATAGATGGTTATGGAAGTATTATCAGGTCAGAGGCATTAGATGAACCATCATCTTATCCCAGGCACCAATGACAAACTGTCTTTCAGACTCAATGGCTTCAAGAACTCTGTGACATAGTATTATATTTTATTGTCTTGTGTTCTTGAAATTCTTAGAACAGAAGATTGAAAGTATACAGATTGAGATAGTATGAGAGGCTTTTAAAGAAATCTCATTGGGCATGGGTAACGTGAGACCATGCTTTTATTGGCTCCTGAAAAAAAGAGGCTCACAATTTACTAAACAACCATGTATATTTATTTCACTGTAATCTTCTATTATGTGACTATGTATGTATTTTTTACTTATTTTTAATCACTCATTCAATCATATATTTACTATTAATAGAACACCTATTAATAAGAAAGACAGCAGCTATTATCAAAAACAATTATCATGAGGAATCCATTATATGAAAAAGCACCATGCCAGTTGTAGTCAAGAACCTGAAACAGATTATTATTTTTCAGAAGCAACATTTTAGGTGTCTTACTCTTACTTAACTATAATGTTAGAAGAATTAGATGTTAAAAATGCTTAATACTTTTGCTGAGTAATTGCTGAATGCTATTCTAACCATTTTATTGAATAGTCTGAATTCAGTGGGGATATAAATGTGAAATAGTTTTATTTTTTTCCTATTACTGCTTTCAACCTTGATATTTCAGGCAAATCTCATAGTTTTCCAGTCATTTTTTTTGGTTCTGTCTACTTTTCTCTGGTTGGAAACTTCAATATTATATATCTAAATTAGTGATTATTTCCTCCCATTTCCCAGCCCTACTCAGGCTTCAGATTGAGACACTTAATGTATTATAGTATGTTAGCAAGCAAGGTCTCAGTGAAGAACATTTGCAGGACTCCTCAGCAAGGATGAACCTGAATTGCTGCACAAAACACTTGAGACTAGGTCCCCTTGTGAACCATTCAGCTACACAGTAACTGGTGGGCACTTCTATACCTCTCTTCAGTTATGATAGGAAATGGGCTATGATTTTATTTTTTCTCCTCTCCCTTTTCTGAACTCCTTTCCTTCCTGGTGCTTTGGGATTTACTTAATAGGAGCTGGTTTTGTCCTCAATTGATTCTGCTGCTGCTCTAACATTGCCCAGCTCTCTCAACAGCAGGTATCCAAATCCTATAGGGTGCATGCGTGAGTTCTTTAGAATATATTCCATGGATCTCTTTATTGTACAGGTCCCTGTAGAATGTCTCAACTCTTCCAAACCCTTTGAGATCCCACCCCTGGCAGCTCACCCCACATGCTCTTGCAGCTAGCGTTCTCTTTTTCAGAGGTAGAGAATGAAAAAGATGGCTAAAATCTAACTACCTATGTTGCAATGATATCTAATTGGCTCATGTGAAGCTCGTGTATCCATTTCATGCCAAACTGTGGGAGTGCAGGCTGTTCCGCTGTGTGCTCCCTCTGCCCCCCATATTTTCTCCAAATCTCCTCTACCACTATTTATATAAGCACAAAAATAGATCAGAGAGGATGCTATATATTCACACCTCTATCTAAGGAATGATAAAACCAATCTTGCTTTCTTGTATTCGACAAATCTCTATAAGATAATTCTCTTAGAGCTCCCTTTACTTGGATTGGTAGTCTCCATGAGATTAAAACTAATGGCTCTGAAAATTTCCCCTGATCTCCTTGTTCTACATGCACTTATATAACCTAGAGGTTAGTTAGGGCCTGAGTGATGGTTGGGGTAACACAGCCTCACAAGACTTAGAACAATTTTCTCCCTAGCTTTGAATTCAAATAGACATTTCTAGAGCAGCAGAAAAATTGTCATATCACTTGAATCAAGGGTTTAAAAATAATTTAAAAATACTTAAGATAACCAGATAAAATAAGTAAGAACTTGGTCTGCTTCATATAAAGGTAAAGTGTTAATCATATGGATTCTGTGTCTGAAATTTCTACTAAAAGAATTCCTTTACATTCATAAACCTTTCTTACTAAACTCTTGACCTAATATACATCCACGCTTACAGAAGTTTGCCTAAAGAGAGATTACAGGAAGACACAGAGAATCTGAGGTTATGAGGATTAGAAAGAAAAGGTAAGAAGATTACAAAACTCAGGTACAGACTAACAGCACAAATTTTTCTTTGGTGTACACCAAATTTAAACGAGCAAATTCTTAAATCCAAAGCATTTTGGGGGGGAACTTACTTAAAGAGGTGCTGTAGCATATCCTCGTGAAGGACAGCAAGAGAAAAGGGGTATATTACCTACATACGTTTGCAGCGAGAGGGTCAGAGCATGCAGTTTACATGTTTGAGGAATTTTGCTCGGGGCTAGGGCCAGTTTCTGTCGATGTTTTGGGGCAACGACCTAGACATCTTTTTTAATGCCTGGGAATGTTCAAGGCCCAGTTTGGGTTCAAGGCTGCTGGAAAAAACCTGCAGCTAGCTGTGTCATAGAGCAGTAGAGGCACTTTGTGATTTCGGTCAGGACACAGAAAATAAGCGTCGGGGTGGAGGGGTTGAGATCTGAGGGACCCTACAGAAGCTATGGGGACCAGCAGTTACGGTGGTGCTTTTTCTACCTATTTTCATTGACTCAGCAGAGAATTACATTTTTTCATCTGTTCTATGACAGAAATGGTGTGAGGTAATATAATGTGTCCAAAATAAATTAATATAAATTAAATGCCCTAATTTGGGACTTAAATATTGCCTCACTCTATTGCTCTGAGCAAGCAAACCACTTAACCTCAACCTTGGTTTCCTCAAACCAGGAGCTAACAATTATTTAGCTACCTCATAAGAGGTGAGGATTAATTAGTTAATGTTTATAAAGTGCTTTAAAGACGGAAGGAGCTGAATAAGTATTGCTACTAACAGTACAGTTAATTTGATTTTAGTGTTTGAGAACAATGTGGGTCTAATTCAGCAATTGCCACACAGCCAGCCGCGGTTGCTATGCCTTTAGAATGAATTCATAATACACTCTTGGTTTTTAGAAGAGCAGTGTCTTATAAAGAAACTGCTAAACTACTACAATACTGAAATAATATAAGTGAACCCTTATTTTTAGCGTACCACTGGCAACATGGACCTAGAGCCTGGTAGCTTAAGCCCAGAGAGACTTCATCAAACAAAAATTAGATGGTGTGCACTTCTAAATAAAATGACAGTATTTATTCAGTTTTTACTGCCTCCCAGGCCCACTTCTTACTGCTTTATGCTGATTATCTTATTTGATCCTAATGACAATCCTATGAGATAGGTGCTCTATTTGTCCCATTTTATATTTCAGATACAGAGGTTTCAAAATGGACACGTTTGAAGCTCTGACTCGAGGCGAGGGGGCGGGGGGCAGGGCAATACACGTAACCTAAACTTTTGTACCCCCACAATATGCTGAAATAAGAATAAAAAAAAAAAAAAGAAAAAAAAAAACCAAAAAACTTAAGTAACTTGACTCTAAATCCATAGCTATTGATTGATAGAGACAGGATTTTTCAAAGTCTAAAGTCTTTGTAGTTAACTAATGAGATTTATTGCCTCCAGAGAATTAACATGGAAATTTAGAGAACCTCTGTCCTTAGTCACATTTCCCAACCTCCCTTGACAGGAATCCCCCGAGAGTCCCCTTCACATCCACATTTACTAGGCAAGCCCCCATCTATATGACTATTCCTTCCATCTCCAAAATGAACCACTTTTCTGTCTCTTAAGATAACTATAAGTATGTTATAGAGACTCAGCTGCGTTGGTGATGTCAGGATTAACCTAGCAGTCAGGATTGCACGAAAGAGACTCTACACATAGTAGAATCGGACTTTTAATGTTTTTGTGTCATCTCCTGCCCAATGCCTAACATACTCTATCTTCACTAACTTCAAAGTTCTTCCAATATCCATCCTTCTGATTCCTTCAATTCAATATGCTTGCTATCTGAGAGTCCCACATTTACTGTTTACTTTTTCACCCAAATCCTTGATCTCCTAATTTTCCAACTCTACTGCTTCTGTTATATTGCAAGTAGTGAATAAATATTTTCAATAAAAATTGAACAAAGCCTGTCTAAGAAATTTGGCCCCATTTCACAACTGCCTCCCTGGAAAAGTCACTTTCTTAATCTCAACTAAGAACTTCAAGGTCTCTTTCCCAAAGCCTTCCCAAAAGACTTACAAAGAAAAGCCCAAGAATCCTTACTAATCCATGCTTATGTGATTATGACCACTCTACTAGGTGAAAGCCACTTATTTGTAACAGAGTACTTTCAAGGCAATAGTTGGGATTTTCAAGAAAAAATTTCAGACACCTGCATCTTTGGGGTCTGTGAAATTGTCATGTGGCCATGGCAAACTGTAGAAATGAAGAGAACATATTTTGAATATGTATAGCAGGAGATTTTCAAGTTATAGACTGAAGTTATTATTTATTAGAAATATGCAGAGACTATTTATATAACACGTATAATTAAGCTAGATAACATCTACTGACTTGTAGTTTTAAAGTTCAAGAACCAATGACTGTCTATGACTATAGGAATTTAAGACCATACAAATTCCTGGATTACTTAATGGCATAAGCTTATTATGCCATATTTCATGCTGTCCTTTAGCTATGCTGTAAAACATTGATGTGGTGGTTATTCATTCCTTATTAACAACTTGCCGTGGACAAATTATATGTGAAGTGGGTTCTGGTTCTTTCTCTGCTATCAACTTAATTATGTAAACTTAGGCACCAATTTGACATATTTAGACAACAGTTTCTACATCCATATGTATGGGAGGTGGAAAAACATATAAATTAATATTTTAGAGGACTTATTAGGGAGACTTTGGAGGTGAAGACGTTATTAAAGTCTTAGTTAATTACTTCATGCAAAAAACATTTTGCATCTGGAACGAGTATGGATGGAGGAAGATTACTCTTTTCACCTGCAAGCAGCACAGTCCTTATGTCCCTGAGAAGACCTGTTGAAAATCTCTGATCTAGAGAACTTTCATATTTTACAGTTGAGGAAGCCAATGACTACAGAGTTTAAAGCACTTGCTGAGACTCTTACAGTTATGACATTAGTGGTTCACAAGTAGAAGCAAAGTCACGTGCCATCATAATCACACATTTCTTTTCCTATGTGCCTTTATTCTTTGTTTATGTCACCATCCTCTTCATAAAACAGCTTTCATGATTTACATGCAGATTTGCCACATAGCATCACAGGGTGCTAGAACCGGAAGAGAACCTAAGGGTACTTTTACTTTACAGACGAGAAAAGTGAAGGTGAAATTTACACAGAGATACGAGGCTCTTTTTAAGAAACAGCAAAGATTTGAGTCCCAGTTTTCAGAACCTGAGTTCAGTAATCTTTCACCACACCATCAAAGTGCATTCTGGAGAAGAAAACTCAATGTATGGAAAAAAAAATCTGATTTTCTAATCCTATAAAGTATGATTGGTGTCTGTTTGTAATAAAAGAGCATGCTATTTATGAACTGTTTGTTGATCACACTGCCTCACTGGGCTATGTGATAACCAAACAGACAATTATAAAATAAACATTCAGAAAGTATCTCCAAGTAGAGAACGTCACGCCTTTGCACCCTCTATGTTAGGAAACCCAATCAGGAAACTAATATACAACAAATGTAGGCCAGAAGACTGGAAGCTAAAATTCTCCTTGCTTTAGTCGCACTACTAAATATTTCTGGTGACATAAAGAGTAAATTATCATCTTTGAATTACATGCCTTCGAATGAAAAGCTAACAATTACAGACATACTTTAAACAATAGAATAGACATGCATTTCAGAGAAAAAATGCATAATCTTTTTTCACTCACTTCTACAGGTACAGAGTGGTTAAATATTCCAGTGTCATACTTGATGATTGATATTGCAATTTCTTGATTTTCGCAATACTTTTTGTAACTCAATAATGAATCTTTAGTATGTTTCATATGTAACCTCTTTTCAATGCCACATAAATGACTCCTTTCTATTACTATCATTACCATGTATTATAGGGGCATTTGTCTTACAGGCTGTTGTTTCCCATGTCTATTTTAATGAAAGTCTGTCAATGAACTTGGAATCAAGTGTTTCTGCCTATCAGCTCACTGTCAAAGAGAAAATGCTGGAGGAAATGCAAAAGCACTGGAAGGAGAATTTTGGCTAGGGTCACTTAGCTTCGTGCACTACAAGCAGCTTACAACAAACCCTATAATTTCCTTTGTGAATATGCTTGCTTAGTGTATCTCACTTTCAAACTTTCTCCATCTTTTCTAAAGATTTACATTTAGTCACCTTTCCTTCTTCTTTTGTTTTATATGCACCCCTGTATGAACTATGGAATGACTGATGAAGGCCTCTATCACTGGCCCTCTTAGTCCTGCTGTGAACATTTCTCTATTATTCCCCTCCTTTAATCCTGTTCTACTCCTTTTATAAAAAATAGTTGCCATTTCTAATCCTCTAATTGTGTCCAGGGTAGTACTATGTGAAAGTTACATGGGTTGAAATAATGCAACTCTAGGTGGGATTTCAAATTGGAAAGATTATCAGAACGGTAGCTTTATTTACAGATTATGTTATCATTATGATTTATTGATTGCTAAGAAAACCTTTAAAAAACACAAACACACACTGGAAAGTTGAAACATGTTTCCCAGGGGATATACAATTTAAATCAAACAAGAGGGCAAGGTGCTTACTATTTGATATCTCTATTTTTATTTTTCCTGGCATCTGTTGGATGCCACTCCAAGACAATTTCTTAGTCTTTATTTTTTGTGATAGAGTCTTGCTCTGTCGCCCAGGCTAGAGTGCAGTGGTGTCATCACAGCTCACTGCAACCTCAAACTCCTGGGCTTAAGCAATCCCCACGCCTCAGCCTCCCAATTAGTTGGGACTACAGGCATGCACCCTGTAATTTTTCTATTACACTCTGCTAATTTTTCTATTTTTTTGTAGAGAGGGGTCTCTCTCTTGCTCAGGTTGGTCTCAAACTTCTGGCCTCCAGCAATCCTCCTGCCTTAGACTCCGAAAGTGCTAGGATTATAGGCGTGAGCCACCATGACCGGCCAGATGATTTCCTCTAATGGTTGTCTTTACAGGTGTGGAAAAAAAAAAAAAAAAAAGGTAAAGACTGTATCTTCTGTTCCTGATGCTGTTTGAATATCAAGAATCGGGAATCAGGAGGTGTAAATAAGTTACATAAAATTTCAATAACTGGTGAATATTCTCAGTGGCCACAGTTGCCCAGGTAATAAATAAACAATAAAAATACCATGTATAAAACAGGAGGTAAGAGAAATGTCAAAACAGGTGCTCTGTGTCATTTCTTTGATCTGGAGGCAGATTAAGCCAAAATAAATCCAAAATGGAAACACTTTTAAATGAAAGCCTTTCCTCATTAGTCAAATCAGACATCTAAAGTGGGAAAAGATAAGTTCTGTCACATTTTGGACTTGTTAAATGTCTGGAAATATTTTCAAATGAAAGATGTTTCTAAAATTCAACAAAATATCAGTCACTTTTAACCTTAATTTAAAAATATCTGAGTAACATAGATATAAAACTTATTCCCACGCTTTCAGATTATTTTAGAGTCACCTGATTAAAACTTTTCTTTTGGGGGCATTTTCAAGGAGACAGCTCTAAGAGGTTTCAAATTCAATTAAATAAACTCAGTGAATTTAGCTGTTTTATTTTGAAAAGGTCTATCCAAGTCTACATTGACCATTATGTATCCAACTTTTTTTTTTCCACCTTTTTTCATGTGAATATTTATCTAAAGGTACCAATGACACATGATGCAAACATTTTAACACTTTGCATAGTCAAATAAAGGGTGTTATAGGACATACTCTTTTGTAATTGTAGAAATTAAACATTTAAAAAATTATAATGATCTTGTTGAAATACGAAATAACATTTTTAATAATCTCCCTTGATGAAAGAAGTCTAACGGAAGTCACTCATGATTTTATCCATAGGAATGTATGATAAGAGAGATATATTTTCACATTGCAAGAAAATTGAGAACTTCCTATATACTACCAGCATTATTGATTTCTTCAACATATATTAACTGTTTTATTTATTGAATAAGGCTCTATCATCCCTCTTTGTTCTTCTGCAGTGTTGTGTTTTGATTTTTACAGTGCTCAAAATAGTTTTTAATGCTTATATGCAGGCTTTCTTGGGATCCCAAATTAACATTTGGGTGAACTTTTCAATCTAGTTTCATTTTTCTTATAGTTAGTGGACATTCCCCTAGGGTTTTGGCATCTTACTTTCAGTTTGTCTTAGTTTTTATGATTTATGTTTTTATCTAGTTTTTTTCTTTTGTATATGAGAAATTGGTAATGCTTCAATAAGCTGCTGCTGGCCAGCCTCATTTTGAACTATCAGTGTTGAAATATCCTTTCAAGACTTGCTTGGACACATATGCAAAAACGTGAAGACCCGAAAGCTAATGTTAGGAAATGTTATATGATTTGGTAAGATTAAAACAACTGGTCTGTACTCTGTAGAAAATTTCTTTTTTATTTTAATATTGACTTATGTTTTTAAATAGGAAAATTCACACTGTTGAACAGTTAAGATTTAAACTGAGTTACATAATGAAACATCCTCCCTCCATCCTTGTCCCATCAACCCATTTCATCACCTCACCTCCTAATCACAGGTAGCTCTTGTTTTTGATATCCTAAATAGTCTTCCGAAGTTTTAA
This sequence comes from Varecia variegata, assembly GCA_028533085.1. Classification (NCBI taxonomy): domain Eukaryota; kingdom Metazoa; phylum Chordata; class Mammalia; order Primates; family Lemuridae; genus Varecia; species Varecia variegata. The sequence goes on from CM052444.1 coordinate 57,342,808, forward strand.
GAAGTATATATAAACAATACATAGATACCTTTTCCACTCTGCTTTCTTAATATAAATAATTGCATATTATAAACTCTATTTTGCAAGTGTTTTTCTACTTCACAATATGTCTTGGAAATTTTTGCATATTACATGTAAAGACCTTTCTCATTCTTACTCGAATAAAACTTATTTAACCCAATTCTCTATTACTGCCGATTTAAAAAGTTGTCAATACTTTGCTATTGCAGATAATACTTTAATGAATTCACTTTACACTGAATATTCATAATTTTGTGCAGGTACAATTGTATCTGAAGTACATAGTCTCAAAAAATGGAATTACTGAGGCAAAGGACATGTGGATTTGTAATTTTGATAGATCTTGCTGAACTTTCCCCCATCGGTATTATAACTAATATATATTATTACCAGCATTTTGGGAAACTGCTTGTTTCCAATACCCTTGCCAAAGAGTTGTTATTAAACTGTCAGGTCTTTACTGAACCCATATGCATTTAGACTTTGAAATTCACTTACTGAGAATTTTTTCACATTTAAAAGCCATTTGTATCTTCTTTACAATGAATTGTTTGTTCATTTCCTTTTCCCATAATATCTGCTGGCTTGGTCATTTTTATATTTATTTATAGACTCACACATTGGGAAGGTTAACCATTTTTTCTACTATGTTGATTTTAAATATTTTTCTACATTGTTATTTGCCTTTTGAGTTTTCTTAGCATAGTATTTGCCCTATGGTTAGAGTTTAGATTTTGTGGTCTAATTTATCAATCTGTTCTTTTATGGCTCGTGGATTTTGTGTCATAGTTTAAAAAGCTTCCCCACTCTGAGGTTGTAAAATATTCTCCCTAAATCTTCATTTACTATTATATGCTTTTTGTTCTACTTCATACCTTTGCTTCCTTTAGAAATTATCACATTATATGGTGTAAAGTATGGATTCCCTTTTTTTTTTTTTTCTGAAATGGCTATGGTCTGTACCAACACTATTTATTGTGTAAACCACTAGATTCATCTGTGATTTGAGATGCTACTTTTAGTTTATTAATTCAATCCATTCAGCAAACAGTTATCGTGTACTGACTATGTGTCAGGCATTGCTTTGAGCACTGGAAATACAGCAGTACACAAAGCTCACAAAACTCTCTGACCCAGGAAAGTTTATATTCTAATGGAGGAGACAGGACCCTAAACTGAAAAGCAACACATAATATGGATGCTCAAAGTGCCACAGAGAAAATAAGGCATGGAAAGAGAATTTCTTTCCTGGGATTTCTGAATAAGTGATGCCGTTTTAAAGGGCATGGGATGCTTCATGGAAAAAGGCGTCCTTTGAGCAAAAAACCTTAAGGAATGAGGAAGTGAGGCCCTGGGGTATCTGGGGTATAGCATGAGGTGGGGGGTGGGGGAACAGCACAAAGCTCTGAACCTGGAGTTTACCTGGTACATTCTCTTTAAAATGAGGAATGCTAAATGAGTGAAGCAGAAGGAGCCAGAGGAGTAGAGTGGGAAATAAAGTCAGACACTTGATTAGGTACCCAGTTGTGACAGTGCTGTGTAGGAACCTTGCATTTTACTCTGAGATGGGTAGTCAGTTTTTAACAGAAAAGTGAGATGATCTGACTTAACATTTTAAGAAGAGCACACTGGTTGCTGAATGAAGAATAGGTTCTAAGAGAGCACAAACGAAGCAAGGAGACAATTTAGGAAGCTATTGCTATCATCTGGGTGAGAAATCATTTGGAACAGAGCTGTAGTTAGCTCTGCACATAGTGGTAAGAAGTAATATATATGAAGTTTCCTGATGAAACAAATGTGAGTTACAATAAAAAGAAAGTACTGGAAGAATGGAGTTACTCTTTGCCGAGAAGGAGAAGGTAGCACAGTAGATTTTGGAGGAGGTTTATGATCAGGAACGCAGTTTCAGATATGCTAAACTCAAAGTACTTTTTCCATATCTAGGTGGAGATGTTGAATAGCCACTCTGGATTATAGTAATCAGATCTGAGCTGGAGATTCTATCATATATAGATACTATTCCAAACCATAAGATGGACATGATGACCAAGACTTAGAGTGTGTCTATAGTAAATTAAGGCCTGTGAATCGAACTCTTGCCCAATCCAACATTGGGAGCTCTGAGAGATGAAAAGCAGCCAGTAAGAGATACCAAAAAGCAAAATTCAGAGATGAAAGGAGAAAATAAGGCAATTATAGAGTTTTGAAAGCCAAGCAAAGAAAATATTTCAAAGAGGAGAGAAATCAGTTGTATCAAAATTTGCTAAAATGTTAAAAAATACAGGAACTGAGAGCTACTAGGTTCAGTGCTGTGGAGTTATTGGCAGCATTTATTTATAAGAGCTACTTTGGAGAAATGGTGATGGTGAATACCTGACTGGAATGGAATCAAGAGCAAATGGGTCATTAATACGTTAAACTATATTGATAGCTTTCCATATATTTAATCATCCTTCATATCTGTAACAAAAGCTAGTAAAAGTCAGTGTATTATTCTTTCAAGATTCTGCTGGATGCTATGTGCCAAACATTTCATTAAGGAATTTGATTTATAGTCAAAAGTAAACTTAGCTTGTAATATGTTTATAGGTCAATTTTTGTCAAATTTTGCCATGTTATGCTCATTTCATGATAAGAATTGGGACATTTATTCATATTATATGCTTGGAAAGAATTTAAATAGCATTGGAATTACTTCTTCTTAAAAAAAGGTTTGGTAAACTTGTACTCTAAAGCCATCTGGGCATAATGTTCTTTTATAACTTTCTCTATTTTGGCCATGGAAATCAGTCTACAAAGATATTTTAATATTTATATTCTCTGGAGTTAACTTTGGTAAATTATGTTTTAGCCATTAAAGGTAAATTAAAGGTAACCCAAGCATGTCTTTATGATTTTTTTAAAAAAATTAGCTGTCTTTTGGTTGTTAATTTTTCATATAATTTCTATATTGTTTATTTGTGTTCTCTTTATCTTAATTAGGTTTTAAGTATTAAATAGTTTACTGTTTTTGTGTTTTTCTCCTAAATTATCAATTTTATTTTTTTATTTTCTGTTTTTTAATTTGTTAATATGTTCAACTTCATTAATTCCTTCTATCTGCTATCTTCTTTATTTTATTAATTTTTGTAAATTATTTAATTAAACACTTAATTTTTGTCCTTCTTGCTTATTTGTATGAGTATTTAAGGCTAGACATTTTTCTTCCCCATTGCCTTAGTTGTATTTTCTAGTGTGCTGCATGGAGGTTATGGACACAGACCAGTAGCACCACAAGGGTTAGATATAACAAAGGGCTTATTAAGGGGAAAATGTCAAGTAGAGAAACAATATAGACATAGACTCAGCAACTCCCATTAATCCATAGGGTAGGCCAGGCATAGATCCTTTACATGCATCGTGGACAAGGTTACAGCAGACAGAAATCTGACTCAGCTGGTAGAGCACTATAGGAGTGAGAATGAGCCTTGTTCCTGCCCTGTCATACATATTCATTGGCTAGCCTAGAAGGGCTAGGTATACCTTATTTTCCTAAGTAAAAAGAGCCAAAGTATGCACGCTGAAAGACTTAGGACAGCCTTACCTTCCAGGAATATGGCCATTGGACAGCTTTGCTATCTCTCTATAGATAGGCTTGGTCTAGCTGAGCTAACTCTCTGCTAAACTATCAACGGAGGGAAAGGACATAAGTTTCCAGATTCATCCAGACCTTTCTCTCATCAGTTCAGTCTCCATATCTTGGGGCTCCTTAACTATAAGTATCTCATCCCTTCTAATTGGGTATTACAGCATTGCCTGAGAGTGGTAGTTTTCCTAGTGTTTTCTGGGAGTGAGAACTTAATAAGTTTCCATGCATCTGTAACAAGTAGAGAGTGACATATTCAGCCTTATAAGGAATTCTCTTTATTTATTCTCATTGTCCAGAATAGTTGGAAAAAAATTGTGGCCACCATATATGTAAGTGTATGAGAGAGAGAGAGAGAGAGAAATAATTATTCCCCTTCATTCCCCCTTTCTCAGGAAAATTCTAATACTATAAGAGTAGTCCTTGGCTGACAGCAAAAAGAGAACAGGGACTTTAATCCTAGTCCATCCATCACGATTTCTCTGAAATAGCTCTTGTAAATGCTGCTGATAACTCCACAGCACTAAACCTAACTGTTCTTAGTCCCATAGAGACTCAGGGGTCTCAGCAGAGCAGAGAAGGTGGTCATAAGTGAGGCCACTCCAGTGGCTGGGTTTATGTCTGTCTTGCTATCTTTGATCTCAGCAATATATGTCCATCCATTTTCAGAGACCACAGAAGACACAACAAGGAAGCAGAGTATCCTGTTCTAAAAAGGAGGCAGGTATTAGATTCTTTCTTAAATTCTCCTTGTTTAATACCCCCTGACTTCTAGGTGCCAAGGAGATCAACAAAGGCACAGTTGAACATGGCTATTGGAAACTGATGAGTAGTTAAAGACAGTAGAACCTTTTGGTTTAGAAAAGGCCTTTGTTGCAGATGTGGGTATAGTTGGCAAAGGTGAAGGTCTTGTGGATAACAGGGATGCCAACATATGCCAAGAGAATTTATTGACGTACATCCCAGTTCTTCACAGTGGTCCTCATCAGTCCAGATATTTTTCCTTAATTATGGTCACTTTGTGTGAGCCTTAATATGTGTAAAATAATGACTAGTTCCTGAGCAAGTTAATGTATCTGAATGTATCATTAATAATGTGGTCCTGAAACTTAGTGTCCTCACCATAGAATTAGGCCATTAGTTGTGGCCCATGAGTCTAGCTTTCTGTCTGTCTCAGAGTGTGCTCTATGACCAGGAAGATATTGAAGTTAGATTATTATGCATAGTTTTTAATTTGATGATCTAATGGTAATTTGCAATTATTATGATGAATGGCTATGAAAGTCCATTGGATTGATCCAATTTGGAGGCAGGCTGTTTCACTAGTAACCCTTATTGTCTTTTGAAGTATCAAGTCTTATGCGTGAGGTCCCCTATGTGCCAGAAGTTTGAGTGGGGTAATTATATGTGTATGTGAGTGTGTGTGTGTGTGTGTGTGTGTATGTGTTTAACTGCATTTCGATTTTACTCTATGCCTTCTTCCCAGTTTACCATACAATGTTATCAGTTACTAGTACTTAACAAAGACATCACCAAATAGCGTCATGAAGCATTTCCATCTGTTTGTGTAGGCAGAGTTATCTCAATGTTTAGTAGGGGAGCAACCACCTCTTTATAAATGTGGCTCAGGTACTGAGGCTCATTTTTAGCCCTTAACTGGACAGTTAATTGTGGGATAAAAAGACTGATTGGAAAGTAATAACTTATTTTTCCATTTATATTAAGGGCCAGTTGCAAAAAGTTTGTAGCCATTAATCTGTAATGGAAAGATGTCCTTAAGTATAAAAGCCCAGAAGATGATAAGCACTGGTGGATTCTTGAAAAGCCTCCCAATCAGCTGTGATTCCATGAGGTCTAAAGGGCATAGAGAATTCTAGGACTGAGCTTAATTTATTATTGTCTGTACTTTTTTCAAGGCTTCATGGTGTAAGGGCTCCCACTTAAATTTGACCATATGTCTGTTGACTTGATATAGAGTCTGTTATAAAATTTCTAGGAGTAGGATGTGCGGTCTCCGATACCCAAAGTGACTAATCAGGTGCTGGGCTTCCTCTGTAGTTATTAAAGTTTGCCTTTAATGTTCTTCAGTGATAGTTCAGATAGCTCCCAAGATCAACATTTGAGTGGTAGGGTCATAGATTTTTGTCCTCCATCAAAGTTTATTCACCTTTAGTCAGTTGTGTTTATATGGCATTCAATACAATGTTGTAAGCAGTTTTCTCAGCAGAAGTCATTATCAAAAAGTTGTGTTTGTACAGATTGTATATCCACCAAAATTTGACATTTGTACTAGAGTTTGTCTAGCTTATTAATGTTCTGTAGTAAGAGCAATTTGATTTTGATTTTCTTTCCAGAGGCATATAAAAAACAAAAGTCCAAGCTTCAGTAGTAAGTGCTAGTAGTGGCAGCACATTCAGTCATTATAGAGACATCAGGGAAGAGGGAACAGCAATGCAAGTTTCCCATCTAAACCCCTGTAGTCCACATTTAAGCTCAAAGCACCAATAACTGTCCCTAGGTAGAGATGTTAAATTTAGAGATAACATTGGGTAACACACTTACCTGAACTAGCTTTCCTCTGAGAAGACCAAGTATTTTTTTCTTACAGTCTGAGTTATTGTTTCAATTGTTCAAGCTTCTCAGATATACACTATTATTGGCCATAAATTTGACTTTGTTGAATCCAAATAATAACTGTGTTTACTCAGGAAGGGTGACACCATCAAAATGAAATCTTCCTCTTATCCTTAAAATTCAGCCTTTCTCAGTTCTACAGTCCAAGAAGGTATCCCAGGCTTACTCCCGAGCTCTGAGATATTCGTGAAGGAATTATTATCTGTGGATAGTTACTAGTTGGATTTCTGTGAGGGGGACTGGAGCTACAGGATTTCTATTCTGCCATCTTACTGATGTCACCCCATATCTTCCTTATGTTTTGAATAAAATTCACCTTTTAAGCCATCTAGGTTTAGAATATACTTTTTAAAAATATGTAAATCATAAATTAATTTTTAAAAAACAGATTTAGAGCTCATCAGAATTTTGATTTTTCTCTTGTTTCAGTTTGGGTAGTTTTTAGTTTTCAAATATGGTCCGTACTTTATAAGTTGTCAAATTTATTTGCTTAAATTTTTATAATATTCAGTTATCCATTTTATATTTATAAGATCTGTGGAAATGTCTTATCTTTATTTCTTGGTATTTATGATTTGTATTTTCTCTAACATTGCTTTTGTTTTATCAGTTTAGCTAGGTAGATATTGATTGTAATAATCTTTTAAAAGAAGAAATCTTTTTACTGATTTTACTCTATTTTTGGTCTGTTTTATTTAATTCTACTCATGTCTTTATAATTATATCTACTGTACTTAATTTGAGTTTAATTTTTCTTATTTTTAGCTTCTTATATTGTATTCTAAGTAATTTTAAATATTCTTTTTTCTAATGTAAGCACTTAAACTATAATTTTATAAAAGAAAAGCTTTAGCAACATATCACAAATTTTGATATGTTTTGTTATTTTTTATCATTCAGTTCAAAATATTTACTAATTTTTCATGTATTTTCTATTTTTGACCAATGAGAAAAATAAGAACTATGTTGCTTAATTTTCAAATACTTAGAAATGCTCACAATATGTTTTAAAATCTGTTAGGGTCATTTTAGGGTTCAGAATATCATCTATCTTTGTGAGTGTTCCATATGCACTGTGAAAAATGTTTATCCTGCTATTTTTGGTTAGATTGTCTTATAAATGTCAATTGGTCAGGTTATTTAATAGTGATGTTTAAGTCTTCCAAAACTTCATTGATTTTCTGTTCTATTGATTGCATTATTGAGGAGTTGTAGAATTTCCAACTACAATGTAGATTTAAATTTTTCCTTCCATTGTAACAGATTTTATTTCTGTGTTTCAAAGTTATGTTGGAAAGTACATTAACAGGTATGATTGTTAGGTCTCTTGGTGTTTTATCCCATTTATCATACTTTATTCCTTTTAATAATCCTTATTCTTAAATATATTCACTGGATATATTTATAGTGCTCTTTTGATTACATTTCTATAGCAGACATATTTCTATCCTTTTACCTGTAACCTATGTATGTTTTTACAGTAAAAGTGAATTTGTTTTATAGACAGCATAGGATAGCATCTTGCTTTTTTATCCAATCTAATTATTTCTGTCTTTTATTTAATGTATTTAAAACATTTCTATTTAACATAATTATTAGTATGGTTGGATAAAGTTGACATTCTTACCTTTTTAACCTATTTGTTCCATTTGTTCTATATGCCTGTTTTGTTCTTTTTGTAAGTTATTTAAATTATTACTTATGAGCCTATTTCATCTCTATTATTTGCTCCTTAGCTATACCTTTTTAAAATATAATTAGGGGTTGTTCCTGAATTTACAATATATCTTTAATTAACCACAGTCTACTTCCAAATACAATTAGACCACTAAACATGTACAGACATACCTCATTTTATTGTGCTTTGCTTTGCTGCACTTCACAGATGTTGCATTTTTTACAAATTGTCAACCCTGTGTCGACCAAGTCTATTGACACCATTTTTCCAACAGCATGTTCTCGCTTCGTGTCTCTGTGTCACATTTTGATAACTCTTGCAATATTTCAAATGTTTTCATTATTATTGTATCTGTTATGGTGATCTGTGATCAGTGATCTTTGATGTTACTATTGTGATTATTTTGAGGTGCTGCAAAGCACACCCCTATAAAACAGTAAACTTAATCGATAAATTTTAAATGTCTTCTGTTTTATTGACCAGCCATTCCCCCATCTCTATCCCTTTCCTTGGCCTTCCATACTCCCTGAGACACAATAATGTTGAAATCAGGCCAATTAGTAACCCTGCAATGGCCTCTAAGTGTCCAAGTGAAAGGAAATGTCACAGGTCTCACTTGAAATCTAAAGTTAGAAATGATTGAGATTAGTGAGAAAGGCATATTGTAAGCTGAGATAGTCCAATATTGGCCTCTTGTGGCAAACAGCCAAGTTGTGAATGCAAAGGAAATGTTTCTGAAGGAAATAAAAGTCCTACTCCAATGAACGCACACATGATGAGAAAGCAAAATGGCCTTATTGCTGATGAGGAGAAATTTTGAGTGGTCTGGATAGAAGATTAAACCACCTGTAATAGTCTGTTAAGCCAAATCCTAACCTAGGGCACATATTAACTCTTTCCAATTCTGTGAAGGCTGAGAAAGGTAAAAAGGCTGCAGAAGAAAAGTTTGAAGCTAGCAGAAATTGTTTTATGAGGTTTAAGAGAAGAAGCCATCTCCATAACATAAAAGTACAAGGTGAAGTAGCAAGTTTTGATATAGAAGAGGTAGCAAGCTACCTAGAAGATCTAGCTAAAATAAATGATGAAGTTGGCTACACTAACCAACAGATTTTAAATGTAGATGAAACAGCCTTATACTGGAAGAAGATGACCTAGGACTTTTGTACCTAGAGAGAAGTCAATACATGGCTTCAAAGCTTCAAAAGAAAGATTGACTCATTTGTTAGGAGTTCATGAAGCTGGGAACATTAAGTTGAAACCAATGCTCATTTACCATTCTGAAATCCTAGTACCCTTAAGAATTATGCTAAATCTACTCCACCTGTGCTTTATAAATGGAGCAACAAAGCCTAGATGATAGCACATCTGTTTACAGCATTATTCACTGAATATTTTAAGCCCACTGTTTAGACCTACTGCTCAGAAAAAAAAAAATTCCTTACAAAATATTACAGCAGACTGACAATGCATCTGGTCACTAAAGAGCTCTGATGGAAATGTTCAGGAGATTAATGTTATTCTCACACCCACCTGCTAATACAGCATCTGTTCTGAAGTCCATGGATCAATGAATAATATTGACTGTCAAGTCTTAATTATTTAAGAAATACATTTCATAAGGCTATAGCTTCCATAGATAGTGTTTTTTTCCTGATGGATCTGGGCAAAGTAAATAGAAAAAATTGGGGGAAGAATTCACCATTCTTGGTATCATTAACAACACTTAAGATTTTTGAGAGGAGGTCAAAATATTAACATTAACAGGTGTTTGGAAGATGTTGATTGTGACCTTTATGAATTACTTTGAGGGATTTGAAATTTCAATGATTGAAGAAACTGCAGATATGGTAGAAGTAGCAAGAGAACTAGAATTAGAAGTGGCTCTTGAAGATGTAACTGAATCTCTTGATAAAACTTGTACAGATAAAGAGTTGCTTCTTATGGATGAGCAAAGAAAGTGGTTTCTTGAGATGGAAACTACCCCTGGTGAAGATGCTGTGAACATTGTTGAAATTACAACAAAGGATTTAGAATATTACATAAACTTAATTGGTAAAGCAGCAGCAGAGTTTAAGTGGATTGATTCCAATTTTGAAAAAGGTTCTACTGTGGGTAAAATGCTATCGACCAGCATCACATAGTACAGAGAAATCTTTTGTAAAAGGGAGAGTCAAACAATGCATCAAACTGTATTGTTGTCTTATTTTAAGTAATTACCACGGCCACCCCAGCCACCAGTAACCATCACTTGATCAGTTAGCAGCCATCAACATCAATGCCAGACCTTCCACCAGCAAAAAGATTGCAACTTGCTAAAGGCTGAGATGATCATTAGTATTTATTAGCAATAAGGTAGTTTTTTGAATTCAGGTATATAAGTAGTGTTTTGGATATAATACTATTTCACATTTCATAGACTATAGTATAGTGTAAACATAACTTTTATATACACTGGGAAACCAGAAATTTGTGTGACTCTCACTATATTGAAATGTTCACTTTATTGTTGTGGTCTGGAACTGATCTGCATTATCTCTGAGATATGCCTGTAGTATAAAAGCCTATTAACAATACACTTCAATTCTCTCCTCATCTTTTGTACAATAGTTCTTAAAACATTTATTTTTAAGAATTCTATAAAAATAAAATACTTTGTTTCTATTTTGCTTAGGCAGTTATTTTTAGAGCAACTTAAAATTAAAAGGATATATTTATTTCATTTTGTCATTTCCAGAACAACTCATTTCTTTGTGTAGAATCAAGTTGTTTTCTTATATCACATCCTTTTTCTCAAAAGGCCTTCTTTTTAACATTTCTTTTATTGAGATTCTTAAGGTAATATGGTTTTTCAATTTTTGGTTGCCTAAAAAACTTATTTATTTTTGAAAGATGTTTTTATTGGTATGTAATTCTAGATTTGCTGTGCTTTTTTTTTTTTTTTTCTCATCATGTTAAAGATGCCACTCTATTGACTTCTGGTTAGCAAGTTTTCTTCTTCCTTTTTTTTTTTTTTTTTGGTTAACAAGTTTTTGACAATTTGTAATTTTCATATTTGTTTTCCTTCTGTTAGCAATGTGTCTTTTTTTCCTCCTTCTGGCAACCTTAAAGATATTTTCTTTATCTTTTGTTTTTAAAAGTTTGAATATAATTTATATAAGGAGGGGTGTGTGTGTGTGTGGTATTTATTCTCCTGAGTATTCTCAGAATTTTGTGCATCTGTGGTTATGTAGTTTTTCATCAATTTAGGAAAATAATCATTCATCTTTTTTTCAAATATTTCTTCAGCCTTATAATCTCTTTTTATTCCTTATATTATAATTACATTTGTATTAGTGTTTGACATTACTTCATAGTGCTTACTCTAATTCTCACTTTTTATTATTTTTTTTTTAATTTGGGTAATTTATCAGTCTACTTATGAGTCCATAAAAGGTATTTTTCAATTTTGTTACTGTTAGTTTGTTTGCTTCTCTTTAGCATTTCCATTTGATTCCTTTTCATAGTTTTCATATTTGAATTTATACTTGAATTTCTGTTTATTTGTGTTTTCCAACTTTTCTTTTACAGCCTTTAACATGCTATTTTCAATTATTTTTAAATACTCACCTGATGATTCTAATACCTGAGTCATATATGAACCTAGTTTTGTTGGGTGTTTGTCTCTTATTAGTCTGTGGTTCTTGTCCACCCCTCCTTTAGTGAAACTCTTTCTCTCTCTCTTTTTTTTTTTGTTTAGTTGAAAGCCAGACATCTTGTACAAAATAATAAAAAATGAGGTAAATACAATTTATTCCTGCAAATAGCCACACCACTTTCTTTGTATGGCAATTATTGTGATGGGTATAAACATTCTAGTCAGGATTTGAGTTGGGTTTGAGTTTTGTCATTATTATTCACATTCTCTGGACATCACAGCCTTCAAATTTCTCTACCATTATTTGGTATTCAGGGTGGGGGCCATTGAAAAATATTATATGTACACTTCAGAGAGATCCTTTCTCCATGTTCTTGACTTTCATCCATCACTATGCTGGTTTCAGTTGTTAGTCAGTACTTGGCAGCCTGATGAGAATGGAAGAGGATGGGGAAGGGTATTCTCCGGGGTCCAGATCAGCTTCCATTTTAGATGGGCACTGTCTGTTCAGCTGCATTAATCTATAGGTTTATGTCTCTAGAAAAAATTGTTAACATTTTCAGCCATTGTTTTTTCAAGTAGTTTTTTTCAGTTTCCCCTCTTTCTCTTATCCATGCAAGATTCCAGCAACATGAATTATATTTTGTTATAGCTTACATGTCCTATGGCTCTTCTCATTTTTTCAGCCTATTTTTCTCTGTTTTTAAGATTCTATTATTCTGTCTTCCAGTTTACTGATTCTTTCTTCTTTTTTCCTCTATAACACTGTTGAGCCCAATCCACTATTTTTTTTTAAATTTTGATTATTTCAGTTTTATATTTTCCATTTTGTACTTTTTTTTTATCTTCAGTTTCTGTTGACACTTTCTTTTATTGAGGCTTTTTATTTTTTCATTTGTTTCCAGTATGTTTGTAATTGCTCATTAAGCATTTTATCATGACTTCTTCAAAGGCATTGTTAGATAATTCTAATATCTCTGTCCTTTTGGTGTTGGTATCTATTGATTGTGTGTTTTCATTCAACTTGAGATCTTCCTGATTCTTGATACAAGGCATAATTTTTTTTTATTGAAACTTAGATGTTTTGTATTATGTTGTAAAATACTATTACATCTTCCGTATCTGCTGGCTTTTTTTTTTTTTTTTTTTTGACACTACTTCAGCAGAGGAAGAAGGTGTGTTCTCTTGTTTCTCCTAAGGGGAGGTAGAAGTCTAGGTTTACCACTGAGCCATCATTAACGCTTGAAAGTGTAGGTGGCCTTTTTACTTCTGAGTGGGAGCAGGAGTTGTGGCTCCTCAAGTGGTCTCCACATATCCCTCCAAAGGGAGAAGTTTATAACTGGCTGGTGGGAAGAAAGGTCAAAATACCAACTTGATGTTCTCTGGCATCACCTCAAAGAAGGAGTTGGGTCACTTGTTACAGCCTCACAGAAGTTTAATTCTAGGTTTTCCACTTGTCCTTTGCTAACTTAGGTTGGGGTGAAGCCACAGAATTTTTTTTCTTCTTTTTTTTTTTTTGTGGTGTTTGAATGGACTAGAGTGACTATTGCCTAAAACATCTCTGTCTTGCTAGTTTGCACTTTTAATCATCCTTTGACTACAGAGAGCAAGTTTTTGTTGGGGCTTTTCTCTTCTGCCTATGTTGGTCTTCCCAGGTTGCCAGCTTATTCGGTTGCTAGTCTTGGATGTATAAGGCAAAAAGGAAATCTAGGGAAACCACCATCATGTCATTCCTCAGGTCCCCCAATCCCTAACTTTTGTATCCTTTCCACTTCTCGGAGACTTTTAATGTTTGTTTTATAAATCATATTCAGAATTTTTCATTTTACTTAGGGGAAGGAATAGAAAAAGCACATATACTCCATCTTCCTACAAGTATGTGTCAATTTTCTTTTACAGAGATTAACAAACAAAAGAAAATGAGTCTTTTACATTTACTATTAAGTATTTCTAAAATGAAGTTTCCTTTGTGTCATCTGGGTTTTCCAGCTTTCTGGTAGGGATTATTTCCTTAAGGAACTTTGTTATACTTTTAGGGGTGGGCTGTTTTGGTTATGATAAATTCTTTCATCTTTTGTTTATCTGAAAATGTCTTTATTTTCCCTTTATATTTGAAAAGTATTTTTACTAGATAAAGAATACTAGGTTGATCTTTTTTTTTCCCCCAGCAATGTGAAAACCTTATTACATTTTGTTAGGGTTTATGTTATTTCCGATCAGAGGTTAGCAGTCATTTTTATGTCTTTCCTCCATATGCAATGTATTTTTTTATTCTTGGTTTCTTTTTTTTTTTAATTTGGCTTACAGCAATCGGCTATTATATACCTGTTTGGTTTTCTTTGTGTTGACCCTGCCTTAGTTTCAGATTATTGGGTATATGAATTTATAACTTTCATCAAATTTATAAAATTTTAGGCTATTTGTTGAAATACTTGTTTTGCCAAAAATCTCTCTCTCCTCTATCCTTCTAGGATTCTTATTATGTATTTGCTAGACGATTTGATATTATCTTCAGATTACTACGGTTTGTTTTTATTTCTTTTCAGCTTTTCTTTTCTCTCTGTGCTTCAGTTTGGACATTTGCTACTGGATTTCAGATATCATATATTTTAGATGTAGAGTTACAATTTATTTTATGTTTTGTTATTATTTTTCTCTCTATTGAGATTCCTTATCCATTCACTCATTGTTTATTTTTCCATACTTGCATATATTTACATATGTATGAAGTGTATACTTAAGTGGCCTCTGATAATTCAAACATTTAGACGAAAGATGAAATAATTTATATGCCCTTCAAAGACTATACTTTGTAATCTTAAAGTGACAGAGAGGCAGTGAGGATATTTGAGATCAGATTTACGTGAGAGGAAGGGAGCTTTCCAGGAAAGTTTTATGACCAGTGGCAGGTTGTGTGTTGACACACATAAGTTGTTGTCATGTGTTTTTCTCCTCTTACCTTTAGTGGAGAAATAGTCTGGTCTTGGGACAAGACCAAAGGGCTTAGATAGAAGGTAATTGAATGGTGCATGAGGTCCTGGTTCTGTATGTATACTGTTACAGAGTAGGGCTGGGTGTGTCTGTGCTATGGGCAAAATCAGGGATATGAATCAAGATTAGCTAGATTCAGGATGCAGGCCTGAACTCTGGTCAAGTAGTGATCTTGGCATAGAGAGATGGATGCCAAGAAAGTTCTTGGGCTATGGGTATGCACACAGGGAGGAGAAGCTGGGTTTTACTTGATGGGAGATCATACTATCCTAATTTAGTCATCACTCTTATGATACTTTTTACTCATCTTTCTGCTGTTTACCCTTCCATGAGGGTTGGGTGAGGTGTGGCCTACTAATTTCAAGAGTAAGCATGCTGTGGACCAGATTGTGGAGATGGGAATCTGAGTTGGAGCCCCAGGGATGGGGACATGGGAGTCAGAGGAAAGTCATGTAAGTGACAATGGAAGCATGCTCACCTTGTTCTGCCCACTCTTCCTTGCTAGATGCCCAGGGATTACATTCAGATTCAGACACAGCACCTGAGAGGAAGCTGAATGAGACCTTTGGCAGCAGTATAGATGAAAGGTGTCCAGACTGAAGCAGGTAGTCATTTGAAAACTGGTGCAGAAGTCCCAGCAAACTATGGTAAATGCCAAACTGGGAATAGTGGAAGGAATAGGGAAAGGCAAAATAGTTTAAAATATAAGTTGAAAAATATTGGTGAGTAATAAAATTTGGAAGTGATAAAAGGATTTGGACACTCAAACTTGAGCATTTAACTGGTGTCATTTATTAAAATTAATGCATACAGGTAAGGATCAAATGTTAGTACTAATATAATGAGCTGCATTTAGAACTTACAGAGTTTAGTGAGATTGTGGGAAACCTAAAGGAAAATGTTCAGGGAATGATACTGAAGATAATTACTTAATTTTGTAATAAAGATTTGAATATCATCTGAATATATGCTTTTCTCAAACCACTTTGAAAGGACCAAGGACAAAATCTTTCAGGACCCTAATTTTCAGAAGTTAAGCAGAGGAAAATAGTACTACATAGGAAACATAGGGTGAAGTAATAAAGTGATATAAAAGTTGTAAGAATAAGAAAATGGTTAACAACAACAATACCACAGAGGAGCTAAATATGATAATAACTTAAAAGTGTCCATTATAATTTGCAATTAGTGGGTCACTTGTCACCCCAGCCAGAGTAGTTTCAGTGTTGAGGAGGAAAAACATCCATATTACAGCAAATGAAAGGATAAATAAATGGTGAAAAAAAGGGGTAATAATGATTATAGGGTCTTCTCTCATCTCATTTTATAATTAATTGGGTAATAGTTATTTAATACTTTTTTGTTGTTGCTAATTTTAATGTCAAAGAAACTTCAAAATGTTTATGTCCTCAAGAATCAATAGAGAGGAAGAATTGAAAAAAAAATAGGGGATACACGTCTCTGAAGAGGTGTACCTAGAGCACAGAACACAAAGAATACACCTATTTTTACTGAAATAAGAGGAAAAATAAGCTAAGATGGTTTTTAATGTAGATATATATTTGCAGGTGGCAGTAAAAATGTTGAAGGGATTCTTGTCATCCCAGGTGACAGGAAAGTCAATTTTTTCTCTGAAGTAAAAGTTAAAGGCATCTGCTAAAAATGAAAGTGAGGTGTGAGTATCTTAGCGGGACTAGGGAAAGTTTAGGATAGCTTCAGCTGGAACTGCAAGAGGAAGCTGAACAGAGGCACAGAGCCGGATTGATGGCCATAACCAAGATCCCAACTGAAGCTGGAGACTACAAATGTATAGCGCTGCTAATCCATTCAGCTGGCTTTTATTTTCTTCTTCAAGCAATGTTCCTTATGCTAGATGGAGAAGGAGAAAAGATAGTTGGAATGATTAAGGGTTTCAATTTTTGTAGGGGAAATTGGGGGAGGGATTAAAATGTAAAAAAGTAATTTATGGAAATTGTTAATACTGCCAAATGCTACAGAAACATCATAGAAGATGAGGGTTTGCAACAGCCCTTCTATTGATTCAAACTGCATTTTAAAATGTTCATGTTCTCTAAAATAGCAGCAGGATATTTATTATAGCATGCTGCTCATCTCCTTTCTAATAATAACACCAAAATATCACTTTCATACATCTTTTTATTAATATTTACACACAAAAGAGTGAAGCTATGTTTGCTTAGATATTTTAGTTTGAAAATAAGAAGGTTAAAATATTTTGTATACTCATTAATCTTATAGTTATGGTTATTATAATTTAAATTTAATCTTCATTTGTTCTTTACACTTGTGAGTAGCACTTATAATATCTTGCTATATTCACCTCAGTTGAGCATGTGCACATGATGGTCTTTTAAAAAGTGAAGGATTTATATTTAGACGTTTCACACACTGTATAGAAAGCTTCATGTATTTTACATTATAACAACTCTCTGCGGTATTATTTTACTGATGAATAAGCAATTTCACAAATTTAATAGCTTGCCTAGCATTGCAGCATTTTTAAATAATAATGGCGATAATCACACCCAATCTCTTCAGTTCTGAAGCCAATAGTCTTTCAACTGTATACTACCAACTGCCTTTCATTTTGCATTATCATCTCACATTATCTTTTAATAATAAAAAATACTTTGAAAAAATCCTGTCCCATGTTTCACTAGAAGATGCTCCTCAACATTTGGTTTCTAGTTTGAGTGCTTCAGCCTCAAAGGCTGAACCTGAATGTGAACCTGCAGATGACTCCCTGACCCCCAAATCCTGGAAGTGGAAACTGAGGCACCACCATTAAAACCTTGGCTCTGTAAACAAAAGTTTAAAATCCTATTGTAGAGTAAAAGGGCTACATTTTCACAAACATAAGACAAATTGAACATATGAACATGTATGACCCTTTCACCATCAGAGTCCAATACATTTGAATGTTAAAGAGTAAGTTAATGTTTAAGATAATTTTGGATCTTCTTATTTGGAATTCTTCACATATGACTTTAATTTTCTCAAAGGATGGCATATCACTATTGTATGTTCAGGGTAGGATTTAAGTTTTGAAAGGGTCATTATATAAAATAGCTTATATTTGATGAGATCTTACCAAACACTATGCTCAGTGCCTGCCATTCTTTAAACTCTCATAATTTCCTCCAAAATCTAGAAGTAAATGCTATTATCGTCGACTTCATTTTATATCAACAACTGAGATAAAGAGAGATTCAGTCATTTTTCACAATGCTAGTGGTGATACAAAAAAGCTAAACCTTTAACTCAGCCGTATCTAATATAAAACCCCCGACCCTTCGTTCTGCATGCCGTCTCTCAGAAGGAAATTCTTTACTTCAGGAGCAGTCCCAAAATGTCTTGAGAGATTAATGACTTCACAAGTGCAGGTTCTGAAGGTAACCACCACTTAGAATGGGATATATTTTTATGTGTAAATATTTTGGTCAATTTGTTAAAATATTGATCTAGATTCTTTAAAAAGATATTCATTTTTCTTTTAATCTTTAAAAGCTATAAGAAGTTTGCCATTTCAAATTTAATAAATCAAAAGGTAAAGAGATTGGATCTGGCAGATTTGGGGGACTATAGGTGATGTATCTGTTTCTCTTCTTATTTACTGGGTTACTAGCTGTGATAGTTTTATAATTGCACTACAATAGAAAAATATTTTAAAAATTGCCATTATTGAGGGCTTAATCTAATTAAAAATATAAAAATTAAAACAGTATCAAATCACCACACTCTGCAATATATTTTCTGTATACAGTCAGTTCCAATTAAGACAAGGATGGAAAATCCAGATAATTGCCCACTGCAAACAAAAGTTGAGTTTGGCACCAAGTTACCTTTTGTGTGGCTAAAACTATCACTTGATTCTACTGTAAAATAATTTTTATTGACATAGTCAGTATCCTATTCTTCTAGTCAAAATTTACCTCTCCCAACACAATCTAAAAGAATGTGTCATTTCATTGTCACCTGATAGCTCTGTTTTTACATAACCACCCACTTTACTTTCAGGCACTTTTAGAACAACAACAAAAAAAATCATACAAAATCTTGTGGTTCTACTTTCTAGAAGGAACTAAAGGCTTTTGTTAAAGGATTGAAAGGATAGCAAACATTTAGAAAATATCTATATTTTCAAATAATATATTTGGTAAGTTTCACTCTTAAGCCAAAGGGAGAAAAAGGTATTTGCTGTATGCTAAATAAGTCTGCTCTATTACAGATAATTAATTGTTTTCACTAATCATTAAGATCAGGGGAAACGATAAAATTTAGATAGGAAGGCTGTTAAGTGAAGTGTTTATAGTCAATCAATACAGCTGTCCAGATAAGTTATTGTAATCTTATTGTTATGATATTAAATAAATTTTGCTAGTAATGGTCATGTGTTTGTTTATTTTGCAATAATATGGCAAAGCTTGATATAAAGTAACTATAGACTAAGGTACTTTAAAATTCTCTGGTGATTGGAGAATTCTTAATTGAACACTGTCCTTAGTTAAAATCCATCTTCCTGATAATTCTAAGCACAAGAGTTTGTCTGATTTTTTTGTGTTGTTGTTGTTCTAAAAATGCCTGAAAGTAAAGTGGGTGGCTATGTACAAACAGAGCTGTCAGGTGACAATAAAATGACACATTCTTTTAGATTGTGTTGGGGGAAGTAAATTTTGACTAGAAGAATAAGGTACTGACTATGTCAATAAAAATTATTTTACAGTAGAATCAAGTGATAGTTTTAGCCACACAAAAGGTAACTTGGTGCTAAACTCAGCTTTTGTTTACAGTGAGCAATTATCTGGATTTTCCATCCCTGTCTTAATTGAAATTGACTGTATATAGAAATATCAGAGACTATGCTGATTAGATTTTGTTTTAATTTTTTTTTTCAGAATAAATATTATACTTTAGCGAATATAGTGTCATTTGAACTCTTTTAGGCATATAATACACATCTGTAGTCTGTAATGAAATGAAGAATGAAATTATAGTGCAGCATTTTATTGAACATTTAATGAATATTGTATAAACAAAAATAACAAGTCTGCCATGGAGCTGTAGCCTCGCATCTCTATCTTTTGAACTATGAACAGTCATTGTTAGATAGTGGTATCTGAATTCTTTTGAAAGTGAGAGAAAAAAGTTCTTATTCCTTTCTTTTGAATTTCTTTTTCTAATGAGTTGGTAATGTCTTTAGTGCCCACTGCTGATGTAAATCTGATAGAATTCTCATTTAGCTACTATCTCAATGGGCAGACAATGCCTGGTGGGAGTGATGATTAAAAAGTAACAACAGAGGCAGAAAGACAAGGAAAACCAAGTCTATAATAGTAACTTTACTGCTGTTGGGCTCTCCTGTCAGTTCAGAGAACATAGTGCTTTAATTATACAATATTTTTGTTGAGCGATAGCCATACTAGAGAGGCAGCAAAGATAAAAGATTTGGTGAACAAACCTACTCCTGATCATGTGCCCAGAGCATCAACTAGAGGAAATACCTTCCTGAATATGAATAGTATGAACCATGTTTCTCAAGCTTTTAGGTGTTATTTATAAGGAAAAAAACAAGGTAGTTATTTCTTGCATACTGATACGAGCGGGACAGTAAAGGAAGAGAATCATCAGCATAATATACAATTATTTTGTGACTTTCTGATTACTAATTCCATCAATTTTGTAAGCATTTGAGAAAAATAAATCCAGAATTGTGCCTGAGCCAGCCTCTGCATTTTGAAATACATCTCAGGAACAAAGAAATTACAGATTTTATTTATTATTCCCCATGATACACTGACATTGGATCCACAATTGTAAATATATATATGTATATATATTTTGCTGATGGAAGAAAAGGTTTTCAGTTTGAAACCGATTTCCTTATTCAGGAGAGGTGGAAAATCTGGTGGAACCAGCATTTCTGTTGAAAATCATTGAAAAATGTACAGGGTTTCTTCCTGAGGGAAAAAAGAAAACTGAGGTTTTAAGATCAAAACAATCCGATTTTCAAAGTTGTCTGCACATTGCACAATATATAAAGAACAGATAATAACTTTTGACTAAATGCACTTGAATTGTGAGAACGTCAACATCTTTTTCTGAATATATGGACATACAAATGTATACATTTTATAAAGACTAGTTTTCTTCTTTCTCTTGTTACCTCCTTATTATAATACTATACCAATACACTTTAACACAGTGATGCAATTGTATTTACCTTCCTGTTTTCATTAAATGTATTGTGATATAATAAAGATTTAACATTTCTGTAATAGCAAAGGTTGACTTCAATCACTTCAGTTCAAATTCAAATCCTCTCACTGAATAAAGGATAAACACAAAGAAAATATATAACACACTGTCATTTTAACATGATTGAATCAGAGTTTACAATTATAGGCTGAGTATCAAAACGAGCAAAACAAAACACACACACACTTTTTCATGTGATAGAAACAGTTCTGTTCCTGCAGAAACAAGAAAAAAATGGTTTCCGTAGGAACAAGGCATCATGTGAAAAGAAAGGTCTCAGAACAACTCGCCCCTCCATCTCAGAGTTTCTTTCTGAGCCTCTGCTTGCCGATGAGCTTGGATGAAAAATCATCTATTGCCTCTTTCAAAGTTGACAGGTAAACTCAAGCAGGGAGAGAAAGATGCCGACAGGTAACAGCACATGCATCACTCAGGGATGCTTACCCATCAGAAATGATTTGTATCAATCTGTTCCCAAACTGTACGGCCCTTTAAGTACAATTGCATCAAAAAAAGGAAAAAAAAAAGATAAAAAGAAAATATCTTTGAGCTTTGTTTTCAGGGACACATGTAAGATATGAGGAAGGAGCGGGTTTGAGGCACTTGCTTCTGAGTACTTGTTTGAAAGGTTTTCACTAAAACAAAAGAGGGGAGGGTCTGCATGGCAGCTGATGACCATTGGGGGTGCCAGGAGTATTTTGAGTAAAATAAAATCCAGCTGGTGGGATAAATGGGTGTTTTGTAGTGCCATAACTGTAGGGAAGTTAGTGGACATTTGTCAAGCTAGGTTAATGGTGGGTGAATAGAAAATGGTTTAAGGTAATTTCCTAAATGGCGAGCTATAGTAGGCATAGATTTGCATAAATTGCGGAATGCATTAAAAGGCTCTTTCTTTGGGCACATACATTTTTCTCATGACTTCTTTTAAATCCGTTAGAAAATTAGTAGCAGCAAAATTATAACCATTCAGTGTGGACCCTGGAAACTACTTGGGAAGAGGAGTAGAATTAAATGGACTTCTGCTCTTAAGTTAGATTGGGTACTGCCTTTGTTTCCTTACCTTTGATTTGCCTATTTGCCATAAGGTCAAAAGCATAATACAATCAGAAAAAAAAATTCTTAGAAATTCCAGGAGAAAAGGAATATTTTAGGGTAAAGTCTAATGGGAAAAGGTTTAGGGTAAAAATGTAGTATCCTATTTTGTACTAGGTCTTAACTAATCTAAGAGAGGTGGCGTGGGCAGGGAGTGAGGAAAAGTACCAAGCAGTAAGGAAGAGAAATTTGAGTAAAGACACTGTGTATTCAGTCTTGGGTGCATACCCACTGCTGGGATTAAAACCAACAGTTCAACAGATGGGTTTAAAAGTGGAAATAAGTATTATTTTACTATCTAACAGAGAAAAAATGATGACATTTACAATAGTAAGGAGATAAGATATGAAGATCAAATACTGATATTAACATCTACCAATGTTAAATATTTGGTGAATCAGTAGACCTGAACAGTGAATGAATTATTTGTAAAGTCACATATTTTTATAATATAATATTTTCATATATGCCTGGATATATGCAAAATCAATAGGAAATAGGCTAGGCCTTTTGGCTCATGCCTGTAATCCTAGCACTTTGGGAAACCAAGGCAGGATAGCTTGAGGCCATGAGTTCAAAACCAGCCTGGGTAATGTAGTGAGACCCCATTTCTATTAAAAAATTAGCCAGGTGTGGTGTCACAAGTCTGTAGTCCCAGGTACTCAGGAGGCTAAGGCAGAAGGATCACCAGGAGTTTGAAGTTATAGTGAGCTATTATGATTCCCAGGCAAGAGAGCAAGACCCTGTCTCAAAAAAAAAAAAAAAGAAGAAGAAGAAAGAAAAGAAAAATTAATAGTGAATGTTTTACTTATTAACATATCAATTAGACTAATAGTCCTCCCACTGACAGAGGTAACACAGTAACAACAACAAGGGCTTTATCGAACGTGAGCTCCGTTAGGATAGAGAAATTTATTCTCAATTTCTCATTTACTAGTTTTTTAATTACATGAAAAGGGCCTGGCACAGGATGACTTTTAAAGGGTTTAACTTAAATTAATTAGCTAGACATACAAGGCCTATCCAGACAGTATCCAGTCATGTAATATGAAAAATGGAGACATTTTTTGAAGAAGATACAAGATACAAGAGACATTGTACATAGGACAGTGATGCCTCCTCATTCTCCTTCAAAGTAGGCACCTTGGGACTTCACACAGTTCTCCCACCATCTCTTAATCTAACTCTTACATGTTCAACATTCTTGGGTGTTCTGCTTGTTGCAGGCCTTCCAGAATGTGGATCACTTTCAACAGATTCTTAACCATCTTTGAAATGTTTGTGCTACACTTTTATTTGTGTTGCATTCATTGCATCGTCCCCAAAAGCCTTCTGAATCATCTGAATGGTTTTTGCAGAGCAATGCTCAAGCTTAATGCAAAATTTGATGCAGATTCTTTGCTGTACTCGGTAATTTTGAAAGAGATGGCCACACAGTATACATGTGCTCACTCAATGGCATCTAGCGCCCCACTGACTAGTGCAGTGAAGTCCTCATTGTTCACTCATGTGCATTGCAGTCCACTTTCCTTGGCTGCCCCGTTAAATCAATGCTGTGCAAACCATTCCCGTTATATTAATATTAGCTGTGGCTGGATACTTTCTGGACAGCCCTTGTATACCCCTCTTCTATACATATCTAAAATAAATACCACCATTACTTTCATCTTTCATTTAGTATTCTATTTCTTTCCTATTTCTACCCAGGCTAGGATTTGTGATTTGAGTCAAATATGATTTTATGTAAGTATAGTAGCTTTCTCTGATTGGGTTAGGGTGTTGGTACTGTTATTGTTAAAAGGTCCCAAAGACAGAGATATTGGTTTATTTTTCTTTGGATCTGTAATTGCTAATAGAGTGTAGCACTTAATAATGTTCACAATGGCATTGAATGGATGCATTGAGCATGACAAGTACGGAATTCTGGTACGGAATTCTAATAAAATAGAATATAATTTTTTAGAATGCAGACATTATGTATTAAGAATCATAATAGTTAAAAACTTAGGCTTTCAGGTCAAAATGATAACATTCACACCGAGATTTTTGCCACTTAGAAGATGGGCAACATTAAGCAAATTAGTCAAACTCTTTCTATGACTTCATTTCTTTATCTAAATATCTGGATTATATAGTAAGTCATCACTTAAAATTATTAACAGGTCTTTGGTATGCTGTGGAAATTTAATTATTGTTTATATCAATTAGCCTATGGTAAAACCGATCTCATTGTACAGTCCATCATTTTACTTTAAAGTTTCAGTTTCCAAGATCAATGGTGTTAAGTGAGGACTTACTTTAATAATATCTATCCCAAGTGTTGTTAGGGAGGAATAAATACAGTAAAACTGTATATGCAAAGTGCTTGCACTAGTGCTTGGCCTGTAGTTAGTTAGTGTTCTGTTAGCTATCATTGGTTCTTTCATCCTCAATAACATCTGAAAGAATCCTAGACATAATAGCTGTGCTTAAATGACCCTGGATTTAAATCTTTGACCTTACTTCTTACCAGATATATGACTTTGGAGTGGTTACTAAACTCCTCTGACCATGTTTGGAATAGTCAGTATTACTGATCAAAGAGAACATCCTATTGTTTTTTAAGCATGCAATAATATGCTGTATTATAGCTACCCTGGAGAGTGCCTGTGTCTCCTTTACTTTTCATTCTGGGTATATCTCATGGCAGTATTTCTGCCTCTTTGCTCTCCCTGTCTTCTTAGGATGAGATAACCTCGGGAGAGCATTTCAGATTCTCATCTCAAAGGTGACCTTTGTGTTAGAGGTGTAACACATTTGTCATTCAAACTTCTGCACTTTGTTGAGGTTTGAGGCTTTTTTTTTTCCTTTTATTAAAGTAGAGGGTATTGAGCATGTTTAGGAATGGAGGTATGAACCAGGGAGGTTGACTGAAGAATGCTAATTCAGTACATCACTGAACCGAGTACCTCCAACTACAATTTCTGGCAAAAACAAATGAACAAAAAAATACAACCAAGCCAAAACCCCAAAACAAACCATAGTGTATGTACTGCTGAGCTATATCACTGGTTGTCATATATGCTGTATATCACAATATTAGCAAATATATTTATATATGGATTGATTAGTTCTACACTTTTAAAATCTGGAATATGCTAAAGGGACAAAATACTATTATAGACTTGTTTACTTAATCAATTGATAAATGAATAGGTCAGTGAGTGGTTAAGAATGTGTTCCCTACATCTATTACATCTTCTTTTAAACCCAAAGGAACATGGTAGGACTCATCTCTCCAAGAGAATGGAATCTGGTGTATTTTCATTTTGAACCAAGAATTTCAGAAATGCCAGGTCCAGGGTTCTCGAGGTGTTGTCTGCCTGAGAATATCAGGGAGGATACTTTTACACCTTGCCCCCCAATTATGCATGGCCCCAGTGAGCATTCAAAGACCTATACCATCATTGTCATGCAGATAATTATTAGACACAGCTATACTAGCTTTCCAAAATCTCAAGCCTCTCCTCTGTACAAAGATTTCTAGACTAGTGAACTTTTCACAACCTTAGAACATCAAAGAAGCAGCCTATATAATACAGAAATGGATACCAAAAGGAAGAAGAGTAAAAACAGGAAGGAGGAGCCATGAAGGAGGACACAGAGTAGAGCATAATCAATATTAGATGTTGGTGACTAAAGGTGAAAGCATTAAGACTGGAGTCTTATTCTGAAAGCCAGCCAAGCCATAAAAATTGGCGTTAGCACATACATGAAAAATACTACAGAGAAGAAGCATTGTTAGAAAATGTAATTAAAACTTGGAAGAATCTGACTTCCCCATTTTACAGATCACGTTGCAGAGTCCTGCTTCACAGTTTTGTCTAAGGCTACAGGCCTATTTTAATGGAAAAGATTTCACTATATCTCAGTTATTTTACTACCTATATTCTTAGCAAAGTAGGAGAAGGGAAAGAGATTCAGAGAATTATCACCATAGCCTGACTATCCAAGATGCACTTCAACAGGCTCTTTTCCTTCTAAAATGTAGAAAGGCTTCCTTTTGACCATAGTCAGCTTCTAGTAACCCAGTTCACAGCAAACCTCTTTAAAACCTTTCACTCAACCTCACAGGTTGGGAGTTGGATTGTTTTTCTTTAAGCGACGTTTACTGGTATGACTTGCAATTGAGTGCTCTATTTCTCTGACTGCATTGAAGCCAAAGACATAAACAGACAACAGTTCCAGATTACTTTTTAAGGACTCCCACCAAAATTTCGAGTTTATGCCTTGACTCTCTTATTTCTTCTAGTGTGTGAGCACCATTATATATGTTTTTGTTAGAAAGAGTCATTTGGTTCTATTTTGAGGGAAAATCATTTGACTATCTCATTTATTTCCATTAAGGAAACAACTTTGCTATAACCACAACCTATTAAACAACACTTCAACTTAAATGTACCAGGATTGTTTTCTAACATTATCTTTTAAACATTCAGGAAAAGAAAAAAAAATTATGCTCCCACATACTTGTTTAAAAAATCATCATATTGTCCTAAATTTTAATTCTCCTTAGCATTATTCATTTTCTAGAAAGACTGATGATATTGTATCACTTTTGTATTGTGCTCTACACCTTATAAATTTCCTTCATATATTTTACCTTATTTGAGTCTTATAATGGCCTGCCAAGGTAAACAGGACAGTCACTATCATCCATGTCATAGATGAATATAACAACTTTAGGAGTTAGCTGAGCTTTCTAAAAGTCACACAGCCAATAAGAAGGGTAGAGTATTCAAACTTAGGTCTTTTGACTTTCTGCTTTATTCTTTTTTCAAGCACACTGTTCTAAAAAACAAAGGAAATGAGACAGATGCTTGATTTTTAAATCCTCCAGTTATTTATTTTTAACCTAACAGTCATCATCTTGGGCAGCATCATTCCTGGTTATTGCACGACACATCCTTATTGCAGTATGTCCTTTGATTGCATGCCTTTTTTTTTTTTTTCTCACAAAGGAAAGGAGAGACTCCTCACAAAATATGGTTAATGCTCACTGTGGTTGAAAGGCAAAGGTTGTAAATCAAATAACAATAGGGTGCAAAATCCTGTCATGTTGAGAATAATAAGGGATGAACTTAATTATTGCAGAATTACCCACTTGAGCAATACATTAGAAAGATTGTAGCAAGAAACAATTTCCTGCTCTCATGAATAAATTGCTTTTTTGAATAGCTTGTTTGGTGCCTAGAAAGGAGAATGGAAGCATGCCGTTAGCTTCCTGGTGTGTAACATTGAGTAGTTGATGATAGCAGTTTGCAACATGATCCTGGAAGTGTAAGTTTGTTTTCACAGCGGAGGGTTGTTCCCATAAGGGGGCAGATGAGTCATTCTCCTATAACTAGTGATGAACAATGGACTTAACATGAAACTACTTGCAGTTAGAGAAATAGTTAGCAACAGTATGAAGGGCGATTTAAGTAACTTTGAAATGTAGAATCAACCTCAGGCTATTTAACAACAGTGGATTTGAGGTGCAGATGGTTTATATGCTATATTTATTAATGATTTGGAAGTGAAAATAGGTATTTAGTTGGTACAGTTTGCCTATTGTACTAAGTTGTCTCTGAGAGTGAATACTTAAGAGGATTGTGAGAAACTCCAGATGGAGTTTTAAACAGTATGCTCCTAGAAAATATTACTTAGATTAGCCTAAAATAGTATGTGTGGTTAAAAAATAGCCTCAGCTACATGTTTAAACATTTTTAACCTTGTGACAGTTCAATCAGTCTTTCTGGGGGCTCGAGTAAAATAGGTGTTTAAAGTGTGACAATAACGGAAAATACAAGTATTTTGTGAGAAATTCATAATCCAGATGACAGCTGTCGTGATCCTACAATCTCACTTTTCAAAAGGAATGTCTTTCTTTGAGTATGATTATTTCAACTGAGAAAAACCAGAGTAGATGTTTCCAGGGAAGAGGAATAAATGATGCTAAAAGATGACTGCAAGCCAAATATATAAACTGTTTGTAAATATCCTATTTATTTGGCGATAGTAAACATACTTGATTGAGAAATCATGTTCAAAAGCTATGAAAAACAATGTGAAAAATTCAAATTTCTTTTTCTGCCCTTTTGTCCTTAATGTTTGATCAAAGAAGTACTGAATTCAAACTAAAATTAAATTGTTTGATTTGAACAAAATATTATGAACTCTATACCATGAAATAAAAATTTGGAATTTGAGATTCAACACCCTACTGTGATAAACAGCATTTAATTTTATTTTTTAAATATATTTGATCAAATGACCACCTCTACTTGAAAATTTCAGTCAATTGTTGGTTTAAAAATGATATCTCTCATACACATAGATTTACAATTACCACATTAACTTGTTATATTTTCACTTGACAGTCTTAGGTGTTAGTCTTGCTTATAAAAGCTCAGATTATATTAATTTTAAAATCAACATTGGGAATATAGCATGTTTCAGACATGAGGCTTATTTCTAGGAATATAAGACCAAGTCCTTGCCGTATGAGAAGTCTTTAGATCACAATATACTTCATGATATATCAATGTAATACCATAAGGGCTCCAAAAGACATAGATAGTTTTAGCATATTTTGAAAATCCAGAGATAGTAAGACTTAAGGTAAAGGCAAATTAAAAAAAAAGATTTTTGGAGAGAATAATACTGAAATTAAAACTTGAAAAATGAATAGGATATTTCAAGCTAAATAGATAAATATATTCTATGCAAACTCCATTAAATGAAGAATAATGTGGTATGTGTGATATAACTAAATGGAATTCCATATCATTAGGTACACATTGTACATCTGTGTGCTTGTATTTGTAGATTTGTAATGGGGTGTGTGTGTGTGCATGCGAGTGATGTGAACTACGGTGGGGATAGAGGAAGGCTTTTAGATATAGTCTTGTCATTTATGGAGGGGAAAAATCTTAAAATAGTTTAGACCCTCCATGATAAATGTCCTTTCAACACACCCTGTATATTTGAACCCAGGGAGCCTTAACGGCTTGTTCTATCTGGTCTCGACTGCTGTGAAATAGTCTCAGACCTGAAATGTGGGAAATATCAAAAAGCTTCTTTGGCTCATTTTAGGATGAAGGTCACATCCATATTAATTGCCCTGATAGTGAAGCCTTCCTGGAGGCCACCTGTCAGAACATCTGGAGTTCTCATTGCTATTGCTTCCAACACTGTGCCATTTCCATCCCTACGCTGACTTCAAAGACCCATCAAGGTTGATGGTAAGGACCTGGGAAGGGACACAGCAGAGATTTACTGGCCCAGGCTCAGGTCCCTCCTAGAATACTAAAATTTCCTTGTCTCAGTTTCAGCACCTAGCAAGAGAGAGGCCATTTAAAGGTGATAATTTTCAAAATACCTTTTGGACAGATAATTATGGGAAAAACATTTGATTTTCCAGGTTTCCCTCAGGTTTGGGGTTAAATAGGAATCAAAATGATCTATTTTCAGTATCAGTAAAATAAAAATCATCCCTTTGGAGGCTGCACTCTGTAGTTGATGGTTGATTTTAAGTGTCAACTTGAGTGAGTTAAGGGATACCTAGACAGCTGGAAAAACCCTACTTCTGGTTATGCCTATGAGAGTGTTTCTGGAAAAGATTGGCATTTGAATCAGTGACTGAGTGAGAAAGATCTGCCCCCACCCGATGTGAATGGGCACCATCTAATCAGCTGAAGGCCTGGATAGAACAAAAAGGCAGAAGAAAGGGAAATTAACCCTCTCCTTCTTCTGGAGCTAAGATATTCATCTTCTTGGAATTCCAGGTTCTCTGGTCTTCAGCCTCAGACTGAGAGTTACACCATTGGCTCCTCTGTTCTCAGGCCTTCAGAATTGGACTGAGCTATGCCCCCAGCTCCCCCAGCTCTCCAGCTTACAGATGGTGTATGGTGGGACTTCTCAGCCTCCACGATCATGTCAGCCGATTTTCATAATAAATCCCCTCTTATCTATCTATCATCTATCTATCTATCTATCTATCTATATCCTATTGGTCTGTTTCTTTGAAAAATCCTAACTAATACAGTAAATTTGCATTCAGTTTGAATGTTGTAACCAAATTTTTCATTAAATCATAGGGAAGAAAATAAAAAATACATATGAGGGTATCATTGAGTATTATAGGGCCCCAGACAGAAACCAAACTCAGATTCATCAAGAGGAAATATCTAATGAAGTCAGTGAGAGAACTGAATCTCAGGTTGGAGTCACATCTTACTGATCTGAGTTTTGGGGAGCCATCAGCTTAAGGTACCTGCAGAGAAGGGGGCCTTTTCCCCCCTTCCAGGTCACTGTTGATATGTTTTTCATTGGGGTTATCCAACGAGTTTAATTCACTCTCTGTATGGCTAAACATGCTGTAATTTTTAATTCTTGTGAGAGTTAATTATTTCAAACCTTTGGTTAATGCATGTGATATGGCAAAGAAGAAATAATCCTTGATGAAATATTTGGAAACCAAGGGGTATTCAAGCAAGATTTCCTTACTCCAAGATTTCTCATAGTTTTTGGTGTGTTAACAGTGAAGCAAACCTCAAAGAAAGGATACAATTTAAAGGAATAGTTCTGAATCTTATTTTCCCTCTTTCTCTCTCTTTCTTTCTTCCTTCCTTCCTTCCTTTCTTGGCATTTCATAGAACACACTTTGGGAAATGCTGGCTTAGACTCTGACATTCAAACAGATTCCTTTCATATAGCTCTCAGTACTACTATCTTCTTGCTTGAGACAGCCACATCTGTAAGTCTATCACTGCCCAAGACCAGTCCTGACTCCTCAATGTCCATCTCTATCTTGGCTCAAATGTTATCACTCTGCTTGTGGTCTAAGTGACTCCCTGATCCAGGCCTTATACTTATATTATGTTGGGAGAGGAAGTACAAAAGAAATGAATAGAAAGGAATAGTATACTGAATGGTGATCAACCCTATGGAGGAAAATAAAAAAGGATAAGAGGTAAAAAGAAATAAGGAGTAAGTTATTATTTCATGGATGAAAATCAGATATGGATTCTTCAATCAGGTGATGTTTGAACAGAGACCTACAGAGGTTCATGAGTGAGTTGATGATAACAAATGGCAGAGGATTAGATGGACCTCATGTTACCTTTGGCTGAAACATTAGTTTTTTTCAAGGATACCACTAGACTCTTATTACATTTAAGAATCCCAGGCAGTACATAGTTATTCTCATAGTTCAAATTAACTTATCTGGAAAGGTTTAAGTACAATTTTTCCCCATTGTGATTTCCTTTCCAGGGAGTGCTAAATCTAAACTTGAGCTGTTCATAGAAGAAAAAATTTTATGTATGCTTTTCTAAGGACTCATATTTCTGGAGAAAGTTACAGTCTAACTGTGTGATTTCTATTACATGCAGATGTTTTTGCTCTGTATCAGAATAATATTTCTTCTTTGCCGAACTGAAATATGCATTCTTAAATAAAATTTGATTTTCCTTTGTTTTTCTTCCTAAGAGAACTAGAGTCCACCTACGTGTTTTTAATAATTTCTTTTATTTTTAAACTTCTATATTTTAAAGCAATAATAGCTCCATTTATTTTTCAGATTGTATCACAATTTTACGTACACATTTTATCAAATTAACTTCTGCAACAAACTCATACTACACATAACATCTTTGAACAATTGCTACGTGCTGTTTGCTCTCCAAAGTGCTGAAGATACAGAGTAGATTAGTTGATCTAGAACACTCCTTCATGGAGTTTATATACACACACATGAGGTGGTATTGATTTATCTGTTCCATGGGTGAAGAGACTTTGGCAAAACTGAACTTAGGTTTTCTTTACTCCAAAGTCTGTTCTTTTCATTGCTTTGCTATTTCCACTCTTAAAAAGGAAATAGGAAACATCATCTATAAGATGAGAGTTCAGTAAAGTATTGGTTCAGAGTTTGTGGCTGATGGCTTGATACCAAGTTCTGGAATAAAACTTTTCATGTTGTAAATCAATGTTTCTCCAGCTTCAGCTTGAAAGAAAATCACTTGGGCTACTAGCTTAAAATAAAGTTTGCTCAATTCCATCTCATTCCAAACCAGTAGGTCTGTGATAATCTGCATTTTTAACAAATTCTCTAGGTGATTCTGTTGCAGGTGGCTTGTGAACCAAACTTTCTGAAATTTATTTGATAGTAGTATGGTCCACAAGATGCTAGGGTGGAAAGTCAGTAATTAAGCTAATGGGTTTCTCAGATAATACAGATGTGAATAAGGCCACAGGAGTGCAGCTTCAAAAAGAGCTCCTAATGAGGTAGACACATTGGAAGGGTAATGGTGCAGCCTTGAATTTTTTTTCCACCATACCCTGCTAGTTGATTTGTGTCTGTTGGTCTGATGCCCAGTCAGGCTCAGGCCCTTTGAGCTTCTCTGGATTTCAGCACTGAAGGAAAGCCTCAGTTTCCTCTTCATCAGAGACACACTCATCAGAAACCTTGAACAAGTTTCTCCCTAAAACTAGAGAAGAGTTTTAATATCAATGACTAAATTAATTTTAATTCAAGTATAAAGTATCCTACTTTTGTTATTCAACTCTAAGAGTAGAGGTTTTAAAACATTACAAGTTTTTTTTTGTTGTTTGTTTTTTTTATTATTTATTTATTTATTTATTTTTATTTATTTTTATGGGGGTACAACAGTTCTGGTTAAATATATTGCCCATGCCCCTCCCAACCCCCTGAGTCTGAGCTTTAAACCATTACAAGTTTTGAGGAAGGTGGCATACACAAAAATTAACAGAAACTTTCAGGATTTTTAGAAAAACTATTATAATAATAGTTTTTAATTCAAAAGAAATATAATCCATAGAACTAAATGCATTATTTAGTGTATTACATTAAGCACAAATACTTGTTTTTTTGCTTAAAAAATGTTCTTTGTTGACTTCATTTTAAATGGAAAAAGAAGAAAAAAGTATTGAAAGCAACTTGAAATTCCTGTGCAATTGTAAAGTCTTTTTCATAGGTAAATAGTAACTTATTCATAACTTCAAGGTTTTGTAATATGAAGCCCAAGTGAATTCTTTGTATAAAAATTGAATTGAATGACCCTTAATTATCCCACTTTTAGAAGGTAAGTGGATTTTTAATTCAAGCAGCTTGTTTTATTGGTCATTTGTCTTTGAAAAGATAGGCATATTGTTTTTTCCTGTCTCGTGAAAGGGCATAATTTCTAGAAACTGATTCATTTCAAAGATCCTTTGTCATGCTTCTATTTCAGCTAAATCTTGAGGACTCCTTTTAAAGACACCAGGGAAGAGTCTTGAAGACAAATCTACTGACAGTCCAAATGCTCACCGAGGTCATCTTTTTCACCATCAATGTCTGAAGGATCTGAGGTATCAAACAATGTAATCTAAGTAAATGAATCCTGCTAGTGAATTAATGTGATTTGAACATTTTAAATAATGTTGCTGCTTTTGTGGTCTAATGACTTAATGTCTCAAATTATGAGAATTTCAAACTTTGGCAGGCCAGCTGGTGTTTTGCGGGACATCTCATTTCACTTATGTCAAGGTTAGGAAATGAATCTGAATGTGTTAGTGTCTAGCACCTGGTATTTCCTATGGGCTTAACAAAACCTTAAGCAGTATGTTTTCAGCAATTTAAAGGGAAAGAACAAGTGCTAATCATTTCATTTCATCTATGCTTCTCCTGTTCCTTGAAAAAATTCAAATATTCCCATATCTTCTGCTGATTATATGTTTGGTATCTTTTTTTCCTCCTTTATCTCCCTATTATGACCTCCTTGGGGATTTTGTCACAGCACTTAGTTTACAGATGCTTAATAAATATTTGATGAATGAAAGAATGGGTAGATTAATAGAAAATTTACTTTAAGTTTGTAGATAATACATTTCTCCTTGGCAAGAAGGTAGCAAAGAGGGGAAACGCAGAGTAAATATATACTTCTTGGGTATAGTGGCACAATGGGAAAGCAAGGTGAAAGTGTGCCTAATAACTGCCTCTGCTTTCGTGACATGTGGGGTAACAGGGTAGAAAATCCACTGCATGTGCCATCATGAGGCCAGAGTTGCAGCTGAAGGTCTTCCACTTAATTATTTGACCTCAAACAAGGCACTTTGACTACTTTAATTGTTATGCCTCTTTTAAAAATAGGTCTTTTTTGTATGATGCTACTTCCACAGACACAGATAATCCTGAAAGGCACGTACCATTCTGTTTGAACCTTTCAGCCCTTGTTTCCAAATAGCCAGCTGCCCTGTATATGTTGTGCTCTGGAAGGAGGGTAATGATTTTATTTTAAAACTTTGCCGACGTGTTTCCTGAGTGTCTGTCTAGAAGCCCTGCAATTCACTCAGGCTTAACTTACAAAGTGGCAGATCTCTCCCTTTAGGGTAAACAGGTGGGCTGCTGTATTTACAAAACCAGCGAAGGCATATTCCTTTTTCTCTTTTAAAGTTTATTCATGCTTCCATGTGCTCAAGGAGGCATGACTAAGCTGCATGGCGTGAGGAAGTCTCCGGAAGTAGAAGTCTTTTAATAGCTATAAAGCCTAGTTCTAGCAAAACAGATTGATTAAAGTGGCCCAGCTCTTATAATTTATTTTGTGCACACAAAGGTAAGTTTTACATATAAAAATGGAACCTTTCCTCTATCAGGCAGCATCCAGGCACATTTTCGCATTATTTAGCTGCATAAAGTATTGCACCGAGAATCTGGAGCTACGGTTTGGGTTTATGTCCCTGACTTGTTTTTTTGACCTTGGCTTCACCCATGACTGACTATGAGGGGAAAAAAAACATAACAAAAACTCTATATGCTTAATAATTATCAAGTATGTATCACTTCCACCTCCATCCAAAAAAAAAAAAGGGGAGAGGGAATAACCACAGTTTCTGAACTCATTTCACTGCTCTATAGCTTTTACTCTGACTCAAGGTTTGAAAGCCAAAGGGTAATATTTTTAAAACATCAATTTGATCATGCTTAAAGCTCGCTGATAACTCTGACATTGCATTGCCTGAGGGAATAACTCCTAACTCCATAGTATGGCTTTCAAAGCCTTTCACAAATCTTGCCTCAGCCTACCTTGGAGCTGAACAACATGGGCAGAGCAGGGTTCCTGTCCTGCCGACCTTGTCTCTTACCCCTCAGCTCCTCTCTCCTCCACCTTAGGCTCTCCTTTCATTGGGCTACTCTCCATCCGGGAAACACACCAAATACTTGTCCTCCACAGTCTCTTTGCTGGTGCAGTTTCTTGCATTTAAAATGCTCTCCTCTTTTTCTACAGGACTACTCATAAAAACTATTCTCTATAACTTTCTCTAACAACATTCTCTCCTTATGCAGAAATACATGCTCCTTTACCTACGCATACGCCGCTATAATAGTTTGTATATAACTATGTTGTTGCACTTAATTCATGTTAGAGTAATTTTTTACCTATAAGTTTCCCCTGCTAGACTTGTTTATTTTAAATTTTCTTTGCCTTCCATAGTTCTTGTTTATAGTAAGTGATTACTCAATCGATATTTGATGGGCAGTACTAAATTTCTGGTAAAAAAAACATTTCTGTTGTTTGTTTTTAATAGACTTGAGACAATCATGGTTTCAGCAAAAATCTCAACTCAATTGGTGTTTTTAGGTGTGAAGTAAACATAATATTAATACTAATATCTACCTTTATTGAATGTTTATTATGTACTTGGCACTATGCTAATGATTTGTTTTATTATTATTTAAATCAACCTATTTATCATATCTGAAGTCAGGTATTGTCTCAATTTGCAGAAGAGGAAAAGCTGAGAGAGGACAAATTGCTTGAATAAGGTCTCAGAGCTAATAAATGGCATAGCCTGTATTTGAGTTCAAGCTTATTAGGTTCCAATGTATATGACTAAGAATCCTCCCAGGTTTCTCTCTTTTAGTCTGTTTGTGCTGATATAACAGAATACCTGAGACTGGGTAATTTAGAAAGAGCAGAAATTTATTTCTCACAGTTCTGGAGCCCGGGAATTTCAAGATCAAGGTGCCAGCAGGTTTG
>CM052444.1:57379318-57422697 GCA_028533085.1 Varecia variegata
AGTAATTATTTAGCTCTCAGAGAGAATTCCCAGGCCTAATATCAGGAGTCCACTGCCTCCATTATTTTCTGTCATATTATCATATTACTTTTTATCATCTTTCTGACACTTTTTAAAATCTTTTTTTTTTTTTTTTACTATTTTCCTTATAACAGTAAAATCTTAGGATGGCAGAGACTTTATCAGTACTCTTAAGTGCTGTAACCCCCAAACCTAGTCAATGTACATATTTCAAACTGTTTCATGCCATGGATAGGTAGAGTTATAGAAAAGTGCATAATTGATTTCCATTTGCAATTGTCAAGCTGATTATCATACCTCTGACTTTGACTTATGAGACATTTTCTTCAAGTCAATGGTATGTTATGTTGGAGAGTGTGCTGAAGTCAAAAAGGCTTGATCTAAAATTCTGGTTACATCCTTTACAGAGCTGTTGACATTGGGCCTTTTGACTTAATACCTTCCTCAAATATAGTGAAGATATCTTCCAAGTGGTTGGCACACTGCCTGGCACTCAATATTTCAAAGTTATTTTTATGTGTAAATATCACAAGAGAGATCCAAAGAAGTACCAGAGACTAGTCCTGGAAAGATGACCAAAGAAGTCTCAGTGATGGAGTAGAGATGCTAGCTGTGTTGAAGGATATCCGGATACATTGGAGTAAGAAAATTTAAGTAGTGAAGACTGTGCTAATAAAGACAATATGTGAAAAACAAAAGACTTTGGTGTATTTAAAGTAGAAAAGTTTTTCCAAACTAGAACAGTTTATTTAGAATAGTAACTTAAAGAAACTTTTAGGAAAGATGGTGAAATAAAAAAAAAAAAGAAAGAACATGGAATCAGGGAGACTCATAATTCTCATGCCTAATCTATCTTCAACTTGAAATTTTCTAATGTTCTTTATTCTACAGAACAGATAATAACTTGAATTTTATTATATCATATTATACTAATTTTCTGAATCCATTCACATTAATATGCTAAGTTGTGTTATCAGTACCATGTTAATAAGTCACAAAATTTAATTATAAATATTATTAGTGAATTATAAACTATTAAAAGATTCTTACATATACACAATCACATGCTACTATCAATGTGTAAGAAGTGAGTTACAGTTGCTAGGGGAACTTATATTTTGAATATGCAAACCTAAGGCTGGATCTCTTGAATAAATATTCAGATTCAATTGCAGTTAATTCTTTGTTATCTTGGATATCATTTCATACAGTACCCATGGATACTGTCTCACTTCTTCACTCAGAACAGGTATGTTAAACACATCTTATGAATTGCTTGTATTTTAAGGAAAGATCATTAATCAACAGGATCTCTTATTTTATATCTTAATTTTCTTTTTTTCCCATTAAAAATAGAATAGATATAATGGTTTTAGTTGCAGTTTTTTAAAGAAAATAATTGGATTAAAATTTTGGCCATCAGACTGGGGAGTCTGGCTAAGAAAAAGGGAGAAACTAGAGTACTGAGACACCCTACATGCCCAATACTGTGCTAGGTGCATCCACATATTATTTTAATTCACCTTTTATAGATCTGATGGCATGAATGCATCGTACTTTAACAAAATATAAGGACTCTATGGTTTCAGAGACAGGGATCCATATAAGGCTTTCAGGCTTTAGTTATTTATTTATTTTTCCTGAAAGATCTCTGTAATCCAGTCAATGGGTAATTTCATACATTTTCTTAGAAAGTCCTTTTGCACAGTATCATTAGTGTGGATAATATTAGAAATTGACCCTGAGAGAAGTAGTTATTTTAACAATATCAGAGACATGAAAGTGTTGGGGATAAAATCTTCTAGAAAGATACTGAGAAGAAGTGTGGAGAAATGTAATCAGGACAGCCAGAGGTAACTGCTGATTCTGCCTCTGACTTTAGGTGAGTCACTGTATCAGAGGCTTAATGTTTGGATTTAGAATAAAAGTTTATTAAGTAGAAAAATGGCTAAATTGCTGCAAGAATAACCCACAAACATAGTGGTGGGATTGCAGTAGAAATTAATTTCTCATTCTAAGAATTTTGTCCAAAGGAATTCAGGAACCTGCATAACTTATACGTTTTTGCTCCACCATCTCCTAGGGGATTTTTCACATCTACATTGTTGAAGCTACTTTCATACCATCTATGTTTCAGACTGTATAAAAGGGGAAAAACGGAGTTCAAGGAAGACTGGACTTCCTTTAAGTACCTGAGGTATCACTTAAACACTCATTATTTCTTTTTTCATTCCATTGGTGAGAACTTAATCACTTGACAATACCAAGTTCTATGAGAGTAGGAACTATTAGACTGACTAGATGTGGCCACATGCTCCACTAAAATTTAATTATGATGGAAGAAGGGGCTCATAAATTTGAGGTAACAACTAGCAGTCTGTCACAAAAGAGTTGATAATATTTATCCCAATGACTTATAAATATAAGGAATTTCTAGTACGCACCAAGAACTAATGCTTAAATATTTCTTAACATTTTTGGAGGTAAAGCCTGCCTTGAGATGCTTCTGGAGCATCTAGCATACTTCTCTATGAATCCACTGGTTGAAATTCTTTTTTATTTTAGTAGAATCCTTCAGTGGAAAGGATTTAGCCTCTTCTTCCTGTCTTCATTCAAGGTCACATTTTAACATTGCATGACCTCTGGTGTATAGTGTAGCCCAATTTTTCTCTGGTATCTGGAGATTTGTGGCCAATTCCCTCAACCTCATCTGATACATATTGACCACTATTTCTCCCTCCCAACTCCCAATTTCCTGCACATTCAAGTTTCAGTAGGCTAATTACTTTCATTTGGCCAAGTGTTTTTTGTGGAGCCTGAAATGTGGGTTCCCTCCTGAAGGACAAAATTGTGCTTTTGACAAAGGATATTAACTATATAGAAAAAAAATAGTCTCAAGTCTTTCACCTGGCTTTATTCTAAATTTTTACAATGCCTACTTATAATTCTATAAGTAATATTGCATAATACTGTACATGGTGATAGACATGTTACTTAAAAATATCTGTGAAGTTTTTCAGTTTTCATAGTCATTTCATATAAAGTCAACTCTAAGTTTTATTGTTAGGAAGTTTTCTTCTAAAAGATATATTCTGGATGATGGGCACCCTTATAACGTTGACTCAAATGATACAAAAGCAATTTATGTAACAAAAATGTTTGTACCCCCACAATATTCTGAAATTAAAAAAAGAAATATGTTAAAATAAATCTGACACATGAAATTCAACCAATACAAAAGTACTACAATGGAAAAGACTCTTCCCCTATACCAACTAATTTCAGTTGTGCAGTGCAGAGATAAATAATGTCAATTACAGAAATGTTTTGTGCACAGGCATGTATATCCATGGTTTTCATGGAGATGCAGGAACATATCATTGGCATTTTTCTGTACCTTGCTTCCTTTTCTCACTTAATTACACATAATCTAGTACAATGGAGTCTAACTCATTTTTACCCTAAAGGTTACACTATTTCATTGTATTGATGCACTATCATTTATGTAAGCAGTCCCCTTTTGAAGGGCTTCTAGATTGTTTCCAGGTGTTTGCTATTATGCATACACTGTCATTTACATTCTTATGCTTAAATCTTCTCTACATATGCAAATATACTTTCAGAACAAGTTTCTTAGAAAAAGAGTTTTCACAAAGTTTCTTTTTACTCTCTGAACTTTTGTTGTTCACTTAAAAATTTGGAAGAG
Source organism: Varecia variegata (assembly GCA_028533085.1). Taxonomy (NCBI): domain Eukaryota; kingdom Metazoa; phylum Chordata; class Mammalia; order Primates; family Lemuridae; genus Varecia; species Varecia variegata. Next base: position 57,383,046 of record CM052444.1, read on the forward strand.
TTTTATAAGCTATATATAATAAAATAAGATATAAATACAACATGATATTAATGCATCCAAATCAATCAATCTATCTATCATTATCATCTGTCATCTATCTGTATATATCTATACATTTTTTTCCCCTCTGTCTGTCCCCTCTACATTCTGGTCTAGGAGCTTTGACCATACTTCTCTTTGGAGACCATTGTTTGTGGCTGATTGCTCCCAGGAAAATTGTTTCCCTTTTAGGGATTCCCTTAATTCAATCACCTGTTCCTGAAACATACAGCTCCTTAACACATTCATCCGCCTGCCTCAGGATCTTCGCTCTTCCAAGTTTGGCTGTGATAGTGAAGTTTTATCGTTGTTATCCTCAGTCCCCATGCTATTCCTGTCTTTTCAATATGAGAGAGAAAATAAGTCCTTTGTAGTTCTTCAATAAGATTCCATCTGTTTTTATCTAAAAAACAAAACAAAAAAATCATTGTAATTCTTCTGAGTTTCCAGCGATTATTCAGATTTTTACATTTTTCATATATTGTGTGGTCACTTCCTTGGGAACCTGAAAATAAATCAGTTTGTATAGTGATTTTAATGATAGAAATGCAGTTTTTAATTCTTCTAGTGATTTTCTTTAAGTTTTTAAATTGAATGTGTCCAATTCAACATATTTCTGCAGTTATGAAAGTCAAAATAAAGTAATAACTTTTGATGCATTCATGTGGAATAGACAGTTTGATATCCTTTTCTCTGGTGCTCCTCTCTCATCATTCTAATATTTTTATATTACAAATCAACATTATTTATGTATATTTTTAAAAACTTAACAAATCTAGAAAGTTGGAGTCTTTCTTAGCTTTCTCAGAGAGTTTATGTAAGTGCCAAATTTTCTGAATATCGAATAATTTTCTCTGCATTTAGGACCAGTCTTAGCACAAGGATGTACTAATTGTTACTAGCGTCATTATTTTCATCCTTGTCCTTCTTCATCACCATCACCATATTTTAGATCTCTTGTCCTATTTTATTCCACTGGAACTGATCATCCTTAGGTTAGATTTATATTCTCTGTCTTTATTTATCACCTTCTTTCTTATATTTTCTTTCTTGTCATTTTTTCTCCTTAATTTTATTAGAGATTCTAAAGTCTCCTGATTATCAGTGGCCTAATTTTCTTTTTAATGCTAGTCTACCTCTTGTATGTAAAATGTATATTACATTAAAAATACATACATTAAAATCTGCTAGTGCATTTTTGGTTTCTTGAATTATTTCCTAGTTTTCTATGATCTTCCTTTGCATCTTTATATCAATACTGTTCTGTCTTCAAGCTACCTACACCTTTTTGTTGAAGCTCTTCTTTCCAGTATTTTTTTTTTTTTTCTGGCACAGTTAACAGTGCTTTTGTAAATTTTCATTTTGTTAATGAATGATTGCTATAAGAGATATCCTCTTGCACTAAGGTTTCCTGGTAATGTTCTTTTATCTCTTTTGCTGCAGTATTTTTCTTCCATAGAACACTGTTTAATTTCTTTATTCATCTTCAAATTGAGGAATATATTTATAGGTCCAGTATTTGCATGCCAGGTCCCCATGCTTTCATCGTTGTCATTGTCCATTTGCATCTGTTACCTCTTCCCACTCAGATTCAAGTATGAAAGCCTTGTTGCTTACTACAGCCTCTGTCATGATTTGCAAACGTTCAGGCATGCCTTTAGTGTAAGTCTGATGGACCGGGGCCGAACGATCTCCCTTTCATACCCTCTGCCTCATCTAAGATGTGTAGTGCAAGAATGAATACAGTGCCATGTAGGCAAAGCTCCCAGCACTTGCTTTGACTTTCATAAAACATTTTCTTTACACTGCTGAGCATCCCAAAATACAGCACAGCACTGCTTCATCATCTATATGGTGATATTTATATTTAATGGCAGTTGTACTTTTAAATGGAAGGAGAAAGATAAACTGCTCATGGAGAAAAAGAGGGTGGTCGGGATTCTCTCCTTGGCAGGCTTAGAATGTTGTCTCTTCTTTGGGGAAATGTTTGGACTTTATCTGGCCTGCACTGCTCTGCCTAGGCTAGAGTTTCCTGTTTGTTCTGTACACCCTGTGCTTATCTCAATCTTAGCATTTAAAATATTGTGGATTTTTCTCTCTTCTGCTAGGCAGTATGCTCCTTGATGGAAAAAAAAAGAACTTTCAAGTGCATACATAGCACCTAGCAAAATTCCCAGCACAAAGTTTGCTAAATGATTTCTTCACCAAATGCCTCCAGGAAGGTAAATGACAAAGTACTTAGGACAGATAGACATCAACCTTTTAAGAGAATGCCCTAAGATGGAGAATTTATTTTTACAAACTATGATTTTGAGAACTGGAAAATATTCTTGTCTCTTAATTTTCAAATTGCATTACTTACATCTGCCCGAGAAGGTATCACAGCATATATTTACTTATCTTTGCTTCTTGAGGCTTATCTGAGAATCATGCTGCCAAGAATGGGAAGTGTGGTTAATATCTGACTTCCTACAGGGATAAGCCAAGCCTAGTTAGAAGAAGTCTGATAAAAATAAACAGATTTAACACATAGTGTTCTTGACTGGAAAATTGAAAGTAAACTCTAATAAAATCAACTGATGTTATGAAAACTTGAAAAGAATTATTGTGTACATAGATGAGAGGAAGTAGAAAGCTCTAAAAAGGAATAAAACACATGTAATGTTCAGGAATGTATTCACTCATCTCAGTCTAATTTGCCAAGGATAGGAGGAAATAAGTGTTTTAAATTTGCAAGTTTTAACTTGGCAATTCTCAATGTGAATTTTGACTAAATATGTTCTGAAAGCAGAACAAATTGATTTTTCCAAGTCTGTATTTGATTTTTGTCTGTGTAACACAGATCCCACTGTTGTCCAGCTTGAGAAGATCTGAAGTAAATAAAGCTTTTAAAAAGCTTTAATTGTCTAAAGGCTGTAGCATCACCTGGTATATGGCACAATATGTTTTATAAAATAACTAGTATTCTAAACACAACCCCGAATCAACTGAAGCATTTATACTAGACAGCACTAAAATAGTTCACAGTTGCTTCTGTACCTAACATAATATCACAACTAACATTTCGAAGTTATTGTTTGACAGTGACAATAACGTTATCTAACATGGCTAGAGTGAGTTTTTCAGTGATCAATTGATCACATTCAAATCTATAAATAAACTGCAATGATTTTATTCTTCCATAAAATAAGCAAATCAGCCAGATTTATAGCTTTAGTTATACTAATGCTTTGATTTAGTTTGAAAGAAATAATGGTGAAATTTTCAGGAAAAAGAAAAAAAAATAAGTGAATGTGATAGCTAGCCTGTGGTAGGAATGTATATTAATAAAGATGATTATACAATTCATACTTCCCATTTCAGAGTATCCGTTCCTTGACAAAGCCCACTTAAAATACAAAAAATGTAAAGCTGCAGATTTATCTATTTTCTATATTCTTATATTACCATCATAAGTTTTCTTCTATTTATTTTATCCTTTCCATTCATATTTGTAAGTGATAAATGTCCATGTTTTACATTTTATATTTGGTTTATCTATTTATTTTGTGTTCATTTTATATGTAAAATGGGATATGTCTATAGAATAATGTAACAGATATTGAGTTTTATTTTGCTATTGGGCATATACTGCATGAGGTTATCTGATCTCTAACTTAATCACAGGGAAATATTGCTGAAGGGAGAGCTAACAATGAAAGACTATGCCTTTGTGAAATTTAACTATAAACACATTGTATAGCATTACTACATAACTTTCTTACATTCTGCCATAAAGGAGATTTACTTTACGTAGGTATTGAATTTGAGCAAAAGTGAATGAATAAATAAAGAAGTCTTTATATAACGTGATTTAAGCATATCTAGAGAAGTTATCAATTCCTTGATAATGTGGAAATATTATAAATAAAGCAAAGGTGTTTCAGAGGAGTATACTTTTATACTATTTAAAAGTTAAGATACAGAAATAAAATAGTGTGTTTTGTGTTAGTTTTACCACTTGAAATAATAGTTCAAGGCAGGTGAAAAACTATACCTTAAAAACTTACAAAAACGCTTCCCACAACATTTCATAAATCTGTGACTGTAATCACCTTTTTTTGTGCTTCATCTAGTACTATAAAAAGAGACATATCATTCTCTTATTATAGTGCCATATTTGAAGTACCCCATTTATATTTTAAATGGTTTTTGTATCTATTTCCTTATGTAGTTTAATAGCGTACTTGGACTTTGTAGGCTAGGGAAAAGAAATAACTTAAAGACAACAGAGTGCACACCAGCTGACTGAACGTCTGTATTTGAAATGGGCCGGTTAGCACAGAAAACAACAGGTCTTTAGCAAAGCAGCTACAAGTGTAATATATTCCTTCCCTTATTGTTTAAACTGCACTTAAGATGGTATTTGCTCCTAGCAATTGAGTTAAATAAATCTGCCCCAAACTATCTTCAAAATAAGTAATTATCTTCTTTTTTGAGATCACGTCTTGCTTATCTTTTATATAAAGAGTTGCTATGGCACACTTTAATAGTGTCTGCTTTAAATAGTCAGGAAATCTGGGATCTTGTCTTACTCACCCCTCTATATTGCTACAACATAGCCGAAGCTCCAGCATAACCTATCAAACAATGCTATGCATTCACTCTGGCCCATAAATTGTTTTACCAGAAGACAATGAGTTGCTGCTTATGGTAACGCTTTACTATATTTTTCACATTCACTGTATTATTACCCAAGAATAATGTATTGAATGGAAATAATATATATTAAAGTAGCATTTTGCAATTAGAGTGGGAAAATGTCTCAAATCTACATGTTTACCTTGATAAGATAACACAGACTATTTAATAAGAGACCCATTTTCCAAGCACCGTTTCTTAAAGAATAGTCCGCTGATCTATTAAGTGGCTGATAGGCATTTTACTGGATTCAGGAAAAAATAAATTTGCATGGATACACAGTATAAGAAAATTTAATTATAATTTTGTATGTATTCTAATTAAATTATTAATAATCATAAAGTTGACAAAAGTTTACATTGTTTTACAAGAAGTTTTAAGCTAATATTTTATAGATAGAACACAAAAATTTTCAGTGAACATAATTTCATATGATTTGTGTTTTGGCTATTTCATTTATTAAATTTCTACTTTGTGATGATATTTGTTACATTACATCACTGTGGCCCGCAGACCCTGTGTTGATTTCTAATGATCTCTATTACCCCCACTGTTTATGCCTCTATGCAGTCACATCCACTTGAGTGTGAATGGGACCTATGACTTGGACTTAACCAATGGGATATGGCAAGATGACAGGATGTCACTCCCATGATACACTAGAGCTAGAGACTTTCCTTGCAAGTTCGATGAAGGATGTGACCATTGCTGGAGATCCCCGTGCAGCAAAGCACTGTGGGAAATCTCTGGCAACAGCAGGTAGCCTTCAGGAACTCAGGGCAGCTCCCAGCCTGCTGAAAGCTAGAGCCTTGGGTCACACAGTGACAGGGGAACAAATTCTCTCAACAACCTCAGTGAGCTTTGAAATGGATTTTTCGCAGCCAAAACTCCAGATGAGAATGCAGCCTTGCTAACTGGAATTTTATGGGATCCTGAACAGAAGACTCAGCCAAGTCACAACCAGACGACTGACCCATGGAGACTGTGAGATAATAATTGTGGGTTTTTTAAAGCCCTTAATGTGGGAGCTGTTTCAAGTTGGCTGCTGCATTCTTTTGCCATGTACTCAGACCATTTTATTCCAGCACTTCATTATTCTTGGCAGTATAAGATACTAGATTCATCTTGTATTTTCCAGATCATAGCCCTGGAATTAGCCATTGTCCTATAGAGTCCTAGTACTTTAATTGGACATTAAAATTTAAAATCTGAGGTTTTGGCAGTAAGTGTACTCCTTTCACTTGGGGAGTTACAGTTTTGAGGCCCTCTAAGTGGACAGAGCTAGCAAATATATTTATGTATTCTTACCTAAGCATACACACATATCTATATTTATTTCTGTATTCACATGCATATATATTAAAATAAATGAGTTCATGTTAATATATCCCACTTTAATCCATCACCACAATGTTCATTCATGTCTACGCCTTGCTTTTTTTATGTACATCAGGTCCTTGAATAACATTATTCAATGTTGTTTCATTATGACATTGATGAGGAAAAAAAAAAAACACTGATTCCTAGTCGGGGCCACTGTCTATGTGGAATTTGCATGTTCTCCCCATGTTTGTGAGTTTTCTCCAGGTACTCCAGTTACCTCTCACCTCCCCAAGTGGTGCATGTTAGGGGAATTGGTGTGTCTAAAGGATCCCAGTGTGAGCAAGTGTGGGTGTGTGTGTGAGCATGACCAAATATGTTTTTCTTTGCCTAAATTGTTTTGACTATTGTACTTCCTTCATCTTTCCATACAAGTTTTAAAATCTACCTTTTAGATTTTAGGATTTTGGGGGATGTTATATTGCATATATAGATCAAAAGGTGAGAGAATTGGCATTTTAACAATATCGACCTTTTCAATCCATGAATATTTTATGTATCTCCATTTATTTAGTTTTCCTTTTATTTCTTTCATCACCTTTTTGTAAATTTCAACATAGAGATCTACCAAATATTTTGTTAGATTTATCTAAATCCTTCATTTTAGGGTGCTATTATAAATGGAATTTTTAAAGAAATCTAATTATATTTGTTTTATTGCTGGTATATAGAAATGCAATTGATATTTCTATATTAACTTTGTAACTTATGACCTTAATAAACTCACCTCTTGGTGATAGGGGCCTTTTTAAGAGTCTTTGGGGATTTTCTATATAGAAAACAATGTTCTCTCCAAATCAAGACAGTTGTATTTCTTCATTTTCTAAATTGTATGTCTTTTTATTCACCACTTACTGCATTGGCTAGAACTTTCAGTGTAATGCTGAAAAGAAGTGATAAGAGAGAGCTCCTTTAACTTGGGGAGAAAGCATTCAGTATATTACCATTAAGGGTAATGTTAGCTGTAGGTTTTTGTAGATGATTCGTACTACACAGAGAGAAAATTTTCTCTAGAGAAAGAAGTTCCCATTGGTGCTTAGATTTCTGAAAGTTTTATATTTTTTTGTAATGAATAAATGTGAATTTTGTGAATGCTATTGTTGTCTCTATTGAGATAATCATGAGATTTTTGGGGCATTGTTGTTGTGTTGCTATTTAGTTTATTCTGAAAATACAGTGAATTACCTGGTATATTAGTTTGCTAGAGTTGCCATAGCAAAATAGCAAAATAGCAAAAGAGTAAACAACAGAGATTTATTTTCTTATAGTTCTGTTGGCTAGAAGTCTGGGCTAGCCAGACTTGATGGGCTTGGTTTCTCCTGAGATCTTTCTCCTTGGCTAACAGCCATTTTTTGTTGTATCCTCACATGGCCTTTCTCTGTATGTGTGCATCCCTGGTATATGCATGTCTTCCTTTTCTTACAAGGACACTGATCATATTGGATTAAGATCCTACCCTTATGACCCCATTTAATCTTCATGATCTCTTTAAAGGTCCCATCTCTGAATACATTCTCATTGGGGTTAAGGATTCAACATGTGTATTTTAGGCATACAGTTCAGTCCATAACACATGGTTTGGATTTCTAATGTTGAGCTAGCCTTGCTTTCTTGTTTCTAGACCCCACTTGATTGTAATTTATTATCCCTTTAAAAAATATATTGCTGAATTTGATCCACTTATATTTTGTTGAGGATTATATTTTTTTGTGTCTATGTTCATGAGGGCTATTGTTTTATAGCTTCTCTTCTTGTCTTTGCCTGATTTTGATATTAGGATACATCTGACATAATAAAATAAATTACTGTTTCCTTCTCTTCCCCATTCTGTAAAATATTGTCTAGAATTGATATTAAATATTGTATAGAATTCACCAGTGAAAGTATATGATCCTAAAGTTTCCTTTTTTGGGAAGGTGTTTACTCCAAATTCAATTTTATATATATATATCTGTGTGTGTGTATATATATATTTATCTTATATATATAACAGACACACATATATGTACATACATATATATACATGTACATATATATAAAATAGGAGTATTTTAATGATCCATTTCTTCTTGAATAATGTTTGGTAATTTATGTCTTTTATATTAATTATTAATTTTATTTATATGGAGTTATCCATAGTATGCTTTTACTATACTTTCAATGCTTGTGGGATTGGTAGTGAAGTTCTCTCTTTTCTTCCTGGTTTTGGAAATTTATGACCTCTTTTATTTTTGAGGAGTTTACTCTAGCTAGAGGTTTATCAACTTTTTGATCTTTTCAAATAATGAAGCTTTGGTTTTAGTGATTTATTTATTGTTTCCCTATTTTCAATTCAGCATTGTCCTACAACTCGTGGATACTCTGTTATTGTTTATTTATTTTCATTCTTTTTTTCTTTTTGCATTTCAGTTGGATAATTTTTATTGACTTATCTTTAGATTCACTGATTCTTTCCCTGTCTGTGCCAAGTCTACTGATGAGTCTGTTGAAGATATCATTTATTTCTGTTAATGTGTTTTAGATTTTTAATATTTCCAGTTGATTTTTCTTATAATTTCCCTCTCTGCTGACATTACCTATCCACTTTATCATATTGTCCGCCTTGTCCAATAGAGCCTTCAACATATCTTTCATTGTTATTTTGTCTTTGATAGTAACAACATTTGTATTATATTGAATCTTGTGCTGACTGCTTCATCTTTTCAATTGTGATTTTTTTGTGTCTCAAGTTTTTATATGTTGCTGTTGTTGTAAGCTGTACATGCTATATACGACAGTAGATAATGAAGGAAATATTTTTGACACTTTTTGATGACTACATCTTTGTTTTTACCAGGCCTTTAGTATAGGGGTCTGTTTTCATCTAGTAGGGAGTTGGGATGAGTTTGAAGTTTATTTTTGCTATGGTGACCCTCAAAGCATTAGAGGCTTCAAATTCATTTGGTGAATATGCTGCTCACTTGACCCCTTGTGCTGCTGCTCAGAGATAATCATCTCTTCTAACTCTCTCTGCATTTTATTGTTAGTTTTACTTGATGCTTTTTATTGGTTGGTGTGGGAGGGATGGTATTCTTTGAGTAAGCCGTGGTTTTAGGAAGGTACTATAAACCTGAATCTTGAAATTGTGGCTTTCACAAATGTTCCTGTCCTCTTACAGATGTAATGCTGGCATTATTCCTGCCCTTCCACCAAAGTAGAGCTTTTTCTTTTTTTCTGTTCACATTCTGAACCTACAGTGGGTTTCCACCAGTACGCATAGGTTATGGATTTTTGTTTGGTTATTTTTTGTTTGTTTGGTTTTGGGTTTGGGGGCTTTTCCATTGCAGATTACAGATCTTATTCTTTAGGGAAGATAGGAAAATGGTCATAGGTGGGGTTTCAGCAGTATATACTGTTCATCTCCCACTCAGCAGCACAAAGAAAGCTTTCTCTGGATTCTCTCTTCTCTTTCCTATGAACCTGTGAGCTCTTAAGAGAATTTCTTGATGGCAAAATGTGGAAGGAGTGTGGGAGGTGGCGTGGATTCCCTGTGTGCAGCCCTCAGGATCTTCACACTCTCACGCTAGCCTACAATTGACCTTAAGCGATTTCTTAAAATTCCTAGCTGAAGCTTTTTACTAATTTCTGTGGGGTTATGTGGCCTCTGCCGTATGTAAGCAAATGTGCCAGTCACTCTAGTCCTGTTTCTTCCTGCAGTTGTCTGTCTCTCTCCAGATTTTGCATTATTCACTTTCTCTGCAACATTGGTTCTTTACTAAAATCAAGAAGAATGTTATATTTTACTTTGTCCATCTACTTTATTGTTGTAAGTGTGGAAACAATGCTTTTTGTTTTTCCTTTCAGCTTTCTACATCTCAAAGCTAAAACTGAACTTCAGTGACTCTTTCAGCTTTCTACATCTCAAAGCTAAAACTGAACTTCAGTGACTTTTTTTTTTGGACAGTTTAATACTGAAATCCATTTTATAAAAGAAGAGATTTTCAATAGTTGGTGATTGTCATGTGAGTAGAATATTTTTAAAAAATGCACAGACATCAATACATATGGAATACCATTTATATAGCAGTGATAAGGATAAGTGCTATATGAATCAAAGTTAATCCTACAAAATGATTGGTAGTCAAAACCGTATCTTCTCATCTTCATTCAATTTTAATGTAATTACTGGTAATTGTAAAATATAAACTGTAGCCCCTAAGTTTATTTATTAGTTTATTCTGTAAAGAAATTGCCAAAAGTTCTGAAATAATACTTTCCAATATGGTTTAAGCTGATGTTCAAGCAAAAGATGCCCCATGAATTGTTGAATTAAGGAATAAAGTTAAAAACAAAATTTTCATGATCTTAAAAATTTTAGCAAAACATTTGTTTATGATTTCAAGTTATTTCCTTAAGTAATATATCACAATGATACAGTCTGTATTTTAAAGAACCTAAACTTTTCACTCTAAGTCCAAATATTAATGTGCATAGTGTTCAGAATGTCTGTGTCTCTAGTGAACACCAATTATGATGCAAATGGAAATTGGCAAGATTTTAACTGTCTCCCAAGAATTTTTGCTTTTTTCACTTTTTGAAGAAACAATTCTTTGAGATATATTGAGAATTTTTTAAATTCAAATGTTATGAAAATTTTGATTTGCATTTCTCTGATGATTAGTGATGTTGAGCATTTTTTTCATATAGCTGTTGGCCATTTGTATGACTTCTTTTGAGAAATGTCTCTTCAGATCTTTTGCTCATTTTTAAATTGGCTTATTTATTTTTTTGCTATTGAGTTGAGTTCTTTATATATTCTGGGTATTAGTCCCTTGTCAGTTGAAGAGTTTGTAAATATTTTCTCCCATTCTGTAGGCTGTCTCTTCACTTTATTTTGTTTTGTTGTTATATTTTTCTGCACATAAGCTTTTTTAGCTTAATGTGATTCCATTTGTCCATTTTTGCCTTGATTTCCTGTGGTTTTGAGGTTTTATTTAAGACATTTTTGCCCACAGAGATGTCATGGAGCATTTAATCAATGTTTCTTCTAGTAGTTCATAGTTTTAGGTCTTAAATTTAAGACTTTAAGCCATTTTGATTTTGGATATGGTGAGAGATAGAGATCTAGTTTCATTCTTCTGAATATGGATATCCAGTTTTCCCAGTACCATTTATTGAAAAGACTGTCCTTTTCCCAATGTGTGTTCTTGGTGCTCTTGTTTAAAATTAGTTGACTGTCAATGAGTAGATTTATTTCTGGGTTCTGTATTCTGTTCCATTTGTCTATGTGTCTGTTTTTATGCCAGTGCCATGCTATTTTGGTTACTATAGCTTTGTAGTATATTTGACAGTGAAATATCATCTCACTCCAGTTAAAATGGCTTTTATCAAAAATGCAAAAAGTAAAGGATGCTGGCAAGGATGCAAAGAAAGGGAAATGTTATTACATTGTTGGTGAGAATGTAAACTAGTACAGCCCCATGAAAAACAGTATGGAGGTTCCTCAAAAAACTAAAAATCAAACTATTTTTTGATCCAGCACCCCCACTGCTGGGTATATATCCAAAAGAAAGGAAATTAGTATATCAAAGAGGTATCTGCACTGCCATATTTACTGCAGCACTGTTCACAGTAGTCAAGGTATGGAATCATCCTAACTGTCCACCAATGGAAGAATGGGTAAGGAAAATATGATACATCTATAAATATGGAATATTATTTGTCCATAAAAATGAATGAATACCTGTCATTTACAACAGCATGAATTGAACTGGAGGAAATTATGTTAAATGAAATAATCCAGGCACAGAAAGGCAAATTTCCCAGTTTTCACTCATATATGGAAATTAAAAAAAATTGATCTCAGGGAGATAGAGAGTAGAATGATGGTTACTAGAGCATGGGAAGGGTAGTAAGAAGGGAAGAATGAAAAATGGTGGATTACTGAGTATAAAAATACAGTTAGCAGGAATAACAGCTAGTGCTCGTTAGCATAATAGAGCAACTACAGTTAATGATTTATTGTGTATTTCAAAATAACTAGATAAGTGGAATTGTAATGTTTTTAAAACAACAAAATGATAAATGTTTGAGGGGATGAATATCCCAATTACTTAATCTGATCATTACACATTGTATGCTTATATTAATATCTAACACTATACCCTATAAAATATTCAACTGTCATGTATCTATAGAAAATATAGAACAGTGCTTGGAGAAAAAAGGCATTTTAAAATTACTTTTAGAACTAAATGTATGGCAACAAAAACTGAATTAAGAATATGATACTGGGATTATCTATACACATATAATAGTAACCAGGTTGTATCCTTAAATCCCCCGGCAACAGTTAATTATTTCTCAAATCCATTTGTGACACACCAACTTCAGTACCATAATTCTAGTCGATGTCATCATCATGTCTCCATCAACTGACCCCAATACCTTCCTGGCTCTTTTCTTGTCATCTATTCTTTTCCTCCTCAAATTCATTATCTGCAGTTTTCTGAACAATATTTCTTCATAGCAAATGTCCTTGTACCACTCATATTAAATGGCTTTATTTATTGTCTTTGACAATAAGTTTAATGCCCTTTACATGGATTACAAGTCCTTGAGTCTCTAACTCTGAAGCCGAGTACTGAGTAACAATATATCCTTTCCATTTCTTACCCATGTTCCTCTTTTCCAACTACACTTTTTTCAGATGCTTGAATATCCTATAATCTACTTTAGGAAATTCGCACATTTCCCTTCACATCTCCTCCATCTAACTAATTCTTGCTCATCTTGGTCCACGTAACTGCACTTTATCAGGGTGGCTTTTTGTGAATGTTCAATCTGGAATGCACTGTTCTCCTATGGCATGCTCCTAGTTCATAAACTTCTTTATAACAGGTCCCACTTAAAACTTAAAACTTCAGTTTATTCTCCTGTACAATATTTTCTGTGTATTGGATACATATAGCTGACTTAAGCTCACTAAAGTATAGATTGTATATTTGTATTTTTATTTGGATGATTTCCAAAAGCTCTAGATCATTTTGTTCATGTGCTTCCAAAAATAATAAGCATATATTTAACATGACATAATTTGAGGAGGTCAGTATGGAGATTTTCAGATATCTCAGATTGGGAATATATTCCCTTCCTGTGTGAGATAGCCTGAACAGTTACAACCTCGGTCCACACATCGCTTTCTTTGAATGCTGGGTGATAGGACTTGCCTCTTCTTTTCTGAGTCTTCTTGTCTGTTAAATGTCACGGTAATATTATCTGCCTCATAAGATGATATTCAGAATTAATGATAAAACAAGCATAATGCCTCTGGAACATAGGTAGTCAAAACACTCAGAGATCATTATTATTGGTTGAATATTAATTTTATTCTAGTGTTATTCTTGACATAAATTTTTGTTATTCTTTCTACCAGTTTTTTGCCTATTGAAATCTTTTAAAATCACAGGCCCTATTTGCAAAACTATAGTTTACTGAATACTTATTAAATACCAAGCACTGTGCCAAAATCTTTACTTACTGTATGTGATTTACTAGTCATAGAAATCCTGGGCTATAAATATCATCATGCCAATTTTGAAAATATAAGTAGAGATATTTAAAGAATTCTTATATTATCATATATTAAGCAATAGCTTTATATGCGTAACTTCACTGTGAGACAGGATAAAATGCAAGTTAAAAACATGGACTCTGAGCTCTTGAAAAGATAGAGTAGACATGCTTTTCTCTATTCCTCTTGCTAGATATGGCTAAAACCCTGGATATTATATATATATTATATATATGATATACATACATATATATGCATGCATATTAAAAAAAAAACATAAATAAGACTTGGAATGGTGGAGGGATAAAGGAAGACGAGCTAGGGACTTTGAGACACAAGAAATACAATGGCAGTGAGTTTCCTCAGTTTTTATTTTGCCTCACATATCCAGACTTGATGCTGGAGAAGCAGGCAACCTGAAAACACCAATAAGTCTAGACAATAAAATGGCACAAGAAAAACCTACTTGTGCTAAACCAAAGGACCAATAAAGGAACAAACTAACAAAGCAGAAAAATTTTCTACAATAAATTCTCTGCTCCAGCCAAATACACTACAGGAAACTGTGGCCCAACTCACAGCCACTTCAGCAAAAGTCAATGGGCATCCTAGATTTCCACCCCTTCCAGTCAATAAGGAGGAATCCTCAAGCCCCAGCCAGTGTGGCATTGAAGAAGGCTGAGTGGGAATCATGCCTTTCCTCCCTGCCAAATGGTAGCATGGACCCTGACCTCTATGGTGTCAGTGGAAACCACTTGGGAAGCCTGGATTTCTACCCACTTGGTAGTAATGAGGATACATTACTTTTTCTTCCTGCTGGAATGATGTCAAGAATGGCCCAGTGGAGACTCACAATTCTTACCTCCACCCACAGGTAAGGAGACTGCTTTCCCCACAGTGTCAATGGATGCCAAGTTGGGAGCATGACCTCCCAGAAGTAATATGCATTGGCCCTTCCCTGACAGAGGAGTCTTGCTAAAACAAAAGACATAAATAAGATCCAGAGTCTAAACATAATACCTCAATTTTTCTAGATTTAATAAAAAATCATCCATCATACCAAAACCAGGGAAATCTCAACTTGAATGAGAGAAGTCAAACAACAGATTTCAATACCAAGATTATACCCTCTCTGAACAACATAGAGAAAAAAAGACTGAAAAGAAAAGGACAAACAAAGTCTGGGACATGTGAGTCTATAGGAATATAGTTAACACTCCTAACATCAAAGTATCAAAAGGAGAGGAAACAATGGGAAGGGTGAGAAAAGGTGTTGCTGAAAAAGTATTTGAAGAAATAATGGTTAATTTTTTTTCTAAATTTGGTAAAAGACATAAAATCTACAGATTCAAGAAGCTGATCAAACTCCCAAACAAGAAAAGCTCAAAGAAAGACATGTCATGGAATATCATTATCAAACTTCTAAAAACTACAAACAAATCTTAGAGGCAGCCTGAGAGAAATAAAGCATATTTTCAGAAAAATATAATTCAGATGACAACCGAGTTCTCCTCAGCAACCATATAGGCCAGAAGGAAGAACACATCTTTTGAGTTCTAAAAGAACTGTCAAACAAAAATTTTATATTCACTAAAAATATCCAACAGGAAAGAAAGAGAATAAATACATTATCACATGAAGGAAAAAAAAGACTTCTTTGTCAGCAGAAATGCATTGAAAGAATGACTAAAAGAATTTCTCTTAAATAGAAAGTAAAACTACCATTTGACCCACCAATCCCATTACTGGGCATCTACCCAAAGGAACAAAATACATTCTGTAAAAAAGATATCTGCACTAGAATGTTTATAGCAGCATAATTTGCAATTGCAAAGATGTGGAAACAACTCAAGTGCCCATGAATACATAAGTGAATTAATAAAATGTGGTATATGTATACCATGGAGTTCTACTCAGCCACAAAAAACCAATGGTGATCTAGCACCTCTTGTATTATCCTGGATAGAGCTGGAGCCCATTCTACTAAATAAAGTATCACAAGAATGGAAAAACAAGCACCATATGTACTCACTATCAAATTGGTCTTAACTGATTTAACCGACCAACACTTAAGTGCACATATAGTAGTAATCTTCTTTGGGTGTTGGCAGGTGGGTGAAGGGGATGGGCATAATCACACCTAATAGGTGCGGTGCCACTGTCTGGAGGATGGACACGCTTGAAGCTTTGACTCAGATGAGGCAAAGGCAATATATGTAAACTAAACATTTGTACCTCCATAATATGCTGGAATAAAAAAAAAAAAATCCAGGATAGGTAACGGATGTGGGGAAAGGAACCATCCTTCAATCTTGAACGTGCTGCCAAGTGAGTCAGCATGCAGGCTGGTTTGAGGGAAATAGAAATGTTTGTGAAAAACAAAAGCCAGGAAGTATTAATAAAATGATGATGCTTGCAAAAAAAAAAAAAAAAAAAGAAAGTAAATAATAGAAAAAGAATTCTTGTAACATCACGAATGAAGAAAGAACAGTGGAAATAGCAAACGTATGGAAAAATGCACTAGAGTGCCCTTCTCTGTTTGAGAAATTGTTTGGCAACTGAAGCAAAAATTTTAACTTTCTTCAAATATGGAGATGGTTCTCCAAATATGTAGAAGAAATATTTAATATAATTGTATTACATATGGGGGAGAGTAAAGAGACAAAGTAGGTAAGAATTTCATACTTGAAGTTACACAATGTTAACACAAGTAGATGGTGATAAAATATGTATATATGTGATACCTAGAGCAACCATCAAATAATATACACAAAGAGATACACTAAAAACACTACAAATGCATTTACAGAACAAATACTGCATGGTTCCATTTATAAGTGGCATCAAAAATAGTCAAACTCATATAAGCAAAAAATTCAATCGTGGTATTTTGTATACCAAGAGAAGAGCTGCGGGGAGAAGAAAATAGAGAGGTATTATTAAATGGATATAAAGTTTCAGTTATGTGAGACGAATAACTTCTAGAGATCTGTCATATAACATAGTGCCTATAGTTAACACTATGCTATTGTGCACTTCAAAATTTGTTGATAGTAGATCTCACATTAAGTATTCTTATCAAAAACAAACAACAAAAAAGGGACACATGAAACTTTGAGAGGCATTGGATATGTCTATTACTTTCACTGTGGTGGTTAATGTGTGTTTGCAAATGTCCAAACGCATTAAAGCATATACATTTATATACGTGAAGTTCTTTGTATATAAATTATACTTCAATAAGGTTGTTAAAAACAACCTATAGATAAATCAAAATGGAATATAAAGTATAGGTAAATAACACATAGGAAAATAGAAAAAATAAAAATGAAAAAAATGGGATAGCAACAGAAAGCAAACATCAATGGCTGACTTAAGCTGTATCATATCAATAATTTCATTAATATAAATGTTGTAAGAATTACCACCAGTGTGGAAAAAAAAAGATAGTGATCCAACTAGAATATGCTATCTGTTAAAAACTCACTTCAAATATAACAGTCTCAAGAGGATTATACTCAGTGAAAAAATCTCAGATTATATACTGTTTGATTTTATTTGAATAACATTCTTGAAGTGACAAAATTATAGAAACAGAGAATAGCTTAGAGGTTGTCAGGGATTAAAGATGTTACGGTTTGAGTATAAAGGAATGGCAGAAACGATTTTTGTGGTGATGGAATATTTATATTTATTGAGGTGATGGCAACATCAATTAATATCTATGATAAAAATAGCATAGTATATTTTTATGCATTATATACATATATATCTTTTACATATATATCTTATACATATAAACAATATATGAAGATAAATTTCCTTGTTTTGATATTTACTATGGTTATATAAGCTGTGACCACTGAGGAAACTGATGAAAAGACCTCCTCATACTAATATTGCAAACAAAATGAGTTGTTTTTTGAAAAGATAAACAAATTGACAAAACTTTAGCTAGACTAAGGAAAAAAGAGAAGACTCAAATTAGTAAGAATTTCTTACTTGGATTTACACAATGTTGACACAAGTAGATGGAGATAAAATATGTATATATGTGATACCTGAAAATTAGAAATGAGAGAAGAAACATTACAACTGATGCCAAAGAAATACAGAGAATCATAAGAGAATACTATGAATATTTATATGCAAACAAGTTGCATAACCTAAAAGAAATGGACAAATTCCTAAAAACATGCATCCTACTATGACTGAATTATGAAGAAAGAGACTATAAGACTATGTCAATAATGAGTAAAGAGGTTGAGTCAGTAATCAAAACCTCCCAACAACAACAAAGTCTATGACCAGATGGCTTTATTGGTGAATTCTACCAAATATTTAAAGATGAATTAAGCCCAATCCTTTCAAACTCTTTCAAAAAATTGAAGAGAAGGGAACACTTTCAAACTCATCTTATGAAGGCAACATTATCACGATATCAAGTTCAATTAAAATACTACAAGAAAATAAAATTACAGACCAATGCTTGTGATAAACACAGATGTAAAAATTCTCAATAAAATTCTAGCAAACAGTATTTAACAGTATATTTAAAGGATTATACATTATGATACAGTGAGGATTACCAGTCAGATGCAAGGATGGTTGAACATATGAAAATCAATAAATGTGATACAGCACATCAACAGATGAAGGATTAAAATCATGATTATATCAATAGATGAATAATGAGCATTTGACAAAATTCAACAATCTCTCATGATAAAAACATTCAACAAATTAGATGTAGAAGGAATGCATCTCACTACAGGTCATATATGAAAAGCATAAAACACTGATGAAATAAATTAAAGCATCCACAAATACATTGATAGACATCTCATGTTCATGGTTTGGAATAATTAATATTGTTAAAATGCCCACACTACCCAAAAAAAAGCTGTAGAGACAATGCGATCCCCATCAAATTCCCAGTGGCATTTTTCACAAAAATAGAAAACAAATCCTAAAATTTATATGGAAACACAAAAGACTCAGAATTTTCAGAATAATAAAGCTGGAGGCATCACTCTTCCTTATTATAAAATATATTGCAAAACTCATTTTAAAATTAATTATTTCAGTGTACTATTGATTCAAAAGTAAGCAAATAGTCCAGCGAAACAGAATAGTTAGCTGAACAGGAGGCCTATATATTTTTGGGCATGTGATATACATTTAAAATAATGATGCTGGGAAATGGAGAATTCATATTTATAAAGAATTAAACCAGAGTCTCACCACCTACTGCGCACAAACATCAATTCTGGGTAGATTAAAGTATCTTCAATGTGACAGATAAAAACATAAATCTTTAATGATATAATATAGGATGATATCTTCTTAAACAAGACAGCACAAACATAATCCATCAATATGTTAATAAATACAGGACTAGTGCATGAAAAACAAAAATTTTTAATAGCATGAAAGTGAAAAACAAGATCCCAAGTGGGAGAAGTTATTTTTAACACAAATAAATGACAAATGGTTAGTACTTATAACAAATTTGTAAAACTTCTATGATTATAAAAACCTGGCTGAAAAATAGGCAAAATCCATGAGTACATATTTCACAAAAGAGACAATCTAAATGGTCCATGAACACAAATAAAAATATCCTCTGCAAATTAATGTCATGGAAATTTAAATTAAAAACAAAACTAAAATATTGTATTTCACACCTAAGAGATTGGCATACATTAACAAGTCTAATGATTCCCAGTGTTAGTGGGAACCTGTGGTAATGAGAACTCCCATTCATCATTGGTGGGAATATAAATTGGAGCAACCACTTTGGGAGATAGTTTGGCATCACTTATAAAGGTAAACATTTTTTCACTATGTGCACAGATTTTATTTCAGTCAGGAACTAATCAAATTTATATACAGTCTACAAACAGTGGAAAAGGTGAATAAAAGGCCAGCAGTCCAGCTGGGTGGGGGCTGAGGGTGGGCTGGGTGAGCATTGTAAGTGGCACCCAGAGAGAGGGGTCAATTGTCCTTTGCTGCCCAGCAATTCCAGTTTGAGGTTTTAGCTCTAGAAAAACACTTGCCTATATGCCTCTAGAAAGAAAGTGCACATATGTTCATAACAGCTTTGGTCATAATAATGAAATGCTGTTAACAATCCAAATGCCCATTGATTGTAGATGGGATAAATGATTTGTAGTATAATCATAGAGTGTAACATGACAATAAAAACAAGTGAACTACAGCAGCAGGCAGCTATATATTGTGAATCTCATACTCATAATAGTAAGCATAAAGAACAAATTAATACAATATGATTTTATTTGGGTAAAGTGTAAAAGCAGAGTACACTAAACAATAAATTAAGTGACCTACAAAAATGGCAATTATATATGATTCAACCTAATATGAAAGGGGGTCATTCTATTCTATAAAGAAAATGAAGGAATGATGATTACAAAAGTTAGGATAGTATTATCTGTGGGGTGAAGAAAGGGGCATTAGGATCAGTTGGGTGGGTGACCTGTGCAGTGTCACAGGGCCCTGCATTCAGAAGAGCCCCTCACTCAATTTATGATCTGCCATCTTGAAATTCATGATAACTTTTGAACTGAGGGCCCCAAATTTTCATTTTGAACTGGGATCCACAAATTATATAGCCATTCCTGGGGAGATACAATCATGGAAAAACATTCTAGAGGTTTCTGATATATTAACAATATTCTTTTTTTTCCATGAATAATAGATTCTAAAGTATTTGTTTTGTTATTTTTTTTTTACATATGCTTGCATCTTCTAATTCTCTTGAATGAATGCATTATTTATTTTCAAATAAAAAGAGGCAAAGATGGTTAGCATTCTATTACACACTAAGTTTCAATATTTATTTGTGAAGCTCCACATACACAGCATAAAACTGTCTACTTCACTAGGAATGAGAAATATTTTTTTCCTTTCTGAAGAATATTTTTTAATTATTCATTAAATATTTGTTACATAGTTGCTATTCAGAAAACATTAATACCTGATGGATATTTATTTGTTCATTGTTTTTCTCCCTCACTCCCAACTGAAATGTAAGCTTCATGAGATCATAGACTCAATCTGTTTGGTTTACTTCTATGCTCTCAGTGCATAGATCAGTCACTGGTATATACCACAAATAAGATAAATATTTGCTGAAAATTAAAAACATAATTTAAGAAAAAATGGGGACTAAGAAAAGAGAGCAGACTATGCATAGACAATGATTCAGGGCATTTTGGTATTAAAATAAAGAGAAGCAGAGAAAGGAGCAGTAGCTGGAAGGGGATATGGGTGTGAGAGATTGATTAGAAATGAGTACAAAAGAGCATTTTATTTACCAATGTTGTTGCCTTCTGGAGAGAGGGTGAATTTGAGAAGTAAGAGTGCCTGGATAATTGCAGAAACAAAATCCTTGAGTACATAAAATAAGTTGAGGTTGATTGTGGTAGAGTCAAGTCTTGGCCTTAGATATGTGCACAGAAATTTCTTTATTGAAATAGGAAGCAAATCAGATACAGGTACATATCTACTCAGGAAAACTTCATCTGTGAATATATAAATGAATACTTGCCATGTGTAAAATACTATTACTCTGCCCTTATATTAAATCCCTCCTTTTTTGTCCTGTTTTCCTATCCAATTTCGGCACTATGATCCTTTACTAAATAAATTATTCACCATTGCTCCTAACTCTGCTCACACCATGTCCTTCCATTTTACCCACCCTGTGGAACTTTCACTCTGGATCAATTCAACTATTGGACTTTTCTTCTCCATCCATCTGCTAAAGATTGTTGAAGAATATACATCGTTGACGATGACCTCCAGCTGTAGTTAGGCCAGAGACTCTTTCTTCTACTACTACTAGTACTAGTACTACTACTATCTATCTATCTACTTATTCTATTTATTTATTTATTCAGCTTTTACCAATTTAGCTTTTCATGAAATTTATCTCTGATCTCATAAACCTAATCTAAAATCTTTTTTGAAACACACTTGGAAACTTTGCCTCTTATTTCTCTAGATAATCAAGGATTTCAGTGAAGAAGTCATATGACTTTCTTTTGCAATTAATACACATGTAGTTCCATTTGCATTCATGCTTTTCCCCCCATCATCCCCTTTAGCATCAAAGTTGCTAATGTCTCCAACTATGTTCTGGATTCCAATGATGATGTCTGCATTTCCTGCTGCTCCTATTAAATATTCAGGGATTTCGGAGATTGTTGAGCTGTTGGAAACTTGAAAACATTCGTAGTGGGGATAGTCATATTACCAAAATAATTGAAAGCTAATGATTGGAATCTTTATTTCTTTTTTAGGAACCACTTACCACTGCAACACTGGCTATTTTCTTTATTATAGTTTATAAGTATGTTCAAATACCTACCATGCTTAACAAATAATACTTTCCAAGAAATTCCTCCATTATTCTTTCATCTACAAATCTCTCTTCTTTTCCTTCATGAAAAAATTATTTGGGACTAGTCTCCAATGACTTTTCCTAATTCCTTACATCTTACTCATTTTTCAATCATTGAAAACAACAGATACAGCTGATTATTAATTATATCATCCCATCATACTACATTTGATATAGTAACTAATGATCTTTATAGTGTCAAATCATATACAGAGATAAAAGAGGTAGAACTTATTAATAAGATGTAGTTAAGGTAGTATCCATTAGATGCCTTCACTTTAAAGTTAATCTTGTACCTTTGTAATTAAAAAGTAATTTGTGGGATATGCTTTGTGATTATATAAATGTATGTTCCTCACAAAACTTTCACTACCTACTTTTAGAATTTCTTAATTATTCCTTATTCTTGCCTGAATCAATTCTAATTTTGAAGATCAAAAGTGGTGATGTTATGACTCTATCATTTTTTCTACATTTATTTATTGGTGGTTGGCATTCTACTAAAGGGAAGATCTCTCTCCTACCCACTCCCTGCCATGGTGTGCATTGCTTCTAGGACTTTTAAGGAACAAGCCAGGTATTTGGAATTCATAACTTTCTACTAATAATTCCTATTGCTATATACCTCAACAAATTCATTTTTTGACTTTTGTCATTTTATCTTGATATTTGCTTCATCCATCATAAGAATCATGGCTTTGGACAAGGCATATAATTATTTTTATAATCTAATTATTATGTGATATGATTTCAGAATTGCTGTACTAATATACTACTATTAAAAAAAAAAAAAAACCTCAGCAGTGAAGTTGAATATTTTTAGCATTTTTTTCTTTAGACCAAGGGTACAAAGTCAAAGTACTCTCTTCAAAAGTTACATGAATTAGTATGATATTGTTTCCATTAGTGTGGTTATGTTATTCATTTGCAATATAAATGCATTTATGTTTCTATTGGTATTATATTTTAAAATATTCTTCCATCTTTTTAAATTAACTTTTATATTTTGAATACATGGAACATTAGCATGATTCTGAAGTCAAATCTACACAAGAAGATATATTTTGAGAAGTGTAGTTTCTTTTCTACCCATTCCATTCCACTCCCTAACCCCCACTCATTGTAGGCAAGTTTATCATTTCTGTGTTTCTCTTTGCAAAATTTAGTAGATACATGAACAGATAAATTATCTGTTTTTTCTTTATTTTGCTCATAAAAATTGGAAAAATTATATGTAAATTGTGTGTGTGTATATATATATATGTGTATATGTGTGTGTGTGTATATGTGTATGTGTCTGTGCATGTATAAAAATATATATATGTCTTTTGTGTTTTGTTTTTTTTTTCTTCCTGACTTAATGTCTTACCGGGGAATCATTTCTCATCAGTTGATAGAAATTTTTAATATATTTTAGTATTAAAAATGGTTTGCAGTATTTTTAGCTTGATTATCTTTGTATTTACATAGACCCTCACTGCCTTTTCTTTCTTAAATTTTTATTATCTGATTTTTTTTAACAATGACATCATTTAATTGTCATGTATTTCTTATGCATCAATCAAGAAAGTTATTCTGATTTCCCCTTTTCCTTTCCCTTCTTCCACCTTTTTAAAACTCCATTCTTTGTATTTTATAATTTCATTTAGATATTACTCTTCTGGTCCTGTCCCATTGTCTTAGTCTACAATTAATCTATAATTAAATGTGTTAAATGCTCACCTATAGTTCTGTCACTAATGTCTTCCCTATTCATCTCTTAGTTGAATTAAGTTTATCATCCAATACATTGCTCAGAAAGGATTCAGAACTGTGATATGTCTTGAAATTTTGCATGTTTAAATTGTTTTTCTGTAGTCTTGAAATATACTGGATATATAAAACATTTATCTTACATTTCCTTTTCTTGAGTTTCTCACAAATGCTGGTTTCTTTATAATTTTTTGAATTTAAGAATTCTTATTCTAGTCTTATTTCCATATAATTATTAAAAGTTTATCTATTCTTTTTAGAGGCTCTAAGAATTTTTTTCTCTGCTTTTAAAGTCTAAACATTTCCTAGGATATATCTTGTAGTTAATTGCTCTGTGGTCAATTATCTCAGATACATGATGGATCCTTTCAATATGTGGGTTTGATTTCTCTCTCAATTTTGAGGAAATTTGTCAAATTATAGCTTAAACATGATTTCACAGTTTTTTGTTTGCTTTCTTTTTTTGCTTTAGTGGCTCCAATTATATATCTATATGATCTTCATTGCCTGCCTTCTACTTAAATTATTTTCTCTTTCTCTTTTAACTTATTCTTTTATCTTATTTTTTTTTTTTTGGGCATTTCACATTTTTTCTTCAGTGACCTTTATTAAATTTTTATTAAAATATTTTTTGTTTGGGCCTCTTGTGTTTTATTCTTCAGTACTGAGATGATTTTATCTCTTCTTTTTAATTTCCTGCCTGAGTTTGAGAAAATCACATTTCATTTATCTCTCTTTTTATCCATTTCTGCCCTTACTTTTTGAATATCTGATTCATCTTTTCCCTCATATTTACAGAATGTTCAAAATCATTTTTAATTTTATTTCGAGTGCTATGTTGCAATTTTCTTTCACTCACAGTTGATTTTTCTAAATAGATTGTTATCACATAAAAAATGCTTTCTTCTCTATTTATTTTCTTCTACCCAAAATAAAATGATTCCCGGAGACTGCTGCTTGGTCCTCCCTGTTTCAATTATCTTTCTTATAACTACTGTTGGGTATTACCAAGTACCAAACTTTTATTCAGTATTTTAGCACTTAGTGATTAACTTTCTCTTTCTGGAAGTGATTTTATCTCTGCTTCATGTCTTAGGTTCCATGATCCTCTTCTTCATGGCATAGTCTTTCAAACACCTTTCTTCCCATCTTATGCATTAAATCTGTGTAGCAACAGCACAAATTATTGATATACATGTTGGTGTTTTGTATTATTTCTCTGGTTACAGATATTTTGATGTTTATGTGTTCATTCTCCTCAAAATAGGAAAAAATCACAAGATTATATGTGATTTTACTTGCATGCCTCATTGATATATGTAGATTTGGGGGGGAAATATAAAAAAATATTTACATTTAGGCAACCACAATTACCCTAGGCATAAGTGAAAGCTTCTACATAAATTTTAAATGTCACGTGGAAACTTTTCAACAAAAGAAAATACTGGCTGGAACTGGAACAGCAAGATTTGCTCCATCAGATATATAAATTCCTCATGTTTAATATTTATCACTATGTGCCAGTCACTGTATTGGATCCTGGAAATTAATTCATAAGTTATTGATACACTTTGATTGTAACATAGGCCAAGAGTATAGAAGTAGGGAAAATGCAAATGGAAAAGAAGTTTGAGGTAATTAAGTACACAGCCTTGAATTTTAGAGTTAACATTTCTTTAATTAAATGCAGTAGGCAAGGCAGAACCTTTCATAATACTTTTAGTCTTTTACTTTGGGGGCCCAAATAAGTTCAGCTAGATAATTTTATATCAATCAAGAGCATGAAATACTTTAAAAGTAGTTTGGTCTCTTTTTGTATTTTTTATTCTTTTATAATTATTTCCTTATCTTTATGTACATAGTCTGCTCAAAATCCCTGAATGAAATAAAGTAACATGAATAGCATATAGTTAATAAAGAAAAAATTTAGACTGTTATAAAGATATACAGACAGAGAAGAAATTCTTAAAAAATAATATGGAAGAAGAGAACAAGTAGGCATTAGTAAGTCCTCAAGCTTACCATAGAATTAGCTAGAATTAATCTAGACCAACAAAATATGGAGCATATTTTACTAGTGACTAAATGATAATTGTAGAAATAGTTAAGACAGAAAGTTTTGACTATTTCTTGAAGGGTTAGTATAATTCAAATTTATTCCCTCATGTTTCCCCTTCTCATAAGCAGGAGTACAAAACTTAATGCTTATAATTGTTTTGACAATCTAGTCAAGGAATTAGTTTCTTCTGAGTCCCACCTCCTCTACCAATTTTTTTTTTAAATTAATAAAATTAAATCTCCAAAGCCTCTTTCCCTCAAATGAAAATCAAAGCATAGAAGATTTGATTTTAGCCAGTATCCTTCTTGGGGTGGAACATACTAGTCCTTTTGGTCAAATAAATTATAAATAAATTCAGCAACACATAATGCACTTACATTTACACATTCATTCTATCCAGTAACTACATGTCAGTTTTTCTTTAAAAAAAAAAAAAAAAAAAACCTACATAACCCTAGATAGTATCTTATTCACATACCAATGGATATTAGTGGGTTGGTTGTCATGGATACACACATTTTGTTTGTTTGAGAGATCTATCAAGTGTGTGAATTTGAATCTTTGCATGCCATATTTGCAGTGATGTTACAGGTATTTTAAAGTAGTAAATAAAATTAAGCAACTATGCAATTTATGCTGAAAGAATAAACACATTTACCTTCATGCATTTTAATAAATCAGTGCTTACTGACATTTAAAATATAAGAACTAAGTACTATATTATTCAAGAAGGAATGTGGTTCACAAGACTCTGCCTTTGCCTTGTAAGATTATATTACATAGAATGTAGGAAATCATCAAACCTTAGAACAAAAATAAAATAGGACACCATGCCTATTTAAAAGTAATATTCATTTCTCTCAAAAGTGTTTTTATTATAAAAAATCAACAATATAGGCATTTTACTGGCAAAATATCCAATGTCCTATCTCTCACACTCATTCTATTTCTTAATGTGTCATAAAAACATCATCATTATGTGTTAGTGGGTGCCATGAAAAAGTATATATTACAATCTGCAAGCACTAAAAGAGCAAAGCTTAAAGCCAGAGTTATATTTTTCCCATCTAAAAGTCACTGACACAAAAGAAGAAGATGAACAAAGAGCTCTGAAAGTATGCATTGGATGGGAGCTTCTGGAAGTTATATGTTACTTTGTTCAAAAGCACAAACCACAAAAAATTCTTAATGTCACCCCTATTGTGAGGTCAGTGCCTGTTGGGCAGTCACTGAGCCTTGATTTAAGCATATATATGTACAGAGAGAAAGTTCAAGCTGGACTAACTCAACATTGATGTGCAACGTTTCTGAAATAGTAGAAAGGATCTTTTGAGAATATTGTTAAGAAATGAATAAGAATAAAAAAGAAATATTTGTTAAGACTTTACTTCTATCTTAATGGATTGGAAACATAGACTTTACAGTAAATAAAATGAACTGTGCAAATACCAAATTGATTGGAAGAGTTTACTGCTATTTTGGTAATTGTGATTGAAGTTTCATGTTGTTTGGGGAATCTTGCTGATTATAACAAAACTTATCAATTACCTCATTAAAGAAAATTATTTAGGGATATGTTTCCAACCTTCACAAATATGATCTTATTCAGTGAGTAGCTTATCTATTTCAAGAAATTAGAAATCCATTTAGAAAGACAGTATTAACTGCAATATATGTCCCATGGATATGTTTAAATTCCTAGATATGAATTCTCTGGCTATATTTGGGAGAAAAGATTCTAGTTTATATTTTTCAGAAGACTTACAATCATGGAGGATGTGGGGAGATATGGGGATGTGAAAGTTTTTTCCTTCAACCCTTACCCCATCTGAAGCAGCAATGCTTTAGGGCTCTATAATAGTCTTCATTTATGAGGGGCATTTTCTAACATTATCAGAAACAATAAAGTTACTTTCTTTAGGGAGAAGAAGAAAGGAAAAATGGTGTTCCTAAAAGTTCCATCTACCATTTTGTTAGCAACTGAAGTCAGAGTCCATGCCATTGTTCATCGTTTCTGTTTCTCATTGAAAAATGTGAAAAATTTCCATAAATATTTTGTAACCTACTTAAATTAAAACTAAAAATAGATTTAATTAAAATCTATGTTCATTCATTTTTTTAAAAAATAGATTAAAAAAACCAGGAAAAATCTTAGCAATGCAAATATATTAAAATTTAACATGTAACTTTTTCACAGAATAAGACATAGACCTGGACAAGATGTGGCTATGGGAAGGGGAAAGAAAACCTACCCCAAAATAAGTCAAGTCTTTCAGAAGGTACCATGAGTTTTTAAACAAATATTGAATTATTTTTATTAAAGTATACTTCAATTACTAAAAAATAAAATTGAATTAGCCCAGAGGAGATCAAACCTAGCATTTATCACAATCTTATCTTCTTGCACCATTTATTTTAAGGACAATTGACTTTCTGAATGAATTTAAATGCAAATAAATATAACTTTTATGCAAGCAAAATTTAGAGGTCGCCAATCTGTATTAGATAACTCTTTGGAGCATGAGACTAGTAAAAGAATAAAAATGAAGAGAGATATTCTCATGGTATTCATTAGACTTTTTAACTATTGATAAAAAAATAGTTCAAAATAAATCCTCACAAAACTTAATGTAAAATACCACAGTGGGGGGTGGGAGAGCCTTTGTCTTGTTCCATTTCTCACATTGTGAGGAAGCAGACAAGAAATCAACTAAGAGTTAAAAAGAAAGAAAGGAAGGAAGGAAGGAAGAAACTAATACAGTAGATAATATAGTAAAATTATCTTTGCAGAAGAATCATTGATCTGTCACAAGATAAGAGAATATTCAAAACAAAATAGTGTGAAAACAGGGCTCTGGGAAGTAAGTAGGTCTTAAAATTTGTCTTCAACTTGAAATTTTGTGATGAACCTAGGTTACCAGAAGGTTCCACATTGACTGAATCACAGAATGTGAAGAGCTGAGGATAAAGCTCAAGGCAGAAGATGAAACCGAAGGTTGAGAATCTAAAAGTATTAAATAGAAGCCCCACATAAAGCTGAACCCTAAAAGTGGTACACATTTATTACAAAATAAAATAAGAAATAAGTCCCATCATTTAAAAAATTACAGCAACCTTGCTTGTTTTAATTCTGACAGAGAATGAAGAGAGGAAAAAACAAATATTAAGCAGGCAAATTTATTAGAAAATTTTTCACCTTGCCTGCTTGCTAAAAAAGCAGCAGAAAAAAAATTCACAAATCTTTTCTCTAGAAATTAAATTTCAACCCAGATCTGAAAATATTATAACATTAAGTTTGAGAAAAATTAGTAGTTCTCATTCAAAAATCATGACACACACAAGAAAAAAAATGAACCATGAATGAGAACCAAAAGAAAGAACAGAGAAATAGACATATGAATAGTTCAGCTATTAAGAGTAAACATATGGTCACCTCATACTGATAGTACAGAACACCAAGACAAATATATTCTAAAATTATCTAAGGAAAAAAGACAAATCACATTTTGAAGGAATGACAGTTTAACTGAAATCTGAATTTTCAGTCATAATAAAGAAAATCCATAATATGCTAAAACAACAGATTAGAATATTTAGGGGGAAATAAAAACTATCAAACTAGAATTATATTAATACATCTATCTAATCCATCTTTCAAGAATGAAGGAAAGGTATTTTAAGATTAAATTAAAAAACTAAGATATTTTATCACAAAAGAAAATTAGTAAAATAGACTTAAAGCAGAAAAAAAAAAACCATAAAACAAATATTTGAGAGCTCTAGAAAGAAAAATTGGCAAATTCAACATCATAACTGTGTTATCAAATATTTCACATATAGACATATATATGGAGAAAGTGGGAGAGAGAGAGAGAAAGAGAAAGTGCTGATGGAAAAGCAATTAGGACTTAGAAATGTTCATCCACACAGATAACAAATTGATGTACAATTTTACAAATATGTCTAAAATTGCATTCAACAATTAGAGAATACACATTCTGTTCAAACACATATAAAACACTTATAAAAATAGACTACATGCTAACCAATAAAACTATCTTCAAAATATTAAGAATTATTTCACACAGAACACATTCTTTAGTACTATAGTACAATTAAGTCAAAAATAATAAAAGTAATTAGAACAAGTCCTGTGTATTTAAATAAAACATGTCTAAACAACTCATAGGGCAATGAATACAACATAATAAAAAATAAATAAAAAATGAGATTTGCAAAATATTAATAAAGGAAAAACCTGTTTTTCTGTACTAAAAACACTTCTGACAGAAAATGTATGGGTTTCCCACTCAAAACAATTCTCTAATTCTCTGTGGACACCAACTGGGTATCCTGAAATTTAAACCTATATCTGTCTACCTAGAATGAGTGCACACCTCACAGGTTAAAGGTTCAGTCCCACAAGACTGTCCCCATTTCAGACCCAATCGCAAATCCCAGGCTTGTCATCTGCACATCTCAGCAACTGGCTATATACTGGAAGTGTCTATAACCTTCTCCTCAGGTTTGATAATTTGCTATAATGGCTCACAAAACTTAGGAGAACATTTTTTTACCAATTTATTAATATTACAGAAGATACTATACAGGGTACAGATATGCAGTCAGATAAAGAAGTAGATAGGGCAAGGTCCAGAAGTGTCCTGAGCATAGGAACTTCTATCCCCCTGTAATTGAGGTATAACACCTTTCCAGCATATGGCTGTGGTAGCGACCTGGAAGCATTCAGAATCCTGTAGTTTTTTTTTTTTTTTTATGAAGGCTTCATCATATAGGCAATATTAATAGATCAATTATAAATTCAATTTCCAGCTCCTCTCCACCCTCTGGATGTTGAGGAGTGGAGCTGCAAGTTTCAATCTTCTAATCATGGCTTGGTCTTTCTGCAGGCCCAGCCTCCATATTTAAGCTATCCAGGAGTACACCAAGAGTAGCTTCATTAGAACAAAACACACTCCTATCATCCAGAAATTTCAAGGGATTTAGGGGCTCTGTGTCAACAACCTGGGTCAAATGCCAAATGTTAGAACAAAAATTCTCCTAGCACGCACTCAGGAAATTAGAAGGGTTTTAGGAGCTCTGTGTCAGGAACAAGAGACAAAGTTTAAATATATGCTGATAAATATGTCACAATGAAAAGACAAATCAAATTTGTGGGATATAACTACATTAGTACATGGAGGAATTTTTAAAGATATACATGCTTAGATTAAAAACAATAAAAGCTCAAAATTAATAAGCTAAGCTACTGTTTTCAGAAGCAGTAGAAAGAAATATATAATAAATCACAAAAATGTAAATGTAAGAGAATGTAAAGTTAAAATATAAATAAATAGAAAACATATAAAATAAAAAGATCCAACAAAGCCACGTATTCTCATTTCTAAGGACTTACAAAATAGAAAACAAAGATGAATATCATCATGATTAAAGGACATTAATTAATTATATTTAGAATAAAATGGGGTATAATTTGATATATTTCAGGGAATAAACAGAAAATATTTTAACAACTTAAAGTCAATATATTTGAAATATTTACATAAATGAACACATTTCTAAAAAAAAATTACAATTTATTGAAACCAATCATGAAATAATCTTAATTTCAATAGTTTTGTTGAAGCTCTGACTCAGGGGGATAGGGGGACATGGGCAATATACATAACCTGAACTTTTGTACCCCCATAATAAGCTGAAAAGAAAAAAAAGAAATACACAAGGGAAGACAAAAAAAAAAATTATGATAGTCAATGTTAATACAGTAGTAAGACAATGTAAAGAAATAAAATATATAAGAGATAGAGAAATTATTGCAGATTATATAATTTTTATGCTGATAACTTTCCCCAAAAAACTACAGATAAATTTTTAGAGCCAATAAGAAATTTTAACCACATTGCTAGGAACACAACCAATATATAAAACTCATTTGCCAGAAAGGGGATAAGGCTTAATTTTTGCAAAAAAAAAAAAAATATATTACTTCAGTCTCCATAGTCTTTTACACAGTATCTAGATCATATTACAAAGCATAAGAAATTCAAGCAAGCACGAAAATGTTATCTGTGATCAACAGACAACATAATCATCAGAAGAAAAGTCACAGATGAACCAGTTATTAGAAAACCAGAAAAGTACTTCAAAACAGCAATTATAAATATCTTAAAGCAAATTCAGAAAAGGATGAATCTAATGGGTTAAGAGATTGGGAATTTTAGAGAGAAATTACTAGTCTAATAAACAACTGAATGGAATTTCTAGAAGTAAAAGATACAATGTCTTAGATAACAAAATTTTCACTGGGTGCACTTAACAGTAGATTGGACTCTTAGGTTCACTGAACTTGAAGACAGATCAATAGCAATCATCAAAATTGAAGTATATAGAGAGAAAAAGATTGAAAACATAAATGACCCTAGTAGTAGTAGTATCCACTGGAACACTCTCAATAGTTAAAAGGGAAGTTGAATTAATTTTATGAAAAATATAAAATAATATAGTCTTCTTCTCCATCCATAAAAAACATCTCCATATTGGACAGATTAGAATTAGGCTGGTGAGAGAAAGTGAAAACTCACTGTGAATGAGGGGTTGGTGTGGTGGATATGTAAAGTTTGAGCTTGGGTAGTATCTATGACCCTTTGCCCGGCAATAATTTCCCCAACTATGGTACTCCATTGGCTTAATTCAGATGTCTTCTAACTCCAGAGGTAGCACAGAAACTAAGTTTGGTTAATAATACAAATAATGAGCATCTATTGAGTTTTAGAATGTTCCAGAGAGTATACTGAGAGATTACTGACAGCGTCACATTCCTCTAGCTGCCTCCGAATGAACATGAGCAGCTGTCTTAAATCAAGATTAAACAGGCAATCTCAAGGAGAGATGTTTTTTTCTTCTAATTTACTTGAACCTGGCAGAAAAAAATAAAAAGAAAATATTTCTTTCTGGTTGATGAGGAGCCTCACATAGATCCTGAGAATAAGGTAAACCTAATGGAGTGCAAAATCTGGGAATGAGAAATAGGTCCTGATGATGTTGTTTGGGCTTCTAAATTAGTTGCTGGTCTTTGGAAGTATACATGTCAATGCTTTACCTTTGTATTTAAACCACCTTGAGTTTAATTTTCCCTCCTTTCAAACAAGGAAGTCCTAACTGGTAAGAACAAAAAGATAAAATTTTCATTGTAAATGACTTCAAGTCTCTTGATTAGTTTAATTTTTCTGCAGAACACTGGGAGAGTTTGTGAAATTTCTGGATATTGACAAAATTATTTTTCATTAGGAAAAAGATGCATTTTTCCAAGCTATTTAAAGATGAGCTTAGAGCTTATTATAGAAAAAGTGTTATACATTTTATAGTCATCATCATTTTATATTAGATATCTGTTTCAGTTATATATGGCTTTAAAAGGTAGAATTAAAACAAGTGGATTCAGTGTAATGGAAACCTTTTAACTAGCCAGAGAAGTGTGAAGGTAGAATATACTGCCTTTAAATATAGAATTCTTCATTATTGAGACATTAAAATAAAGACTAAATAGCCATGTAGTAGGGCTATTGCACAGATGATGAAAATATAAGTTGGGTTATTGGAAACTATGTGCTTTAAGTTCCTTCTGTCCTTAGAATTTTTTTTGATTTTGCTGAAAAATTTGTTTTATGAAAGTATTAAACATTTGGCTAAATCACATTTTATTTGAAAGTTAATATTTTCTACCATTTTAAAATAAGTTGTCTAGTAATAGTAATCATGAACATATGTCAATATACAATTATGTAAAGGGATGGAAATATTAACTATGAAAAAGATAGGCAAATGTTCTTTTGAAAGAATTTATTAAAGGAAAAGTGAACAATGTAAAAAGCCCATGTTTTAAAAAGAAAGTATCCAAAATTCAATAATAGCACCTTTATCACTCAGTACACCATGCAGAGTGTCTGATTACCCTAGAAAAACAGCATGTAACAACTTATTAATAGTTCTTTCACAAGAGGCCAATCCAATGTACTACAATTGATAGTTTAAACAGCCCATGTATATATCAATCCAATGATACCACATCTGGTAGGAGATAACTAAAGAATCCAGCTATTTAGGACTCTTGTATCCACAGAATTATAATTTTTTTATGTACTGAGATAATATAGTATCATATATCATTCAAAATGAGGACAAATCTCTCAAAATCTTAAGTGAATATTTATCATTATTACTTAAAATTTTGTTTACAGACTGCTGTATAAGAATTGAATGCAATGGATAAGTGTACCTACATATTTCATAATATGATTTGAAAATTCTAGGATTAAAAACAAAATTATTAAATTTTGGATCCACTAACTTTTGATAAAAATATGTTGTAATGAATATGTATATATCATGAAGTGAGGGTAGTGGTATGTAGTAGAAAATTTTCAACTTTGGAGTCAAATTTGGATAATTTGTTATTTTGAGTGACACTGAGGAATTTGTTTTCTCCTGAGAATATTAGACAGAATAAAGTAGTCATTAAATTGCAACATAGAAAGAGAGAGGATGGTTTAACCCCTATTATCTGTGTGATATTGGGCAAGTTACTTACTATTTCTGTATTTTGACTTCCTTATTCATAAACTGAGAATTAAGTGTACCTCCTAGTAACAGTCAACAGTTCCCAACTGTGCTCTGGAGCTGCATTCCCCAACTCCCAAGCCGTGGCCTGATACCAGTCTGTGGCCTGTTAGGAACCAGGCCATGCATCTGTGGAGAAATTGTCTTCTATGAAAATGGTTTCTGGTGCCAAAAGGGTGGGGAACCACCGCTCTGGAGGACTTCTTGTTGCTATAGGAAGTAATGGAGTTAATTCATGTAAAATATAGAGCTTAGTATGTGGAAAACATTTAATAAATGTTAGCTATTCATTTTGTTGGCAAAATGAGAATAATAGGTCATACATTGTAGAGATATTATGAGAATGAAAGGATATCATATGTAATAACTCTGGCAAGTGATAGATCCTTAGTAAATACTGGCTAGTTACCATTAAAGTAAGAATTTCTCAGTGACTCTACTATAAATGTTATAACTAAAATATCATGATATTTTAAATACATTTTTGGGAAGACCCTCTTGTTTAACACATTTCAAAGAAAGACCAAAACCTAAGTAAAATCCAAATGTCTAAAGGAGATCCATATCATCTCTCTTTTTAGCATATAGAGAATGGTGAGTGTAATTCTCTTTCAATTAAGGGTACATGGACAAACTAGTTCTATAACTAATTTCATAATCATTATACCCACTGACAATTAATTTTTTAAAATCTAGGCTATTGTCAAGATCCCAAATAATCTGACCTGATTTTAACATTTCATGTTTCAGTAATTTAAGGTTTCCAATAACATATGCACAAAAATTGAATTAAAAAACACACAACTTACAAGCTTTGTGACACTATGATTTTTATAATGCAGTGGTTTTGAGCTTTGGAGAATATAAACAATTCAGAGAAAATATGATCTTTATCTTCTTAGCATGACATATTAATATATTCTCTCATTTCAACATATAGTCACTGATAATGAGGTATGTTTGATCTTTTATGCTTGTTTTGTATTAAAGTGACTGATAATTAGAAAATTATTTGATAATTGCCTTAGTCAGCTAGAACTGCTGTAAAAAAATATCATAGACTGAATAGCTTATGGAATACATATTTATTTCTAACAGTTCTGGAAGCTGGGAATCCTAGGTCAGTCAAGGTCCAGGCCAATTCAGAGTTTCTACCTTACAAATGGCTACCTTCTCATTGTGTGCCCCTATAGCCTTTCTTCAGCGTGGTATGTGCCTGGGGGCAGAGCCGGGGCTGGGGGGGGCGGGGAGAGAGATCTGTTCCTCTTCTCGAAAGTCCATGGATTCTATCAGATTAGGATCTCATCTTTATAACTCCATTTAATTTTAATTATCTCCAACACAGCCACACTAGGGATTAAGGCTTCAATATGAATTTTTGGTGATACAATTAATTCCATAGCAGTAGTCATTTGTATTTCACACATTTATTTTACATGTTAAATAACTGCACTTATATATGCAAAAAGTCTCTTCTTTATTAAATATAACCTGCTGCCTGCTGTCATCCAGCTTGAGCTGGTTATAGGATGGTCATTAGTTCTATCTATTTATGTGTAATTCCCTGTGTTAAAGCTTATTCTATATATGATGTTCTTCACTGATTTTTACCAATGTTTACTTAAAAATGTTGGAATCTGTTTCTTATAAAATGGAAAAAAATCTCAATATTAGAATGGCTATTATCAAAAAGACCAAAGATCTAACACCTCTTGTATTATCCTGAATAGAGTTGAAACCCATTCTACTAAGTGAAGTATCACAAGAATGGGAAAACAAGCACCACATTTATTCACCATCAAATTGGTATTAACTGATCTACACTGAAGTTCACATATAGTAGTAACATTCATTAGGTGTTGGGCAGATGGGAGGGGGGAGGAGGGGATGGGTATATACACACCTAACGGGTGCTGTGTGCACCGTTTGGGGGATGGACAGGCTTGAAGCTCTGACTTGGGTGGGGAAAAAGCAATATATGTCACCTAAACATTTGTACCCCTGTAATATGCTGAAATTTAAAAAAATTAAAAAAAATAAAAGACAAAAGATAACAAGTATTGGCAAGTGTGGAGAAAAGGGAACCTTTGTATATGGTTCGGGGGAATGTAGATTGGTGTAGTCATTATGGAAAACAGTATGAAGATTTCTAAAGAAAGAAAAACAGAACTACCATATGACCAAGCAATCCTTCTCCTAGGTATATTCCCAAAAGAAATGAAATTGCCACCTTGCGAAAATATCTACACTCCCACGTTCACTGCAGCATTATTCACAGTAGTAAAGGCATGGAAACAAACTATTTGTTGATGGATGGATAAATGGATAAAGAAAATGTATATATATATATATATGTATATATATATATATATATATACAGTCACACACAAAATAAGATATAATCAGTCTTAATAAAGGAGATCCTGCCCTGTGTCACACATGGATGAACCTGGAGGACATTATGCTAAGCGAAATAAGCTGGACACATAAAGAAAAATATTAAATAATCTCACATATATGTGAAATATTAAAAAAAAAAGACAAAGAAAAAATCCAGTATACAAAAGCAGAAAATGAAACAGTGTTTATGGGGGTGAGGGAGGAAATGAGGAGATGTAGGTCAAACATACTATACAACATAAGGACTATAGTTAATAAAACTATATTATATTTGAGATTTTTGCTAAAGGAGTAGATTTTAGCTGTTCTTAATACAAAAGGGGGTAACTATGTGGGATGATGAAGTTAATTTGCTTCACTGTCACAACCATTTTACTGCCTATATGTATCCCATAACATCATGTTGTATACCTTACATATACATGATAAAATTTATTTTAAAAAGTAGATCTTAAAGCAATCTTACACAATTGCCTTTAAAAAAATCATATAAGTGGACTCATACAGTATGTAGCCTTTTTATTATGATTTTTAATTTTTTAATCATTATAGGTACATAATAATTGTATATATTTATAGAGTACTTATGATGTTTTGATACAGGCATACGATGTGTAATAATCAAATCAATGTAATTGAGGTATCCATAATCTCAAGCGTTTCTCATTTCTTTGTGCTGGAAACATTCCAATTCCATTCTTTTAGTTATTTTAAAATATATAATAACATTGTTAACTATAGTCACCCTGTTGTGCTATGAAATACTAGATCTTGTTCATTTTATCTAACTATATTTTTGCACCCATTAGCCATCCCTGCTTTATACTTCCCTCTCCACTAACCTTCCCAGCCTCTGGTAAACATCATCCTAATCTCTGTCTCCATGAGATCAATTGTTTTAATTTTTAGCTTTCACATGTGAGTGAGAACATGTGAAGTTTGTCTTTCTGTCCTGGCTTATTTCATTTAACATAATGTTCTCCAGTTTTATCCATCTTGTTGCAAATGACAGGATGCCATTCTTTTTATGGATGAATAATATTCATTGTGTGTATGTACCACAATTCCTTTATCCATTCATCCACTGATAGACACTTAGGTTGATCCAAATCTTTGTTATTGTGAATAGGACTTCAATAAACATGAGTGCAGATATACTGATTTCCTTTCTTTTGGATATATACCTGGCAGTGGGATTGGTGGATCATGTGGTAGTTATTTTTAGATTTTTGAGGAAGCTTCTTCATAATGGTTGTACCAATTTACAATCCCACCAACAGTGTGTATGAGGGTTTCCCTTTCTCTGTATCCTTGTCTGCATTCGTTACTATCTATTTTTTGGATAAAAGCCATTTTAACTGGGGTGAGAAGATATCTCAATGTAGTTTTGATTTGTGTTCTTCTAGTGATTAATGATGTTGAGTATTTTTTCATATACCTGTTGGCCATTTGTATGTCTTCTTCAGAGAAATATCTATTCAGATCTTTTGCCCATTTTTAATATTATTCGATTTTTTTTTCTATTGAGTTGTTTGAGGTCCTTATATATTCTGGTTATTAATCCCTTGTCACATGGGTAGTTTGCAAATATTTTCTCTCATTCTTTTGGTTGTCTCTTTATTTTATTGTTTTCTTTGCTGTGCAGAAGCTTTTTAGCTTGATGTGATCCCACTTGTCCAATTTTGCTTTGATTGTCTGTTATTTGGGGGTATTACTCAAGGAATCTTTGCCCACACAATGTCCTGGAGTGTTTCCCCAATGTTTTCTTGTAGTAGTTTTATAGTTTCAGCTCTTAATCCATTTTTATTTGATACTATATATGGCAAGAGATAAGGGTCTAGTTTCATTCTTCTGCATATGGATATTCAGTTTTCCAGGCACGATATATTGAAGAAACTGTCCTTTCCCCAAGTATGTCCTTGGGGCCCTTGTCAAAACTAATTTCACTACAGGTGTGTGGATTTATTTCTGGGTTCTCTAGTCTGTTCCATTGGTCTATGTGTCTATTTTATGCCAGTACCACACTATTTTGGTTACTAATAGCACTGTAGTTTAATTTGAAGTCAAGTAATGTAATTCCTCTAGTTTTATTCTTTTTGATCAGGATTGCTTTGGTTATTCTGGGTCCTTTGTTGTTTCATCTAAATTTCAGAATGTTTTTTCTATTTCTGTGAAGAATGTCATTGAATTTTAATAGGATTTATGTTGAATCGGTAGATTGCTTTAGGTAACATGGACGTTTGACAATATTGATTTCTTCCAGTACGTGAGCATGGAATACCTTTCCATTTTTGGTGTCCTATTCAATTTCTTTCATCAATTTTTTTTGTTTGTTTTCATTGTAAAGATATTTCACTTCTTTGGTTAGGTTTATTCCTAGATATTTTATTTTATTTCTAGCTGCTGTATATGGGATTGCATTTTTTGGTTTCTTTTTCAGATCGTTTGCTGTTGGCATATAGAAATGGTACTGATTTTGTATGTTAATTTTGTGCCCTGTGACTTTACTGAATTTCTTTATCAGTTCTAATAGTTTTTTGGTAGTGCCTTTTAGTTTCCTTAAATGTAAAATTATATTGTCTGCAAACAAAGATACTTTGACTTCTTCCTTTCCAGTTTTGATGCCCTTTCTTTCTTTCTTTTTTATTTATTTATTTATTTATTTATTTATTTATTTATTATAGCTTATTATGGAGGTACAACCGTTCTGGTTAAGTATATTGCC
>CM052444.1:57423197-57484725 GCA_028533085.1 Varecia variegata
GTACATGTGGTGCTTATTTTTCCATTCTTGGGATACTTCACTTAATAGAATGGTTCCAATTCTCCCCAGGAGAACCAAAGAGATGTTGTATTAAATCACGGTGGTTAACAGACTTAAACCTTAGAAATCAAACTATTAGAATTCTAGAAGAAAATGTAGGAAAGACTCTCACAGACATTGGCCTAGGTAAAGAATTTATGAAAAAGATCCCTAAGGCAATCACAGCAGCAACAAAAATAAATAAATGGGACCTGATTAAATTAAAAAGCTTCTGCACAGCCAAAGAAACAGTCATGAGAATAAACAGACAACCCACAGAGTGGGAAAAAATTTTCACATACTACACATCAGATACAGGACTGATAACAAGAATCTATCTAGAACTCAGGAAAATCAGTAAGAAAAAATCAAACAACCCCATCAAAAAGTGGGCAAAGGACATGAATAGAAATTTTTCAAAAGAAAATATAAGAATGGCTAACAAACATATGAAAAAATGTTCAACATCTCTAGTCATCAGGGAAATGCAAATCAAAACCCTTTCTTTCTTTCTCTTGTCTGAATGTTCTAGCTTGGGATTCCAGTACTGTGTTGAATAACAGTGGTAAAAGTGGCTATCCTTGTTTTGTTTCAGTCCTTAGAAGAAAGGCTTTCAGTTTTTCTCCATTAGTATGATACTAGATGTTTGTCTATTTGTATATGGCTTTTATCATATTGAGATATGTTCCTTCTATTATATCCAGTTTTTTGAGGGTTTTTTATCATGAAGGGATGTTAAATTTTATTAAATGTTTTTCAGCATCAATTGAAATGATCATATATTATATGGTTTTTCTTCATTATTCTGTTGATATGATGTATCATATTGATTGATTTATATGTTGAACCTTTCTTGTATACTTGGGATAAATCCCATTTGACCATGATAAATAATCTTTTTAATTTGCTGTTGAATTCAGTTGGCTAGTATTTTCTTGAGGATTTTTGTATCTATGTTCATAAAAGGTATTGTCCTGTAATTTTCTTTTTTTTGCTGTGTCTTTGTCTGATTTTGGTAGCAGGGTGATACTGGCCTCATAGAATGAGTTTGAAAGTTTTCCCTACTTTTCAATCTTTTGGAATAGTTTGAGTAGAATTGGTATTAGTTTTTCCTCAAATGTTTGGTAGAATTCAGCAATGAAAATATAGAGTCCTGGGCTTTTCTTTGATGGGAGACTAGTATGTAGCAATTTATTTACAGTTTCTTTCACTTAGTATCATGCTTTTGGGATTCATTAGTTTTCTTGATTGTAGCAACAGGTTTATTCTCTTTATTGCTGAATAGTATCCCATTATGTATCACAATTTGTTTATCCATTTACCAGCTAATGAACATGTAGGAAATTTGATAATTGTTATGAGTCATTTCTTGAAAAAGCCCCAAGATGAATAGAATTTTAAAATGTATTTAAGTCCAAAATAGTTTCAGTTTAATACTTGCTTATATACTTGCATGTTTAGAAAAGATTGAGATAGTATTAAATAAAATTACCTCTTTAAGGAAATATGCTAGTCAGCCTCATTTACTTTTGATGTAGTTTATTATTTTTCTATGAACACCTTGTGGCAAATGTAATATTCTACCAGAATTGCAAAGGATTTTCCTTTTGTTTGTTCCTTCCAAAATTTGATAATTGGCTATGAAGCTAATTTACCTGATTGTAGAATTGAGGATTATTCTTTTTGCAAATCCCAAGATGTATTATGTGCTTGTCCGCATGGTGACAGAGTGGTGACAGCGGTGGTAATGGTGATGGTGGTTGTAACTATTGTGGTGGTGCTGGTCTTGATGTGATACTGGAAGTGATGATGATGGTGCTAGTGGTGGGGTGATGGTAAGGTTAATAGTGATGTTGGCTGTGATGAGGGGACAGTGCCAGTGCTGGTAAAAAGCACTGACTGAGGATAGAGCAGCTTAGATCAGAGTTTCCATATAACTATTGCAGTAATCTTGGAAACGCTCACTAGGTCATGCCAAGAAAAAGTAGCAGAGTCTCATTAGCCTTGATTTCTTTATTTACATTCCAGAGTGAGAGGGAGGAGTAGTCTGACTACCTAATAACAATGAACATGGGCTCTTTCTGAAAATTATAAACTCTAAAAATATGTTCCAGAGTCAGGAGGAACGTTTTATTCAAAGCACAGCATAGTTATTGTAGAATATACACAGAAGTGAAACCATATTAAAGGTTATGTCAACGTGGAGGAAAAACATACATTCACTGGAGGGAATTTAGAGGATTATAAACATCATTAAAAGGTGAATGATGATTCAAAAAGCAAAGGTTAACATAACCCAATTTTGCTCGTTAAAATATGTAGAGTAAAAGGAAGAGAAAGACAGCTTTG
Source organism: Varecia variegata (assembly GCA_028533085.1). NCBI lineage: Eukaryota > Metazoa > Chordata > Mammalia > Primates > Lemuridae > Varecia > Varecia variegata. The sequence continues at coordinate 57,425,586 of CM052444.1, forward strand.
ATCTTCTTAATGCCACTTTTGTGTCCATTGATCATGCTGAACTTGTCTTCAGTACTTCATAGCATGATGCTTTAAGATATACATTATAGAAACATATTGGCTCTTGCTCCCAGCACATGTTGCCAAATGGCATTTTTAAAATCAGATCTCAAGAAATAAATATGAACCTGCTTTGTTCATGCCAAAACTTATTACAACTACTCAGAAAACCAGTAAAGATACAGATTAGTAAAGATACAGATTTCAAACACATTTAACTAAGATATTGCACTTTGTTTTTATTTGTGTCATTTTTCCTAGTTAGTCCTTATCCACAAATGTTAAGCAAGCATGCATAAAATTGTGGGTAGTTGCCACTTATGTAGAAGTCACTTCCTGATTGATTGTACATTCTCTTGAGTTCTAATTTCCTTTTGCCAGGGTGGTTATCACATCTACTCTTACAGCCCCCATACCAGTCTTGATCATGACTCTGAGTGCAGCAGAAGGATTAGCATCCTGACAAATGCTGCTGGAAAGTGTTATTTAATTTCAATTTCTTGATTTGGCTTTATAGAAAAAGGTTTAATTCTAGTACTAAAAAAATTAGTATTTTAGACAAAGTTCATTGGCAGGAAACAAACTATGAGACTATTAGAGCTCTTTCTGTCACTAAGAATGCTCTCTGGGAACTAATATTCATGTGTCAAGCACTGAAAACTCAACTAACAAAGTATATAAATAACTTGTTCTAGTATTACTTTCAAAACTTCAGCAATTTGGTGTCCCACATAGTGATTAAAAGTAGTTTTTCTACTTTTATACTTCTCCCTCAATAAAAGTGCCATAAAACAGAATAACTGGAAAATGAATTGTCAGACTATGCAATACTATGGTTGTTCAACAAAAATTTTCATTGTCTTTAATTTATGTTTTATTTCCTTCCTCCTTAATGTTTTCCTCAATTAATAAAGTTTTAACCAACTTAATGAGAACATGTGTTCTATTTCAGAATAGATGAAATTTTCTCATATGACTGTAGTTTGCAATGAAGATAAATCCATAAGTACCTATGACAAAGTTTTAGAATATTCAAATTTCTGCAAAGTATATTTAAAGCATGATTTTAATGTGGCCAACTTCAATTACATTTTTATTTTCAGTACATAGACTAGCAATTTATTTTATTTTACAATTGAAAGAGAAAAATTATGAAAAAAAAGAAAAGTTAATCTGCTTTAAATCATAGATTTAAGAAAAAATAGAATATGAATGTTATTGTACCTAATAGTTTAGTCTACCACTTGAAAATAATTTTTACTAATAGATTTCACCAGGTTTATCAAGAATAAGTAACAATATACTGTGCAATCTTGTAAAATTAGATGTCATATTTTCTGACTTCCAATGTTTTCCATCACCTGTTCTCTCTCCTTTTTTTTTCAGTCATTCCTTATTGTTTTCTGATGCAAGTGTTGTTCTTTTCTATAAACCAAAAGATTTTTCTGTTTCCTTTCCTTTGCATGATTGCAGATATCATTCTGCTCTCTCTTCCCTATTCTATGTCTCTTTAGTGTTTGGGAACTTATACCAAGAAGTGGGCAAACTTTTGCTATAAAGGGACTGATAGTAAATATTTTAGGCATTGTGGTCCATGCAGTCTCTGTTGCAATGACTCAATTCTGCTATAGAGGAGTAAAGTTATTTTTTTTAATGTTTTTAGTTTTATATGCAATATTTGGGTTTGTTACAGCAGATAATATTAGCCCAATTAATGTAACACAGGTCTTATCTTTATTTTTATAGGCTCTCAGCAAGAGGCAGATCCACTTTCTAACATGGGGTTTCAAGGGTGAACCTGAACAGAAAAGCTGCCACAGATAACAAACCAATGAGTGTTCCTGTATTCAATAAAACTTTATTAACAAAAACAGGCAGTTGGATTGGATTTAGCCCACAGGCCATAGTTTGATAATCTAAACTCCTCTCCTTTTTGATTGCTTCTTCTCACTCAAATTACTATCACTCTTTCCCTATTTATGCCCTAAGAGCAAGTTTACAGAAGATAAATTTATTCACTGTTCAGATACTTGTTTTTCTTTCCTCTTTTCCTCCTTTTCTCTTCATAGTCCCTCTCTTTACAAACCATGTTTTGAGGACTCTTACACCTCACTTTCAAGGTATAATATGGCTTCTATTTTTAACTGAATTGTTAGCAGTTCCAGGTAGGAACCTAGTTTCTTTCTTTACTGCTTAGCATCAGAAATTATCCTTCATTTGACTCGATAAATTTTCTTTTACACTTAATTGACCCATGGTACTACATGAATCAAAACTAGGTGTATGATATATGGTGCTATTGTACTAAGTGGATCCCTTGTGGATCTTGACCTTTCATGCCATGTAGATCTCATCCTAATCACATACAAATACTAAGAAAGAGGCTTTATTAGGGACTTAGAAAGGCCAAGGACCAGCAGAAGAAGACATAGATGTCCCTGATCTCATTATCTCCCTGAGAGTTTGTTTGGGATCAGAGATCAGTTGAGCCTGGAGTCCCAACCTATGTTTCAGGCGAAAGACTTTTCTGCTTTGGGGTCTCTCATTAAATTTCAAAACTTTTTATCTCATGTATCCTCATTCTCCCCCCAACCCAATCTCAGCCTCTTTTCCTTCCTTGACTCCTATTACAGATAAAGTTAGATTGTTTGATATTCTTCCCCAAGTCCTTGAATCTTTCTGTTCATTTTCTATAATCACTTTTTTCTCTTTTTTTAGGTTGGATTATTACTAGTGATTTCCCTTCATGTTCACAGACTTTTTTCTTTGTTGTCTATAATCCGCTGGTAAACATATTTAATATGTATAAAAATATTTTATATTTCAGTTTTAGAATATATATTTTGATTTTTTTTAATATTTCAGTTTATCTGCTGAAACTGCCTAAACAATTAACTTATTCAAGTGATATTTTTCTCTAGTTTATTGTTACTGGTTATTTGAAAATGTCTTTAAAGGCTTCTTGAAAGTCCTTGGCTACTAAATCCAACATCTGAGTCATCTAGAGATTCTGTCCTATTAACTACTTTTTTCCTGTTCTGTGGGTGGTATTTTCCTGTTCTGTTATGCTATTGTTCTCATGTCCAGTAATTTTCAGGTTTTTTTGGCTTATGGCTAGTGTTGATATGTTGCAAAGAATTCAATTTTGTTATCTTCTTTTAAGGATTATTTTTATTCTAATAGGTAGATCAATTATTGTTTGATCAGTTATATAAGATTAGTTCTATGCTTTCTTAGGATAGATCTTTGGAATGTTTAGAGTATTTCTAAAGTTTTTAATACCTTAACCAAGTACAACAATGAAATACTTTTTCTCCTTAGGATCTTGTCAAGGCTTGGTTTTAGACTTGGTTAGAGCGGGTTCAGGTTAGACTTTCCTCCTGGATGTGGTCTTTACTCTCATGTTGAGGCACTGCTAGTGTCTCAGCTGGATGAAAGGGGTATTGCAAACAAGCTATTAATAAAATCTCTACACTCTTTGGGTGGAGAGTTGGGTTGTCCCTCCAAGATTCTCTAGCACTGCATAACCTCTAGTATCACCATTTCTTAACTAAGTAGAAGCTACCTTTTATCAGTCACTTCTAGTAAGTTTTTTGGTAAGCATAACCCAGATCTCAGCCAAGGACTTACAGGAAAGTTTGAAAAAGAAAACCAGAGCTGAAAAATAATCAAAGTGGTAAAAACAGATTTTATTCAGGAGCTCTTGCAATGGGGGAAGGGAAATCAGTATAGAACAGCACTCAATTCCCCAAACAGCATGTAAACGTGAGGATTTATAGCCAAGGAGATGGGTAGGGAGACCAGGGAAAGGATAATTACAAAGAGGAAACATCAAAGGTAAGAGAGATTCTGGCTAAACCAATTTGACAGGATTCTTGCTAAAGGTAGGCCACAGCAATTAGACAATACCCAGGGAATGGTGGGAATGAGGGATTTGACTGAGTACCAGGGGTGATCAGATATTGAGGGTGAGAGAATCTCACTGAAGTGACTTAGTAAGATTCTTTGTACAACTGCTCAGTGTAAACCTGATAAAGATAGATATCACGGTCGAGACCTAGAGCACTCAGAGAAGCCTGACTAGAGACTGGATGAAGACAGAGTCTTTGTCAACTCCCAGTTATATTTCAGCCCCCTTCCTTGTGAGCTTTTTCTTCTTTATTGCCCTGTCCTGCATTTTCCAGGAAGTTAAACTTTCCTGAATTCTTGTCTCTAGCTCCTCAGCTCAGCAAAACCACTGTGTTCTAATTGAACTGTGCACCACACTCAGGAACTGCCCCTAGGTACACAGCTGGGTGATTGTGGGGTTCACCTCACGGGTTTCCCTTTTCTCTGAAATAACACTCTAAAATGTTTGTTGTCCAATACTGGAAAACCATAATCTTATGTATTTGCTCATTTATGGTTGTTTACTCTGGGAGGGCTAATCTAGATTACTTTAGATACCAAATATTTTGTGACAGCTGTAGCTGGAAATAATTTCTAATTTTTAAAGTTTATGTAATGATTAAATATACTTTCTGTCAGTTTTTAAGATTCACCCATGTTGGTGAAAGTACCTTTGGCTGACAAATTTTCTTTGCTGTATTTTGTCAATATATCTGTGATATGAATACAGTGCAATTTATTTAACTTATTATTGATAAGCTTTGGGATACTTTTTCTTTCAACTTTAAACTCTAATTAACAATATTAATATGGAATATTTTCTACATATGTCCTTGTGTTTACATGCATACATTGTTTTATGGTATATTTGGGAGTGGAATTGCTACATTATGCTGTTTGCAATGTCTTCAATTTTACATGATAGCAGTAAATCATTGTCCTAAGTGACAGTAATAATTTATATCCCCATGAGCAGAGTATTAGAGTATCTACTTCTCTGTGTCCTTGCCAACACTGGGTATTTTCTGAACTTTTAAATTAGAGTAATTTGGTACACCTCATTTTACTTTCATGCAATATCTCCATACTACTTTCCATAGAGGTTGTTCTAGTTTGTAGTCTCACCAGCAGTGTATGAGTGGTCCTATCTCTCCACATCCACGCCAATATTTGTTGTTTTGGGACTTTTTGATATAAGTCATTCTCACTGGAATTAAGTGATATCTCATTGTAGTTTTGATTTGCATTTCCCTGATGACTAGAGATGTTGAGCAATTTTTCATATGTTTTTTGGCCATTAGTCTATATTCTTTTGAAAAGTTTCTGTTCATGTTTTTTGCCCACCTTTTAATGGGGTTGTTTGACTTTTTTCTTGCTGATTTGCTTGAGTTCTTTATAGATGCTAGTTATTAGCCCTTTATCGGATATATAGCATGGAAATATTTACCCATATTCTGTAGGTTGTCTATTCAGTCTAATGATTGTTTCCTTGGCTGTGCAGAAGCTTTTTAATTTGATCAGGTCCCATTTATTTATTTTTGTTATTGAAATGATTGCTTTTGGGGTCTTCATAAATTCTTTGCCTAGGCTGATGCCTATAAGAGTTTTTCTGACATTTTATTCTGGAATTCTTAAGGTTTCATACCTTAGGTTTAAGTCTGTTATCCATTGTTAGTTGATTTCTGTGAGTAGTGAGGGGTGGATCCTGTTTTGGTCTTCTACATGTGGCTATCCAATTTTCCCCATGCCATTTATTGAATAAGGATTCTTTTCCCCAGTGTATGTTTTTGTCAGCTTTGTTAAAGATCAGATGGCAATATGAAGATGGTTTTATATCTGGGTTCTCTGTTCTGATCCATTGGTGTATGTCTTTATTCTTATGCCAGTATCAATGCTGTTTTGGTTACTATAGCCTTGTAGTATAGCTTGAAGTGTGGGAAAGTGATGTCTCCAAATTTGTTCTTTTTCTTAAGATTGATTGTCTATATGGGTTCTTCTCTGGTTCCATACAAAGCATAGAATTATTTTTGCTAGGTCTGTGAAAAGTGATGTTGGTATTTAATAGGGATTGCATTGAATCTTTAGATCACTTGGATAGTATAGACATTTTAACAATGTTGATTCCACCAATCCAAGAGCATGGCATGTTTTTCCAGCTATTATGTCCTTTGCTATTTCCTTCCTCAGTGTTTTGTAGTTCTTCCTATAGAGGTCTGTCATCTCCTTAGTTAAACATATTCCTAGGTATTTTATTTTGTTGTTTTTGTTGCTATTGTGAAAGATATTGAGTCTTTGATTTGGTTCTCAGCTTGACTGTTGATATTCTATAAAAAAGACACCTGCACTCGAATGTTTATAGCAGCACAATTCACAATTGCAAAGATGCGAGAACAATCCATGTGCCCATCAATACATGAGTGGATTAATAAAATGTGGTGTATGTATACTGTGGAATACTACTCAGCCAAAAAAGTGGTGAACTAATACCTCATGTATTAACTTGGATGGAGCTGGAGACCATTCTTCTAAGTGAATCATCACAGGAATGGAAAAATAAACAGCACATGTACACACCGTTAAACTGAAACTAATCAATCAAAAATGCAGTTAATGCAATGGGTGCTTCAATTTTATTAGGTGTTGCCTGATTATTCTCTAGAGTGGCCATGCCAGTTTATACTCCCACTAAGCATTTATAAGAGATCTAATTGTCTCATATCTCTAGTATTACCCAATTAAAAAAAACTTGCCAATCCAAGGGATGTGAAATGCTATCTCACTGTTGTTTAATGTGTACTTTCCTGATTAGTTGTGAATCTAGGCATCATTTCATATGTTCATTGGTTATTCCAGTTTCCTCTTCTCTGAATTGCTTGTTCTTAGCCTTTTCCCATTTAGGGTGGGAGAGTATTTGTCTTTTTGTTAATAATGTGTAGACATTGGTACTAATATTAGCTCCAATGAATGCATTGTAAATATAAAAAAAAACTCAATATTTTAATATTTTGTATCTTTAAACAATTCCATGTTCTAATCCAAGGGGGAAAAATAGGCAATTAGAAAATCTGTAATGATTTATGATGTTTAAAAAAGCCTGTATATGATTATACATATTTAAATTAAAAATGTTCTTAATAGTTGATGCAATTTCAGAAGAGAAATCCTAATTTCTCCTCATAATTTTAAATTCAACAGTTTTCACAACCATCACAACCATCTGCATCTTTTTCTAGTCCGGTTAAGAGTTTGATTTGAGTTAATTAAAATAACAATGTACAGTATGCTTTCCTTCTTGACCAGCTCTTTTCACATTTATTTGTCACCTCTGAGAAAGACACATTAACAATTTTCCCTATGCAGTAGATTTTGCCAGTGACTTATTGCCAATTGGGTATTAAAGGGAATTGGGAACACATGCTTTGTTTTAAAAATCCCTAACAATTTGGACTTCTTGCCTTTAGACTGAACTAATTGACACTCAGTCATTGTCATGCTGCCTAGCCTGTGTGATAATCATTTGGGGGACAATGGTTTGCAAGTTGCACTTCATGAGTTTGGATCTGAATGGCAGCATCAAAGTAAGTGCTGCCATCTGACCCATTTTTCAATGGAGTCGGAAATGCTGCTCCTATTGAAAATCTCCTAACTGTACTAATTTATATTCATCTGATAACCCATTGAGGAGAAAATGGGAATGAGCTGGCAGGTGTCCTTTCAGATATAAAGGGCACATGACAAACTGGTTGTTTGTTGCTTACTCACACTGGAATACTAAAAATATCACAGAATATGCATATTTCTGGAATTTGGGGTTTTTTATTCTGATCACCACTCTATTCATAATCTAAAAATTATAATTTAGAAATCTTCTTACATAAGTGAGACTCATTTGGATGTATTTAATACATTTATGAAAATAACATATGGTTTGTTCTTAACAGCTCATGTCAGAATTAGAGCTAGGATTACTGTATTATCATTTATGCAGCTTTAATGCATATAATTTTTTATAGGATTTTTTTTCAGCTTAATGAATGAAAACCAAGTCACTCATTTTTCTTCAGGCTCTGGCTGTAATGTTTTTTCATAACAGTGGCACAAAATGACTAGAAAACATCCTTTTGAAATATGAATTTAAAAAGATATTCCTGGGAAGACATTTAGACCAAAGTGAGAAAATGTTATTTAAAGTCTGAAAATCAAAACAACTACATTTCTTTTTTAAAATTATATGTGTATAAACATACATATGTGAGTTTAAATAAAAATAGTCCTATCTTTTATTAAGCCTTTAATCTTTAGAGATTATTATTTTATTATAATCAAAACCTGAGTTTTTTTGGTTTTTATTTCTAGAATTGTACTGGTTTGATAAAGCAGAAATGACTTTTATTGACTCTTAGGTATTTCTTTTTCAAATTCTATAAGTCAAATTGAGAAGTAACACTTACTTCGTGTGATAAGTGGTTTTCCTAATTGATTTAACCCAACTCTATACTTAAAGTAGCAGTTGAAAATGTCAAAATTTTAATTTCTTAAAATGTCAAATTTATTCATCTGTTTTTAATACATAACTAATAATCTAGCTGATCTTTTAAAAACACAATATGACATTCCATGGGCCAATATTGGATATATTTCTGATAGCCTGTATTAGTTAAATGGCCAATTTTATTTTTAAATATTAAAAGAGTCAAAGTTAATAATGCATATAAATGAAAAAAAAAGCAAAATCAAGTTCTAATTTTTTACTAAGTAAGGCATACTATGCTGGAAAAAGTACATGAAATGAAGAAATACATAAGGTGATAAACTGAATTAGAATTTGAAAATAAGGGAGAGTAATACCTGCAGTTGTTTATGTTTTACTGCCCTTGAAACTTTGTAAATAACAATACATGCTTATTTCATTCAATCCTTGCAACAGCTCTATGAAGTACTTTTATAACCTATGTCTTAACTATATTTGTATGGCTATGAATTATTTAGATATATAGAAATAGCTAGAAAGAGAAATACATAAATATTTATATTTTACAGATAAAGAGATTGAATCCCAGTTATGGGTGATTAACTTGCCCAAGGTTGCACAGTCAGTGAGTTGTAGAACTGGAGTTTGAGCTTAGTTTGGCCAACTTCAAAGCCCAGGTTCTGTTTGGCTTCACTGTGAGTAAACTAACCTCTGAGATGATATTTACCCGAAACATGATTATGGAAACTGAAAGACTTTGCATTGGGTATAGGAGTAAGAATTTCTGGATTACCCAGAACTATGCTGGGAAATCAAAAGTATATTTAGAAATAAGCCAAAACTAAATTTGATACTTATTTTCTTGAGATCAAAATCTCAGAATAAGAAACAGTATAAGCTTGTTTGTTTGTTGTAAACTGGGGCTAATTTTAGGATATGATAGGAAGTGGAGTATTTAATAATATTAAAGTCATGTTGACCTTTCTAATAAGTAAATTCATTACTTTTTAACCTTAATGTTATTAATACCACTTTGGTCAATTTACCAAATTATATTGCTTATACTCTGTAAAGAAAGGCTATATATGAAACATAAACATTTCAGGTAGTAGGTACTCAACTCATATTTGTTGAAGATTGTATGAATGAATGAAAATACTTTAAAAAATTATCATGGCTTGGTATAACCGTATCAATTATTTAATAATGTATTTTATAAAATAATCATGAAGTCAGTCATGATCCATTTTCCTTCTATTATCTGACCCTGGTATTATCTTTGCCAATTGTTTTAATTACCATGGCTGTTCATGCATCATGCATATAAAATAGTTGAATTTTAATACTTTTGTGCTGCCAGACAATTTCTCATTGGGCACAGATTTCTAAATTGTAAAAAAAAAAAAAAAAAAAAGTACATTTCACACAGTATCATTTGGATAGTATGATTACTGAATAAAAATTTACTGACAGAAGAAAAACAGCACAGCAACTAATTAAGGAAGGAATCACTTACATTTTAGATATAGATTTTATGCATATACTGTTAAATTTGTACTAAAAAGTATTTGTATAGCCATTCAAATGAATTTTTTTTGTTTAATCAAAGAAATTTGAGGATGCCTCAGGTATTGTTTATAGTCTAGTTTTTAAAATGATGTCTGTGGTAGTAATGGACACAAATTTGTCACAAGAAGAGCAAGGTAATGCAGTGGAACACATACTGAACTTGGAGGATCTCAGCTACAAAACCTAATAGCTGTTATTGAGCAAATTTTTAATCTTGTTGTGGTTTGATTCCCTTGTATTTACCAGGAAAACCTATATTTACCAAGTAATTGGTTTAGCATTAAAATATATACATTTAAAATAAATTAGAGCAATAGATGCTTCTAATAGACAGTATTTTGATTATATAAAGACTTAGATATGAAACTAATAAAATATCAAAGCTTGCAGACTACATTTATTAGCACAATAATTTATTCCTTCATCACTCACCTCAGATCTAGTGCATCCTATCAGTGCTTACAACGCTATGTCAAGCATTGTAAGGGATATAAAAATTTATCCAATATATTTTATCTTTAAGGTGACTGCTGTGAAGCCATCAAAGATATGTCACTTTTAAAAGTAATATAAAAAAGGAATTAAAAGAAAATTTCATTTTTTTATTTTATCAATAAAATATTACTCTAATAAGTTTTTGATACAATTCTATAGGAATTGATAGGAAAGGATTAATTTCAACTCTGAAATATTGAGCCTAGTGATTCATCTGAGAGTTATGGATGGATCTGTTTGGGATTAAGACTGAAAAAAGACCATGTGAGAAGAGAAAAATAAGAGTTGGGAAAAGCATGGGCAATGTAGTAGAAAATGAAGGAATGGAATATGGACTTTCACATTTTAATTCAACCAGTTAGTACAAGGGATATATTAATAAACAAATTTATTTTCTACCCCCCCCAAAGAAATTAGATTGTTAAACTATTTACCAAATAAAGTATGCAAGTAACATTCTTACACCACACTCTTCATTTTGTCTCTTACTTTCTCTTCACCGCCGAATCTTGCTTTTATCACAGATGTCTTTTCTTATTTTCATTGAATTAATTAAAATAGCAGAAGGAACTAGCCAAGGCACATATTCCTGAAATTGAAAGGACGGCATTAAAATGTTCTATTTGGCATTAACTAGCCTGGCTAAAGTAAACGCTATTGTTAGAAAAATGATTAAAAAATTAGGTTCAATAGCCAGAATGGACTTTACCAGTAAAATGTGTGAACAGTATATGATTAAAGCAATGTTTCAGGGTAAGGACTACAGCAATAACAGAAAAATGAACTTAAAATGAAGTATATCCCTGGAGGTATAGAGATTTGTTGGGAGATTCTAGCAGAAATCCACACGTAATTAAACCTGGCCAGAGTGCTGGATGTTAAATTGAGATAGGATGTATGTGAAACACATTTCATGAGGACAATAGGAAAGGATGATGCCTGATCAGATACTTAAAACAAAAGGGATGATCCTACATCCCTAAAAGGATTGGAGCTATTAATGAAAAAAGGGACATTGGGAAAACAAATTGTTTTTCAGTGAAGATAATAATTTTAGTTTTGGAGGTTTAAAGTTTATGATAGTAGAAAAGTCAAATATTGATTTTATGGGTGCATTATTATCCTTAAAACTTATAACACCACTTCCTTAAAGTAAAAATAACAAAATAGAATGAAGGAGGTTATTCTTTCAAAATACCTAAACATAAATGGGTGAAAATAGTGTTAATTAAAAATTAAAAAGAGATAGTAAACACTTGAATCAATTAACTGTTAAGGAGGATAGAGAATTACAACTGGGATATGTTTTGTTTCATCATTAAGGACGGACTTAATTTGGTCTTAAAATAGAGTACTGTATTAATCAATATAAACACCTAAAATATGTTCTACATTAAAACAAGTTTGCTTTTCAATATTGTTTTTCCAAGGCTCTACTTACTGTGACTTGAACTTATGAGAATTATGCAAGCTGTGTAATGCCTGCCTTCTCCAGCTATGATATTTTGAAAGATAAGCAAACATTTTACAAATTAATATCTTACCCTCTATGAATATAATGTAAATTGCCTCTCTATTTAAAAAAAAATCTGTGTCCATAGCATCAAATCCCAATTCAACGATGGCATTTCTGCAGAGAAGTTAAGCTAATATACACCAAGTATACGGCAAGTGGGATTTAACTTAATACTGGGAGAGAGTTTACTGAAAATGCCCCTCTCTTAGCTATTAAAATCTCAGCTGAGCTTTTGGCAAGTGCTAGATCATTCAATTTAGTTGCAAATGGTTTGAGTACAGCCTAGAGTTGTAGTATTCAGCACTGCTGATTAAAGTTACCCATTTATCTTAGATTCTAAACATGAAAGTAGAAAAATTGACTTTCCCTTATGACATTTGGGAATCCTTAGTTGTATTCTCATCCTGATTGGGACTTCTTCTTAACTTGGTGATACAGAAATAAAATACGGCTGAAAGTTCAGAACCAAAAAAAAAAAGATTTGGGAGCAATAAAGCTAAAGAACACAGAGCAAGCAACACGTCTATTTTTATATATCAGAGAGATGGTACAAATGATGGATGAGGAAGGCCAAGGATGGAGACAGACTATTGAATTGCGATAAGAGTGGATGATGATAAACTGAACCATCTGAGTAAACATGACAGAAAAAAATATTTAAGAAAGACAACCAAAATATTTATTGATTGCTTAAATATGTATGATGGAGAAGGAGGGATCTAAGAAAACTCCAAAGATCCTAGGTTGGACACATAATATCAGTTTATTAATGGGAAGAAGAGTGGAAAACAGACAAATCAAAATTATTAAAGATTCCTTTAATAAGAAATCAAGAAGAGTTGGTATAATTGTTAAATCAGTCAAAGAAATTAATGTAGTATCAAGATTACAAGACATGTCTATCAAAAATAAATTTAGATGACATACAGTAATTGAAGAATATACAGGTATCATAAAGCCAGGAAAGAAGGAAGAGTCTTTTGTACATAGGCTATCTGGATGGATTGGCTGTGGCATTGGAGGAGGACTTATGGCAAGGTAAGTACAGTTTATTCATAAAGTTGCCCTCAAGCTAAGTAATGAAAGATAATAAGAAAACCAGTGTGGTTGGATTTTAAACTTCAATTTAGCAGTTTTATGTAGACATAATCTAAGCAATACTTCCTCAGTTGGAAGCATTATTCCTGGGGAATAATTTAGTTTCTACATATATAGCAGTGATCAATTACTGCATGCCAGAAATGTATCCGTGAGTCAAGAACCAGCATCATCAAAGCATATTATACTAGTTCAGTTTCAACCACTATGTTTAAAAATGCAAGATGGAAATCCAGAAGGTCTACAATTAAATATCCCATTTAATTTTTTATAAAAAAATTTCATTAGATTTACAGAAAGTTTCAAAAATAGTATGTAGTCTTATGTACACCCAGATTCTCTCAATGGTGGTTCCTTATATAGCTTTTGTACATCAAAACCAGAAAATTGACTTTGATGCCTAACTGTTAACTGAACAATAGATCTTATTTAGTTTTTCACCTTTTAAAAAAACACCTGCATTCATCTATTTGTGTGTGTGTGTGTGTGTGTGTATACAGTTCAGTGCAATTTTACTTGACATACAGATTTGTATAGCCATCATCACACTCAAGATACAGAATTGTTCATCATCACAAAACAATTCCCTTGAGGTATCTCTTTGTATTTGCACCCATCCCCCAACCCAATCCCTGTCCCTGACCTCTGGCAACCACTAATTTGTTCTTCGTATCCATAGTTTTATCATTTTAAGCATATTACATAAATGAAATCATTAGTGTGTAAACTTGTAAGACTTTTTTTTACTAAGCATAATGCTCTTGAGGTCCACTCAAGGTGTTGTATGTATCAACAGTTCATTCCTTAATATTGCTGAGTAGTATTCTATTGTATGGCTGTCCCAGACTTTGTTCATCCATTTATCTATTGAAGCACACACTGGTTGTTTCTAGTATTATGCTATTACAAATAAGGCTCCTATAAGTGTTTGTGTATAGGTGTTTGTGTAAATAAAAGCTTAAATGTCCAAGAGTATTGGTCATATGGTAAGTATGTGCTTAATTTTGTAAGAAACTGCTGAAAGGGCATTGTTTTTATTGTGATAGTTTTATATTATGCATCCTTGACAAATTTCTTTTTAACCATTATGTTTTGAGGTTTGAAATATCCTTTGCAATGTCAGTTCTAGAAGATGTTCTTTCTGCTTTTTTTTTTTTCCAATGCTTACATTATATAGAACACATTGGTAGAAAAATGGAAAAACTGTTAATAGCAGCCCAGGTATGTATGTGTATATGTGTGTGCATGTGGGTGTGTGTGTGTATATACATATATGTACATATATATGTATGTATATATGTATGTATATGTATGTATATATACATATATGTATATACACATATATATGTATGTATATATACATATATGTATGTATATACACATATATATGTATGTATATATGTATGTATATATGTATGTATATATGTATGTATATATATGTACATATATGTATATATTTGTATATGTAAATTTAATTACATACTCATGTTTACTTCAATAGTCTTTGCTCTTAGAGTTATGTTAGATCTGAAAATTTTGAAAAGTACTGCTTAGAAATAATATAAGTATTATCAAATGTGTAAGGTTTTCTTATTATCAGAGAGAAAATAGAATGGCTTGAAAGTTTGTTTAAATTAATATTCCTCAGACTGAGCTTAAAATTGTCACTGTGAGTTTTAGTAGACCAGAGAAAAAACTTATAAAGGAAGATTGTTTCCCCATTTTACAAATGAATATAACATAAATAACAAGTGAGACTCTAGCATTCTTCTTGGAGATTGTCCTAAGGTAAAGAAAGGGTAATATAAAATTTATTTTGAAATATTTCAATGTCTTTTGATTAATAACATTATTGAGGTATAGCTGACCTACAATAGACTGTGCTTGTTTAAACTGTACAGTCAGTTAGGTTTTGGCATATTCTGCATGTGTGACTCCATTGCCATAATCAACATAAATAAATTTGTAATCATTCCCAAATTTGCTACATGAGCACATATCATTTTTTTAGGCATATATTTAACTTCTTAAGAAATTTCCAAATTCTTCTCCAATGTAGTTTTACTATTACATTCTATTTTAGTTTTTTTTTTTTTGTTTGTTTGTTTTTTTCTTGAGACAGAGTCTCGCTTTGTTGCCCAGGCTAGAGTGAGTGCTGTGGCGTCAGCCTAGCTCACAGCAACCTCAAACTCCTGCACTTAAGCAATCCTCCTGCCTCAGCCTCCCGAGTAGCTGGGACTACAGGTATGCACCACCATGCCCGGCTAATTTTTTGTATATATATTTTTAGTTGGCCAGATAATTTCTTTCTATTTTTAGTAGAGACGGGGTCTCGCTCTTGCTCAGGCTGGTCTCGAACTCCTGAGCTCAAACAATCTGCCCGCCTCAGCCTCCCAAGTGCTAGGATTACAGGCATGAGCCACCGCGCCTGGCCTATTTTAGTTTTTTGAATATGTACTACTCGAAAAACTTATTTTTGAATAAGTACTATTAATTGAATAAATTATCTTTTCTGCATTGAATAGCTCAGTGGTTGGCAAATTATCTCTTGCCAGCCAAATTCGTCCTGCAACCTGTTTTTGTAAATAAAGGTTTTTTGGAACACAGCCCCTCTCATTCATGTTGGTATTGTTTATGGCTGCCTACTTGCTGCAAAGGCAGATTTGAGTACTTGCAAGAAATACTATATGGGTCTGAAATCTATTATATTTACAGCCTGCCTTGTTACAAAAAGTTCACTGACTCTTGGAATAGCCTTTGCAACATTTTTGAAAATTATTTGAACATGTATATGTTTAGATATATTTACTGAATCTTTATTATGTTGCACTGATCTAAGTTGAAATTAATACAACACTGTTTTGATGAATATACCTTTATAATGGTTCTGTAAATCAGAAAGTGTAAGTTCTACAACTTTGTCCTTTTGCAAGATTATTTGACTATTCTAGGTCCTTTGCCTTCCCATGTGTATTCCATGAAAAACTGTTTGTCAATTCCTATAAGAAAAACCTCCTGAGTGGTTGATAGAGGTTGCCAAGAATCACAGACCATTTGGGGAGAATTGAAATCATAAGAATATTTACTATTCAGATCCATAAGCATGGTGTATCTCTCCATTTATTTAGATCTTTAATTTCTCTCAGTACTGTTTTCTTCGTGGAGGCATTTTTCACTACATATTGAATTTATTTAATAAATATATGGCTGTCCAGTTTATTTCTATATTCAGAAGTTTACTAAGGAGTTTGTTCATTATATTTAAATTTAAATTCTTGAATTTATTGACCTAAAACTCTTTAAAATATTTCTTTATTATTATTTTAATATCTGTAGAATATTTAATGATTGTACTTCTCTCCTTCCTGGTGTTGGTGATTTGTGTCTTCTCTATTTTCTTATTTAGTCAGTTAATATAACTATCACTTTCATTAAACTCAAACAGCCTGTTTTGGTTTTCATTGATCCATTCTATTGTTTTTCTGTGTTCTATTTCATTGCTTTCCATGCTGATATTTATTCGTTTCCTTCTTCTGCTTATTGGACTTCATTTGCTCTACTTTTTCTAGTGTATCAAGGTGGAACTAAGGTAATAAATTTACATGTTTACTTATTTTCTAATATAATTAACTTAGTACTATAAAGTTCTGTTTAAATACTGCTTTAGCCACATCTTACAAATTTTGATATGTTGTGTTTTAATTTTCATTCAGTTCAAAATACTTTCTTTTTTCTCTTTATATTTCTTCTTTGATGGATGGGCTATTGGGAAGTATGTAATTATGTTTTCAAATATTTGGGAATTTTCCACAAATCTTTTGATTACTGACCTGTGATTTAATTCCCTTATGGTCAGAGAATATACTTTGTATGATTTGAATCATTTACATTTTTTGAGACTTGTTACATGGTCAAGAATATGTGCCATCTTTATTAAAGTCCACTGTACAGTTGAAAAGTATTTGTATTTTGCTGTTGCTGGGTGGGGTGTTCTATAAATGTGAATTAGATCAAGTTGGTTAATATAATAGTGTTACTGACTCTTCTATATCTCTAGTGACTATTTTTGTCCTACAAATTCTTGAGAAGACTTATTATAATCTCTGACTATAATTTTGGATTTTTCTATTTCTCTATAATTTGTATTTATTGTGATTCTATCACTATTTGGTGCTTGTATTTTGAAACTCTGTTAAGTTCATAAATATTTAGAATTGTTTATTTCCTCTTGATGAATTGACCCCTTTAATGAAGAAATAACCCTCAAGTATGCATGGTTATATTTTTTGCTCTGAAATCTGTTTTCACTGATATTAATGTACCCACTCCAGCTTTCTTTTGATTAATATTAATACAGTATACCTCTTTCTATCTTTTGTACTTTTATCTTATATTTGTGTAAATGCACCCCCCCCCCACACACACACACACTTAATGGGGACTCTTTTAGCTAGCATATAGTTGGGACTCATTTCTTTAAACAATCTGAAAAATAAATCTTTGCATTTAATTTGGGTATTTAGATATTTTTCATGTAATAACACTTAATGATTGTTAATACATGTCTACTGATTATATATATCATCTTGCTATTTTTGTTTTATTTGTTCCATGTATTTTGTATTCTATTTTATTTATTTATTTTTATTTTTCATATGGTCTTTTTTTATTTTAGCATATTATGGGGGTACAAATATTTAGGTTACGTATATTTCCCTTGCCCAACCTGAGTCAGAGCTTCAACTGTGTCCATCCGCCAGACAGTGCTCACTGCACACATTAGGTGTGTATATACTGATCCCCTCCTCCTCCCTTCCATCTGCCTGACACCCAGTGAATGTTATTACTATATGTGTATTCCATTTTAAATCTGTTTTTCTTCCTTCTTCTGGATTATTTGAGTAATTTTTATAATTCCATTTTCTTTCACTTTTTGTACTAGTTATAGCTCCTCGTTTTATTATGTTTATTATTTTAGAGTTTATAGGACACATGGATAACACATGGTAATGTACCTTCAAATGATAATATACAACTTAACATATAGCATAAAGGCCATATAAAAATATCTTTCATTTTTCCCTTCCTGGTCTTTGTGTTATTTTTATTACATATTTGACTTCTACATATATTTAAAACCCTACAATATGTTATTGTTATTTTTACTAGCAATGATTATCTTTTTAAGATATTTAAACAATAAGAAAATTTCTTTGTATTTATGCCATTTTTATTATGTCATTACCATTTCTGATTCTCCTTATACTTTTTTGTAGAAATAGGTTTCCATTTGTTATCATTTTCCATTACACTGAAGGATTTCCTGAACATTTATTGTAGTACAAATTTACTAGTGACTAATTCTTTCAGCTTTTGTATGCATGAAAAAGCCTTTATTTCATTTTTCTTTTTAGAAAGATAGCTTAAATGCATAGGAATACTAGCTTATTAGTTTTTTTCTTTCAGTATTTAAAAACGTCAATCTACTGTCTTTTAACTTGCATTGTTTCTGTCAAGAAATCTGTTACTGTCATTCTTATCTTTGTTTTTCCATATATAATGTACCTTTTATCTTTTGGATCTTTTTAGGCTTTTTGTTTTTTTGTTTTTTTTTAAACTGCTGGTATTAAGCAATTTTATGATAATGTGTCTTGGTGTCATTTTCTCTTTTCATATTTCTTATAGTTGAAATTCATTAAGATTCTTGGATCTACGGATTTATAATTTTCATTGAATTTTAAGAAATTGATGGCCATCAGCTAACCTGAAACTTTAATTACATCTGCAAAATCCTTCCATTTTTTGTGATAAAAGATATCCTAAATCTGAATATAATATTCCATCACATTCACATGTCACACCCATATTCAAAGGGGTAAGATTACACAGGGTGTGTACAGCAGGGGGCAAGATTCTTGTGGACCATTTCAGAATCCTGTCTGCCACACTCCAGTAGGTTTAGAGCACCATTTAATCTAGGGCTAATTTTCCTCAGTACTGAAAAAAATACCTTTGTTAGTATTCTAACCAATGCCTCTTTTATTATCAGATTTTCCACTCTCACTTTTGGGAACACGAGCTTTTCCTGGCTAGGTGTGATTTCTAGACACTGTCCCTTATATTCCTTTCAAATGATTTTTGTCTCTAGTCCCAGTTGATATCTTCATATGCATATGATAATCAACATTCAATACATACTCAGGGGGAATTCTGTGCATCTCAGGAGTTCTTCCTCTGTGCATCTTTCTCCTGGCCAGTACTCTGCACAGCAAACTCTTTCCACCTTGGTTTTTCTGGACTCAACTGAGGAGTACCTAGAAACTTTTCTTTGGCAACAAAATGAAACAATCATAGTGCCTGTCTCTTTTGTTCAGCCATCTCTTTGGACCGTTTATATTTGTTGTCTGATTTCAATGACTTTGGTGCTATTTTTTTTTCATGTATTTTCTCTGATTCTTTTAAGTGATGCAGGTGGGAGGGCAAATCTGGTCCCTGTTACTCCATCTTGACCCAAAGCGGAATGTCCCTCAATTTTCTTATGACTGATGTTACTATTTTTTTATTTCATAATTCATAATTCTGTCAAAATTGTCTCACCACTCCCCAATCAAAAAAAAAAAAAAAAAAAAACTTTTCATTGGCCCACCATGGCTTCAGAATATATTCTTAATTCTGTAGCTTAAAATTTGAGCCTCACAACTATGCTCCATTCACACAATTTCTGAGTTAATCTCAAAAATGATTC
This sequence comes from Varecia variegata, assembly GCA_028533085.1. Classification (NCBI taxonomy): domain Eukaryota; kingdom Metazoa; phylum Chordata; class Mammalia; order Primates; family Lemuridae; genus Varecia; species Varecia variegata. The sequence goes on from CM052444.1 coordinate 57,445,407, forward strand.
CCCTTCAAAACATCAAAATGGACTTTATAGTTAAGTCACTCTGTACCCTCCTGCATTCTAGTCTTTTCATGTTATTAATGATGCATAAAATATTCTCTCTTCACCACCCCACCCCTTACTGTTGAAAGACTTCCAAGACTTTCTTTTACACTTCTAACTCTGCTTACTCCAGGAAGTCTTTCTTGATTTGACCAGAACTTTTATTATTTTTATTATTACTTACCTCTGTTGAGGCTTAGAATCTCTTAATGGCACATCACACGTTATATTTTATGTAGCCCTTATGGTGTATATGGCAGATTTACCTTCTTAGAGTAAAAAGCTTTTCAAATCAGTGAATAAATCATCCTTATGTTTGCATCTCCTCTCCCCCACATACATATACTCACAAAACCTCTAATTAAGTCTTTTACACTTGTATGTGCATAGTAATATTAAAAGAGGAAGGAGGATTAACTCAGATCAATCATGTTCTCAACTACAGGTTGAGTAGACAGTATGACCATATACTTCTAAATAGTTACGTTACATTTTAGTTTACTGTATGGCTGTGATAAAAGAGTACGGGTTGAATGAGGAAATAATTACTTTTATACTTCTGCCAAATGGCCTGGAGGAAATATAACAAAAGATATAGTACTCAGGGGGAGTAATTCTCCTGAACAAACTGTTTGCTAAGACATGACAGGCTGCTTTTGCTAATATATCTTTAAACATTTCCTTGAAAGTAAATAAGTTAACTTTTGCTGTAACCAATAATATACCAATTTTCCAATAAAAATCCTCATGTGGGCAGAGAGAGGTGGTGGGTGGCATACATGTAACAAAATCAAGTCTAGACATTAATTCTAGGGATATTGAATTGTGAGACAATTATGGGAGGAAATACCCTATGGAGGGGAGAAATGAGGGAGTCATGAAGGGCCATAATAAAGTATGTGCTAACTAATAAGCCAAACTGTAATTTAAAGATAAGATGAGATAATGACATGTTCTGGTATATGTGTGTGTGTGTGTGTGTGTGTGTGTGTGTTTGTGTATTTAACATATTACTAAGGCTAAATGCTAAAGAATATGAATAGGATCTTATATGATTCTTACATATAAGAATCTTTGAAATTAAAGTATCACCTGTAAATATTTTTTCCTTAATATTACACTGCATTTTCCTTCCATCTCATGACTATATTCTCATCACAGTTCCCGGTGCTGAAAAAAGTCAAATACAATGAAACCTTGCCAGTCGAAGGACAGGAGATATTCAGTGGGCATGTATGACATTTGTAATTAAATACAAATTAGCTAGAATAAGGAATTTCAATTAGATACTCATTTTAACTTCCGATTTTTTTTCTATTTCTACTTTAAAATATATGTAGTCTAGGAATACATTTGTCTTCAAGAATATTGTGTATAGAAATACAGGTAAGGCCCTGAGCTGGCCTTTATGGCATATTGTAGGAGACAGAAAATTCCAAGTTCAGCAGCAGATGCTACTTGTCAGATGGCGTTAGACACTTACAGACTGTGCTTTTTGTCAACCCATCTATTATCTCCACCACATCATCTTGATGAAATCCATTCATCAAACAAATTATTTACTAAATGAGAATCTTATTTAACTCTTAAGGAGATGATCCTATTCAGATACAACTGTCCATTGGGATTGTCATTTAGTTTTTTTTTTTTTTTTTTTTGTGAGGGCAAGCTATTCAAAATATAATCCAGGACGCCCAGATCAGTATACATCTGGCTTCTTATTAAAATGAAATTCCCTGTAAGCTACCTTAGTCCTACTAATTTGGATTCTCTGATGATAGAAACCTAGAACTTGTTTTTATAAACTATTTAGCTGATTCTCACTGTTCTGAGGGTAGAGAAATTTGGTTGTTGTTCCTTGTATCATGTGAGGGAAACTTTATTAAATGACAAAGTATTTCAAGATAGATACTGTTATGAAACAATCCAACTCAATACAACTCACATTTATTGATTAGGGATATGCAAAATACTTGAACTTCTGTGGAGGGCACAGAGATGACTAAAATGTGATACCACTTAAAGCACTCTATGAGTTCCAGATGGGGAGTGATTAATGTCACTTGGAGAGGATAGAGGTAAATTTCTCAGAGAATGCCCTTGAGCTGAGAATTGAAATACAAGGTAGAATTTAATAGACAGAGAGAAGAGGAGAGATGCATTCTGGGTGAGAGAATGGCTCAGGAAAAAAACAGAGAGATGTGAATGGGGCATAATTTGTTCTGGAAACTAAGATGGGTGCATGGTGGGACTTGAACTGAGTAAAGACAGGAAGGTATTCTCTTTGTTAGCCCCTTGATGCTTTTTCCTGGTGCGTGGCCCTTCATTGCTCCTTTATTGAATATTTACTGAGTGAAACTGAATGTAGTCCTAAATATTTAACCTAGTGTTCACTTTTTACACAGTTGTGACCTAATATTAATAGAATAAATGACTACAAGGGGGCTCACAAGTTCAAAGGTGTCCACCCAAGCTTCATTTCAACCAGTGAGCCAGGTTCAGTGGATGGAAACAGATTTTTTCCTGCTAAAAATGAAGACCTACTAAAGAGTTGCAGTTGTCACTCATATCTATCTGATTCTACAAAAGAAGTGTATTTTAAAGTATGTATGCCATTCACAATAGTTTGGCAGCATCCATTTCACATCCAAAGGATACCTACATGTATAGTTTATGTACATCATTATTAAAAGTGTGTTGAGCCCTGTCCAGTATTTCTGTTTTTTGTCTTCTTTCCTTCCTGTATTTTCCAGTGTCCTTGAAACTGAGTTGCTCCCTTCTCTGTAGAGATGTACATGCGTAAGACTATAAACATATATCTTGTGGTAGACAGAATAATGGTCTCCCTCCCTTTCCCACCCTCAGAGATGTTTATATCCTAATCTCTGGAAGCTGTGAAAATGTTACTTTACATGGCAAAGTGACTTTGCAGATATGGTTAATTTATCTTGAGATGATGGTATTATTCTGGATGATCTGGATAGACCCAATGTAATTAGAAGGACTTATAAGAGAAAGGCAGGAGGGTCACAGTCAGAGAAGAGATGTAACAACGGAAGGGCCGTTGGAGTGATGCACTTTGAAGATAGAAGAAGCAGCCTTGAGGCAAGGAATTCAGATGCCCTTCAGCATCTAGAAAAGGCAAGAATGTGTATTCCCCTAAAGCCTCCAGACACACAGCTCTGTTGATACCTTGAATTTAGCTCATAAAACCCATTTTGGACTTCTGACATCCAGAACTATAGGAGAATAAATATGTGTTGTTTCAAGCCTCTAAGCTTGTGACACTTCATTATGTTAGCGATAGAAAACTAATACATATTCCAAGGCATATAAGTACCTTCTAAGGGAGAGAGTTCAAAGTAGCACTACTCCCAGCCAGAATGTGCCTCCCTCCTTCCCTTCTGTGAAGTCATTTGGAAGTAATGCATTTCAAGAGTGCACTTAGGAACTTTGCACTGAATGATTGAGATCCACTTGCTTTGCTTGCTTTGGCTGCCAGACTGGCCTGGAAGCTGTCTCACCCAAGATGGCCCAGAAAATTGTGGAGGAGCCAAGGTCCTGGTATCTTTTTTGCAATGTCAGTTTCAGATTTGCATGTTTCTTGGCAAGATCATTGTAGTGCAGATGGCCTAGCCATGCAGAAGTTGTTCTCTTTGTCCCACAGCACCTAATTCATATTGCTGAGAATGGCTTGCCCTTAGGGTTCCTAGCAATTAAAACTGCCATTCTCCCATTTGAATACTCTTGTATTGTAACAACAGCTGTTCTCCAACTTCTGACTACATGACGATGTTTGTAAGTGAGTATGTGTGTGTGTGTCTTTTTTTGATTGCAGGTTTATTTTTAAAAGTCAGCTAAGTGATGGGGTTCTCATACTACACATTCTAGCTAAGTGGTATTCTCCCATTCTCCCCCCAGTCCTCTACAGAAATGTTATCTCAAGGTTAACCATGCATTCACTGGACCCGCTGGATTTGCTTCTACCACCTCTCCATTGGCAGCATCAAACCTTTTTTATACTCTCTTCTGGCTCACACGTGATGGTTCACCAACCAAAGGGAAAGACCTAATTGTGGTTTGGTGGCTCACAGCTCTCCTTATTAAGCTAATGCCATCTCTTTTCACAACAGTGACAATTAGAACCAGGAGAGTGCCAGAAGTTCCCCTGGGTTCACAAAGCCTGCAAGCCCAGATAAGCTTAATTATCAGCCAATGCCCACTTTCTGAGAAGCAGAAATTGAAGCAACACTGAATTAATGCTGAGACTAAAATTTAAAAACCCTCCAGAAGAAGGCATAGGATTTCACTGCCTGTTAAGAGGTCTTTGTTTTGTCAAGTTTACTTATTGTCATATGTCATATGTGGTTGTCCTAGAAATAACCTAAGTGATTTATAGAATGGATTATTTCGTAATGGAATTACCTGTTACATGGAAAAGTCCCATCCTGCTGACTTTCTAATATCTTATAAAAGAGCAATAGTTGAATACGGCTCTCTCATTTTGAGTTGTAAGATGGATATTGGATTTGCTCTTATATTATTTGTGTAACAGGAAGGTGTATTATATCCACTTCATCCTTTTATTTTTTCTACTCCTCACTCTTGGTTGAACCAGTGATGGGGAGGGGTTAAAAAAAAGTAACAATAGTGTTAGCCATAATAGCTAATCATGTATTTATGGTAGGCAGTAATTAAAAGTGAGAGTTGGGGGGTAGTGCAGGTGATAGGCTTCATTAGTCTTTTAGAATATGTTCTGAAGACTATGAAAGATGCCTCCTTCAAAAATGGACAGTGAGGACTGACTATTGTCCTTTCAGTTAATAGGACTTTGAGAAACTCAGGAAGGACTATAGGAATAGGTCAGAGGTCTAGGAGGGACAACCAGAAAAAGATGCTCATCTAAGGCTGGTTGTAGGTTAACTGCAAGATGACAATCAAAATATTATTCACCAGCTCCCTATATATTGTTATGCTGAGAGAAAGAGAACACTTTCTCTCTCTCTCTCTCTTCTTTTCTACCCCCAGAGACAGGATCTCGTTCTGTCATCCAGGTTGGAGTGTAGTGATGCAATCATAACTCACTGCAGCCTCCAACTCCTGGGCTCAAGAGATCCTCCTGCCTCAGTCTCCCAAGTAGCTAGGACTATAGGTGCATGCCACCATACCCAGCTAATGTTTCTTATTTTCTGTAGAGATGGGGTCTTGCTATGCTGCTCAGGCTGGTCTGGAACCCCTGGTCTCAAGTGATCATCCCCCCTTGACCTCCCAAAGTGCTGGGATTATAGACAGGAGCCACCATGCCTGGCCTAACACTGTCACTCTTGATGGGATATCACAATCTCTCTTAGTCCTCTTAAAAGACTTCCAGGAGTTGAGCAAGAGTGAGGGATCACAAATATAATATTGTAAGACCCATTCCTAATTTAGTGCTTGCCTCTCTCAAATAAACATAACACTAAAAAGTCAAAAAGAAACCAAATTTTTTTACATAAATTAACTATCACTGAGTGATCTACATTAAAAAGTCTTTTCTCTGGTACTATCAGATTTGCAGTTCTGATTTTCTTAGTAAAATATAGTCCATCCAATTCAATCAAAATCCTATAGAAAGGATTTTTCTGTAGCTTCAATGTGGACTCATTCCAGAGAGAGAATAATAAAGACATCAACATAGCTAATTTTAAGAGGAGGGAGGAAGGATATAATATAATATAATTACCTGAGGAGCTTTTTTCAGTCTCATTCTCACCTTCCTCACCATTCTTTTCTAATATACTCTATGGAGTTATGTGAATTGTGTACAGTTTGAGAAGACTACAGGAGCAAATGACATTTCCCTGAGTTTCACCTCTCTTGAGAACCCGTGCAAGTTGAAACATTAAACAATTATAAGGCAATAGGATAATATCTTGCTCTGGGTTTAATCTCAGTTTCTTTATCCTTCTTTGCTTTCTCCCTGGAATATATGTGATGGCAAAGGAGTAAAAATTATAAATGAGTCTGTAAAATTCAAATTTTTAGTATCCAGTAGCTACTTTCAGAGCTAAAAGCTTTAAATACATTAATATGAAAGGAATACATTTACTAATTTTTAAATTAATATACTAAAATTAATTTATTTATTGAATATGTTATATAGTAAATTCTTTGCTAGATTATTCTTGTATACTATTTTATTTAACCCTCAAAATAACCATTTATGTTATGTGATGTTACAATTTAAAATTATGTTCCCTTTATTCTTAACATAAAAGTAATGTATAGTCATTATAAAATCTCAGAAAAACACAGATGAGTATAATGAAGAATATAAAAATAATCCATAATGTTAACACTCAGTTATAACTACTGATAACATTTGGCTTATATTTATATGTGTGTGTAAGTATATTGTAACCCATATAAAAGTGAATATACAATGTAAGTACAATAGTTATGAACCATAAACATGACATAAAACACTTAACAAGATACAGCCAAATGTTGCCATATAATAAGATAGCAGAATATTGTAGCGGTGTCACATTTTCTCTTGGAGCTTTCCCTTAATAATATGGAAACTGAGTCCAAGTTGGAACGTTTGCCTATGCAGTGACTGCCTCTCTCTTCCATTTCTTTCCTAGTATTTCCATTCCTGTTAACAGGATGCTGCAAAATTAGGCACAATGCAGGTTGCCCTAACTTTTACTACTTATTTGCAAAGAATTTGACTTCATATTACATTGGTGTTAGATTTACATGTGATCAAATATTCAATAAATAAAATTGTTTTTGCACTTATATGATGTCTCATTTTCATGACATCTGATCATTTGCTTACTTACTCTCAAATTTTTAATTTAGTCTCTTTACAACTTTTTGTTATTACAAGTAGTACTGTGATGTACATACTTTGGCGTAAGTCTTTGTATGCATGCCAGATTTTGCCTTAGGATAGATTTCTGGAAGAGGAAACACTGGAACAAAGTGTTTTCATTATTCTATAGCTCATAATATGGATTGGATAATTGTTTCTAGAAATATATTAATGTGTAAATCCACCAGCAGTTAATGACAGTGCTTATCCTATTGCACTAACTAACACATGACAACATCATTTAAAAAGTATTCATTTTCTAATTAGATAGACAAAAAGAATAATTGCTTATAACAGGTTTAATATGGTGGTTATTGCTAGGCTGTGAAATTAACACAATTTATAAATGGAAAGACTTGGAAAATTTTAAGCATAGTTTCTTCTTTAAAATGGGGACATATACTTACTTCACAAGGTTGATGTATGAAATTAATTAATTGATTTCTTTAACCTAAATCATATAACTTAGTACTTAGTAGTAAGTACTCCTTAAATGGTAACTATTTCATTGGGTTTATTATATTATTGAATTATGTATATAAAATTTTGAGTTGTATGATTGTCAGTGAACTTTAATTATATTTATTAGTAATAAAGTTGAACATTTCTATATAAACTTACCAGCCATGATATGTCGTTTGCTTATTTTTTTTTAAATTTCATTAATGAAATTGTTATATATCAAGGTTGTAAACATGCTAATCTGGAAACAGATTATCATTATTTATTTGCCTTTTTGAGTGTTATTAATATATTGTAGGGATACAGGGCATTGGAATTTATCATTATTATTAGTTCAATAGATTTATAGGGTACAAGTTTTTTTTGTTATATGAATGAGTTATATAGTGAAGAAGCAAGGCTTTTAGCAAACCTGTCACCAGAATAGCATACATTGTATCCAATGGGTAATTTTTGATCACTTACTCCCTCCCACCATCCTCCTTTCTTAGTTCCCAACGTCCATTATACCACTTTATGAATATGTATACTCATTGTTTAGCTCCCACTTATAAGTGAGAACATGCGTTATTTGTTTTTCAATTCCTGAGATACTTCACTTAGGAGAATGGTCTCTAGCTCCATCCAGATTGCTGCAAAAGACATTATTTCATTCATTTTACAGCAGAGTAGTACTCTATGGTGTGTGTGTGTGTGTGTGTATATATATAGACCCATTTTCTTTATCCACTTATTAGTTGATGGGCATTTAAGTGGATTCCATACCTTTGCAATTGTTAGTTGTGCTGCAGTAAACATTTGAGTGTGAGTACCTTTTCAATATAAAGATTTCTTTTCCTTTGGGTAGATACCCAATAGTGGAATCGTTGAATCAAGTGGTAGGTCTACTTTAGTTCTTTGAAGAATCTCTATGCTGTTTTCCATAAAGGTTGTACTAATTTACATTCCCACCAACAATGTATAAGTGGACCCTTTTCACTGCATCCATGCCAGCATTTATTGTTTTTTGACTTATTAATATTAGGTTATTAAGCATGACATGTCCAATTTCCTTAAGTACTAAGTTTGACAATTAATATATCTGACATTTCACTTTGACACTTCTTGTTTTATGTTTATTGTAAAGATACACCTTCAGTCTTTCAAATGCACGTTTTGGCTTGTGATTATCTTTCAAAAATTATTTTTTAGAGAAATTTCATGAAACCATGAATAAGTCTAAAATTGGTGTTAGCTTTGAATATGAATTCCATTGTGGAACTAATGAGCAAAGACAGCTTGAAATATTAATGAAGTATTTGGGAAAGTTCTGGCTAAAGAATGGATTCTTTCTGACAATCCCAAGCATTCAGCACAATGATTGGATAAAGATGAAGTGCCAAAACACAGTCCAACACCAAATATTCGTTAAAAAAAAAAGCTAAGTTAAAAAAAAACCTAACGGTGTCTGGTAGTCCAGCACTGGTATTATCCACTACAGCTTTGTGAAACTTGGTCAATCAATTACAGCGGATGTCTACTGCAAACAGTTGGATAAAATGATGAGGATGCTTGTAATTAAGCAGCAAAGATTGGTCAGTAGAGACAAGCTAATCCTCTTGCTCGATCACACATTGCACACACAATGCTGCTCAAACTACAGAGGCTGGACTTGGAAACTCTCCCCCATCCACCATATTCACCAGACCTTTCACCAACTGACTACAACTTCTTTCAGGCTTTGGACCACTTCTTGCAAGGAAAAGTATTCACTTCTCAACAAGCTGTGGAAAATGCCTTTCGCGATTTCATTGCCACTTGCTCTCCAGGCTTCTTCACTGCTGGCATAAGCAAGTTACCGTTAATGTGGCAAAACTGTGTCAGTAGTTTAGGAGCATACTTTGATTAATTTACTGCTTCTTATTTGAAATGTAATAAACTACACTTTTGATTCAAACCTGGACCTTTCATATTTAATGACCTAATACTAATAGGCATTTTGGCAGGCATAAGATAGTAACTCATTGTAGTTTTAACTTGCATTTCCCTGCTAATTACTAATGTGGAGCATTTTTCATACGTTTGTTGGCCATCTAACTTGTTTTGAGGAAAAAAAAAAAAAAAAAAAAAACTCTTCATGTCTTTTACCCTCTTTCTGATGGGATTATTTGTTTTCTCTTGCTGATTTATTTGAGTTCTCTGTAGATTCTGGATATTGGTCCTTTGTCAGATGTATAGTTTGCAAATATTTTCTCCCACTCTGTAGGTTGTCTGTTTACTCTGTTGATTATTTCCTTTGCTGTGCAGAAGCTTTTTTAAGCTTTTTTAATTAAGTCCCATTTATTTATTTTTGTTGTTGCTGTATTTGCTTTTGGAGGTCTTTATCATAAAGTTTTTGCCTAGGCCAATATCCAGCAGAGTTTTCCCTATGTTTTTTTATAAAATTTATAGGTTTTGGGTCTTACATTTAAGTCTTTAATTCATCTTGAATTAATTTTTATATATATGGAGAGATGGATCTAGTTTCAATCTTCTGCATATGACTCTCCAATTTTCCTAGCACTCTTTATTGAATAGGACATCCTTTCTCCAGTGTATATTTTTATCTGCTTTGTCCAAAATAAGTTGATTGTACCTCTATAGCTTCATTTCTGGGTTCGCCATTCTGTTCCATTGATCTGTGTGTCTACCTTTATGGCAGTATCATGCTATTTTGGTTACCATAGCCTTGCAGTATAATTTGAAAATAGGTAATGTGATGACTCCAGATTTATTCTTTTTGTTTAGGACTGCTTTGGCTATTTGCAGTATTTTCAGGATTATTTTTTCTAGTTCTTTGAAAAATTATGTTGATATTTTGATGGGAATTTCATTGAATCTGTAAATCACTTTGGGCAGTATTGACATTTTAACACTGTTGATTCATCCAATCCATGAGCATGGGACTTTTTTCATTTATTTGTGTCTTACATTAATATAATTTCTTTTGTCATTATTTTGTAGATCTCCTTGTAGAGATCCTTCATGTTCTTATTTAACTATTTCTAGGTGTTTTATTATCTTTGCAGCTATTGTTAAAGGGTGTTGAGTTCTTTATTTGACTCTCAGCTTGACTGTTATTAGTACACAGAAATGATACTCATTTTTGCATATTAATTTTGTAATCTGAGACTTTACCATATTCATTTATCAATTCTGGGAGTCTTTTTGGAGCAGTGTTTAGGGTTTTCTAGATATAAGATTATATCGTAAGTAAACAGGGATAGTTGGACATCCTCTTTCTCAATTTGAGTGCTGCTTCTTTCTTTCTCTTGCCTGAATGCTCTGATTGGAACTTCTAGTACTATGTTGAATAGAAGTGGTGACAGTAGGCATCCTTGTCTTGTTCCAATTCTTAGGGGAAATGCTTTCAACTTTTTTCCATTTAGTATGATGCTGGTTATGGGTTTGCCATACATGGCTTTTATTATTTTTAGGTATGTTCCTTCTATGCCTAGTTTGTTGAGGGTTTTTATTACAAACGGGTGTTGGATTTTTATAAACTGATTTTTCTGCATCTATTGAGATGATCATATAGTTTTTCTGTGTAATTCTGTTTGTGATGAATCACGTTTATGGATTTGCATATGTTGAACCATCCTAGCATGACTCGAGTAAAACCCACTTGCTTATGGTGAATTATCTCTTCACGTGCTGTTGGATTCAGTTTGCTAGTATTTTGTTGAGGATTTTTGTATCTCTGCTCATGAAAGTTATTGTTTTGTAGTTTTCTTTTTCTGTGTGTGTCCTTTCATGGCTTCGTATCAGGGTGATACTGGCCTCATAGTATAAATTAGGGAGAATTTCCTCCATCCTGATGCTATGAAACACTGTCAGTACAATAGTTGCTAATTCTTCTTTGTAGGTCTTGTAGAATTTGGCTGTGAATCTATCTGGTCCTCAACTCTTTCTTTTTTTTTTTTTTTTGATGGGATTTTATTTATTATTGTTTCAATCTCCCTACTCATTATTGGTCTGTTCAGGATTTTTATTTTCCTGATTCAAGTTTGGGAGGTTGTGTGTTTCCAAACATTTATCCATATCTTCTAGATTTTCTAGTTCATGTGTGTAAAGGTTTTCATAGTAATCTTGGATGATATTTTGTATTTCTGTGGTACCAGTGGTAATGTCTCCTTTTTCATTTCCAATTGAGCTTATTTGAAACCTTTTCAACTATTCCTGGTTAATATAGCTAATGACCTATTGATTTTATCTTTTCGAAGAACCAACTTGATCCTTTGTATTGATTTCTTGGTTTCAGTTTTGTTTAGTTCTACTCTGATCTTTATTTCTTTCCCCAATTAGCTTTGGGTTTGCTTTGCTCTTTTTTTTTTCCAGTTCCTTGAAGAATATTAGGTTATTAATTTATGATCTTTCTGCATTTTTGATGTAGGCATTTAGTACTATTAAGTTTGCTTTTAGATCCACTTTTGCTGTATCTTAGAGATTTTGGTAGCTTGTGCTGCATTTGTCATTCAATTTCAAAATTTTTTTTTATTTTTTTCCTGATTTTGTCCTTACCTCAAGGGTCATTCAACAGTTGGTTGTTTAAATTCCACATATCTGTGTAGTTTTGAGAGTTCCTCTTGGAATTGATTTCTAGTTTTATTCCACTGTGGTTTGAGAAGGTACATGGTATGATTTTGATTTTTCTTAATTTATTGAGACATTTTTGTCCAACATATGCTCTATCTTGGAAAATGTCATATGTGCTGATGAGAAGAATGAATATTCTATAGTTTTGGGTAGAACCTTCTGTATATGTCTGTTAGGTCTGTTTGTTCTAGAGTCCCATTTTAAGTACACTGTTTCTTTGCTAATTGTCTGCCTCGATGATCTGTCTTGTTTTGTCAATGGATTGCTTATGTCCCTGGCTATTATGATGTTGCTGTTTATTTATTTCCTTAAATCTAGTAGTATTTTTTTTATGAATCTGGGAGCTCCTGTGTTAGCTGCATATACGTTAAGGATTGTTACATCTTCTTTTTTTTTTATTCTTATTTCAGCATATTGTGGGGGTACAAAAGTTTAGGTTACGTATATTGCCCTTGCCCCCCCACCCCTCCGAGTCAGAGCTTCAAACATGTCCATCCCCTAGATAGTGAGCATCACACTCATTACGTATGTATATACCCATCCCCTCCCCCACCCACATCTGCCCAACAACCAATCAATGTTATTCCTAAATGTGCTCTTAGGTTATGATCAGTGAAACCAATTTGATGGTGAGTACATGTGGTGCTTATTTTTCCATTCTTGGGATACTTCACTTAGTAGAATGGGTTTCAACTCTTTCCAGGAAAATACAAGAGGTGCTATATCACTATTGTTTCTTATAGCTGAGTAGTACTCCATGGTATACATATACCACATTTTATTAATCCACTCATGTGTTGATGGGCACTTGGGTTGTTTCCACATCTTCGCAATTGTGAATTGTGCTGCTATAAACATTCGAGTGCAGATATCTTTGTTATAGAATGCCTTTTGTTCTTTTGGGTAGATGCCCAATAATGGGATTGCTGGATCAAATGGTAGGTCTACTTGTATCAGTTTAAAGTATCTCCATATTGCTTTCTACAGGGGTTGCACTAGTTTTCAGTCTCACCAGCAGTGTATGAGTGTTCCTGTGTCTCCGCATCCACGCCGACATATATTGTTATGGGACTTTTTGATAAAGGCCATTATCACTGGAGTTAAGTGATATCTCATTGTGGTTTTGATTTGCATTTCCCTGATGATTAGAGATGTTGAGCATTTTTTTCATATATTTGTTGGCCATTCTTCTGTCTTCTTTTGAAAATTTCTGTTCATGTCCTTTGCCCACTTTTTGATAGGGTTGTTTGATTTTTTTCTTACTGATTTTCCTGAGTTCAAAATAGATTCTATTTATCAGTCCTTTATTGGATGTGTAGCATGCAAAAATTTTTTCCCATTCTGTAGGTTGTCTGTTTGCTCTTGTGACTATTTCTTTGGCTGTGCACAAGCTTTTTAATTTAATCAGGTCCCATTTATTTATTTATTTTTGCTGTTGCTGTGATTGCCTTTGGGGCATTATATCTTCTTGTTGAATTGATCCTTTTAAAATTATATAATGACCATTTTTGTCTTTTTTTAGTATTGTTGATTTAAAGTCTATTTTATATGATATAAGAATAGCTACTCCTGCTTGCTTTTGGTTTCTATTTGTGTGGAATATCTTTTTTCCACTACTTTACCTTGAGTCTATGAGAATCTTTATTAGTTAAATCAGTTTCTTGGAGACAGCATATATTTAAGTTTTGTTTTTTAATACATTCTGCCATTTTATATCTTTAAGTGGGTCATTTAGACTGTTTACTTTCAATTTTAATATTTAATATTGATATATGAGTTACTGTACCAGTTGTGACATTAATTGCTACCTAGTTGCTTTGTTTTCTTCCTTGCATTACTATTTTATAAAAGCTGTGAGTTTTTACTTTTGGTTGTTTTTACAGTGGTTGGTATTTATTGTTATGTTCAAGAATAGAACACATTTAAGGATTTCTTATAGGCAGGTCTAGTGGTGACAAATTCCCTTAGTGTTTGCTTGTCTGGGAAAGAATTTATTTCTCCTTCATTTATAAAAGTTAGTTTTTTGCCAGAATACAAAATTCTTGGCTGACAGTTATTCTGTTTATAAGACTAAAGATAGTACCCCATTCCCTTCTGTCTTGTAAGGTTTCCTCTGAAAAGTATGCTTTTAGTCTGATGAATTTTCCTTTGTAAGTTACTCGATACTTGAATTTCATAGCTTGTAGAATTTCCTCCTTCACTTTGACTTTGCCAGACTGACAACTATGTGTCTTGGCAGGATGTGAATGAAAAACTCACTAAAGAGATAGAGAGTTTAAAAAAATAATACATTACAGAACTTTTGGAAATGAAAGCGTCATTTAGTGAAGCAAAAAATATAGTAGAAAGTTTTAACAGCAGACTAGAACAAACAGAATAAAGAATTTTAGAGCGTGAAGACAAGTCTTTTGAGTTAACCCATTCAGTCACAATGAAGAAAAATGAATCCAGAAGAATAAACAAAATCCTTGAGAATAATGGGACTATGTAATATGACTGAACATAAGAATTATAGGTATCCCTGAGGGAGAAGAAGAAAATGATTAAAGCATGGAAAACCTACTTGAGGGAATAATAGAGGAAAATTTCCCTGGTCTTGCTAGAGAGTTAGACATCCAGATACAAGAAGGTCATCGAACTTTTAGAATATTCATTGCAAATGGGGTTTTGAATTTTATGTAGTCAAATATTCTAATTTTTTCTTTGAAGTTTCTTCTATTGCTTTTACACTAAAAAGAACTTTTCTGTTGCTGGATTAGATGAACCTTCACTTTTTTATTATTACTTCTTTTTCGTTTTGTTGGCTGAAAACTTAACCAGAAGAGCAGCTAAAGTCTTATCGGCTACACATGGTCCATCTCTAAAATCAAGAAAGGGATTTGTGTGTGGGTGGTTTTGTGCACATTTGGGACAAAATGTGAGGTAGTGGAGCATTTGAGGGGGAAGAAGAGTGAGAAATTTAGTGCCCTCTCTCTTCTTTTTGGAGTTGCTTTATTTTTAGTTTCCATCCCTAAATTTCTTCTGTATGATAGTGAGGTTTCTGTAAGGCTTAAGGTCATATTTATTTTTATCTCCTTTCCATCTTTCTTTCTGAGAACAGCTACCATTGAAAATTTGCTATACATTTCTTTATCAAGAAGTGAGGACATCAAATCATTTTGGAATACATTTTTATTTTTGCAAAGAATCACTCAATGGGTCTTTTTAGTGTTGTAAATGGAAGGCAAGTGAACATCCATTAACCTTAGAGAAGATAATAAGTTATTTTTAATGGTTAAAGGAGCATATAAAAATTTACATAGGAATTTTTGATCTTTGATATTTTTTAGAGCCTCTGTAATGGGATTAAATGGTACTACTGAAATCAACTAACAGAAAAGGACACCAAGTTTCCCCAGGAGGTAACTATGAATTGAAAAATAAAAGGTCTTTAAAGGGGACCAAAGCTCACTTCCAGAGTCTATTGACCAGGAGGGACAGATTGTTCATTTCAGGTTCAGAATGTGCTGAAAAATCCCTCCTTTGGAGAGTTATCTTAGCATTATGAGTACACTTCAGAAATAATACTTCTGTGTGTGAATAAAAAAAGAAAAAAAGAGCTGAAACACTTAGAGAACAGAATTGTTTATCAGTAAAGAAGAGCTGTAGTTTGTATAAAAACCAAACACACACAAAAGTTCAGATATTATAATTACTATAACTCAGTAATAAAAATATTACCGAAATGTGACCAGGAAAATTCAAATTGAAAACCAGAATTTGAAGAATAAATGAAAAAACTATATCTATATACATAAAATAGAATGAATTTATATATATATATATATCTTATGGAACGAGAAATTAATAAATGCCTATAACACATTACTATTAAAATATTTCATAGTAAATATTTACTATGTAATCAGTACTTATAACATTAAGTATTGTAAGTAGTACTTATGCAAATATAGTACATAGCATATTATGTATTATGGTTTCATAACATATTTTATTGTCTCCTGGGTAACTTTTATTTCAGAAATGCTCTTCTTCTTTATATTGGGAATGCTTACATCTTTTATTTTTCTTGACAAAAATTAACTCTTTTTATTCTTAAAAAAATTGAGGAATCAGCACAAAGGCATTACTTATGAAAACATGACTGAAGAAGAAAGAAAACAAGCAAAGCAAGAAAAATAAACACTAAAAATAAAAACTCCACTATAAATGCCATGAAAATTTTATGGAAAATAAGAAAAAACTATCTTCTAAATATATAATAAGTGCATATGGTCAACAAAAAGTAAAATAGTTTGACCTCTTCTGCCCACCTTTGGATACCCTTGATTTCCTTCTCTTACCTGATTGTTCTGTCTAGGACTTCCAGCACTATGTTGAATAGAAGTGGTGATAGTGGGCAACTTTGGTTCCAGTTCTAAGCAGGAATGCTTTCAATTTTTACCCATTCAGTATGATGTTGGCTGTGGGTTTGTCATATATGGCTTTTATCATTTTAGGGAGGTCCTGTCTATGCCTATTTTGTTAAGCATTCTTTTCATAAAAGGGTATTGAATTTTGTCAAATGAGTTTTCTGCATCTATTGAGAGGATCATATGGTCTTTGTTTTTTCTAAACCCCCAAAGATTCTCCCAAGAGACTACTAGAATTGATACATAAATTCAGCAAAATCTCAGGTTACAAAATCAATGTACACAAATCAGTAGGATGTACATACACCAAAAACTGTCAAGCCGAGAACCAAATCAAAGACTCAATATTTTTCACAATATCAGTGAACAAAATAGAATACCCAGAAATATATTTAACTAAGGAGGTGAAAAGAGATTTCCTAGGAAAACCACAAAACACTGAGGAAAGAAATAACAGACAAAGTAAACAGACAGAAAACCATACCACACACATGGATCAGTAAAATCAACATTGCTAAAATGTCTATACTATGCAAAGTGATCTACAGATCAATGCAATCCCCATTAAAATATCAATGTTATTTTTCACAGACCTAAGAAAATTAATTCTATGCTTTGTATGGAACTGGAGAAGACCCTATGTAGCAAAAGCAAACTTATGCAAAAAGTACAAATTGGGAGGCATCAAATTACCAGACTTCAAGCTATACTACAAGGCTACAGTAACCAAAACAGCATACTACTGGCACAAAAATAGAGACATACCAATGGAACAGGATGAAGAAGCCATATGTAAAAGCATCCTCATGTTGCCATCTGATCTTTGACAAAGCAGACAAGAACATACACTGGGGAAAAGAATCCCTATTCAATAAATGTTGCTGGGAAAACTGGATAGCCACATTTAGAAGACTCAAACAGGATCCACACCTCTCACCGCTCACAAAAATCAACAAACACACAATGGATAACAGACTTAATCCTAAGGCATGAAACTATAAGAATTCTGGAAGAAAATGTTGGAACAACTCTCATGGACATTGGCCTGGGTAATAAATTTAAGAAGAAGATCCCAAAGGCAATCACAGCAACAACAAAAATAAATAAATGGGACCTGATCAAATTCAAAATCTTCTGCACAGCCAAGGAAACAATCATTAGAGGGAATAGACAACCTACAGAAAGGAAGAAAATATCTGCATGCTACACACCCAATAAAAGACTGACAACCAGAATCAATAAAGAACTCAAGCAAATCGACCAGAAAAAATCAAGCAACCCCATTGAAATGTGGGCAAAAGACATGAACAGGAACTTTTCAAAAGATAGAGCAATGGACAACAAACATAGGAAGAAATGCTAAACATCTATAAACATCAGTGAAATGTAAATCAAAACCACAATGAGATATCAATTAACTCCAATGAGAATGGCTCTTATCATAAAATCCTCTAATAAAAAATGTTGGCATGGACGTGTAAAGATAGGAACACTCACACACTGCTGGTGGGATTGCAAACTAGTACAACCTCTACAGAAAGTAGTATGGAGATACTGCAAAGAACTAAAAGCAGAACTACCATTTGATCCAGCAATCCCACTATTTGGTATTTAGCCAAAGGGAAAAAAGACATTCTATAAAAAAGACATCTGTACTCAAATGTTTATAGCAGCACAATTCACAGTTGCAAAGATGTAGAAACAACCCAAGTATCCATCAATACATGAGTGGATCAATAAAATGTGGTATATGGATACCATGGAGTACTACTCAGCCACAAGAAATGGTGAACTAATACCTCTTGTATTAACCTGGATGGAATTGGAGCCCATTCTTCTAAGTGAAGTATCACAAGAATGGAAAAACAAGTGCCACATGTACTCACTATTAAATTGGAACTAATTTATCAACACCTATGTGCACATACGGTAATAACATTCATCAGAAATCAAACAGGTGAGAAAGGGGAGGAAGGAATGGGAAAAATCACACCTAACGGGTTCAACACATACTACTGGGGGCTGGGCATGGTACAAAAGCAATTTATGTAACCAAATCATTTGTACCCCTGTAATATTCTGAAATTTAAACAAATGTAAGAAAAAATAAATAAAAGCTATTGTGATGAGTTCTAGCCATCACAAATGTATATACAAGCATACACATGGCTATTATTCAAAGAATTTACTAAAAACATGAAAATAATAGGTATCTCTCAAAGATAAAATGAAAATGAAATGAATTATAGACTCCTTTATCCTTTGTCTTTTATTTCAAAATAATTTTGCCTGGAGCCAAATAATATGCTGACCAGACCAGAGACAGCTGTGTTAGACTGAAGAAATGACTTAAGATATCAACTATATACAGGGGGATTAAGCAAACAAGTAAATATCCTGAAGACAATGGGAGCCAGGGTTCTGACTATTGGAAATTATAAGTCAGAAAAGATGAAGTATGGAATAAGTCTTATGGCATTGAATTGGGATTGTAAATATTAGCATGAACTCAAGGTTTAATGTATTTAGATATATGACTATAGAAATAGATATGGGTGTATCTGTGTGTGTGTGTATGCATGTTTGTGTGTGGGTGAGAGAGAAAGAGAGGGGGAAAAGAGAGAGAGGAAAACATACATATATTTCCTTGTTCTGCTTAGAGGTTCCAGAAGCAATGATAACTCTTTATCCATAAGCATATCTAGCACCAGATTTTGGTTTTGAAGTACTATTTCCTCTTACATCAACCAGGGCATCTTGGAAAAATATGTTAATCCAGGAATGAAAAAGGAAAATTAAATTGGAGTCTAGAACCAAGTTAGGAGGTGTGCAAGGAATAATAAAGGGCAATTAACAGAACATAGTAGCCAGCTTGAATGACTTTCCACTAGCCAAGTCTGAGACAATTTGCAGATCCAAATAAATAATGATAATGAGAGCTTATGTCCTTTTGAGTAAAATGGAAATTCATCAAATCACACATATATATATATGAGTGAATAAATAAATAATGTAGAAGCAAAATCTCTTATAGCAGAATGCCATCTCTTGAAAGTAAAAAGGATGATGGAATTGTTAAAGAGCATTCAGCAACCATCAAAAGAATGATTAAGTTAAGCAAGAATCATGAATGGATGCCAAAACTGATGGCTGAAAGTTTGATGGGGACACAATATTTACAAAGTTACAAGGTAGCTTCCTATAAAATACTTATTTATTGTGTATTAATTAATAAATGTGAAACTTTCAGTGAAAAAAAAGTGAAAGTGACAGACATCATTTTCACCACTTGCTAAAAGTTAACACCACTGGTAGTGGGATAAATTGACATCATGTGTGTCCTGAGAGAATTGACTGAGAATAACTCACCATAACTTTTTGGTGTTCCTGCCAAAACACGTAGAAGTTGAGAGGAAACACAAGGCAAACTGCAACTGATAAACAATCTGCAAAATAACTTCCTTTTTTCCACAAAAATATTAAGATTATGAAAGATGAGAAGACTGAGGAACAAATTAATAACGATGGCAGCTAAAAGGATTTAACAACTAAACAGGTATGATCTTGTATTACATATTGGACTTACTGAGGCAGCACAAAATTTGAATACATCTGTGGGTTGGAGGCAATATTGTTATCAATGTTTATTTCTTGTTTTTGATGTTTTACTCTGGAAATACACAGAAATACCCTAGTTTAAAACAAATATGCTCCAAGGACAATTGGGACATTATGTCTGCAAAATTTATTAGCAAAAGATTCAGAAATTTGAGAAAGTCAGAGAGAAGAAGAGAGGGAATGTGATAAAATGTTAAAATCATAAAATATAGTTGAAATTTATATAATAGTTCTTTGTACTATTTGTGAAAATTTTCTCAAAGTTTGAATGTATTTCAAAATGAAAAGTTTTAAAAAGTATAATAAGATACCACTACACACTTGCTTGGAAAGCTGAAACTACAATGATTGAAAACATCACATATGGTTTAGAATGAGGAACAAAAGAAATCCTCATAGTTTGTTCATGAAAGCATAGAATCGTATGAACGTTCTGGAAATTGTTTGGCAGTTTTTCATAAAGGTAAACACTCCCATATCTTTGTCCCAGAAATGCCTCAACTAGATGTTTACCCTAGAGACAAAAAAACCCTATCTATCTGCCGAAAGATGTGTACAAGAATGTTTGTACCGGCTTTATTGGTAAAAGCCAATGCAAAATTGTCAAGTCAAAAACTGTGAAGGGTTTGGGATTTTACTGCACTGGCAATGTAAGGACAGCTGCAGTCCCCAAGCCCCCAGCCTAGGGACCAGTGCAGGTCTGGGGGTGGACTGCAGAGCAGGAGGTGAGCGGCAGGGGTGGGGGTGGGCAGCAAGTGAAGCTTCATCTGTATTTATAGCTGCTCCCCATCGCAGGCAGCATCACCACCTGAGCCCCACCCCCCTAATCCCATCTGCACTGCTGTCCACCTCCCCGCCCCCGCCCGCCACCCAAGTCCCTGAAAAAATTGTCTTCCTCGGAACCGGTTCCTGGGTCCAAAAAGGTTGGAGACCACTGACAGTTTCAAAGATATTTGTAAGGGTGTATGAGGCTTCTTGGACTTTGTGTAGTGAAGTAAATATATTTCGAAGCCTGTTATGAATAGTGTAAAAAATTGTCATGCCTCACTACACAGTTGTGGTTATTACCATTAATCCCTCTGTCCAGTAACATTTATTAAGAACTATTATGTTCCAATACCACGTCAAGTTTTGTTAAGCCTCAGAGGCGTGATTGTGTGGTTTATTTCAAATAATGTAAGCAAGTTGCTATGCGTAGAACATTAGAAGCATGCTTGGAAGCAGGGTTGGATAAAATTGAGAAAGAAGAAAAGAACCAGACCAAGAAGAGTGTTTGGGGGCAAGGTAAATCAGTCCTGATGAATTAATGAGGTATTTTTAGCAGTGGAGGGTGGATCAATGTGTTACTTTGATACAATTTATTTTGAAGAGTAATTCTAGGTTCATGAAGAGAATAGATGAGACTGAAACCAGGCCTCCATCTGAGAATTGATTGCAGTTGTCTAGGTATGGAAATCAGTTGTTCGTTTTCTTTATTTTCTAAAAAAAAAAGGCTTTCCTAAATATAGGGCCCTCCCATTCCATGGCATCTATTTTTGATGTAACACTCAATTTTTAACTATCCTTTTTGAATGCTTAGCACAGTTGATGAAATGGCAGGAGAGATCAATAACTGTTTCTTGAAGAAATCTTGGGGTCATTTTGGGGTCTTTAGGAAATACAGTTTAGCTATAGCATAGTCAAGAGACTGTTGAAATGTTCTGATACAAGAAGTACAGAAAGCCAACCAAAAACATATACCTACATCTTTTAGCTGTTGTAAATTGAAGAAATAATTTTCTCTGGAGTTCCTGTGGTATTGCTTTGGTCCCATTTGCCTCTTGCTGAATGACGTATATTAGTGCGAGTGAAGGATTCTGAAATTGTCTTCCTTATTGACCTCATTTTCAAGCACTAGTTTTTCTTTAGTTCTTTTCCTTCCCAATGTAGTATATTTCAAAAATGCA
The DNA here is from genome assembly GCA_028533085.1 of Varecia variegata. Lineage (NCBI taxonomy): Eukaryota > Metazoa > Chordata > Mammalia > Primates > Lemuridae > Varecia > Varecia variegata. The sequence goes on from CM052444.1 coordinate 57,467,357, forward strand.
ATTGTTGTCTTGAAATTGTTACCACAGGGCTTGAAAAATTATCATCTTAAAGCAAGTATGAGTAGCTTATATGAAATAGAAAGTGTAGGTTACTGTAGAAAATAGTGTTGTGTTTTAAATCATCCAAGGATTTTTATTCTGTCAATTTTCCTTTCTCTTTTCTATACATTGAACCTGTCCTCAAATTGGCTGCTTAAATTTCCCTTACTTTCCAAAAAAAAAAAAAACACACAACATAATTCATTTCATTTAATAATAGCCCCATGTTCTCAGCAATTAATTCATTCATTCATTCCTTCAAGAAAGAATTGTAAACCCCACGTACAAGGTACTTGGACTACATCAGCCAACAAAACAAAGCCCCAGCCCTCATGAGACTTTATTTTGGTGGGGAAACCAACAATCCAGGAGATAATTAGAGAGTAAATCAAATCTCTAAGAATAATGAACAGGATATCATTTTAGGAGGTGTCCTTTGGGCTGAGACCCAAGTGACAGGAAGCTAGACTTAAAGCAGGAAAAAGCCTGGAATATTTTAGAAACTGAAAGGAGGTCAGTGTGCCTAGAGTGAAACAAGCGAGGGAAGTGTGGTATCAGGCAAGTTCAGAGGGATGGAGAGCGGGTATATTACCAGGGCTTTTAGCCTGCGGTAAGACTTTTCTTCCAATTATGGTGGAAAGCCCCTGGGAAGTTTTAAGCTGACTTTTCACTAATCTCATTTATATATTGAAAAGACAATACTTTGCCCTTAGCAAATGCATTTTGTGAGTTGGCAGGATATTTGTTGTTTTGTAATTTTTCTATTGGTGGCCGAAAGGTATCAGAATGTGTTTGCATTTTGAAAATGTAATGTGAACACTGGAAAAATACTGGAAGCATATATTACAGACATATAATTAAGATATATTCATTGTGGTTTTGATTTGCATTTCCCTGATGACTAGAGACATTTAGCATTTTTTCATATGCTTATTGGCCATTAGTCTATCTTCTTTTGAAAAGCTTCTGTTCATGTCTTTTGCCCACTCCTTAATGGAGTCGTTTTATGTTTTCTTGCTGATTCTCTTGAGTCCTTTGTAGATTTTGCTTATTAGCCCTTTATCAGATGTATAGCATGCAAATATTTTCTTCCATTCTGTGGGTTGTCTATTTGCTCTATTGACTGTCTCCTTGGCTATACAGAAGCTTTTTAATTTAATCAGTTCCCATTTATTTATTTTTGTTGTTGCTGTGATTACCTTTGGGATCTTCTTCATAAATTCTTTGCCTAGGCCAATATCTAGAAGAGTTTTTCCAACCTCTCTTCTAGAATTCTTATAGTTTCATGCCTTAGGTTTAAGTCTGTTATCCATTGTGAATTAAAAATAGTAAACTAATACCTGTCATAACAACCTGGATGGAACTGGAGACCATCATTTTAAGTGAAGTATCGCAAGAATGGAGGAACAAAAACCATATGTACTCACTATAAAATTGAAACTTATAGATCAACACTTATGTGCACATATGGTAGTAAAATTCATTGGAAATTAAGCAGGTCAGAGGGGGAAGGAAGGGATGGGTAAATCCACACCTAAGGAGTACAATGCACACTGTGTGGGTGATGGACACACTTATAATTTTGGCTCAAACTGTAAAAAAACAATTCATGTAACTAAAATGTTTGTACCCCTGTAACATTCTGAAATAATAAAAAAGACACATATTCAATACAAAGAATTATTTAAAGTTACTAAGGAGATAAACTCTCTAAAATAAAAGTGTGGAAACTTTTCTTTCAACGAGAACAGAAAGCAATTTTCAAAGGCCTTAACATAATAAAGAGTTTCTTGTTTTATGGGATGTAAAGAAGTCAGTGAGAAGTATTTTAAGTTCAAGTCAGTGGTTTAGGATGAGTTTGGGGAGGCCATGATAAAAAGATAATATATTATTTCATGTGCAATGAAAAGCTACCACATTTTTAAAGGAAGAGAATGATTAATATGATGTGTTATAAAAAATCAATCTGTTGCTTAGAATCTACTCTGTGATCTACAGTAATGTTACTTCTGCCTTCATTACTTTACTGCAACAATCTATGCCTGCAACATTTTCCCTGTTGATTTGATAACATATCAATTGTAATGAACACAGCTCACTCCCTGTCTCATTTTCCTGTTGTAAGCATTTGACAAAAGTGACCAACCTCCTCTTCCTAGAACACACTATTTGCTGGATTTCCAGGATGCCAGTGTCTCCTAGTGTTCCCCCTTATCTCTGTGGAGCCTCCTCTTCATCTGCCCTAAGCTTGTGTACTCTGGAACTCTGCCCTTTTCTGAGAGTATATCATTCTACACAGTCACCTTAAGTGAATTCACCCATTCTCATGGTTTCAATTTCCCTGATGGCAACTCAAAAATTCCATCTGCAGTCCAGAAAATCTCTCCTGTACCTTATACTAGAATATATAAATATCTCTCAGTTATCTGATTCTGATGTCCCACCTCAGGCACCTCAGACACAGCATGAACAAATATGACTTTATAATGTTTGCCAGCATACTTACACCTAGTAACAGCAACCTTGATCCACATTTTCTTCCCTCTCTCTTTCCTGCACCATTCCCATTATGAAAATGTTCAAATTTTATGAGTCCCATTTCCTAATTAAATCTTAAATCTCTCCTCTGTCTACTTCTCTCTAACCTCAATGTTGCTAAGACCTTGATCTAGGAAAATATTATTTTTTGTCTCCCTTGAGCCTTATACTCTATTATATTCTCCCATCATATCCTGTGGCTATACCTCATACTAATCATCAAAACTGTAATTACTTTGTCAATATCTGAATATATCACTAGATTCTAAACTTCATAAGGCTATGACCATGTCTGTTTGGTTTATGCTATAGCTTCAGCAGCCATTACAGGGTTTGAAACATATGGTGGACTTAATAAATATCTATTGAATAAATTAATGAATATACAAATGAAGAATTAGGATTGTGAATTGTTCCTACACCAGTATGAAATATGTCAAAGAACCTGGAAATAGATTTTTGTTTAGGTTACTATTTCCAAAACAGTACCTGAATCCAGGCTTGGTACCCATGAAACATAGGTATACTACCTATGCAATCCTCACTTCCTAAAATAAAGGATTATTATTAAAGCCAAGTGTTTAACCTAATAACTCAGAATATAGAGACACAGAGAAAAAAGAGAGAATATTAACCTTAAAGTTATTATTACCAGAAAATTATTTCTAGTGAAAGCAAGAAGTCAGTGATCAGCAAGGGACATGGCAAAACAGTTCTCTCCAGAAGCTTTATCGTAGCCATTCGTTGTGTACAAACTATTCTTAATTATGCATGTGTTATGATGACACTCTTTCGAATCACTTGCTTTTTATCCTTATAATTGTTGCATTGAATATTTAAAATTGAAATGAAAACATTTTAAATGACTTTTGAATAAAAAGACAAAAGTTTTAGTAATATTGGCTTGGAAACATGTCCTCTGACACAAAAATAGGAAAATAATTTGTAAGTGCTAAGAATGTAATTCATATACAGTGAGTGAATGCTCTTTCTATGCCAAATTGGAAAAAGAAGGTAATTGAAATGCCTACATCCATTCAATAACTCTCCCAGGATTCAAGGATTCATTATACCTATCAAAGCTTTATTTCTTTCTTAGTAGCTAAGGTGGATTTTTATTTGAAAGTACTGGGTGAAATACAGCATACTTGTATAATATAACACCCTTAGCCAGAAAATATGGAGCCTTACTATGGCACCATTATGTTTAGATTATAGCTTGCCTAGTCTACCTATATTTAAAAAAAAAGAAAACTCGATTTTGACTATAATTTTCACCTATGGGCCACCTATTTGAGATCTTTATCTTCAAAAGAAGTTTCAATTAGTAATTTAGGATGAACTGTTCATGATTAATAAACAGTTGTATGGAATGGAAGGGAATATTTGGAATGAAATGGAATGGGATTTTATGGAATAGAATATTATGGAATAGAATGTTACAAAGTGGAATGTTACAGGATGAAAATTAAAGGAATGGAAAGTTATGGAATGGAATGTTATGAAATGGAATGCCACGTAATGGTATGTCACAGAAAGGAATGCTGGTAAATGGAATGTCACTGAATAAAATGACACGGAACAAAATGTTATGGAATAGAATGTCATGGAATATTATGTCACTGAATGGAATGTCACAGAATAGAATAGAATGAAATGAAATGTTATAAAATGAAATGATACCAAATGTAATGGAACAGAATAGAATATCACTGAATGGAATGTCACCGAATGGAATGGAATCGAATGGAATGTTACAGAATTGAATGTTATGGAATGGAATGGAATGGTATGTTATGGAATTGAATGGTACAGAATGAAATAGAGTGGAACAAAATGAAAACTTATGAAATGGAATGTTACACAATAGAATTTTACACAATGGAATGTTACAAAATGGAATGGTATGGAATGGAATGTTATAGAATGCAATGGAACAAAATGAAATGGAACAGAATGGATTGTTTAGGAAATGAAATGTTACGCAATGCAATGTTACAGAATGGAATGTTACAAATGGAACGTAACTGAATGGAATGTTACAGAATGAAATATTTGGAAAGCAATTGAATAGAATGAAACCAATTTCCATTGGTTTCATTAGTGATTTTCAGAAATATAATGGAATGGAAAGGAGTGGAATGGAGTGGAGTTGAGTAGAATGGAATGAAAGGGAATGGTACCACTTTGCACATATTGGCTCTAAGATATGGAATGCTATGGAATGGAGTGAAATATAATGGACTGGAATTTAATGGAAAGGAATGTAGTAGAATACAATTGAGTAGAGTGGAATGGTGTTGAGTGAAGTGGAATGGATAGAAAAGGAATAGAGTGGAATAAAGTGTGGTGGAATGGAGTGAAGTGGAATGGAGTGGAATAAAGTGAAGTGTAGTGAGGTGGAATGAAGTGGATCCCCATATCACCTTGCTACCTGGTCAGACTAACTTAAGAAGTACCAAGAATAAACAGAATTTTTTCTCAGTGGGAATGGAATGGAATGGAATGGAATGTATGGAATGGAATATTACAGAATAGAATTTAACAAAGTGTAAAGTTACAAGATGGAATTTAACAGAAAGGAATTGTGTGGAATGTTACGGAATAGAATGTTACAGAATAGAATGTCATGGATTGAAATGTTACAGAATGGAATGTTATGCAATGGAATGTTACAACATGGAATGCTGAAGAATAGAATGTTACAGAATGAAATCTTATAAAATAGAATATTGTAAAATTGAAAAATAACAGTTGCACATATATATTTCTAAAAAACAATAAAAAACACACTCATGGTTCTTGTTCAAAGGTTAGCTAGTTAAATAACAACAAAAACAATAAATAACAATAATAAACATGTCTCTGTGAACATTTTCTATTACTTGGTTCTGTGTCAATGATATGTAAGTTTTTTAAAAATACATTTAAGTTCATAAGTACTATAACACTTTAAAAAATCAATCAATTATGACTCAAAGAAAATGACTCTACAATCATTTCCAAATCTTCTTCCTTTTGGTTTTAAATTGCTACAAGTTGTCTTCTGTACACATAATAGTCCAAATCCCAAGCATGTCTGGATACAGATGGAAAGACTTATAATCATGCCAATATATTAATTTCAGAGAATTTTGAAGCTATTTGTCTGCAATTGTTAAATATCTTGACTTAAAATATAGAATCATCAACTATGAAGATGTTTCTGATTAGCTTGGTTGTACCAGCTATTTCACAAATGAGGAATACCAGAATTTTAAGTGGTTTTCTCTGGGCCATTGTGCTTGTTGTTAACTTTCAAACAAATTGCCAACTATGTAATACAGTCTTCTTCTCATCTCTATTCTTTTCTCTCACTGTTGTTCAATTGCTCTGTTTTCTCTCTCTCTCTCTCTCTCTCTCATAATTTAATTGAGACATATTCTACATAACCTAAAATCCATCCATGTAAAGCATACAATTCACTGTTTTTATTAAGTACATTCATAGACTTGTAGAACCATCACCAACATCTAATTTTAGAATATTTTTAACAGCCAAAAAGAAACCACAAGTTTATAAGTGGTTCACTCTTCATTCTTCCTAATCCCTCTAGCAATAGGCAACCACTAACCTACTTCTTTTCTCTACAGATTTTCCCTTTTTAAACTTTTGTATAAGTGGAATCACATAGTATGTGATATTTTCTATCTGTCTTCTTTCAGCAAACATAATGCAAGGTTCATACAAATGGTAGTATGTTCCAGTACTTCTGTTCCTTTTTTATTGCCAAATAATGTTCCATTGCATGGATATACTACCTTTGTCTATCCATTCATCAGTTGGTAGATATTTGGGTTGTTTCCACTTTTGACAATTGTGAATGATGCTGTTATGAATATTTGTGTGTAAGTTTTTTTTTATTATTTGGACATGCTTTCATCTCTCTTGGCTATATACTGGGAAGTAAAACAGCTGGAGTTATATAACTCTACCTTTCTCAGTTTGAAAAGCTACCAATTTTTTTTCACCATATTATTACATATACTACATTCTCACCAGAAATGTATGAGGGTTCAAACTTCTCCATATTCTAGTCCACACTTATTATTGTCTGTCTTTTTGGTTTAAGCCATTCCAGTCGATGTGGTGTGGCATCTTACTGTGCCATTTCCCTAATGACTAATCAGGCCACACATCTTTGCATATGCCTATTGATGATTTATACAACTTCTTCAGACATTAAAGGTGATTTGAATCCACATACCCTTCCCTCTTGTTTGAACTATTATTGTTAAAGAAATTTTATGTTTTTTCTTTTAAAAATAATGGACTAATTTATTTATTTTTTTTTTTAGAAACAGGGTCTTGCTATGTTGCCTAGGCTGGTCTCAAACTTATGGCCTCAAGCAATCCTCCCACTTTAGCTTCTTGAGTCATTGGTATTACAGGTATGAGCAACCATGCTCAGCCAAATAACATTTTGTATGCTATGATCCCACCAAAATGTTTATAATTATTGCTTTATGTATTGTCATTTAAAACAGATAAGTGTTATACACAAAATTATATGTTTACCTTTTAAAATTGGCTTATGTAGTTTCCTTTACCAGAGCACTTTATTTTTTCATGTGGATTCAAGTTCCCTCTAATGTCCTTTTAGTTCAGCCCAAAAAGCTTCCTTTCTTGTAGGACAAATCTGTAAGAATTCTTCAGTTCTTGTTTATCTGAAAATGTTTAATTTTTCCCTTTGTTTTTTGAAGAAGATATTAACTTAATTGACAATCTTTTTCTCTCAACACTGAAGATATCCTTCAATTTTCTTCTGTCCTCTTTGGTTTCTGATGAGGTCAGCCTTTAATCTTGAAAATCTCCTGTACATAAAAAGTCATTTTTCTCTGGCTGTTTTAAAGATTCTTTTTCTTTGTCTTTGACTTTTGTCAATTTGACTATGATATATCTAGATGTGTATTTCATTGAGTGTACTCTACTTAGAATTCTTTGGGCCCCAAACTAAGCAGGGCTCTGAGTCAAATCAAATAGCCACCACAGTCCGAGAATAGTAATATCCAAGGGCCAAGTTGAGACAAAATATTACCTGTGCTCTTGGAATGGTGCTTTTCCACAGTTCCAAATGTGGTCAAATCTTCTCACTGTCTACAATGCTATTGGATTTAGTTACTTACTGCTCCAGTGAGCTGGGAAGAAACAGAATGTGAAAAATCACAGACCCTACCAGCTTCTTGAGGTTCAATAGATTCTCTTGGACAAGCAATTTTTAATTTGTTCTGTGACTTTTGCTAAATCCCAGAATTCTAAAAGAGTTGATCTTAGTTATTTTGCCTATATTTGTATTGTTTTAGAGGGAAAATGAGTTCAACAAAGTCTTCGCTCTGTCATTCAGAGAAGCTGACCTCCACTCTGTTGTCTTTTAAGAACAAAAGAAAAGATCAGTTGTTTGGCTGTAAACCACTCTAGTGCATATAATTAAGAATTCAGGAAGCAGACATCCTGAGTTGGAATCTTGACTCTACCATTTACTATCTCTATAACCTTTGGGACAAGTAACTTAGCCTTTTTAAACCTCCATTCTCTTACTTATAAAATGGTCATATTAGTAGTCCCTCGTTTATAGGGTACTGTGGAGAATTAAAAAATGAGATACAACCTACATGATGAGTGTGATGTGCACTGTCTGGGGAATGAACATGCTTGAAGCTCAGACTCGGGGGGTTGGGAGGGGCATGGGCAATATATCTAACCAGAACTTTTGTACCCCCATAATAAGCTGAAATAAAAAAAATGAGATACAAAAAACACTTGAAATAGTATGTGACATACAAATACCCTTACAGTTATCTATTATTGTTTTTTATGTGAACCATTAAATTATCAAGAAGGAGAAGAAATATTTCATTATAAAATGTTTTCACTCTCTCTACTTCTCTTGCAGAAGACTCTCCTATTTAGGGTGGAATAAGATTGCTAATCTGAAGATTAGAGCATATCTTCAATTCACACACACATGTACACACACACGTTTATACATAGAGAGAGGAATAGTATTAGTTTTTGTTAGTTACAGCATAAACTTGTACACTCTAACAAGAAAAGTTACACAGAATTATGGAGATGCACTATTAGAAAGAAACATAGAGCTTTTTTCAAATCCAGTCTTTCCAAGAAGAACCACTGCACTTGATATTAAGAGCAAAAAGCCAAAATAAGTAAGTTAAAAATCTTAACAAACTCTCAGTTTACTGTGGATTAGTTCCAAGGTAGAGAGCATCCATTGATCATTAAGAAACATAAAGAGGAAAATGGCAAATATTGAAAAGAGATATCCAGGTTATTTCCTTTTGGGAAATCCTGAAATTTTAATTGAAAGAGTTGTTTTTATCTCTGTGGCCAAAAAGCCATATAACCTTATCTGATGCAGTACCATTCAACTAATATTCCTTTTCCCCACTGTGGTCCAGATGCGTGAGTCAACTTGTTTCCATAGCAAGTCAGAACTGTACATGGTGGTAGTCTACATATTTTCGGGAGCAGGTCAACATATCCCATTGCTGTTTCCTAACAACTGATTGTACAGTGACTGAAAAGAGTGCAGTTTTCACAATATTCCAACAAAAGACACTTCATACTGACTTAGGAAAATCATGCTGGATCCTGTTCAGTGAAGCACTGAAACAGAAACATATGTGCTTTGGCCATGCCACGGTATTCATAAGGTACCAGATCCATTGATATAGTTGCCAGACGAGAACAAAGACCTTGGAAGACAAGGTACTCATTGATTTATTTTTGAAGCTTGGATTGGTTGTCAGCAGCCTGGGTGAGTTTGGTGAAAGCAGAGACGCAACGTGCAGCATGTTCTGGGCAAGTGGCTGACAGGAGCTGAGGTAGATGCTTTGGGGAAGGCTGCTCAGTGAGCTGTGACTTGTGAGCTCAAGCATTTGTCCACATGCTCTTTGATATGTGACTATTTATTCTCCATCTCAGAGGTTGATTTATGAAGTTTGACATGACACTATATCAACACAACACTGTGCTACTTGGAAAATAAGAGAAAATGATATATTAAGTCACAATGGCCCAATTGTTTTGAGATCTTAAGTCCCATGCCACGACAGGACAAATGTAAACTTATTAGAAGTGAATATTTCTGTCCTTCATCCTTGAAAATGGGCTTTTGAGCAACTGCCAGGGAGATCTCCGTAGACTCTAAGAAGTTTTGATATCCTGTACATAAGTGTTCTCTACTTATGTGAATGACATGCTATGTATTCCATTTTATTTTCTAATTCCATAAACCCATCTCAAAAATACAGAGAATGAAACTTTACATAGATTTTCATAAAGTTACACATGAAAGTAATTCAGAGTATTCAGTTTAGTACATTCTTAATTATACCCACAAGCTAATTCATCTAACAATGAGAATAACTCTTTAAACTGATTTTATGGTAGACTAGTAATAAGGGTTTTCATATCTGATAGCAGAACTGTGACTTGCTCTCTTAAAAAAAGTAAGTGGGAAAACATTTGTAATTACATTTCTTTTGGAGGCATATGCACCTGATATAAATCTAAGCAAGTAATTCAGGTATAAAAAAATGTTATATTCTCTTCATAATTGAAGGAAATTTTTTTGAAATTTTATTTCAATAAAGGAAATAATTGTAATCACCATAAATTTAATATCTTGCCTTCTCACTCTATTTCCCAGGGTTGTATCTTTGTTTCTGGGGAAGCTGTTAGGAGGGGAGAGGGAGGGCTTCCAGGCTCCTGTTACATAGCCATGTTCTCATCTGCTAAAATACCTTCTTGCAGGCTACAGCATTGTTGCAACACAGGGAACCTAAACACAAGGCCAATCCTCCTCTGTTTTTTTTTTTTTTTTCCTCAGGTACTTCCTTACCCTTCCCTGGTAATGGAAAACATTGCTGTTTCTAAATCAATCTGGGATTCTGAGGTAGCTGGTAAAACTTAGGGATCTTTAACCCAGTTATACCACATGCTAGGAGCCAGAAAAATTGGGCATATTCCATTTTCTCAGGATCCAGAAATCCACAGATTGTTTTGTGTTCCAGTATCCCCAACATTACTGAGATTTCCTTGTCCAACCCATACTCTTAGACTATTTTTGGGAAAGGTGGAAAGGATATAAATTTATTGAAAGTTTCTTGCATTGACTGAGATAAAACTACCTCTTGTCAAATGAAGTTTTGAAATAGAAACCAAATTATAGTATAAAGAAAATAAGGTTGCATTTTTGGTCACTAAGTTTATAGTCTAACATTTATATTTCTTACATTTAATTCTTCTCTAAATAGAACAAAAGCAACTGCCACATATTAAACAACTTGCTACCTTTCAGGCTTTTACATATTGAGTATTTTCAGTGCACTATATTATTTAAACTTCACACCAACAAAAGAAGTAGCTAATTTATACTTGCTTATTATTATTCTCTATTTTATTAACAAGTATGCTAAAACCCTGTAACATCCATTACTATGTCAAAGTTATAAACCTAGTAATTGGTGGAGTCAGGATTTTAACAAAGGTCAAACTGACATTGAAATCTATGTCCTCACTCTTTGTTTTAGGTATTAGATGTTTTTAGTAGAAAGACAGATAGAAATTCAAAAAGATAATTTACACTAGATTCATAGAAAAGTGTCATACAGTCAGAGTGCTTTAGGAGTGTAGTAGACAAAGATAAATAATTCTGCTAGGGTGGGTCATGAATTGTTTTTCATTTTCTGTTTAGCAACCATGGTTTGAAATGATTGAGGCAGATACTATTATACAAAGACAATTTGAAGATAATTTGATGCAGCACATATATAGTCAATGTGTTAGTTAGTCTCCCATGGTTCCCCATGATGATGCCAGTCTCCAAGTAGTCAAGCTGTCGTAGTTCCCCTCCACAGTATATCTGGGCTGGTTCTATGTAACCAATAAGATGTTGTAGAATGACACTGATTTACCTCAAAGGTTAGATTATGAAAAGCCCTGCATCTTCTTTCTTGGTCTTTCATAACCTTTGCTTTCAGGAATCTTCCTTTTAGGAACAACAAGCACACTTTGAGAAGCCCAAGCCACGTGGAGAAAACATGGTAGGCACTCTGCTTCACAGCCCCAGCTATTACTAAATGACCAATCAACAGAGAACGTCGGCTCTGCTACATAGGTGGACTCTCTCTGATCTTCCAGCCCAAACATGCACCTGATGTTTATAGCACTAGCTGACACCACGTGGAACAGCTGATGCTAATCTATGCACCAAATCATAAAATATAACAAAACAATTGTTCTTTTAAGCTATTGAATTCACAGAGGAGTAAGGGGAGGTTTTTATACAGCAATAAATAACCATAATAGCCATAAAACCTGATTCTGTCTCTAACATTCTATGTAGCATTAGAAAAATCACTGAAACTGTATAAACTTCAATTTTCTTATCTGTAAAATTGAGAAAGTAATAGTACTTCAACATGAGTAGAATTGAATGAGATATTGTGTGAATGGATTTTTTAAAACTCTCCAGCAGTCTCTAAGTATATATTAACTACTATTTTTATTTTGTTTTGTTTTTCTGATAAGGTGTCATGTGTAGAAAAATTAAATGACCTGCCTAAGACCACCAACTAAGTAAGTGAATTGGAACTTAAGCCTAATGGCTTCTATGAACAATACTCCTACTTCTTTCTATGCCCAATGACATCTTCTATTTGTAAATAGATTTTTTTTTTGTTATGATGTCCTTCACATACAATGCATTTCCTCATAGATAATGAAAAGTCATTTTCTTTGTCAAGGAAAAGATAAGTATTTCATTTTAAAATGCATGCCTTTTGGCACATTGTATTGATGGTCATTGAATATAATTTTGTCTAAAACAGAAAAAAAAATCTCTTTGTCAGTGCACAATAATATTGATCATGATACTTTCAATCAAAACTTTATACTATTATCACATATTTATATTATGCATTCACAATAAATTTCACATTCTGTATTATCCATTAGTGCATAGATGGAAGATTATTTTTTAGCTGGGAGTTAAATGAACAAATTATCATAGATAGGCTTTAGAAAAAGAATCCATAAACTTAAAGTGGTATTGAGGAATATATTTTTAATTGTATATTTTAAAACAAAAAATAAAGTATTTATGTTAAATTATGAATATTCAAGGTAATTTTCTTATTTAAAATTAAAAATGATTTTACAAAGCAATAACTAATACAATAGAAGTCTAACACCAAAAGAAACTACCTCATTTTGCAACTAAGTTTTCAAGAATGTAAACAATGGGGTGAAATTAAAAAAAAACAAAAACAGATAGTTGGTTTTATCAAGAATGTGAAAAGGCAAAATATACCAAAGGTGATCCATTGATTGGTATAAGACAGCTGCTACTCTGCCTTTTTACATGAATCAAGCCTAATATCTCATTAGACTGCAAATCTAACATTTATTTATGTCCAGAATATAACACATATGGAACTATACTTTTTGCTTCTCCTTTTGGTAAATTCTAATCTTTTGTGATAGGTTAAGGAGTAACATGATCTTTTAGTATAGTATATGTAGAGCTTGATATTTTTTTTATAACCACAATCACCATAATCATTATGTTGAAAGTACAAGATTTTATAGAGTTCAAATAGAAAATATATTTCATTTTTAATCTAAATTTTTGTACTCATTCTTCTTTGTATCTTGGATAGGATATCTATCTGCTACAATTTTTTGGTCATCCTAATATATGAAAACTTATTCTTATCACTTTAACCAAATGAACATAGTTTAGCTGTTACAATCCCCAGCAGAGTCTAATATAGAAACTCTGAACATCTTTTAAAGTTCTGTCTTCTCACCTCCCTAAGCTCAGGACAGTTTGAATCTGGGAAGAATGGTTTACTAAACCCATTCTCAGTATTTTTTAGTTGACATACTTTTTCTTTTTTACCTTTATTCCATTCTCTAATTGTTATTTCTGAGCCCCTTTGGTTTTATAGCTGTGAGCAAGGCAGAAGAGATGATAGAAGAGACTAAAAAAGGCTTTTTTACTGGTACCTTTGTGATCTCGTATTGGTGCATACTGCAAATAGTATATTGTAAAATTGGCTTTTTCTCTCATGAATGCTTCTGTGGTTTTCTCAGAGATTTTCTCATTGAAAGCATCCAACCAAAATTTCTGTGATGAGCTGGATTTTCTCTGGCTTACTTATTATTCCAGCCCTCAATCCTTGGCATTGTACAATCTGATCAACATCACTGTATATTGCAGCAGTGAGATACCCCCAAGAGATTCTGTTAGGCAAAGTGCCTCTGAAGATGGTTCCCGGCTGGCTTGCTACAATGTGCCTCACATTTGTGTCATGGATCGTATGTTTGTCTGCCATGCATAGCTTCTTCCCTAAGTAGCCATGTTTCCTTCCCATGTCACTAGATGGGCTGTTCCAGCCCCAAGTTTTCATCTTCAGTCTTTTGGATTTGGACCAATTACTATTAATTTCCACTCTTATGCCCCATCAGCTTTCCCCCCAAAAAGATTCCAGGTAATAAATACCAAATTTACCATGTAGTCCTTTAAAAGTTTCTCTCTCTAAGCTTGAGGTGGTTGGAAAGACTCCGTTCACACTACCCTCAATTTCCTCCTCTTCTTTATGGCATCAAGGAGGAATAGAGGGAAAATTTATCTACAAAATCTACTTTGGCCAGGCCTCTTCAACCTCAATTTTTTTAGATCTTCAAGTTTGAAATTGTATTGTCTCAGAATCGTGTTTTTATTACATTTTTAGTAGGTCCAGAAACAATGGTCTAGCATCTCAGTTTGGAGTGAAGGAATATTTGATTCATTACGTAGCCCTTTAGCTGCTATGCCTTAGCCACAGCTGATAAAAAATGTTCACAGTGACGTGTTATATGATGTTTAGGTGTCGACTTGATGGTATTAAGGGACACCTAGATAGCTGGGAAAGCATTATTTCTGGGAATGTATATGAGGGTGTTTTTGGAGGAGAGTGGTGTGTGCATCAGTGGACTGAGTGGGGAGGATCCACTGTCAATGTGGGTGGGCACCATCCACTAGGCTAGGGGCCTGGATAAAACAAAAAGGCAGAGGAAAGGCTAATTTCTCCCTCTTTCTTCCGGAGCTGGGACATGCTGCTTCTGCCTTTGGACAGCAGAACTCCAGGTTTTCTGGTCTATGGACCCTGGGTCTTACCCCATCCCCACAGTCCCGCCAGGTTCTTGGGTCTTTGGCCTTGGATTGAGAGTTATATCATCAGCTTCTCTGGCTCTCCAGCTTAAAGATGGCCTCTCATGGGACTTCTCAGCTTCCATTATTGTGTGAGGCAATTCCTCTAATAAATCCTTCCTTATCTATCTATCTCCTGTTGGTTTTGCCTCTCTGGAGAACCCTTATCTATACATCCTGTTACACGAACATTTGAAACATTTAAAACAGAACATAAACCATTCTTCCAATTCCCTTTCGAGACTTCACTAAAAGAATAAGACACATGACAAGTAGGAGTTCTACAGCCTGAGAGAAAACAATCAGGATCAATGTTTCAATGTTTTTGGATATGTTAATGAAGATTACTTATATGTAAGACTGTTCTTCACAGTGTTAAGTTTGAAAAGGTAAGAAGAAACTAAATATATGGCAATATAGCAGTTGTTTAATAAATTATGGTACATTCACATCATTAAATACTGTACTATCTTTATCAGTTAGAGTGCAAGTGGGAAAACCAGATCCATTAGACATACTATGGGAAAAATGGACTTATTACAGGAATTAGAAATGATAAATGTTGGAAAACTGGAGCAGTGAAAGTCTTGAAATGGGAGAAACAGAGAAACAGTTGATGATAATAATGTCTAAAGCAAGTTGAAGTTTGCAGGGGAATCAAAGAATCCAAGCATATTTGAAAACTAAAGAGGAACTATGAAGAGGGACCCTCTGCCAAGCTCTATTGAAACTGCCACCTCCAGGGAAGCTGTTCCTTGTATGTAGTCACCACAGCTTGGTCCACTGCCAAGCCCTTAATGGCGGGCTCGAATCCACTTTTGGTTAGTGTGGCCAGTAGTCAGGGAGATGAGCTGAATGTGAAACAGAAGAGTGAGACATAGAAGGACATTTCTATCCGTCTGTCACTTTGGCTGATTGTAACAACATTCTGAGAGTAATGGTTTCTGCTTCACTTCTGCCAAATCTTATGCATGTACTTTCCTCTCTTAGATTGCTTTTACCCAGAAGTGTACAGGGAAGATGATCATGGAAAATAGTGTCCTGACTTAGTCAAGTTGACATAACATAATCCAGCACACTCTCTTTAAACAACTTGATTTCAAAAACGACTCAACAATTTAAGAATAAGTTCGTGACTACTAATCTGTTTGACTCAACCAATAGTTATTATATACTTACTATGTCTAGTCACTGTGCTTACGTGGTAAAAGCATGTGCAAAAATGAATCCTACCCTTACAGGAGGCATAATCGAGTAGAGGGGGGGAATGTGGGTAAAGATAAAATCCCAATATGAAAAGCATGGTGATAGGAAAAAATATAACGAGATATCAAAATGCATAAAAACTGCATCTATTCCAGACTTTGGGACCAGAGAATGCTTCCTATATGCAGCTGAATTAAGAAATAAATAGAATTTACCAGAAGCATTTGTGAAAGTGTGTGTGTGTGTGTGTGTGTGTGTATCGGTGAATTATTGCAGGACAAGGTAGGGAGAAAATGACACAAAGTGAGTGTTTCATAAAGAAAAATTATTTTAACACTTGCAAATACCCTGTAGCAGATGTTGTAATGTTCTACTTTTTGCATCACTGGCTTTTTGCCTGAAGGCTTTCTGGCTACTGAAGAGTATGTTTATCCTAGGGCCATATTATGACTTCTGTGAACCCTAGACTAATTGGTCTTTGTGGGCTCCTTCCTCCATTAAAAAAAAAAAAAAAAAAAAAGGGAAACATTGTATTTTATGACGACATTGACTGTGGTGAAATAAAGACAAGTATAATCCATATGAGATTTTAAAATTTTAATTTAATTTAGTTATTTAGACCTAAATATTTTCTTTGAACATTCATCTTTAGTTATATAGCCACTTTTCAAATAGGACCATGAAAGCTTGAGTACTGGAGACTAGTAATCATTTAGCTAATTTGATCATGGCTAATGACTAACTGAAGTGATTCCTGTGCCCAAAACAGAAATTTCTGTTATTTCAATCTATGGATAAGCTGTCCACAATGGACTAGTTAACTGAATAATTATAAATCTTCAAAGTCTGAAACATTCCTTAAGAATTTGCCATTTCATTTCCCAGGGGAAATTCACTATTTTAAAGTATATCTTAAGAAAATGATCTATTAAGATTAAATGTTTGTCATAAATTAATCAAATAGTTAATTTCCTTAATGATAAGATCTTACAAAGCAATAATATATGCACAACAATGACAACTAATCTAATTTAAAAATGGGCATGGTTAATTCATTTTTTTTTTGTTTGTTTGTTTTTATTTATTTCAGCTTATTATGGGGGTACAAAAGTTCTGGTTATATATATTGCCCATGTCCCCCCATCCCCCGAGTCTGAGCTTCAGGCGTGTCTATTCCCCAGACAGTGCACATTGCACTCATCATGTAGGTATACACACATCTCCTCCCCCACCCCCATCCCGTCCAGTCAGAACTTCAAGCGTGTCCATTCCCCAGACAGTGCGCATCGCACTCATCATGTAGGTATACACCCATCCCCTCCCCCCA
>CM052444.1:57485225-57507509 GCA_028533085.1 Varecia variegata
CTTTTATTTCAACACTGATTTTCTAAGGCCTCAGAGACCTCAATGGATTCTCTATATTCAATCAAGTGTTGAAAAAAGAAAGATCTTTTCATAAATTTTAAGGACCACTTATGGATATGATAAGTGTCATTTCTTCTTCCATTGGTGAGAAATAGTCATATGGCCTTATAGATGCAAAGGTCCAAGAAATGCAGCCTAGCAGGAAGATTCAAGGAACAAATCACAGGCAAGTTGATGAACATCTAGAGAACTTCTGCCAAAAGAAGTTAAAATTTACCACATTCTTATATCCTCCAAAGTATTTCTCAAGCAGAAATACTCACTTTATTCTTAATGATGAAAGAGTATTTTTCCCTGTAGTGCCATATACTATATTGAATTGTAATTTATTTATTTGCATATCTACTTCCTTCAGAGGATTGTGAGTTCTTAGAGAAAAGAAGCTGTTTCATTTATCTTTTCATCTCCAACAATTATTATCATATTTGACATAAGAGTAGGTGTATAATAAATACTTGTGGGTGAGTGATTTAAGAAATGCATGTCATTCAAATATATCTTGTGTAATTATAGGGAATTCATCTGACTACCATTAAAATCATTAAGCAGAATGTGAAACAAGTTTTGTGACTTAAAATTTTAGAAAGGATGTAGAGTGCCATTATCAAAGTAGGATAAAGAGAAGGAGAAAAAGGAATAATGAGGCAGTGTTATGGTAGGTAAAATTTATTTATTTATTTTTCATTCTTTTACTTTTCTAACAATGTATATGAGTACTGCAGGCCAGGGGTTAACCTTCAGTTATGGAGAGAAGAACAATCACCTTTTATTATAGAAACTTTAAAGAGTAGCACTGTAAATGAAGACTGGAAAAAAGTTAAGTTTTTAGAACCAGCTGACATTAATGCTGAATGCAGTGTTTGACCAGAGAGAGACCTTTAACCAGGGGTCATAAGTCAGGAATACACTTTGTTTTCCCAGCAGCTACTATTAACAAACATTAAGGCATTGATAAATGCCAATACACTATTTCTATGGGCAATCTAAATATCTACTTATTGCTGTATTATTTTAGTATAACATCTAAATATTAATGTAAATGTACTTTTATGTAAAGAATGTGCCTATAATACAGCATGATCTAAAAAAATCTAGAAACAAAAGATTAGAGCAACTAATTGACAAATAACAACAAAACAAACAACAACAACAAATCATTGATGAGATTTTGAATACTCCCTGTAGATAATTGAGATGGGGATTACTTTGGTGAATATAGATGGATATTAGTATAGCATTCTAAGTAAATATAATCTTATCTTAGATTCATAGAGCTGCCGTAAGAAAGTACCACAAATCTGGCATCTTTAAAAGACAGACATTGATTCTCATAAAGTTCTGGAAGTGAGAAGATCGAAAGCAACGTTTCGGCAGATCTTCCCCTGGCTCTTCCAGCTTCCGGTGATTACCATCAATCCTTAGAATTTCTTGGTTTATAGATGTGTTACTCCAATCTCTGCCTCTTTCTCATTACAATACTACCTGTGTTTCTGTGTCCAAATTTCCCTCTTTTTCCTATTTCTTTGACACACAGTCTCCTTCTGTCACCCTAGGTAGAGTGCAGTGGTATCATCAAAGCTCACTGTAACCTTAGACTTCTGGGCTCAAGCAATCCTTCTGCCTCAGCCTCCCAAGTAGCTGGGACTACAGGTGCATGCCACCATGCCCAGCAAATTTTTCTACTTTTTGTGGAGATGGAGTCTCAAATTTGCTCAGCCTGTCTAGAACTCCTGGCCTCAACCAATCCTCCCAGCTCTGCCTCCCAAAGTGCTAGGATTATAGATGTGACCCATTAGGTCCTGCTCAAATTTCCCTCATTCTATAAAGACACTAGTCATATTGGATTAAGGCCTATCCAATGACCTCATTTTAACTTGATTAAATCTGTGAAGACCATGTTTACAAATAAGGTTACATTTACAGATACTGGGAATTATAATTTCAACATATCTTTTTTTTTGGAGAGATACAATTCAACCCATAACAAATCTATGGGGGAAACGTACCCAGCTATTAGTTTATCTCTTTCTTGTTTGTTTTCTTTCTATACTTTCCACTTCTGCCTTTTATTGTTGTTTATTATGATTTGTGTGGGTAAAATAGGAACATTGTACATTTGGTAAAGAATTTGATGTCACTTTCTTTTTTGAGCTTCTTGAAGAGCTCTAACATGCCATCCTGGCAGGTGCTAGCAACTGTCTTTTTTTCTCTTTGTGCTTAATGAGAGCAGCTGGTATCACACACTGAGTTCTCAAACAATACTATCAGTGATTTCCATAGCCCCATCCTTGTAGAAGTCAAGTGTCTCAGTAAAACTTTTCCACAGTTATTGGCAAAGTTTTAAGATTTCTTTTTTCTTTTACTAGCTAAATGAGGATATTTAGTGTATGAATCCACCAGAAACAGAGCTTAAGAAACTACACTGGAGATTCTTGTTATCAGCCCTTTATTGGATGTATAGAGAGCAAATAGTTTCTCCCATTCTGTAAGCTGTTTATTCGCTCTAATGATAGTTTTCTTGGTTGTGTGAAAGTTTTTTAATTTGATTACATCCCATTTATTTATTTTTGTTGCTGCTGTGATTGCTTTGGGGTCTTCCTCAAAAATTCTTTGCCTAGGCTGATGTCTGAAAGGGTCTTCCCACCATGTTCTAGAGTTCTTAAGGTTTCATGCCTTAGGTTTAAGTCTGTTATCCATCTTGAATTGATTTTGGTAAGAGGTGGGTATCCAGTTTCAATCTTCTGCATGTAGCTATCCAGTTTTCCCAGGACTATTTATTGAAAAGAGATTCTTTTCCTCAGTGTATATTTTTGTCTGTTTTGTCAAAGATTAGATTACCATATGTGGATGGTTTCATCTCTGGATTCTCAGTCCTGTTCCAAAGGTCTATGTCTCTGTTCTTGTGCCAGTACCGTGCTGTTTTAATTACTATAGCCGTGTAGTACAGCTTGAAGTCTGGTAGACTGATACCTCCCAGTTTGTTCTTTTTACTTAAGATTGCTTTGGCTATACGAGGTCTTCTCTGATTCCATACAAAGCATAGAATTATTTTTTCTAGATCTGTATAGAATGATGGTGGTACTTTGATAGGGGGTGCATTAATGCTGTAGATCACTTTAGGTAGTATGGATATTTTAATGATATTGATTCTACCAATCCATGAGCAAGGTAGATTTTTCCATCTGTTTACATCTTCTACAATTTCTTTTCTTAGTGTCTCATAGTTCTCCCTGTATATGTCCCTCACATCCTTTGTTAAATATATTCCTAGATTTTTAATTTTCTTTGAGGCTATTGTAAAATGTATTTCATTTTTGATTTGAATTTCGGCTTGACTGTTATCGGGGTATATGAATGCCTCTGACTTGTGTGTATTGATTTTGTATCCTGAGACTTTACTTAAAAAAATCAACAAGAAAAAATCAAACAGCCCTCTCAATAAATGGGCAAAGGAAATGAACAGAAACTTCTCAAAAGGAGACAGAATAATGGCCAGCAAACATATAAAAAAATGCTCAACATCTCTAATCATTAGAGGAATGCAAATCAAAACCACAATGAGATATCACCTAATCCCAGTGAAATTGGCCTCTATCAAAAAAATCCCAAAACAACAAATGCTGGTGAGGATGTGGAGAGATGGGAACACTCTTACACTCCTGGTGGGACTGCAAATTAGTGCAACCTCTGTAGAAAAGAATTTGAAGATGCCTCAAAGAGCTAAAAATAGAAATACCATTCAATCCAGCAATAGCACTATTAGGCATCTACCCAAAAGACCAAAAGACATTCTATAATAAAGACATCTGCACCTGAATGTTTATGGTGGCACAATTCACTATTGTAAGGATGTGGAAACAACCCAAGTGCCCGTCAGTTCATGAGTGGATTATTAAAATTTGGTATATGTATCCAATGGATCACTACTCAATAATAAGAAATGACAGTGATCTAGCACCTATTTTCCTGGATAGAGCTTGAGCTCATTATCTGAAGTGAGGTATCACAAGATCAGAAGAATAGGCTCCACATGTACTCGCCATCACATTGGCACTGACTGATCAGCTCTATGGTGCTCACATGGTAGTAATATTCTCCAGGGACTAGGGGGTTTGGGGGAGGGTAGACTCACAACTAATGAATGCGGTGAGCATTGTAGAGGGCAAGGGCATGCTTCTAATCCTCTCTTGGGTGAGGCAAAGACATAAAATGTAACCAAAATGTTTCTACCCTCATAATATCCTGAAATAAAAATTAAAAAAAAAAAAAAGAAACTGCACTGTAGTTCATATACTAGCTGTCCCTAAATACTGCTAATGTAATGCAACCAAAGTCATCTCTCAAATACATTAGCGTTAAAATGAAATATCAGCATGGCTTCTTCCATGCACAAACTTCTTGTCTCCAAGACAATTTAAATATGAATATTGTAATTTTTATGCTAAAATGTTGGGAAAAGACATTCAAATCTGTTGACCCTTTCTTTAGTTTCCTGTGGCAAAATGAATCAAATTGTTCAATAAAAACCTTAATGCCAAAAAGGAAAAAAGAAGAAAGCTGTATATTGCCAAGAAATTAAACAACACTATACCTGGAAGGGATCACGCTGGGACAGCTAATTAAACATTTGAAATAGTGGATGTATGAATTTATAATATTTGCTTCAAGCTTGGTTGCTTTTCTGGTTCTTTTTAATATAATTTACCAGCATTAAAGTCATTTGAAGTTAACTTATTAAATACACACATACACCTCTTGGTTGATTTGGAGAAAAAGTTGGAGAGGTGTAGATTTTAAACTCCTGCTGACAGAAGGTTTTCTTTTTTATACACAGATCATGGGAAAATATAATTTATATGTAAGATATGTTTCCTGATGACAATCTATTCAACAAAATTTTTTAGCACTTACTATATGCAAAATTCTGTGTGAAGTGCTATCAGGGACAGAAGTGTGGCATTAGAGAGGAAAAAAATTAGGATGTTTGAAAATGTGATGGAAACATCAAAGGTAAATGAAATTAGCTATGTAAATTATGAAACATTAGTCATCACTACTCCATAGCTTCAATGAGAGCATAAAAATTCTACCATCTCTTAAGGTAGAAAATAAAAGCAAAAAGAAATAAACTTATCTTGTCCAAACAATTGTCCTAGTATACCTCCCCCCTCCCTTGCCAATATAATAAATATTTTCCTCACATTATGCTACTCTGAGGAATATAAGGATAATTAATATGTAATTTCTACTTTTTAGCTACCAAATAAGTTGAGGAGTTTGTAGAAAATTTCAGTTTCATTGTTTTGTTTTTGTTTGTTCTTATTTTAGTTTGTTTTTATAAATTTTAACCAAGGAGTTCCCACTCTTTGAAAGCATCAGGGTTAAATCTAGTATTCCCATCGGGACATTTAAGAAGCTTGATTCTTGAAAATAGAGACTGAATAGTATAGATGTCAGTTATAATATTTTTCTGAAATACCAAACTAAAAATCTTTAAATTATCAAAACTTCCACAACTTACATTTGCTCATGTAGATCTTTCTCTTTTATATGTATCCCAAATAATCAAGCAACTCTCTAGCTTCCTAAACTAGAAGAATATATGATTCTGATTACACCAGGAAAATTGAATTTCCTCAGAGATGTATGTTCTATTGAATATAAAATTAAAATAAATATTAATTAGAGATTTGAAACTCATTTTTCAGCTAGGCTCACTATGTGTTTTTAGAATATATATATATATATATATATATATATATATATATATATAGAATGATCCTAATACACTACCAAGAGTCATAGGAAGTTGATAGATGGAACAGGATGAACAAGATTGGAATAGTCTCAGAGTCACTTCTCAGTTTCTTCATCTATTAAATCATTTCACTCTAGAGCTTCAACAAATATTTCTTGAATGCTTATTAGGAGGCAGATACTGTTCTCAATAATAGTATAGAGAACTGAGCAAGAGAGCAGAGGTCCCTGCTTTCAAGTAGCTAAACTTCTGGGAGAAGGTTAGGGCAGGAAGGCAATTTTCAACCAAATAAATAAACACAATGATTTCAGAAATTAAAAAGCATTATAAAAATAATAAATTTTAGCAATATAAAAGGGAACGAATATGCCTGGTAGTAACTTAGTGGAAATCCTTTCTTAGGAGATCTAAATGAGGAAGATAATTTGGTTCTGCAAAGAGCATTGGGGTAATAATCCTTAGCCACAGGGCAGCAGTCCCCAACCTTTT
This sequence comes from Varecia variegata, assembly GCA_028533085.1. NCBI lineage: Eukaryota > Metazoa > Chordata > Mammalia > Primates > Lemuridae > Varecia > Varecia variegata. The sequence goes on from CM052444.1 coordinate 57,491,533, forward strand.
TGGCACTGGGAACCAGTTTCATGGAAGACAATTTTTCCATGAGAGGGGAGTGGGGGGGATGGTTTCAGGATTATTCAAGCACATTACATTTATTGTGCAGTCAAACCTCTCTGCTAATGATAATTTGTATTTGCAGCTGCTCGCATTGCTAGCATCAGCACCTCAGCTCCACCTCAGACATTAGATTTTGAGAAGGAGCACACAACCTAGATCCCTCAGACGTGCAGTTTACAGTAGGGTTCGCTCTTCTATGAGAATCTAATGCCGCTGCTGATCTGACAGGAGGCAGAGCTTATACAGTGATGTGAGCAATGGGGAGTGGCTGTAAATACAGATGAAGCTTTGCTCATTTGCCCAAGGCTCATCTCCTGCTATGTGGCCTGGTTCCTAACAGGAGACAGACTGGTACCAGTCTGTGGCCTAGGGGTTGGGGACCACAGTCGTAGGGGACATTAAAGACCAATGATCAAAGACAGGGACAAGCTGTTTAACAAACAGCAAAAAGGTCAGTGTGGCCAGAGCTGAGAGAGAAAGTAAAGTAAGAGCTAGGTAAGAAGGTATTTTCAGATTTTAAAGGGCCTTGTAAACTGCAGTAAAAAAGTGTAGATTTTCTTCAAATAAAACACATTTGAAGCTATTGGAAGATTTTAAACAAAGCAGTGAGGTATTCTGAAAGGTATTTTAAGTTAACTCTGGCCAGTCTATGGTGAATGAATTTCAGGAGAATATATCCCTCAGGGTAAAGACTAATCTCGGTAATAGACGGCCATCAAAATCAGTAGTACATGTGTTGTCATGCCCTATCATCTTTATTATTTCATGGTATCTCCATTTTCTTCACTGAAGCTGGTTCACCAGCATCAGGTCCACATTTTATCCTACAGAGGAGGAAAAGAAAGAAGATGGAGGAAACATTTTTGTTTTTTTTTTTTTAGGGAATGTTATACACATTAATTCTGCTCACACTTCACTGGCCAGAATTAATTATATGGTCACATACCAAGGTGAAATTTGAGGTTCTATTACTAAAGGGAAGAAAGAAATGTAAGGATGGAAATGGGGAAACCAATTTAAAAAAGTACATACGGCCATTTTGTTCATACAAGAAAAGAGGATGTCTTAGAATAGAGAAGTTACAATGAAGAAATCACCTATTATCCAAACATGTTCTGCCACACATTGACCACGCTGTAGAATTCAGTCATTATACTTAAGACCCATTTCCCTACTCACAAAAATAACTTCCTGCTTTTTTGTGTGAATCATCCTTTAGTGAACACTCTATTAAAAGGGTGTGGAGCCCAAGGATGAATGGTTTTACTTCAAATCTTACCTCCATATTTATTACCTTCTGATGTTCATTAAATCATTCAAACTTTGTGTTCATCCTGCACCCTTATAAATATGATATGGTCATAAGGCCTACCTGTTAGAAATAATGTAATGATTAATAGAGTTGTTATATATAAATAAATTGTAATTTTGCTGGGCATATAGTAAATGCTCAAGAAATGCTGGGAGTTGTGCTTTTGGGAGATGTTGGAGTTTATGTCTTAGCCCAAGAAATACCCTAAAATAGAATCTCAGACATTCTTCTTTTTAAGAATCCCTTGATTACTTTATAGAACTCAGGATTTAGCCACCTTCCCAAGTCTTAGCCACTTTTAGCTGAGCAGGGAGGATCGCTTGAGCCCAGGAGTTTGAGATTGCAGTGGGCTCTGCAGTCTAGTCTGGGTGATGGTGTCAAACCCTATCTCTAAAAATATATGTATATGTATGTTTATAAAATCTTTAACCCAGATATCTCACTTTTTAGAATCTTTCTCACATACAAAGAATACTTTCCATAAGGATATTTGAACAAGGAATTGTTAATTATAAAAAAATTACTTAGAGTGGAAGAAATAAGATAAAAACCTTAATATCAATTTGCTGCAAAAAATATTGTATTTATGTAAGTATGAAAGGAAAACTTAATAACTATAAAAATTAAAGAAAGGGTATCGAAGCAGAGGAGAAAATGTTGATACTACAGCCAATCAAGGCATGGAAAGTCATGGGGCTGGACACATGGTGGCATGGATTCAGCCAGGAAATGTGTTACAAAAGATCTAAAAAAAAATTAGGACTAAGTTAAGGTAGAAAAAGAGAAGCATCAAGATGACCTGAAAATTTAGGGATTTCCATTTTAAGATGCTAGGTTTCAAGATCTGGCTCCATTCTCTGATCCTCATTTTTCTCATCTAAAAAAATAGAGATAAAATACTGAAATCACAGGGCTGTTGTGAGAATAAAACAGATAACTTTAAATCACTAAATGCAGGACCTGGGAGAGTGTAAGTGCTTGGTTTTGGGAAAGAAGAAGCTGTATGTATCTGAAGATTCCCCAGAATAAGGTTCACCAGGGCTGATCTCCATATTGAGATTGAAGATTGGCACAGAGTCAGGAGAGAAAGCCTGACCCATTGTTCATGCCAACCGTGCGTATGTGGAAAAGTGTTATTTTGAGTTTAGTTGCTTTGAAATATTGTTGTTGTTTTTCAGACATTTCCTGAGCACATAAATATTCATGAGTGCAAATCAAATATTGCAGTTATCATCCAAATTAAAAGATGCAACACCCCTTAAGAGGAAAATATGCTTTAAAAATATACTTTTTAAAGTTTAGTAGCTTCAATGTAGAAGATAAAGTTTCAAAAGGGAATTGAACTTTATGGAGCTTAATTTTTTGTTTGTATTCAGCAGAGAACAAAGAAATCCAGACAGGTTTTTAAATGTCCCTGTTTTCTACAAAGAAATAAAATTTGCTTCTGTCATCACTTCAGGAAAGCCTTTTTGAAACGCCCCTTACTTATCCCCCCCCATCAGGAAAGCCCAGAGTTGAAATTTTATACAAAGAGTACATGAACCAAAACCACAAAATAAATTTTAATTCACACCAATTTGCTCATTTTACATAAGAAGGGAGGCAAGCCTGTGTAACTTTCATGAGTTTTCTGTATGCTTTTTCTGTAGAAGTTAATGGATATGTAGAACTGAGTGATGATTTAGATACCTGGCAAATGTAGGAAAATTCTGTATCCATTTTAGCTGTTTATTGACTCTTTTTTTTTTTTATGCCAGGTAATCGTCTATAATTACCTTTTAGTTGCATGTTTAGAATGTTTTTTATAGTGGGTTTTTTTTTTTTTTTTTTTTTTTATCATCACATGTATTTAATATTGTATTGGTGGTCCCAGCTGGTATAACACAATTTATTCCCTTCTAATTTTTAAAGGAAAGATTTAATTTTTTATTATAAAAGTAATTCATGCATATCATTGAAAACCTTGAAAATAGAGAGAAGTTGAGAATGGCACTCATAGTTCCACTACTCAAAGAAGAGGAACTTTTAACAGAAGTAAGGTCTTCTGGTTAACATTGAGAAATTTTATTTTTTTTTATTTTTATTTTTTATTTCAGCTTATTATGGGGGTACAAAAGTTCTGCATAGATATATTGCCCATGTCCCTCCCAATCCCCCGAGTCAGTTTAAATTTTATAATCTGCTACTTTAGAAAGGCATGTTACATTTGTCAAAGCAATTTCAAATTCTAAGAAAGAATCTTCAGGCACTAATTAACCATATAAGAATTAAAATGCAGAGATATTCATCATAGTTTTAGGTATGAGTGACAATAGGAAATCAACATAAGTGTCCTACAATAGAGGATTAGCTTAATAAATCATCGGATACCTATTCAGCATAATGCTATTGAACCATTAGAAAAAATATTGTAAATAAACATTTATTAATTTGAGATGACATTTACAATAGCTTGATAAGTGAAAAATGGTTACTTGATGCATAAAATAATTCATACATGTTTTGAATACATGCATACACAGATACAAGCAAAATCATACTAGATATTTATATAAATGAAGATGCATGCAAACATTGTACACAGTTATCTTGGAAGATATATTCTGGATTTAAAAACATATTTTGCTTATCTACATGTTCCCATTGTTACTAAAATCTGCAAATATTACTTTACTCACCAAAAAAATAGGATTGTAGAACTAATGCAGCTAATGTTTAGTATGTGCCAGGACCTAAACGTGCCCTGTGTATTTTTTCATTAATATTGTCAAAAAACCTGCTACATTGGTACTACTCTTTAAAAAATTTATTTGACAGATGAGAAAACTTGGAACACAGCATAGACATAGCAGGAGTGAGGATGTTTACTTCAGAGACAGATCAGAACCTTAGTCGAACTAAATATATTAATATAATGTATACCACCTTAATGGTCAGGTGGAGGATGTGTGTTTGTGAAGTAGCCCCTTGTTTAGATACTCCAAGACTTGATTATTTACCTGCCACCAACCTCTGTGTTCCTATGGTATACAAAGCAAAACTCTTTTAAAGTATCCAATATTCTTTATGTTGTTGATTTACTTATATTTTTTTCCCTTTAGAGTTTGGAAGCTGCTTGAGTATAAAATTGCATTTTTTATATCCCCAACACCCAGGGAAATGCTTGTCAAATGAAAGATCCTCAATAAATATTTGTCGAATGAATGGAGAGATGAATATAATTCAAATGTATTCCTGAGATGTATAAAACTACATTATTTTCTATTTAACATGATTCATGCATCTGTGTAGGTGTGATGTTTCAAAATAATTAGTGGCAAGCCCTTCAAATGAGAGGAGAAGAAAGTGTGTCTTTGCTTCTCTGTATTCTCTCTCCACTCAAAACAATTGTGAAGTAGAATCGGCAGGCACACACAGATCATTAACTTTAAGAGAGGGAGTCTTTCAAGATAAAGCAAAAAATACAAGCTTGTTTGAGATGAAAATTCAGGAGGCAGAAGAAGGAATCATATCTGTTCTATTCATACCATAGAGAAATGCCTATATTCAAAACTTTATTTTAATTTTAAAAAAGTAGAAATAGATGAAGTGAGAATAAATTGCACAAATTTAATGAACCCCTCTATTGAGAAGTGATTAGTAGATATCAATCAGATTATATTTCAATCATGATGAAGTTTGGGGTTTGTTGTTGTTGTTAGTCTAATTTCAATGTGTAATTAATAGGTCAAGAAAAATATAAAATCAAAATGACCAAGAAACTGGAAATTTAGACAGGGTTGTGACCATAGATTTATATTAATAGTAATAACCATTACCCCAGAGTTGACTTTCTCTAACAGATCCCAGGTTAGAAGTTGCAGGCACAGAAAAATGAATATTTGAATTCATCTAAGACAAAGGGAAAAAAAATAAGATAACAATGTTGTTAAAGTTACATAAACTAGTGTGAATAAAGATGACGAGTCATATAATCATAAAATTTCAGATTATGAAGAAGCATGGTAGATCAAATTTTCACTTTAAAGACCAGGGAACTATCCTACCGGTGGAGATGTTTTAGTTCCTGATTTTGAATGAACACATGGATTAGAATTTGTTTCTCTTTTTTTCAGACAAGGAAATTGAGGCTTGTAGATGATATAGAATGGCATGCAATTGAGAAAGGTTAAAGACTGCATTCACAGAACGTACGTTCTAATGCTGGCACTGGGCCGGGCGCGGTGGCTCACGCCTGTAATCCTAGCGCTTGGGAGGCCGAGGCGGGCGGATTGTTTGAGCTCAGGATTTCGAGACCAGCCTGAGCAAGAGCAAGACCCCGTCTCTACTAAAAATAGAAAGAAATTATCTGGCCAACTAAAAATATATATATAGAAAAAATTAGCCGGGCATGGTGGCTCATGCCTGTAGTCCCAGCTACTTGGGAGTCTGAGGCAGTAGGATCGCTTGAGCCCAGGAGTTTGAGGTTGCTGTGAGCTAGGCTGATGCCACGGCACTCACTCTAGCCCGGGCAACAGAGTGACACTCTGTCTCAAAAAAAAAAAAAAAAAAAAAAAAAACAGCACTAATGCTGGCACTAACGAATGTCAAATGGATTTTGACCATCAAAGCAAATAAATGCAAACATTTCTCAATATCAGCTGGCACATCACTTTAACAGCAAATTACTTTTTTGTCTTCCTAAAGTTCTTCATGTCCTTTTATGAAAAAATTGGCTTACATAAATTTTCCTTTTAATCATGGTTTGTATAATGCGTGTGTTTAGTTGAGTCTGATTGCTGAGTGTCAAACTGACCCATCTACCAACATTGTTTCCAGAACTTGCAGGGATTATTTTAGGACCTGTTTCAGTAGCTATCAAGTGAGGGACAGTCGAGTTGGATGTGTCAGGGGAAAGTTGTAATCACACTCTTTCTTTCAGTGCTAGGAGCTTGAAGCAAAGTCATTTCATATGCCCTGAAGCAAAAGCTATCTGAACATTTATGTTAAACAAGGATCATAAAAATAGTACCAGTATATGTCACAAAGAGAATCATTTTGTAATTTTTCTAGATTTGATTTAATCAATTCCATACTGTAATAAGATTTATTAGTGGGGTACGAGCTCCACTAAAAGCGGCCAATTGAAAGGTAGAGGTCTCCAAAACTAATTCCCTCTTACTCATAGGAGATATGTTCCTAGATACCCAGAGGATGCCTGAAACCATGGATAGTACTGAACCCTATATATACATTTTTTCATATACATGCACACCTATGATAAAGCTTAACTTATAAATGAGGCACAGTAAGAGATAAAAGCAATACCAATAATAAAATAGTGCAATTATACCAATATACTCTAATAAAAGTTATGTGAATGTAGACTCTCTCTCTTTCTCCCTCTCTCTCAAAATGTTTACAGACCATGGTTGACTGCAGGTAACTGAAACTGCAGAAAGCTAAACTGCTTATAGGGAGAGACTACTGTAAATCATTTTGGCAACTTACTTTCTGCCCTCATTCACTCTTGTAAGGAGATCAAGGAACATGCCATTTGGGGTGTATGACTTGCTGCCCTAAAAAAAAAAGCCTTTTGGTGGGACTAAGAATAGAGAAAAGAAGTGTCAAAGCTGGGCCCCGGAGATCTAGCCCAGGTTTTACATTTCCCAGCACACTCTTGAGATTTTAAAGTCTGAAGAAAGTACAGGTCTATGTTGCCTCTAAGTGAAAGCAAAAGTCTGGAGGAGATGCAGCTATACTCACTCATTCAATGTGAGGACAAAAGGACCTAAAACACAAGCTGTAACAATGGTGGACAAGAATGTCATCTTTCTGTGAAAAGAAATGAACATTACTATATGTTGGTCAACTGTTATGTCAAACCTAATATCACTGTTAGGTTTACAATTCTAGCAGACATTTTTGGCTGTGGTGTTTATCATATAGATACACAGCCTCAATGTTTTGGCTATCAGAGCAAGCCAAAATACAGGTACATTTGTTTTTGTTTGTTTGTTTGTTTGTTTGTTTTCGAGACAGAGTCTTGCTTTGTTGCCCGGGCCAGAGTGAGTGCCATGGCGTCAGCCTAGCTCACAGCAACCTCAAACTCCTGGGCTTAAGCAATCCTACTGCCTCAGCCTCCCGAGTAGCTGGGACTACAGGCATACGCCACCATGCCCGGCTAATTTTTTCCTATATATTTTTAATTGGCCAGATAATTTCTTTCTATTTTTAGTAGAGATGGGGGTCTCACTGTTGCTCAGGCTGGTCTCGAACTCCTGACCTCGAGCGATCCACCCGCCTCGGTCTCCCAGAGTGCTAGGATTACAGGCGTGAGCCACCGCGCCCGGCCCACATTTGTTTTTAATGTGCACAATGTACTGTTGCATGATCTTTATTGTAGCCATGCCTAGGCATTGACATTCTTTCTCTTCACCTTGGTCATTAAAGTCTCTTAAAGTGGAAAGCATTAACAATAGTGTTTGTGTTAGCCAAAACTTAATAAAATTATAGAGCATACCTAATTTTTCATTCTATAATCATCTAAGTACAATCAATCAAGTAGTTTAATATCTTGGGCCTCTTTTTAATCCCACACCCAATGTTTCTTTTCTTAATTATCATCACTGCAGTATGAAAACGAAATAAATGAGAGCAAAACACTTTTGTGGTAAGCAGAAAGATGTCCATGATTTTTTAAAACCATTTAAATCCTAAATAGAATATTAAAATTCCTCTAAAATTAGCTATGAAAGTGCTTCATAATTACACTATAATCTCAGTTATCTTTAGTAGTATTTCAGACCATAATCTTTTTACAATTTAGGTTTAGAGAATTACCTTATTTGCAATGACTATTCAAGAGAAGGAAGAGATTTGTAATACAGGTAATAATATTTTTCTTTCTTTGAATTTTTCACCACCACATGATTTTCTGTACAAAATGCCTACTGAGTCTTAATCTGGAGGGGTTTAGTTCTATTGATAAAAGAAGAGAGAATCCAGTCTGCTGTATGGATAATTTATTTGATTTCACTACACTACATGTTTTTATAAGAAAAACTTAAAAGAATTAAACTCATTTAAAAAGTACACAAAGTATTTTTGCAACAAAGCAATTAAGGAAGCCTGCCTATCTAAAGTGATGGGTAATATTCTAAGCACAAAAAATGCTAAATTGCCTTCTGTTTGGAAATTGTGTGCTATCTTTTGAGGTTTAATAAGAAAAGGATGTTTGGGATTAATATGAAGATTTAGATCTCTCTTATCTGCAATCTTAAAAATATAATACATAGAAACAAAGAGCAGAACAGTGGCTACTAGAGGTGGAAAAGGAGGAGGGGATGAGAGATAAGGAGATATAGGAGATACCAGTACAAAGTTGCAGTTCTGTAAAGTGAATAAGTACAGAGATCTATGTATAACATATGGACTATAGTTAATAATACTGTATAGTACACTAGATATTTGCTAAGAGAACAGATTTTAGGTGTTCATAACCCCCCACACGTGCACATACACACATACAGATAACTATGTGAGATAAGGGATATCTTAACTGGCTTCACTATACTAATCCTTTCACTATGTATATGAAAATATTATGTTGTACACATTACATATAAACAATAAAAATATTCAGTACCCTCTGCTATTTTTAAGTTACTAAATTTGTTAAAAATTTTAAAGTTACAATCAATTCAAATAAATTAATTTACGAATATTTTTCATCTAGTCTGTCCCTGAAACTAAGCAGAAATATTTTCAGCTAAAGCATAAAGTTATAACTCAAAGATTATCTTTATTAATTATGCATCTTAAGAGTAGTAGAAGGTATATTTTAACTAGTTTCAGTTAAGACCATCCACCAATATTAAACATAAATGATTTCAGAAAATGCTCTTAACAGCTCCACACCATGCCCAATATTATATTAAGCATGAAGGCAGTGCATGCTAATTTATATCTGTTTAATAAGGTTGATATACATGAAGAGAGGAAGAGAATCAAGACAGAACAAGGCATGTGTGAGTAATTACATGAATATTTTTTATTGCTGAAATTTAAACTGTAAGGAATGAAGGGGTAATACAGATGAAGCTGATGAAAAACACAGGGGCTGGATAATGGAAATGCCAACCTAGTATGCTAAAGCATTTCTACATCATCACATAGGCAACAGCATTCCAATGATGAACTTCAATCCTAAAATTGATATGGTTAAATCAGCATGGCTTGTTTTAATATATATTTGAAGGATGGATTTGAAGAAAATGAGCTACACTAATGGTAAAGACATTAATTAGGAGACTATTAGAGTAACATAGAATCATGAGTACAGCCTGACCTAGGACAGTAGTAATAAGAATAAAGAAAGGGAAGATTTCAAGATATAAATATAGGAATATGCATATATATGTGTGTGTATGTATATATTTAGAAGGATGTGGTTATAGGATAAGTGAAACAGAGAATTCTAAATCTCTAGTTTGCTAGTGGAGAGGATCCTGGAAATATCAGTGGAGAAAAAGAAAGGGCATATTTAGGATGATATTTAAATAAATTAACTATATTAACATACTCTATGAGTAAATAGTTTTTCATTTCTCATTTATTTTTTCCAAAAATTATTGGTCAGTGCAGTGTTAGAAATTGGAAAATATATATTAAGGACATTCATCGAAGGCAAAGTACTTAATTTTACTGAGTTCTTAATATTGTGTATGAGGCAATAGACACTGTATATCCTACAACTGGTATTATATTTTCTGATTAAGAGAAAGGAAATTAAGGCTCACAGATGTGAAATAATTTGCCAAAGTTCAAATATCTAGAAAATGTCTGTGATGAGATTATTATCAAGGATTACTAAAAAAATTACTATATTGGGATAATATTTTGAGTTATTATGTGACAAAATTTTCCTTGTCATATTTTTTTTTACCCTAGGGTGAGTAGTGATACAAGGTTACTAAGCATTCTGGGTTGATTCTCTCAGGCCCATTCAACCATAAAATTTTGTGTAGTGTTTTTAGAGAGCTACTCTTCTAGGATTTTATACTACAGATAAATGCTAGTGATGTTGGCTATTTAGTAGTGTATTAGGTACGTATTAGGTGTGGGTAAAAGAAAGAGAAAGAGAAAGAGAGAGTGGAGTACAAAAGAAGGGCGAGAGAGAAAGAGAGGGAGAGAGGAAACCATTTGCCATTGGTTGTCTACCAAATAACAATTTCTCCCTCAAATACAGGACAGAGAGCTTTTACCTTCAAGAGAATGGTACCCTCTCCTAGCCAGAGCATGAATCATAAATACTCTAATTCATTCATTGTAATTCTGTTTCTCTTCTTCATTTTGGTAATCACAGCCCAGAACCATTTTCAAAGATGAAGGACTTATTCTTCAGCTGCTGGAAGTGCTGCCAGAAGACAGCCCTCAGCTGTGAATCCTCTTTGATGATTGCTTCGACTCAAGACAGCTGTCTCACTCAAGCAGCCTGTGTCTGACGTTCAACTAGCCTAAGATGGAAGCCCCAAATCTTCACCCCTTCAGAAAAGGCTATCCCATTTCCAAAGCTACATGTGGGTCAGAGGAGGCTTCACGTTTCTGCAGTGCAGTTCCACTTCACCCTCTGCACAATCCTCCTTATCAACACATGATGACCCCAAGAGTACCCTCTATGAAAATCTTGCATGCTATTGTAGCATCTGCTCCCTGAGCAAGCCAACCTGCAGCTGTTAGGAATTGGCCTAAATTACATAGGCATATTAATTAATGAGTTTTGGCCAATGAGATGTAAAGGATAACATGCTGGAAAAGATATTTTCTTCTTTTATAAACATAGAGAATCTTGAGAAATGAAGTTTGTTTTTCACCTTCTATCTTCTTTGCATACCTGGCAGCTCTCCTTAGACCATGAGAATCAATCAAAAGAATCATGGATATGAATTATTATCAAGGAACCTCTGGAAAAATCCATCTTCTGAGACTTTTTTATGAGGACAAATTAAACTTCATATAGGTAAAGTAATTGTTATTTGGTTCTCATTTAATTATAGCCAAAATCACGCTACATGACACTGTGGTAAGAACTTATGTGTTTATGAAGGTATTGGAGGTCTAGTATGGGAACTGATATCCCTATGTGTTTGAATATAGTGTTTAATTAACCACCCTAATTAGAGCCTCAGAGACCTTCCCTAATCTAAGTATTTGTTGATTTATTCTTGGTGTATAACTGGAATTCCTTTAATTTTGGTAATGGTTTTGTACTTCTATATTTTTGTGCTGTGACTTACTTTAGTCTTCCTTGTGAATCCATCAAATATTATGTTCATTACATTGTAATTAATTACTACTTTAATATTTTATATGGTTAATAGTTCTTTCTGGTTTTTTTAAGTGCTGTAATGTATTTATTATTTTAAATATGTTATTCTGCCCGTAAGATGATACATAAAAAGAATAAAATGGGAGAACTCATACTACCTGATTTCTAGAACTATTTTAAATATATAGTAGTCAAGATAGTATGGTTTTGACTTATAAATAAAAAAATATCTCACAAAGTAACAGAATAAAGAGCCCATAAATAGACTCACACATATGTGGTCAATATATAATATTTTCAATGAAGCTGTTCAGGTAACTCAATGAGAGAAGAATGGTCTTTTCAACATATTGTGCTGGAAAAATTGTACATAAAATGAAAAAAGGCAATAATAAGCCTCAACTCTTACATTAAATCATATGTAATACAATAATTAACTAAAAATGGATTGAGACCTAAATGGAAAAGCTAAAACTATAATTTTATTAGATAAGACACAAAAATATAAACTGTATTAGAAAAAAGGATAGAGAGCTGGACTTCATCAAAATTAAGACCTTCTATTCTTTGAAAGACACTACTAACAAATAATAAGCCATAGAGTTTAGTTTTCAAAACATGTTATCTGATAAAGAACTTCTTTCTAGAATATATACAGAATTCCTACATGTCAATAAGACAAACAATTTAATAAAAATGATCAAAAGTTAAATTGAACAAAAACTTTTCCAGATAAGATATTCAGATAATGAATAATACCATGAAAATTTGCTCAGCATCATTAGGCATTAAGGAAATGCAATTTAACACATTAATGCCATACTACTACATCCCCTTTAGAATGGCTAGAATAAAAAAGACTGATGATACCAAATGCTGGTGAGGATATAGAACACCCTGCAACTCTCACTCAATACTGGTGAGAATGCAAATGGCATAGCAATATTGGAAAACAGTTTGGAAGTTTCTTATAAAGTTAAATATAACACCATTCAATCCAGCATTCTTATTTCTGGTTTTTATCCAAAAGAAATGAAAATGTATGTCCACAGATAAACCTCTAATCTAATTCCAACAGCAGCTTTTAAATAACTTTTAAAGAGACTGTATTTTTACAGCAGTTTTAGATTCATAGCAAAATTTAGAGAAAGGTATAGAGATAGTCTATATACCCCATTACCCCACACAAACAGTATCCTTCATTATCAACATCTCCCATCAAAGTGGCACATTAGTTACAATTGATGAACCTACATTGACACATCATTATCACCCAAAGTCCATAGTTTACATTAGGGTTCACTCTTGGTGCTGCACATTGTTTGGGTTTGGACTAATATATAATGACATGTATCTAACCATCATAGTACCATACAGATAGTTTCAATGCCCTAAAAATTCTCTATGCTCTGCCTACTTATTCCTCCTTTCTCTCTAACCCCTGGGAACCACTAATCTTTTCTCTGTCTCCATAGTTTTGCCTTTTCCAGAATGTCACGTAGTTAAATTATATGGTATGCAGTCTTTTCAAATTGGCTTTTTTAATTGGTAATATGCATTTAACTTTCCTCCATGTCTTTTCATAGCTTGATAGCTCATTTCTTTCTAGCATTGAATATTGCATGTCTGGATGTACCACAGTTTATTTATTCATTTACCTACTGAAGAACATCTTGGTTGCTTCCAAGTTTTGGCAATTATGAATAGAACTGCAATAAATATCCATGTGGAAATTTTTGTGGGGACATAAGGTTTCAACTCTTTTGGGTGAATATCAAAGTGCATGATTGCTGGATCATATGGTAAGAATATGTTTGTTTAATTTTGTATAAACCCACAAACTGTCTTTGAAAGTGGTTGTGCCATTCTGCGTTTCTACCAGCAATGAGTAAGAGTTCCTATTGCTTCACATCCTCCCCAGAATTTGATGTTATTATGTTTATGGATTTGGGCTATTTTAAAAAGTGTATAGTGATATCTTGTTTTAATTTGCAATTCCCTAATGAAATATGATATTGAACATTTTTTTCATATGCTTACCTGTCATCTGTATATATTTTCTGATGAGCTTTCAAGATTTTTGGCTCATTATTAATTGGGTTGTTTGATTTCTTATTGTTGAGTTGTAAGTGTTCTTTGCACATTTTGGGTAACAGTCCTATATCAGGTATATCTTTTGCAAATATTTTCTCTCCATCTGTGGCTTGACTTTTCATTCTCTTGATTGTGAGTTTTGCAGAGCAGAATTTTTTTATTTTACTGATGTCAGCTTATAAATTCTTTCTTCATGGAATGTGACCTTGGTGTTGTATCTAAAAAGTCATTACCAAACTTAAAGTATCTAGAATTTCTCCCATTTTATCTTCTAGGAATTCTATAATTTTGTATTTTGCATTTAGGTCTGTGATTCATTCTGAATTAATTTTGGGAAAGGTGTAAGGTCCGTGTCTGGATTCATTTTTTTGTACATGTATCTCCAGTTGTTCCAACACCATTTGTTGAAAAGGACTATCTTTTATCTATTGTATTGACTTTGCTCCTTTGTCAAAGACCAGTCGACTAACGGCTTTTTCCATAAAAACTAAAACTGGAAACAATTAGAATGAATTGTCAAATATCAATTGGATATTTGACAAGCAAAATGTGATCTATTTATGCATCTCAAAAGCATTATGCTAAGACTACACATTGCATAATTCTGCTTATGTAATTCTGTAGAAACGACAACTAACCAACCAATAAACTAGCAAACAAACAAACAAACAAAAAAATGCTGAGGGATAGAAAAGAAATGAATGGTTAGTAGGTACTGTAGGAATGAGGAAGAACTGACTACAAAGAGACACAAGGTATCTTTCAGGAGTGTACAAAATATTTTATATTTTAATGGTGTATGAACTCACAAGTGGATACATTTGCCAGACTCACTGAACTGAGTTCCATGGTGACGAAGACCACACTCTTCATGACACATATATTCATACATATTATTTATAAATAAAGAAGTATATTTTTCATAAATTATTAGTTGATTTTATAATATGTCTATTTAATAATGAGTGACTAGTTTTTTTCTCAAGGATTAAAATAATAAGGATGTTTGCTTTCTTCAAAAAAATCTTTTGTGAAAGTTATGTAAGTTAATCAATTTTAAATGATGACAGCTTATGCATCTAGTATACTTTTTGTTTTTAAATGCATTTCTAATGAACAATTCAGAAGTGTGGGAAGCTAAGAACAATGTGTATATAAATTTGCTTTGGCAGTATACATGAAATTTAGTTCTGTGTCATATGAAATATGCTGAAGAGGTCTGTCTGGTCGTAGGCCTATGTATTCACAAAGACTCGGGTAAATCAAGAAAACCCTCAGACCCAACCAAGGGAGAAAGTGCACAACAATTCCACTCTGACTCCTGGCAGAATTTTCAGAATTACATTCTGAAATTCCATGCCTTCATTTCCTATTTTAGCAGAAATCACCTATTATAAAATTCCTGTGATAAAGAGAAACAAAGCATAACAGAGGAAAACAAAATAAAAATGTTCAAGTTGGTTAAATAAATGATTTAAGAAATTACAATGCTAAATAAATGTAAAGAAATTAAAATGCTAAATAAATACACCGAAACATTTTGGGAGACATAAACTTTGTTTTTATTTTGGGTTTGAAGCTGATTTTCTCTGCATCAATTCTCTAAAACATATGCAACTATTTACCTCCTCCACAGATACTTATATTGCCATATGGATTATTTTTAAACAGCCCAGTTTCTAGATCATTGAAAAGGACTAGTCCTACAAAAGAGAGTATATTGCCATCATTGAAATTTAAACTTAAAGAGAAGGCGTTTTTATTTATGGAATTATATTCCTATTCCATCTATAAAAATTAAAGCAAAGGTACAGAATAAAAATGTAAAAAAATGAGCATACTATCAAAAAAGAGGAAATACCAAATAAAGAATATTTACAAAATATATTTTTTCAGAGAGTTTCAATATGCACATGTACTTTCTCATATTTGATAATGCAGGGCAAACAATACCATATTATAATTAAGGCTGGGATTAAAAGGAACCACACTTGGGAAGTTAAGGAGACTACTGAATATGATAAAACCATATTTTTAAAGACATAATTTTACTGAAAATTAGTTTGGAATCATCATCGGTGTAGTCAGAGAAAAATTACTCTTTCTATCATATCAAGATTAATAGGAGATCTCCTGAAAAAGAAATAATGAATTTATTCTCCACATTCATTGTGTGGTACAGAAGACACATTATTCTACATTATGCTT
>CM052444.1:57508009-57535499 GCA_028533085.1 Varecia variegata
AAAATAAGCCACTTTATCAAAAAGACACCTGCACTCAAATGTTTTGCAAAGATGTGGAATTAACCCAAGTCCCCATCAATTCATGAGTAGATTAACAAAATGTGATATTTGTATACTGTGGAATACTACTCACTCATAAAAAAGGATGAATTAATTCATTTTGCAACAATTTGGATGGAACTGGAAGCCATTACCCTAAGTGAAGTATCTAAAGAATGGAAAAACAAACACCACATGTACTAGCTATTAAATTGGAACTAACCGATAAGTGCACATGGACAGAGGGAAGTAAAACTCAAAAGAAATCAAGCAGGGGGGAAAGAGGAGGAGAGGATGGGCAAAAACATCCCTAATGAGTGCAATGAACACTATTTGGGTGATAGACACCCTTTAGCCCTGACTCAAGCATTATGAAGGTGATCCATGTAACCAAAAAACATTTGTACACTGTAGTATTTTGATGGAAAAAAAAAAAGACCAGACTCTACCACATCTGGTGTCAGAAATATGCTACACTGCACTCTCCCTTGGATGGACTGTTTCAAGTCACAGTTTTTAGTTTCAGTAAGTCTAGAAAATTCCTCCAAGGCCAAGCAATTTTACTGAATAATTATTCTTGTTTATTTGGCTCATTGTAAAAAAGTAATAGCAAGGTAACTTACCACCTTGCATTCCTCCCATGCTAAGAACTTTGTGTCTATTTGTCCTCTGTCTCTGCTTCTTTGAGATTGCACACCCCAAATAAAGAATTGGAACTTAATCTTGTATGAGTTTCTGTTTATTAAGGGATGTAAGCTAATACATACATAGATATAGACAGAAATTAAATACATCCTTTACTTTCCCTCATATCTTTCAAATTTCTTTCCTGCTATTGATTATCTTTGTAACTCCCAGGTATATATAAACACTTCTTCTTTCTAAAAATTTCAGCAGCCATAGTATCTTTTGCCTGTTCCTAATTTATAAAATGACTCTTTTCTTCAATTCTTCTACCTAAAATCCCTTCCCAAATTTTGTCAACTAAACTTTTATTGTTTGCATTTGTGAATGCTAATATTTCTTTTTTCTTAAACTATAATTTTAGATTGTAAATGTATATATTTTCTGTAGTTAATTTATGAAATTTAATATCAGTAAGTATTGCTTACATCATAGTGAATAATCAAATATTGTACTTTGCAGAGCCAGTAATGTTAATTATTACATTACTTATCTGGAATTTTAATAGCCTTATATTTGCTTATATTATTGGAAATATACACAAAAACACATATATGTGTATGACTATATACACATATATATTTATATTATGCTTTACTAAAGTCTCCCATATAAATAAATATTTTTTCTTATAACTCTCTTCCAGTAACTTTTTTCCTCCTACACCAGATTAGATTAAATAGGTTAATCCCTATGTTCACTGCACAGTGACATAGAACGTCACTCCTTGCCTTCTTAAGTTAGTTCTCCTGTTTCCCAGAATTGACAAAATTCAACATCCATTTCTGGTATAGACTCTCAGGAAAGGAGGACTAGATGGGAATTTCATCAAGCTAATAACCACGTTGGAAAACAATTTGACAGTTTCATAAAAGTTTAAACATACATATACCATATGATCCAGCATTCTACTCAGAAGTGTTTCCTCAAGAGAGATGAAAGATATGTCCATGTAAAGATTTGTACATGAATGTTCTCAGTGGCTTTTTCATAATAACCTGAACCTTAAAACAACTCAAATGTCCATTAACAGTTGAATGCATATACAAACAGTGGCATATCCATACAATAGACTACTGCTAACCAATAAAAAATAAATGAACTCCTAATGCATGCTATCACTTGAAAGAATCTCAAAATAATTATGCTGAATGAAGGAAGTCAGAAAAGTAAAAAAATATACTCCATGCTTCCATTTACCTAAAATGCTCAGAAATGCCTACTAATGTATAGTGACCAAAAACATCCATGGTTGCCTAGAAATGGAGGCAGGGATGGAAAGGCATGGGAGGGGGAGTAAAGAAGGTTTTGCAAAGGGGCATAAGGAAACTTTTGGATTTTATTGTTCCTAGTATGAAGTAGTCAACATGGATCACTTGGATCACATAAAACTGAGATAATGGAGTGCATTTTTTCAGTCCCCTTGAAATGGTTTCAGACTAGAACTTAAATAACAAAATATAAATTTTATCCAAAAAATTGAGCTAATAAATCCAGCAATTGAATATTAGCAATAATGACAAAAATAAATCTCTATATTCCAGGCATTGTGCTAAGAACTTAGTATACACTATCCCATGTAATCCTCTCATAAAATAGACCTATGAGGTAGGTATTCATTTCCCTAACTTAATGAGGAAGAAACAGGCTTGGAGTATTTAGGTACCTTCCCCAGTAAAATTAGTGAATCTGATTTTTCAACTCACAAACTGTAATTCAAAAGTTTGGGATCTCATACTTTAAGTGTTATAACCACATCAGTGTGTTGCCAAAAAACTTTCTTTTCTGTGATTATTCTAATAAATGGGAATGAGAAGCCATATTATTGATATGCATTCATTATGATGTCCCTTTTCTCAGGGTTATTTTAAGAATTTTTAAAAATTAGATAAATTTTTGTCAGATTAATTCTACAAAGATTTGCAAGCAGTGAGAATCAGTGCCAATCTCCTTTTAAGTATTTATCAAGTTGATTGAATAATGAAGGCACCTTTATCCAACTTCTCATTTTCTTGGTTTTGATGATATTCATCCAACATAGTGCTGCATGAGATTTCATTTAATTAATTTAGGCCTTTTTTTATGTTTATAGGTATCTTGTTCATCTTCTATCACAGCTGGAAGACTGGAATCTTTCCTAGAGATACTTCATTTGTATGTTATAAAGCTGTAATGACCACACATATTTAAACCTATCTGATATATTTCTTTTCAATTTTCTGAGTTAATATATGTCAGCTGAACTCTAGCTCTTTTGAGTAAAATGGTTATTGGCTTAAAAGATCCATGCATAGATACAAATAGAATAAAATAAATTACAATATGAAAAAGAAATAAAATTAGTTCATTTGCAATGCCAAATCAATAGCGTGCTGTTTTATTGCATAATATGGTAACAGAACTGTTTTGACTGAATAATTCATCTCAAAAGGAATATTCGACTTGTTTTATAGAACACACATTGAAGAACAGTTAAAAGATAAAAGGTTAATGGAATCTGCCTGCCAAGAAAATAGAACATTTCTCTCCTTAAAAAAAAAAACAAAAAACACTCTTGCCCAATTCTTGTACTTTTTTTAGAATTCAGGAAATTAAAAATATAATTAAGAGTACATATTATCATGCCATAGGAAGAGAGTATGTCTGTCATCAAAAAGTAATTTTGTCTTTCAAATCTCTACTCATCTTTATACAATCAAATAAAATTGAGGAACTGAGGCATACCATAGCTCAGAAGAGGTGTACATTTTGAGATTTTTACAGCCCATGTTAGACACTCACACCCCCATGCACACTCACATACACACAAATATACCTACATACATTTTGCTAAAAGTAAGGGGAAAATACTTGACATTAGAATTTTAAGGAATTTTAGTGTTCTCTTTAAAAAATCAGTCCAGAAATTAAGAGAAATTTGATAGTGGATATAGTAAAAATATACATCCTCTAACAAAACCTCATGTAAGAAAATGAAATGTAGATCTCTTTTCTAATTGATATTTTACCTTTAGATGCTTTATTTTCCAAATTTTAATTCTCTTCATCCTTGATCTAACTCTTTTTTTCTCTACTCTTTACTTTTTTACTCAAGAAACGTTCCGACTCTTCTTCTTCTAACCATTCCTTTTGCACTCTACTGTTTTAGACACCATTGCTTTTGAGTGTAGTGGCCTGACAATTTAAGAAATGTAGAAATGTTGACTCCACTTCAGATCTACTAATGGGATTCTTGAATGATTCCTAGACACAATAAATTCTGACAAGACTGTTCCATTCTACATACATTTCATTCTCTATTTCTTTACCTTCATTTGTTTGCCTAAATATTTCTCTCTCCTATATAATGGCTAAGTCCGTTTAGCTGTGGAAAAACTATTGAAGTTGTTTACCTCCACTGCATATTGCCTTGTTGGTACATATTAGGACTTAATCATTTACCAAATATGTCAAATATGCTATCCCACTAAGTTACCTTCACCGGACAAGCTTCACCTATCAATGTTCTCACTAAAAGTGAAGAATTTGAACTCTTTTCATTTAATTGTCTCTTAGGAGTATAATCTCATTCCTCTGAAATGCTTGCACTAGCCTCTGACTCTCCAGAAACTCAAGCAGACTATAAGCATGCTTAAATTAATAGTGATTACAGCCATGGCGGCATAGGTTCAATTACAAGCAAAGAGGTGCTATAGTAGCACTGTCATGTTATAAAAAGGCAACTTATAATTTTGAATTGATGCTCAACCACTAATTATCTATATAACCTTGGAAACATTATTTATCATTTGAGAACATTAACCCTCCCCTTTTTATTTCTTCATGGGTAAAAACAGTGATACAAAAAGCAACCTCAAATAGTGTAAAAATTGCATTCTTTGCATGATTTGCAAAGAATGTTAGTTTCAGCAGTCTTAAATTTTCAAAATCCAGGATAATGGACTGAAGCTCTTCAGAGGGAACTTGGTTTCTCATTCCCCACCTCTTTTTTGCTCAGGGTATGCCAAATGTAGTTGAGTTGCATAAGAAATAAAAAGAGAGCAACAAGCACACTGAGCACCCAGAGGTTGGTTTCTAATATCGTCCTTCAATCAAAGGAACCAAGGCTTTTTAGAGAAATGCCTAAGCCTGTAACTAGAGTAGCAAATACACAAGATGAGCCTAGAGCATCTTAGAATACCTGAAAGTAAGGATCATCTCAAAATAACAAAACTAGACTAAACTAAAACCAAAACCAAAGCCTAAAATCCCCACTACAATGATAGAGGTATGTCACAGGGACACAAGAGCCAACTAAAAGTGCTCCTAACCGGCAAAGTTGGAAAAATTTAAGCAACAAAATAAATAAAGTAGCATTAGATTATAACCTAAAGTATACAATCAACATTCCTGTAGCAATACTAATATAAATAAACAATTGAATAAGTAAATAAATGGGGGAGGAGAGACAAATCTTCTTTGCAGAAGAATTTCAAAGAATTTATGTAGATATTCTACTCTGGAAAAGGTAGAGCATAACTCTACTTCCTACTGTGACCTGCACATAGTGACTTTCTTTCAAAGACTATAGTTTGGAACAGAGGAAAAAGAGTAAATTTAAAGTGGAGAAATCTGACAAATACTACCTAATGCAGGTGATCAAGGTCAACATCTACAGTAAAATGGCATATTTATAGTATCTATCCTTGATATGATGTGATGAAAATGGAATTTTACCTCTCTGGTATTCCGTCCCCAAACCCATGACCTCAGTCTCATCATGAAAGACATTAGATAAATCTCAATTGAGAGATAGTCTACAAAATATCTAAACAGTACTCCTCAAACTATCAAGTTCATTGGAAACAAGGAAAGTCCAAAAAGCTGCCCCAACCAAGAGGAGCCTAAGGAGACATGATGACTAAATGTAACGTGCTTTCCTTAATGGAATTCTAAAACCAAAAAAGGACATTAGGTAAAAACTAAGGAAACTTGAATCAAGTATAGACTTCGTTTTATTTTTTTTCCTTTTTAAATATTTTCATATAAAACCATAATACCTAAATGGATAACTTTAATCCCCAGATAAATAATAATATTAATTAGAATTATTACTAATTAGATCGTATCCCTGTGAGATCACCTGCAAAAGTTAGGTCTCTGCTTACAATTCAATTTTTCTTAAACCTATACTACTGTTTTGGGTTTTTTTTTAACTTTATTATTACCTTCCTTCTGCTAACTTTGCTTGTTTTGCTAACTTAGTTTGTTCTTCTTTTTCTATTTCCTTGAAGTGTAAAGTTAGGTTGTTTATTAGAGATTTCATTTTTCTTAATGTAGATGTTTATCATTACAAACTTTAGTTTGTCTCAAGATATTTTTATATTTCCCTTTTGATTTTTTTTTTTTTAATTTCAGAGTATCATGGGGGTACAAACACTTTGGTTACATAAATTGCCTTTGCACCACCCAAGTCAAAGCTACAAGCATGCCCACGCCCAGATTGCAGGCACCACACAGGTTGGGTGTGAGTTTACCCATCCCCTCCTCCCCCTCCCACCTGCCCAACACCCGATGAGTGTTGCTTCCATATGTGTGTGTAAGTTTTGATCTATTAGTACCAATTTAATGGTAAGTACATGTGGTGTTCCTTTTTCCATTATTGTAATACTTCACTTTAAGAATAATGCATCGATCTTGTCCCAAATGTTCCATATTAATGTAAGATATTAATAATAGGGGATAACTCTTTATACTACCTTCATAATTTTCTGTAAATCTAAAACTGTTCTAAAATAAACATTTTTATTTAAAAAAGTAGAAAATAAAGTTCAATTCCTATTTCTAGATCTTAGCTAACAATGATCTGAATACTCACTTTTTTAGCTATGTTTCATAAGAGTATAGTTTTCTAATTCATTGAATTGTTATGAGGTTTAAAGGAAATAATTCATGAGAAAATTTTTTTAATATTCAATGTGATATTACTATGTCTATCAAAGACTCTAAAATTCACATAATTGATATGGTGAAGAGTTTTTTAAGTAGGCAAGTTTCTACTTTAGTTGTCTCATTAATGGCAAAGAGGAATGTCTAAAACTTTCAAAATGGTCCTGGATAAATGAAAATAATACCTATTCCTGAGGATTACTGAGAGAATAATGGAATATTGCAACAGCATAAAACCTGAAACCCAGATTGTTCACTCATTCACATGTCTGAATTATATCTATTAGACTCACATGTACAGAGGGAGGCATGTACAGAGACCCATATACATGCTTGCAAGAAAAGAATGCTTCTAAAAATATGTTTTAAAATAAACACATGAGCACTTAGAGCACATATGGATGGTGGAGCCTTTGCTTGTAATAGAGACTCTTTATCCCTTTGTGTAGGAGTCCATCTCTGTAATGAGGTTGCAAGTTCCTACAGGAGGATAATTGTATCCATATTTGAGCATGTTTACATATATTCCCCAGAGTATTAAATATATTGCCTAACATATGAACTATTCTTAATAGATATTAATAGGATACATGAATGTGCCTGAGCCTCAGAGTAGGAGGGCAGGTCTGCTAAGGATGTCAATCAAGATGCTGAATCTAGATTTAGCAAAAGATCCTAAGAAGTTAAGTAGGTGGCTAACGAGGCTTGTAAAATATTTTTCCCCTTTTCAATAATTTTTAAATAAATTAAATCTAATATTAAATCTATTTCTTAAGAAAAATTTAACTAGATTATTTTGGAAGCAGATTTCCTCAAAGTTAGAAAAGAATGATATGTTTATAATTGGAGTGTGCCCAATTCTCATATGGGTAAAAATGCTCTTGAAAATATACCCATACCTGTAACTTTTATGGAATCACTCTCAGCAGGAATTATTCCTATTATTGTCCCTTCCCTTGGGTCATTTAATGGTTTAAATTCCATTTAGATGTTAGTCCTATAGAAGCACCATAATTACCGAAGATAAATGCCTCATCTGTTTTCAAATCTTCATTAAAATTAGCTTTGTTATTTTTTGGTGTCCAATAGCACAGCTATTAGAGTTAAGAGTCTGTCAGCATTTCCATTTACAAACTCTGTGTTTTTTTTTTTCTTTTTAGGGTTCATTATCTTTTCTGTTTTGAATTGCATTAGCCTGAAAATTAGCTGTCAGCATGAATATGTATTATATTACCCAAACTCCATGTACACATCAGTTTGGCAATATAGAAGGCAGAGATCAGTAACCTTTTTCCTCCTTCTTCATAAAATTCTAAAGTTGTGTTGACTGCTTGATTATCTCATGGCCAGGCACAGACTAAGCCTTTTAATCATGAACTTTCTCAGAAAATTGGTCCTAAATCTGACCTAATAATTTTGATATTTAAAAATTTATGAAAAAGTCAAAGTGAATATGTACTGTGCTTGCTTTCAATATACAGAGCATTTTAAAGCTTCTGTACCAAATTACAGTCTCATATAATTAGAGATCTAGGAGAGGTACACTTTGAAAAAGAATGGGGGATCTGTGATTTGTGCTATTTCAACCAAAGAATAAAAGCAAAGTAAATCACAGCGAGTGCGGTTTTGTTCATTTTGTTAGAGCCATTTCTTCACTTTCAAGTGGGCAATGACAGGAGGTGATGCAGCAATCACAACAGAAGTAGCAGCTGCAGGGCATCTGAAATAGTGTAAAAAGCATCTGGAATCTGGGCCACGCAATATACCCTTCTACCCAGAACAAAAGCTACAAAGACCATTCTGTATTTCTTGTTCTCTCACGGTCTCTTTCACAAATACACTCTTCATTTACTTAATTTGTCACCATCTATTTCAGCATCCAACAACTTTCAGTTATCATTCACTGTTTATCAGAAAATAGACCTGATCCCCCAATTTGCCTTAAAAAAAAAAAAAAAAAACCTGGAGTCGGGAAAGGGGAAGAGATAACGTAACAATGAAAGAACTAACCTTTATACTGTATTTCAATACAATATGTTGTCACACATGGTCTGTCAGAAATAAATAAAAAGTCTGTCCCTCATCTTCATGGCTAGAGGCAAGTGACACTGATATGAGAAAAATACTGCCTCAGAGGAAATGTTTGAGTGATAGTGCTATAACCTGACTTATTTGTAAGAGATTTGAAAATTAAAGTGAAAATTAAAGAAAGGAACAGAATAGTATTGTGATTATTTCTGCTACAAAATATGTCTCTATGTCTAGGTCAGAGTTAAAGATAAACAGTGGGTAATGTCCACAGAAAGGAGAGGAATCATGAAAAGTTCTATTTAAAAGCCACACACACAATAACCTATCAAGTCTGAAATATTTTTTCCCAACATAGAAGCTATGGCCTGGTTGAAATAAAAAATAAAGTAAAATGAAGTACTTTTGTGACATGACAAAGCATTAGATAGAGGTTGTCAGAATTTATAACTGAAGAAACACCATATGCAAATTCTAATATCTTATTAAAATACAGGATTATATTCTGTCACTTAAATTATTAACCTTCCCCATAGAACTCTGATTCGTGTACAATGGTTCTCACCTAATGTTGGATATTAACTAGTGCTTATCATTAGGAACATCTGATCCATGATGAACTTTGAAATCTTCATTATTATAATTTCCTCTTCTTCATTTGACAGTTACACTTACAAGATAATCTAAACAATTTGCAATAGATCTGCCATTTTTCCTCATTTTCAAGTGAACAGATTAAAGTTGCCAAATAGTTCAAGCAAATGCACACATTTATTGAGCCATCAATTCAAATGATGATTCCTGTGAATCTATATTCCCAACACTTTACTCTCAGGACCCTACATAAAAAAAATGGAGAAGATATAACTTCTGTCCTTAAACAACAGTAGAGAAGAAAAAAATAATTGATTAATTTTAGCACAACTCTTTTAAATTAAATTATATGGATGCAGAGAGGTCAAATGTAGTTTGGTATATCTCTCATAGAGCAGGTAATATTTTAAGTGATAATGTTAATTCTCTACTATAGAGAGCAAAAGGGAACATTCCTAACCCATACAATGTGCACCTGATATATAAGTAATTACAAAATTAATAAAGAACCAAACAATAGCAAAGAAGAAAATGTAGAATAAGAGAGACCATTACACATTGTTATATATTTTCTGGGCATATGAATGAATTTATGATTAATAATAATTACCAAAGTAACATTCATTACACACTGACATGCATTATAATTGCTATGTATATAGTATATCTGCTATATTGCTATTCCCATATAAC
The DNA here is from genome assembly GCA_028533085.1 of Varecia variegata. Lineage (NCBI taxonomy): Eukaryota > Metazoa > Chordata > Mammalia > Primates > Lemuridae > Varecia > Varecia variegata. The sequence goes on from CM052444.1 coordinate 57,517,976, forward strand.
AGATAAAGAAAAGGTGGGAATACAGAGTTGGAGCAGATTACCCAATGTTATACAGCTATTAAACTGAAGAGCAGAGACTTAAATCTGGGCAGTGAATTTTTTAACAGCCTCCTTAATTTACATTTATTACATTTTTCTTATTAAGAGCTATTAGTGTTAGATATTAGTATAAATATTTCTTGATATATCTATCCTCCATTGAACAATAACTTGTTTTTGAGTAAAAACTTTGGCAAATATGGAAATATATTTTAGTATTTCTGTTTCTACTTGTGAAAACACGAGTGTTCTATTATGATAATTTCAGGAGTCATAGGTCTCTTCTAAAATTTTCTGCAAAACTTCAGCAAAAATTACTTTTGTTGCTATGGGAGAAATTCTAAAGCTCTCCCTATGACTGGTACATAGAAGAAAAGTTTATCTTCAGTGCTAACTTCCAGGCCATTATTTTCTATACATGCAATTAATTTTCATTTAAAAGCTGTGTCAAATTTTTGTTAACATATAAAAGAAATCAAATAATCATATTTTGTTTAATGATAAAATACCCTTTTCTCCAGTTATAGCATACTGTCACTAACTTCTGTGTTGAAATTTCTATGTGAATTTGTTGTCCCCAATAAATGATAAAAGTGAGAAAGCATCATTAATCTGTTAGAGTAGCTATGCCAAAAAATAAATAGCACTATAATGCTGAATTGTTAGGTAACAAGGCCATAATCAAGCACTTGCATTTTCATATAAAAATTTCAGTTCTATTTCATACAGTAGAAATTCTATCTGGTATTACCAATTTTATTGTTGGCTTTATATTGTAATGTTTCCCCTTCTGAAATAAGATACTGAGTTACACATTTACAGCCAAGTGTCAGTACTTCTCCTGTGAAGGTAATTAATTGTCTAATTCAAAGTGTAATGGGAAAATGGATAGAATTCTGTTTTATTAATCTTTTACTTAACTGTTTTATATGTATTAGTTCATCAAATTCTTACAAAGATTTTATGACGTAAGCGTAATGGTTAATTTGAGGTGTCAACTGTACTAGATTAAGGAATACCTGGGGAATGGGTACAGCATTATTTCTGGGTGTGTCTGTGAGGTGCTACCTGAAGAAGAGATCAGCATGTGAGTTGGAAGATCGAGTGGGGAAAATCTGCCCTCGATGTGGGCAGAAACCAGCTGGGGACCCAGATACAACAAAAAGGCAGAGGGAAGGTGAATTATTTTCTCCCTCTCTCCTGAAGCTGTGACACCCTTCTTCTCCTATCCTTGGATATCAGTACTCCAGGTTCTCCAGCCTTTGGACTCTGAGACTTATACCAGCAGACCCCAGGATTCTCAAATTTTTGTCCTGGGACTGAGGGTTATATCATAAGTTTCCCTGATTTGAGACTTTGAGACTTGGACTGAGCCATGCTGCCAGCATCCTGGGGTCTCCACTTTGCCGACAACCTGCCATGGGATTTCTGAGCCTCCACAATCATGGGAGCCAATTTCCTTAATAATTTCCTCTCATATATATACATAGGTTTGTCTCCCTGGAGAATCCTGACTAATACAGTAAGTATTTTATCAGGGCTGCAGATTAGAATGAGATGAGGGAGGTAAGTCATATAAGTACAGGGTCAGATTTTATTCTTATATAAAATCTTGATATTTTGTTCATCACCAATATTTTTCATTTTTATTTTCCAAAACATTGTTCTATAATATTAGTTATCTAGATGAATGTGTTTTGGAGTGTCCCCTTAAATTTTATGCAGCGCACAAGTCAATCCTAGTTCCAGCTCTGTAGTTTTTAATCTATATTTTACAAATGCAGAAGCTGAGGCTTCAATGTCTTAAGAGACTCACACAGGGTCACACAGCCAGCAAATAACAGAACTGGTCATGCCCTTGAGCGTGAGGTTGCATTCATATTCAGGTTGATGAGTTTACCTTATACTCTCTCTGCCTTATAATGCCTCCTCAAAGAAATATTGGTGAATAATTTTTAGTGTGTGCTTATTAGCAAATATATCAGATGTAATTAATTCTAAATAAAGAGAGTGAAAGGGGACAGCAGAGCTGAGGCATTAGGGAATGTAAATATGCTGATTTTTCCTTGGAGATTATTCTTAACTGTATAGCCTGGGTATATGGTACCTGGTCTCAGAAATTCTGGAAAAAGGCAGGTTAGATTCTGTTGCCAAAAACTGTATATTGGATTGAGTGGAGTGGATTGACTTACCTCATTTAGGATCTGGGAGAATCACCTAGGATTTGTGATAAATATGGAGCTATTTACTTAATTTCATAAGTCCAGGGAAGTTTTCTATTGTATTTCCATCATCTTTCAAAGTCCAGTCCAAGCGCGGCAAACTTAATGGTGGTTCTCTTGAAAACTCCTCTGCTTCTCCCAACCAAACTGTAGAACCTTAAACCTAAAACCTTAAATATATTAAGAGCTATATAACTCTTAAACTTATACCTTGCAGTATACCCTTTCCTAATTATTGTACTTATCTCTTAAAAAATGTGTACTGTTGGAGAGTCAGGTACAGGTCCTACACTCTTTCCGCCCTCCACATCACCAGCACATAATCTGGCTTTCATAAATGCCTGATATTCACACTGCAATGTAAAGACTTAGCATTTCATAATTGTACATGATGCTACGGGAAAAGTACAACACATAATGAATTTTTAAACATTTTTTTCCAGCACCCATCTCTGCTCATTTAGGGAGGGCTCATCCTCTCTGGAATTTAGGTTTATTTAGACTTTTGTGCAACCATATATCTTCATTGTCTTTGAAGAAAACTATGAACTTCTAGATTATATGTCTTTTTATTTTAGTTATTTTGATGAGTTCTGTGTCTTTCACAATCTTCAATATGCTGTTGGTAGAAGAAATGCTCTTAAACCCTTTAATGGCTCGGTGTTTCCTATAAAAAGTCCAAAATCCCTTAATTGGCAGGAAAGGCCCTTCATGAGCTCTCTCCTGCTGACTTTTCTGGCATGGTCTCTGGATCATGAGCACCCCACACTTACTGCAGTAACACAATACAACTTCTTTCTACTCCTTGAATGTTTCCTGCTCTAATATCCTCATATCACTGGATGTTTTTGAAACACTTTTCTACTTAGAGTTCATTTGGTCAACTTTTAATTGTTGTAAATTAGCTTAGATGTCAGCCAACCTATAATGTTTTTCCTGACCCCAAAGCTTAAGTTAGGTGTGCTCTCGTGTTTTCCCTCACAGCACTCTAAATTGTCCCTGCCTCACAACTGATAAAAACTGTAAAATAATTACATTAATTGGCTCTCTGAACTAATCTATAAATTATTTGAGGGTAGATAAGAAGACCATTATATTCACTATTTTTCCATAGTACTTCTTAACTCACTATCTAACACACAGTTTGTACTCATGTATTTATTGAACCAAATTGAATATTTAGTAAATGGTTGGACAAATACATTGAGATGTCAGGAAAGAAGAAGAGACACAGATTTAGAAGTCATTAGTGCATGGACTGTGTGATCAAGCTTAGAAGCTGTTTTTAAACATCTCTTGTCATCTCTGCCATAAAAATAATGACAACATAGAATGACTTTATTTCCCAGGCTTTCAAAACAGCTAGATGTAGCTGTATGGTTTAGTAATTGCCAATGTTATGCAAAGTGAAGTGCCCTTCATTAGCTTCTGGAAACTGACCTTAACAGATGGCTCAGGTATGCCCACTGCCACTTCTTGTGCACCTTCCTCTCTTAGTGTAGATGTACTAGTCATGGCTGAAGGAGCCATCTCAGACCATAAAGTGACCCTGGGAATTAAGGCAATGCATTGCAGAAAATAGAATAACACTGTGGAGCAGAACTACCATAGCATTTAGGGACTCGTACCCTATCTGAACCTTTATACGAGACAGAAATTCATGTTAACTTATTTAATCTAATTTTGAGTCACATCTTACCCTAAATGAACATATAATCACTAACTTAACAGAGTAGATGAGAGTCCTCAGTGATAGTATGTCATTTAAACTTAAAATAAAATGAAAAAAAGAAAAAACAGAGTTCTTTTAAAGTTGAAGAGATCTACCCAGTGAAATTCCCAGGAAGTTATTAGCAAAAATACTTCCTTTCTGTCACAGGTGAGAATCTTCCCTCTGTGTCTGTACAGTGGCTTTTCATACTCCCAACATACTCCATGTTTTCCTGTATCATAGCCACATTCACACTGTTCTTTAAGGATCTGTTATATTGTCTGCCTCAACCACTAGAGTGTAAGATCCTTGAGAAGGGACATAAGAATCATTCTTTTGAACCCCCTTGAAATAATACTAGCCATATTGAAGGCTATCAATAAAGACAGTAGTTTAATGAATTCCATAAAATCCTTTACCTCTTTTTTTCCCAATGCAATGTCATTTAGATTAATTCAAAGTAAAATAGAGAAGAGATCATTTTCCAAATAAATTTTCCATAAATTATTGAGGTCACTGAGACCAATCTACTATGTATGGCATGAAATGACCAAATAATAACTCATTTTGTACATGATTTTATCATCTCAATGTCAGTGTTATTCTTCCCACTTGCTGTTGATTTCCTGGTGTCACCTTATACAATGCATCGGCTCTGCAGTTCCTTTCAGATTGTATCAGTCTTCTCACATATATCCTTCCACTTAGAAATAAAAGCAATGATAATTCACTGAAAGCACTACAATTCCTGAACAATGGATATGGAAAAGGAAGAAGGGGCTAAAATGACATTTACATGCTTTAACTGAAATCAGTTCAGAACATTTTAATGCTCAGAATTTTTTATTAATATTCAAATAAAAATTCCTCAAAATGTGTTGTCTCCATTTGTAGAACATATCAATAGGAAGAGAAGTGTATGATATCTATTCATATCTAGTGTATATTTTGAATTTCAAGACGTGTCAGTATGAGTTTATTTTTTTTCTCTCCCTTTATAAATTATTTTAAAATGTTAAATCAAGTTAGAACTATAAGCATAATACAAATGTCTTTGTGCAGGCTAATAAATTATGCTGGCTGAGTTTTTTCTTAAATGATTTTTAATAATTAAGAAATCTAAATGGAAATGAATCATATGCTTGCACCATTGCTGTCAAAATGAGTTTACATAAAAAGAATATATATTAATGTTGCATAGAAAGACCTTTAGGATACACAGAATTCAGTTATACTATTTATGAAAAATAAATTTCTGAGTTAAATTTTAGGACCAATATTATGTTCTTTGATCCTGTTACATTAAATACTATCATATTAAAAAATACCATAACGAGAAAAAATTCTCAGAAAAGAGGCAGAGTAAGATGGCCTAATAGAAACCTCCAGCAATTGTCCCTCTGTACAAACACCAAATTCAAGAACTACCCAGGCAAGGCAGCACATTCAGAAGAATCAAAAATCAGGTGAGCAATCACAGCACCTGGTTTTAACACTATGTCCAGGAAAGAGGCAGTGAAGAAGGCAGAAGAGAATCTTGCATTGCTGATGCCATCCCTCCTCAACCCCCAACAGTGCCATGACCGTGTGCCCAGTGGAGAGAGAATCCATGTGACTGGGGAAGGGAAAATGAAGGTATTGTGGGACTTTGCAATAGCAATCAGGCTGCCTTGTCACAGGGGAAAACAGAACAGGGCAGAATTCTGCTAGCACCCATGGAGAGAGCATTTAGACCAGCCTGGCCAGAGGGAAATCCTCTGCCCCAAAACCTGAGTTCTCGCTAGCCCCACCACTGCTGACAAAAAGTGACCTGGGGCCCAGAACAGATTCATACAGCAGTCAGGCCACAAAGGCTGAAATCCTTGCAACAACATGGATGGAATGGGAAAACATCATGTTAAGTGAAAAAAGCCAAACACAGAAATAATCTCACATGTTCTCACTCCTATGTGGGAGCTAAATATTAAATAATTGATCTCACTGAGACAGAGAGTAGAATGGTGGTTATCAGAGTCTGAAAAGGGTAGGGGGAGGAGGGAATAAAGTGGGGATAGCCGATGGCTGCGAAATATAGTTAGAAAGAAAAATATTTTATAGTACAACAAAGTTACTGTAATCAATAAGTTAGGGTATATTTTTAAATAATTAAAAGAGTGGAATTGGAATGTTCCTAATACAATGAAATGATAAATGCCTGAGGTGATGGCTACCCTAATTACCCTGATTTGATTAATGCACATGGTATGCCTGTATCAAAATATCACAAGTGCCCTATAAATATATACAACTATTAGGTGCCCACAATAATTTAAAAAGTTAGAAAATACTCATAATAAAATATTATGTATATTAAAGAATATCTCAGTCTCTCCCAGTGCTTTTTTCATCTCTTCCTCATTGTGTTTGAATGGATGAAATGTAGACTCAGTCTCCCTGTGGTCTTCCTTAAAATTTTCCTAGCCTTTTGAATTTGCCCCTCACTCCTAACATTAGATAATTGTTTGTGGTACCATAATGAAAGTATAGACAAGATATCAAAACATATGAGTTATCTTCCTTATTACATTCTTGGGGCAATTTTCCCAAACTTTGCAATCTTTAGTTTTCTATACTATAAAACTGCTTCCAGTGATATCATTCTGTGAATATTGTATCAATTAAGACATTTGAAAGTATTACTTAAGATTTATTAAGAATGAAGACAGTTTTTTTTTTGTTTGTTTTTGAGACAGAGTCTCACTCTGTTGCCTGGGCTAGAGTGCCCTGGCATCAGCCTAGCTCACAGCAACCTCAAACTCCTGAGCTTAAGCAATCCTTCTGCCTCAGCCTCTCGAGCAGCTGGGACTACAGGCATGTGCCACCATGCCCAGCTAATTATTTTTCTATATATTTTTAGTTGGCCAGATAATTTCTTTCTATTTTTAGTAGAGGTGGGGTCTTGCTCTTGCTCAGGCTGGTCTCAAACTCCTGATCTCGAGCCATCCTCCCACCTTGGCCTCCCCGAGTGCTAGGATTACAGGCGTGAGCTGCCATGCCTGGCCCAGAGAGGTTTGATGGGAAATTTGGGAGTAAGTTCTCCTGGGATTTCATTGGAAAATTCTGTGGCAAAAGTAAACACTGCTTTGTCCCATGATAAAAAACTTTACATGTAAGTGATTTCATAGAGGATGGCAGAGTATGAAGCTCCAATAATTGATCCACCAAAACAACTATTAACCTGGCAAGAACTATTAGAATTAATTATTTTGGAACTTTGGAGGTTACTCCAACAGTTGCAGCCTCCAAAAAACTTGATGAAGAAAGATGCTGGTGACATTCAGTGAATTTCAGTGTTTTCTCACAGCAGCTGTATCATTCCACAGCCTCACAGCAAGCAGTTGCTTAAGAAACCTACTGTCATGGGGCAGCTTGCTGGTGCCAGGATGGGCAATAAGAACAGTATACTCTAAAAGTCAGAGATGTGTGTTTTGATCTGCCTGGTAGGTCACTGAGGGGCTGGCACAGAGGCTGACCACTGTTTCAAGCTTATTCGACTGAAGTAGCTTCCCAGGTGGCAGCTGTCAATTGAATTTAAAGAGAACATTAAAAAAAATAATTTGATTCAGTAGCTCTCATGGTGATAGTGGAACAGAGATTTCAGTGACCAGACATAACAAGGAATATAATCTTTACAAAAATTAGTTTGAAAAGCCACTAAACATATGGAGAACTGTATCCCTTAACAAGAAAAAACAGGAATTCCCAGGAACCTGGAAGAATTCCATATCCAGAGTTAGCACATTAAAATATTCACATGTTTTATCTTCAACAAAAATTTCACAGCATACAAGGAAGCAGGAAAGTGTGTCTCTTTCATAGGAAATAAAAAAAAATAATATGAACCATCCCTGAAGAAGCTCAGATATTGACTTTGCTAAAGAAAGACTTTAAATTAACTGTCTTAAAATGATTAAAGAGCTAAAGGGTACAAGATGCTCTTTGCTCTTTTGGTGTGATAAAATCATTTTGAAATGAGAAAACAGTTTCACAACATTGATAATGCACTGCCACTGAATGGTATATTTAAATGTTTTTCAATATCATGAATTTATTTATTTATTTATTTGAGAATATTACAGGGATACAAATGTTTAGGTTACATATATTGCCTTTTCCCCACCCAAGTCAGAGCTACAAGCATGCCCATCCCCCAGACAGTGTGCAACGCACTCATTAGGTGTGATCATACTCATCCCCTCCTCCCTCCCTCACTCCCACCTGCCTGACACCTAATGAATGTTGCTAACATATGTGCAGATAAGTATTGATCAGTTAGTACCAATTTGATGATGAGTACATGTGGTGCTTGTTTTTCTATTGTTGGGATACTTCATTTAGTAGAATGGGTTCCAGCTCTATCCAGTAAAATACAAGAGGTGCTATATCACCATTGTTTCTTATAGCTGAGTAGTACTCCATGGTATACATATACCAGATTTTCTTAATCCACTTATGTATTGATGGGCACTTGGGTTGTTTCCATATCTTGTCAATTGTGAATTGTGCTGCTATAAACATTCTAGTGCAGATGTCTTTTTTATAGAATGTCTTTTGTTCTTTTGGGTAGATACCCAGTAATGGATGTCTGGATCAAATGGTAATTCTACTTTTAGCTCTTTGAGTTATTTCTGTATTACTTTCGATGGAGGTTGGTGTACTGGTTTGCAGTCCCATGAGCAGTGTATGAGTATTCCTATCTCTCGTGTCCATAACAACATTTATTTATGTTTGTTGTTGCTGTAATTACTTTCGGGGTCTTCTTCATAAATTCTTTCCCTAGTCCAAAGTCTATAAGAATTTTCCAACATTTTCTTCTGGAAGTCTTATAATTTCATCCCTTAAGTTTAAGTCTGTTATGCATCATGAGTTGATTTTTGTGAGAGGCAAGAGATATGGATCCTCTTTCAGTCTTCTACATGTGACTATCCAATTTGTTCAATATCCTTTATTGAACAGGGATTCTTTTCCCCAATATGTGATTTTGTCTCTTTTGTCAAAGATCAGATGGATTTATGAGGATGTTTTTATATCTGGATTTTCAGTCCTGTTCCATTGGTCTATGTCTCTGTTCTTGTGCAAGTACCATGCTGTTTTGGTTACTATAGCCTTATAGTATAGCTTGAAATCTGGTAAATGGATGCCTCCCAATTTGTTCTTTTTACTTAAGGTTACTTTTGCTATATGGGTCTTCTCTGGTTCCACAAGAAGTGTAGGATTATTTTTTCTTTATCTGCAAAAAATTATGTTGATATTTTAACATGGATTGAATTGAATCTGTAGATCACTTTGGGTAATATAGAAATTTTAACAATGTTGATTCTGCTGACCCATGAGCATGGTATGGTTTTCCATCTGTTTATGCCTTCTGCTATTCCTTCCTCAGTGTTTCATAGTTCTCCTTGTAGAAGTCTTTCACCTCCTTAGTTAAATATATTCCTAGATATTTTATTATTTTGTTTCTATTGTGAAGAGTATTGAGTCTTTGATTTGGTTCTCAGTTTGACTGTTGTTGGTGTATATGAATGCTACTGATGTGTGTACATTGATTTTTAACCTGAGACTTTGCTAAATTTGTTTACCAAGTCCAGTAGCCTCATGGCAGAATATTTGGGGCTTTCTAGATATAAGATCATATCATCAGCAAAGAGTGACAGTTTGACCTCTTCTGCTCCCATTCGAATGCCCTTGATTTCCTTCTTTTTTCTGATTACTCTGGCTAGGACTTCCAGCACTATGTTGAATAGAAGTGGTGGTAGAGGAAAACCTTGTCTTCTTCCAGGTCTAAACAGGAATGCTTTCAATTTTTCCCCCTTCAGTATGATGTTGGCTGTGGATTTGACATATATGGCTTGTATCATTTTGAGATAAGTCCCATCTATGCCTATTTTGCTAAGTGTTCTTATCATAAAAGGGTGCTGAACTTTGTCAAGTGCTTTTTCTGTGTCTATTGAGAGTATCATATGGTCTTGTTTTTACTTCTGTTTATGCGGTGAATTACATTTATAGATTTGTGTATGTTGAACCCTCCCTGCATCCCTGGAATGAAACCCACTTGGTCATGGTAGATTATTTTTTTAATAAGCACCTGAATTTGGTTCACTAGGATTTTATTGAGAATTTTTGCATTTATATTCATAAAGGATATTGATCTGTAGTTTTCTTTTTTTGTTGAGTTCTTTTCTGGTTTTCATATCAGAGTGATGTTGGCTTCATAAAATGTGTTGGGGAGGATTCCTTCCTTCTTGACGTTGTGGAATAATATCTGCAGGATAGGCACCAGTTCTTCTTTGTAGGTCTGGTACAAATTGGATATGAAGCCATCTGGTCCAGGACTTTTTTTTAGCAAGTTTATTTATTGCTGCTTCAATTTCAGTACTTGATATTGGTCTATTTAGGAATTCTATTTCTTCCTGATTGAGCCTAGGCAGGCTGTGTGTTTCTAAGAGTTTGTCCATTTATTTTAAATTTTAATTGTGTGTTATGTGAATTTCAACTAACAAAATTATTATCACCGAGGTCACTAGGTTGCAAATGTTTATACTCAAAATTGAATTAGGACAATCACACTGGAAAGATTATATTGTGAGTAATATAGATTAAAAACGAGCTCATACAAATCAACAAAATAAGAAAAGAATAAGAATAGATGATCATAAAGAGAGACAATACAAATGGTGAATAACCAAATAAAAGCCATTCAAACTCTCCCAATTAAATAAATGAAAAGTAAGTCAGGTGTCAAAAAATGCTGATTGAAGTTGTTAAAAAATGCAACCCCACACTGCTTGTGGGAAAATTTGTAGAAAAATTTAGATAAGAATTTAGGAAAATAAAATAAGAATCTTCAGAATATACTTACTAAGACACTTTGTTTTAGTAATCCATTTCTAGGATTATAATCTGAAGAAATAATCACAAATGAAGACAAAAACTTGCACACAAAGATACTTAGCATTGTTATGTATAAAAGAAATAATTTATAAATTGTAACATAAATGAATTAATAGAATAGTTAAATAAATGATAGTTAATTTCATGGTGCAATATGAAGTTATTAAAATTTGTTTTAAAAGCTATTTATGAAAATAAAAAATTAATATGTCAAGTTCAACATGCCTATACAAAATGTGATTTTAAGTGTACAATGATGTCCCTATAGAAATTCAGATTTTAACTATAAACATATATGTTTGTGTGCATAATTGCAGAAAATGCATAAAAATATCAACAGTGTTTATTTCTAATTAGTATAAGTTATTTTTATATTCTTTGCTATTACTTTCTGTGTTTTCAAAAATATTTTATAATAACCCTTTATTACTTTCATGATCAGAAAATAATAATAAACAATATTTTCAAAACAAACCTAAAAACAGGCTTCTAGCATCCAGTCATGGCAAAGTAGGTTATGTCAAACTAATCCTCCTGCTGACAAACTTTAAGATCTCTAGGCAAAATATGAAAAACAATTAATTGAAAGCACTATAAATGAACAAAAGCAGGCAGATACTGGAGGGGATTCTGTCCTTCAGAGCAGGAAAACACAAGGGGTGAGATCTACAATTATGCAGCTTTTCCCTGAAAATACTCTATCATTCATATGGCTACCAGAAAGAATTCAAATAGAAAGGCCGGGTGCAGTGGCTCATGATTGTAATCCTAACACTCTGGGAGGCCAAGGTGGGAGGATCAGCTGAGGTCAGGAGTTCGAGATCAGCCTGAGCAAGAGCGAGATCCCATCTCAACTAAAAATAGAAAAAAATAGCCATTCAACTAAAAATAGAAACAAAAAATTAGCCCGGCATGGTGGCTCGCACCTGTAGTCCCAGCTACTCGGGAGACCGAGGCAGGAGGATCACTTGATCCCAGGAGTTTGAGGTTGCTGTGACCTAGGTTGACACCACTGCACTCTAGCCTGGGCAACAGAGCAACAGAGCGAGACTCTGCCTCAAAAAAAAAAAAAAAAAAGAATTCAAATAGGAAACTGAAGACTTCTTAAAGGGTAAGTAGATATAATTTGAGATTACAGCAGGGACGGGACATTGAAGGAGAAAAGAGATCACAATAACAGGAACCACAGAGTAAAAGCTCCAAAATAGGCATTGAAATGCCTCCTGAAATACTTCTCACACCACTCAACTATAATGTACTGGGCAAGAGTCCATGAAATCAAAGGAAAACAATAGGCAGAAGTCTAAAAATCCAAGCAGAGCTCCCAGCAGCTACCATTTGTAAAGGGGAGAGAATTTGGAGTTTAATTTCCAACAAATTAGAAAGGTTAACACCATAGAGTTTCCACTGTAAGCAATAAATCACATGTAAGAAGTAAAGGCCTTGTCCCAGGACTAAGAAATTCACCCTATAAATAAGGGCATAACTGAAAATTGAACACAGTTATCAATCCTCAAGATCCAGACAGCTCTACAAATAAAAAAAAAATGGTGATGATAATGACAATCATATTTAGGCAGAATGTTACTTTTAATAGACTATGGTAATTAAAAAATGCATATAATCTCTGGACCAACAACTTACAATGAATGGCAACAAAAAGAGCTATGAATAACAAATCTTTAGAGCAGAGAGAATGTCATATGAAGAAAGATTGAAATGGCATAAATAAGACAGTAAAAGAAAAAGAAAGAAAAGAGGAGACAAAAAGAATCTAAGCTAAACATACTGAGAAAATGCTATAAATGTAAATGGATTAAGCACTCAAAATTTAAAGGCAGATATTTTCAAGCTAGTAAAACAGAGAAGTTGGGCAAAGGATGGAAAGTAAAATGATAGAGAAAGATGCAAACACTAAGCATAAACAACTAGAGTGGCTACATCAGTCTGAAATAAAATAGTCTTCAAGAAAAGGAGTATGAACAGTGATAGAGAAACATTTTATAATAATAAATGAGCATATTGATGAAGAAAACCCAACTATTTTAAATGTGTAGCAACTATAGTTGAAATTCAGAATAAATGGAACAAAATTTTTCAATAATACAAAATTAAATAGACAAATCCACACCTTAATCTGTCTCTTTTAGCAGTTGATAGGCAATATATCCCCCAAAATTAGTAAGTATATAAAAGATTTGAATTACATTATTATCCAATGCGACCTAACAGACATTGAGATAATACTGAATCAAATTATGAGAGAATGACTGTGGAATATTCACTCATGTAAATCTTATTCTAGGTCATAAAGTAAGCCCCAAAATAGTTTAACAATTTGAAACTATAGAACATGCTCTCTAACCACAACAGAATTAAATTAAAAATGATACCATAGAATAGCTAGAAAAGTCCTGAATAACTCAAAAATAAGCACCACACACTTCTAAATAATCCATACTTCAAATAAAAATCACAAAAGAAATAATATATGTGTGTATGTGCATGCACGTCTGCAGGCAGGTGTGTGTGATTTATTGGAATGACAATGAAAGAATCCACCAATATTTGTGGAATGCAGCCAAAGTAGTGCTTAGGAGTAAATGTATAGTTTTAAGTGCTGATTGTAGAAAAGAAGAAAGTCTTAAAATCAATAATCTAAAATATGTAAATGAATGGAAAACCATAACGTGATTATGGATTGGAAAACTCAATGTTAAGATAGCCATTCCACCCAAATTAATCTATAAATTCAATTTAGTACTGATCAAATTCTACACACCTTTTTATAAAAATTGACAAGTTGATGTTAAAATCCATCTATCTCTAATCACCAAATCGATGTTGAAAAATAACTTGGGGGACTTACTCTATCCAATATAATGCCTTAGTATAAAACTCCCCTAATTAAGATGCTGTAGTGTTTTTGCAAAAATAGTAATATAGACAAAGGGCACAAAAGAAACAGTCCAGAAATAGATCCACAAATATATAGTCAATAAAGTTTATGTAGGTACAGATGTAATGTATTGGGAAAATATTAATCCTTTTAATAAATGATGCCTCAGGGAATAGATTCTGACTCCATTTTTTGATGTTTGACATCTGACAGCTTTAAACCTCACTTCTGGCTGGGCTCAGTGGCTCACACTTATAATCCCAGCACTTTGGGAGGCCAAAGTAGGAAGATCCCTTGCGGCCAGGAATTTGAAGCCAGCCTGGACAACATAGTGAGACCTCCTGTGCAAAAATCAGCCAGGTATGGTGGCACACATCTGTAGTCCTAACTACTCTAGCGGCTAAGGCAAGAGGATCCCTTGAGCTCAGGAGTTGGAAGTTACAGTGATTGTACCCCCATTCTAGCCTGGGTGACAAAGGGAAAAAAGCCACTCACTACTTCCTCTTCTCCTTATGCTCCATATCCTGGGCATAGCTGGCAATAAATCCCAGGTGCTCTCTCCCTCATTTGGTGCTAGCTTGAAGTTAAAGCCATGTGCAAGAATGTTCCCTCTGTCCTCACCCCCTAAGTCAGCAGTCCCCAACTTTTTGGCACCAGGGACCACTTACAGGGAAGACAGTTTTTGTACGGATGGGGTTAGGGGTAGGGTGATGGTTTGGGGATGATACAAGAGCATTACATTTACTGTGCAGTCAAACCTCTCTGCTAATGATAATCTGTATTTGCAGCCACTCCCCAGTGCTAGCATCACCGCCTCAGCTCCACCTCAGCTCATCAGGCATTAGATTCTCATAAGGAGCACACAACCTAGATTCCTCGCATGCATAGTTTACAGTAGGGTTCGTGCTCCTGTGAGAATCTAATGCTGCTGCTGATCTGACAGGAGGCGGAGCTCAGGCAGTGATTCGAGCAATGGGGAGTGACTGTAATAATAATATAGATGAAACTTCATTTGGTTGCTCTGCCTGCTGCTCACCTCCTGGGTGCGGCCTGATTCCTAGTAGGCCACAGGTGCTGGTCAGAGGACCACAGGTTGGGGACTACAGCTCTAAGTAGTATAAAAACGTCATATCAGGATCCTTTCTCAGCTCTCTTAAGCCATTTCAAACCAGCTGAGAAGCTGGCCTTGCTGTCCCCAGGATTTCATTGAGTAATAATCTTTTATTATAACCTTTTGGTGGCTGCGTGTGGCATAATCATCAGCCTTCCATCTGAACCGCAGTTTTTGTGGAGGTCCATGCTGCTTCTGTGTGGTGGGTACAGCACTGACATAACTGGATATTCACATGAAAATATAAAATAAAACCTCCATCTCACATCGAACACAAGAATCAATTTGAGAAGGATCTTAGGATGTAGTAAAAACTATAACAGTAAAGTTTCTGGAATAAAATATAGATATAAGCAACATTTCTTAGGAAATAGGAAACTCTCACGATGAAATTAAAAATTTGATAAACTAGATTTCATCAAAATCAAAATCCTCTGCTCTTCCAAAGAAGAAAATGATAAGAAAAGGCACAGAGTGAGAGAAAATATTTGCAATGCATATATATAACAAAGGTTTACTACATATAATGAATAAATAAGTTCTACAACTCAATTTTTTAAAAAGCCACACACAACAAAATTAAAACTGGGTAAAAATAATTGAACATAAACTTCAGAAAGAGGATATATAAATGACCCATGACCCATGACAATATGCATAAATCTTTAAAATTATTAGCAGTAAAGGAGAAGAATGTTAAAATTATAAACATTTTTACACCTGACAGTGTCAAGTGTTGAGAATGGAGAGCAACAGGAACTCTGTTATGACCACTTTGGAGGGCACTTGAGCTAAATCCTATAAAGTTAAATATAATCCAACCTATGACCCTACTCCTACATATTTATCAAAGATAAATGAATATGTAATTCTACAAATGACTCATACACAAATGTTCATATCATCTTTGTTCATGGAAATCAAAATGTAACCAGAATGTCTATCAGTAAGTCAAAGGGTAAACAAATTGTGATATATTTACTCAGCAGTAAAATGGAACATACAACAATGTAGATAAATCTGAAAAATATACTGCATGTACATCTATTTACAACATAAACTAAATAATTTCATTTATGTGAATTTCTAGAGAAGGCAAAATGACACTTTGATGATAGAAATTTGAAAAATAATTGCCACTTTGTAGGGGAAAGGTATTGACAATAAGAAAAGCTTAAATAAACTTTCTAGGGTGATAGAATGGGGATTGTGCATTTGTCAAAATTTCTATAACTGTACAATTAAAATGTGTGCATTTCATTTATACGAAGGATACTTCAAATAAAAAACAACTAAAAACCAACAAAAACAGCCTAAGAGCAAATGTAGAATACAAATTTTTCAATGAGTATTAAAAGATAGTTTGGTAACATTTTCACTAAAAAAAAAAATACATTAGTAATATGATTAAAGGTGTTGGGTACAAAAAGTCTTTAGGCAGAGCGGGGAAATCATGAACTCTATCAGTTGTCTATGTAGAAAGTTTTAGTAGAAAGTTTATCACCCACCATGAGTGGATTTGAATATCACCAAAGTTGATACTTCCAGAACCCCATGTGCTTGCACAATATGTTTCTTCCAGATACCCGTGTTCCTATTTTCATGAAGTACACATTTTATGAAAACACAATCTGTTGACATGCTAATAATATATTTTATAGTTTCAAAACATTCAAATTTTTTAAAATTGAGAAAGTTATAACCACTGTTTCAAGCATCTTCCTGAGGTCCCTAGGTTTCCTGAAACTGCGTCCATACCGGAGTAGGTGACGACGAGGTTAAGAGTCCGGTTCCCCAGACCTCCTAAACTCACTTTATCAGAGCAACTCTGTTTTTACATGCGTTATATTTATATTGGGCTTTCTCAAGAGATTTTGTTTGAAGAATACAGTCTAGTGTTAAAAGCAAAATCTATCTGTCCTATACAGAAAACAGAGTGGTTGCCAGGGACAGTGGTGGGTGGGGGGAAGCAGGAGGAGTGTCAAGGAACTTTTTTATTTACCAGAATGTTTTATGTCTCGATTGTGGCCTTGCATGTCTATGTGTTTTTCAAGATTCGTAGAACTGTATAACTAAACAATGGGAAATTATGTGAATATAATTTTTACAAACTTCAGAGCTGGATTAAAGCAGATGTTCTACATCCTGGTGAGAGTCTTTCATCTGATATATCATATTTTAATTTTTTTGATGACACCTGTTTTGGCCTGGTTTTATTCCAAATGTTACAAATTTTTCTCTTAGAAGAATACTTACAATTTTCAGGACAAACTTTTGAAGTAAACATAGCAATGCAGAAAAAAATATTTATTTCCCCCTTTAAAAAATTTGATGCTTGATTTTTTGTTATAAATTGCCCTCCAGTGGGTTGAATAATATTTATCTAGGATTGATTTTATTTACCACATCATACATTCTTTACATTTCACGTAATTAAAATATGTATTACTTTCCTATAGTGTGGGGTAAAGGTAGAAACTACTGGATGGTGATTACTCTAAATGTTGTGAACGTCTATAGACCAGGAGCTATGATTGAGTGGACAAGTGCAGTGACTTCATCGCAGTTAAATATTAACTGTTGTACTAGTTCTCAGATATTACTTTTAGTGA
>CM052444.1:57535999-57598173 GCA_028533085.1 Varecia variegata
ACCCCATGCAGTACGGGGGACAAACTTATACTAAAAAATCATCAATTGTGGATCTGAAGTTCAAATTTAACTGGGTACCTTGTATTTTTGTCTGCTTAATCTAGCAACCCTAAATATGAAATTTATTTTTTTTTAAAGTGTCCAACAGAGTTTCCAGGTAGAGAGGAAAAAATTTCAAAGAGATTGAAAAGGTCTAATATCTTAAACACTTTTTAAGTGGTAATATTTTGCCTACTAAAACTAAGAGAAAAAGGTTTAAACTTTAAAGGTTAAAGATTGTGTGGGTAATTTATTCAAATGAACAAAACTTAAACAAATGCTATTTTCCTTGTGTTTTTGTGAGTGTGGGCACGTGTGTTGTGTGCACGCGCATGCGCGTGATGTTAATATAATCAATTTTGTTTTCTAAAAACATCACTGTGCACATGGGCTAAAAAAATTTATTTTCACGACTGAAAACATTTTAAAATTAAAGCTACATCACATCTTAAAGTATATTACATGATTATTTTGAGATATAGTAAGAATAATAATTCTCAGTTTTCAATATGTAAAAGTATGTATTCTATAATTAGTCAAATGATAAAAAGTGCTGGAATTTCCACTATATTATCCATATATTTTATCTCATATGTAGTTTGTGAATGTATCCTAAAAATGGTAATGTAGAACAGGTACCATGTATGAGTTTTACTTTTATCTGAAAAGAAAACTGTTTCTACTGAAATGTGAGCAAAACATCTCATATTGAAAGTCTAAATTTCCGATATATGTCTATTTTGGCCAAGTATCCAAAGTATTGGCCAAATATTTTATTGAACATTAGAAAGCTATTGCTTTTCAATATATGAAATTATTATTCATGTGACCGCATCTATAATTCTGACACTAAATTGGGACAATTGACCTGCACTATCAAGGTTATACCTGTTAGTTTTAGGTTCATGTGTTTGCTCATACTCAGATTGATTTTGCTACCACATAGGAAGATAACTTTCATTCTCCAAGGAATCTAGAAGTAGAGATACAGTACACTTCTCCATAAAGTTCAAAATTTTCTCTAGTCAACCCAAAGCTTAATTCACTTGAAACCAGGAGAGGATTTGGGTGAATGTCTTTAATAAGGTCTTTTACAAGGTTTATTTTTAAAGTTAATTTCATTATTAGAAATTTGGCAGTAGATCAGGATACTCAGTCAGTTGAAATAAAAAATAGCATTTTACCAGTGTTTATTTAATGGAAATCAATTAACTTTGCCAATTTGCCAGTTGTTTTATTTTAAGATGCTTAAGACAACTAATCTGTGGAATATTCATATATTAACCTATCACATCCCAGTTAATAGGAATTTTGAAGTTGCTATTTTTTAAAGACCAGAATTAAATTTGTACTGATCATTTGGAAACCTGCCACCACGGCTAATACAGTGTGACTTGACTTTCCTCTAAGTGCCTCATTTTTATCTGCCTACTGACACAGCCTTTTCAGCATGGCTATGACAAAATGATGACAAAACTAGTTTTAGAGTTGAATTTTTTTCACAGTTCTTCAGCCCATCATTGATCTCATTTTCATTAGTTCTTAAACCCATATACTTAAGGTAAAGAGAAAAACCTGGTACTGTTATAACTTCTATCTGAATTCTCAATAGATAAAATCATAATTCAGAATATATATCTTTAAAAGGGCATTAAAGTAAAACTAAAAATACTTAAAAGAAGGTGGCATGGCTACCACCAATTCAATATATTTGTGAACCCTTAGGAAATTACTATTTTTCTGAGTATTTAAATACCAACTTTCAGACATACTTAATGGTAAGTAATGATAATACATGTTTCTTCTACCAAGTATTGGGGTTAGTTTTTGATTATATTTTTACTTAAAAGCATTTAATATTTTTATGAATTGTTCCTGTCTTTGATAATTTCCTTGAATTGGAATATATCCTCAGAAGCATTAATTTTTAATTAATGCTAAAGAACAAATATCTATAGAATATGTAGGGGTGTGCTCTAAGATAGGACTTAGAATTTATGTTTGCAGCTTAGAAATGTCCTATTTTTATTTAATTTACACTGTTAAGAATCCATTCTGTGATGTATGTTCTTCTGAGTTCCTTTACTTAGTCTTATGTTAAATGGTAACTATTGCTCTCAAAAAGTAATAATTTAAAAATCACAGCAAAGAATGTGTTTGTGCAAATATAGGTTTTATTAAATAGGAAATAAAATAGTTCTTATATAATTCATGAGCAATGTAAAAACATTCACGAAATAAAAGAATATATTTAAAAAAATCAAATAAAAGCACTTATATTTCAGTCCAGCTTCCAGAGATATTTATATTGACATTTTAGTGTACATTCTTAATGAACATTTAGGGGTGTGTGTGTGTGTGTGTGTGTGAGAGAGAGAGAGAGAGGAAAGAGGTTATACAGTCTTATGCAGCATAATGATATTTTTGTCAAGAGTGGACTGCATATATGAGGGAGGTCCCAAAAGATTATAATACCATATTGGTACTGTAATTTTTCCATACGTAGATGCACAAATACTTACCATTGTGATAAAACTTTTTACACTATCCAGTACAGGAATGTACTTTGTGAATTTGCAGCCTAGCAGCAATAGACTATATCACATAACCTAAGCATGCGAGAGGTTATACCATCTAGGTTTGTGTAAGAGTACACTTTATGATATTCACAGAATGATAAAATTACCTAGTGATGTGTTTCTCATAACATATTCCCTTTCCTAAGTAACACAGGACTGTTCATTACTTATTCTTGTGCTCATGTAGGCATTTAAAATATTATGCTCAAAGAGATCATGAATTATTCAACAATAACTATGGGAGATATATTGATTTAACATATGTTGTTTTGACATTGGTGATTGATGTACAGATCTAGAACTTTGGGAAATAATTTTAAATTTTTAAATGTGCCTTTTGCTCATATAATATCAACATATTAATGCTTTGAGAGCCACAATCAACATTTATTCAAATTATTTATTTAATCATTAATTTGTTAAATGTATATTAAATACCTACTATGAGTTAAGCCCTGATCTGAGCACTAGCGTTGCCTAGACATGAGAAGAGAGATCAGTTAAGAGACAATTGCAATAATTTAGGAGAGAGATGATGATAGCAGTAGAGGTGTTGACTACTAGTTAGGTTACAGGCATATATTTTTTTCTAAATACTCACATATGGAAGTTTGATGTATCTACAAAAAGTACAGATACTTTGTTTACAGCTTAACAAGTTTTTAAATGTATGCAACCTTCTAAACAACAACCCCATCAAGAGAGATTAAAACTTTCATCACTCAGAAAGTTCCCTGTCTAGTCCCTACCTTGTTTCTGAGATTCGTCCATATCATTGTGTAAAACAGATTGTCCCTTTAACTTCACAGTAGTGTTCTGTTGTACAAATATAGCACAATTTGTTTATCCAGTCCCTTGGTGATGAATGGGTGGTTTATAGTTTGAGGTTATTATGTATAAAACTATGAATTTTGGTGTACAAGTGGTTTTTGGACATACATTTTCATTTTTCTTGTAATGCTATCATTGGATCATAGAGCAGATGGAAATTCAGCCATATGAGAAAGTGTCAAGCACTTTTTAATATTGCTTATAAAATGTTACAGTGTGTGAAGTTTCCAGTTGCTACACATCTTTATTAAAACTTAGTATTCAATCTTTTTTTTTTGGTTTGTATGTTTTAATGTTTGTTATTCTATTGTTTGTGTACTGGTATCTCATTGTGGTTTTAATTTGCATTTCCTGTATGTTTAACGACGTTGAGTATATTTCCATTTTCTTTTAGACATTCATATATATTCTGTTGGAGGAATTTAGTTCAGTATTTTGTGCATTTTTATTGGATCACTTCTTCTTTTGTTGTTGATTTATAGAAGTTGTTCAATCTTCTGGATTGAAGAAGATTGTCCTATGTCAGATACATGTATTACAAATATTTTTTCCCAGGCAATGCTTTGCCTTTTCATTTTTAATGATGGCTTTTGATTAAGTGAAAAAACTAAGTGTTTTACATGCTCACTTATTTTTTAATAAACTTTTTATTTAGGAAAAATATTATCTTTATGTAAAAACTACAAAGATAGTTCAAAAGAGTTCCTGGATAATTTCACCCAGTAAGACATTAATTTTAATGAATTTATGATGATCAATAATGCCTCCTAACATAACTTCACCAACTCAGTGGCCACAAAATATACTCTATGCTTTACTCTAGAAACATGAATTTTTTAGCATTTTAATTTAGATCTATGATTTGTCCTGAATTATTTTTTATTTATTATGTAGAGCTTATTTTTTCTATGCAGATAACTAATTGTTCCAGCAAAATAGGTTAAAATAATTTTCCTTTCTGTATTGAATTACTTTGGGATCTCTGAGGGATATTGATAGGGAATAAATTGCATCAATACAACAATTAACAAACATGGCATAGTACCCTATTTTTCAGGTTTTCTTTGTTGTGTATCTGCAATATTATGTCATTTTCAGTGTTGAGCTTTTACACATAGTTGCCTAAATTTATTTCTAAGTATTTTATAGTTTTATGCTATTAAAATATGTTTTGTCATATTTACTGAAGTACAATGCAGTGAAATAAACTCCATCCTTTTAAAAGTGTACTGTTCAATGATTTTTTAAAACATGTGAACAGTAATGTAATTATGAACAAAATCAAGGTACGAAATATTTTCACCATCCTAAAATGTTTCCTTAAGCGTCTGTAAAGCCAATCTTTTTCCCTCACTCCAAGAACATGAAAACCACTGTGCTTATTGTTGCTGTAGTTTTGTATATTCTAGAGTTTTATATGAATGGAATCTTAAATTATGTAGCCTATTGAGAATCTTTTGAGAATTATCCATGTTGTTTTATATACAGCTTATTATTTTCATTACTGAGTAGCATTCCATTGTGCGGATGTACCATAATTTGTTTTTCCATTGACTAGTTGATGGATATTGTTTTTTAATTATTATGAACAAAACAGATTTAAACAGTTACATATGCTTATCAACTTTGACATAGAAGAAATATACCTCAAAATAATGAAGGCCGTATATGATACACTCACAGCTAACATCACACTGAATGGGGAATAATTAAAGACTTTTCCTCTAAGATCTGGAACTAAGGATTTCCACTTTTACCACTTTTATTCAACATAATCCTGGAAGTTCTTGTCAGAGCAATTAGGAAGGAGAAAGAAAACAAAAACACCCAAACAAGAAATCAAGTCAAATTATCCTTGTTTACAGGTGACCTGATCTTATATTTAGGAAAGCCTAAAGACTCCACCAAAACTCTGCTAGAATTGATAAATTCAGTAAACTTGAAGGATATAAAATCAGTATACAAAAATCAGTAGTATTTATATACAGCAACAATGAAAAAATCTGAAAAAGAAATAAAGATAGCAATTCAATTTACAATAGATATAAAGAATGTAA
Organism: Varecia variegata; assembly: GCA_028533085.1. Lineage (NCBI taxonomy): Eukaryota > Metazoa > Chordata > Mammalia > Primates > Lemuridae > Varecia > Varecia variegata. Next base: position 57,541,506 of record CM052444.1, read on the forward strand.
AATATGTAGGAATCAATTTAACCAAAGAAAAGAAAGAACAATACAAGGAAGACTATAAAACGCTTAGGAAAGAAATTGAAGAAGATACAAAAATGGGAAGATATTGCATGCTCATGGATTAGAATAATTATTATTGTTAAAATGACAATACTAACTAAAGCAATTTACAGATTCAAAGCAACCCCTATCAAAATACCAATGACATTTTCATAGAAATAGAAAAAAGAATCCTAAAATTTATACTGAACCACAAAGGCCCTAAATAGCCAAAGCAAGTCTGAGCAAAAAGAACACAGCTGAGACATCACATTACATGACTTTAAAATATACTACATAGCTATAGTAACCAAATCATCATGATACTGGCATAAAAATAGACATATAGACCACTGTAACAGAATAGGGAACCCAGACATAAATCCACATATCTATAGGCAACTCATTTTTAACAAAAGCATCAAAAGCATACAATAAAGAAATACATTCTCTTCAATAAATGGTACTGGGAAAATTGGATAAACATATGCAGAAGAATGAAACTAGACCCGTGTCTCTCACCATATACAAAGATCAAATAAAAATGGACTGAAGACTTAAACCTAAGACCTGAACCTATGAAACTACTGAAATAAAACATTGGGAAAAAGCACAAGATGTTGCTCGGGGCAAAGATTTTGTGACTGTGTAATACCTCAAAATCACAGTCAACCAAAGCAAAAATAGACAAATGGGATTACCTAAATCTAATGTGTGTCTGTATAGAAAAGGAAATAACAAAGAGACAATCCACAAAATGAGAAAAAAATATTTATAAACTATCCATCTGAGAAAGGATTAATAACCAGAAATATGAGAAGTCTTCAAAACATTTATGGAAAATGCATATTATGAAAAAACTATGCAGAGCTCAAAAAAATTTGCATCAAAATAAACTCATACTAACTTATTATAACGTGTCTGAAAAGATTCTAGTTTGAGGCACTAAGAAGGATAAGATATCAGTTTGAAAGGAGCCCCTATTAGAGCAACACAAATTCTGCTAAAATTGAAGCAGGGACAAACATCAAATTTATGATAAACCTTGTATGGAATAATGATGAAATCATCGATACTTTTTAAAATGTTTATGGGGACAATGCCCCAAAGAAATCACCAGTTTACAAAGGATAACTCATTCTAAGAAGGAAGAAGATGATATTTCAGATGAAGCCCACAGCAGCAGACCATTCACAACAATTTATGCAGAAAAAACTAGCCTTGTTTGTGTCCTAATTGAAAAGGACTGATGATTTATGGTAGGGACAATAGCCAACACCATATACAACTTAATTGTTCATCTTACACAATTCTGAATGAAAAATAAAATTGAGCAAACTTTCCACCCAGTAGGTGCCAAAACTGTTGCATCCAGATCAGCTGCAGACAAGAGCAGAGCTCTCAATAGAAATTTCAAACAAGTTGGATCAAGATCCTGAAGGATTTTTTGAGAAATTATAACAGGAGATGAAAGTTGGCTTTACCAGTATGATCCTGAAAATGAAGCACAATCAAAGCAATGGCTACCAAGATGTGGAAGTGATCCAGTCTAAGCAAAAGCAGACCAGTCAAGAGCAAAGGTCATGACAATAGTTTTTTGAGATGCTTAAGGCATTTTGCTTGTTGACTTTCTGAAGGTCCAAAGAATGATATCATGCTTATGTTTTGAGAAAGTTAGGCAAAACTTTAGCAGAAAAATGCCCAGGAAACCTTCACCAGAGAGTCTTTCTCCTTCATAACAATGCTCCTGTTCATTCCTTTCATCAAATAAGGACAATTTTGTGAGAGTTTCAATGAGAAATCATTAGGCATCCACCTTACAGTCCTGATTTGGTTCCTTCTGACTTCTTTTTGTTTCCTAATCTTAAAAATTCTTTAAAGGGCACATATTTTTTTTTTCAGTTAATAATGTAGAAAAGACTACATTGACAAGGTTAAATCTCCAGGACCCTCTGTTCTTTATGGATTGATGAAATAACTGATATCATATTTACAAAACTGTCTTAAACTTGATGGAGCTATATTGAGAAATAAAATATATATATATACTTTTCAATTTTTGCCCTTCAATTTTATTTTTCCATGAACTTTTTTATGTCCCCTTGTATAAGAAGCTCAAATGACCCAATAGTAAAGGTGACTATACTGACTATAGAGTGACTATAGTTATAATAAAATTAATCTATTACACATTTCAAAATAGCCAGAAGAGAATAATTTGAATGTTCCTGACATAAAGAAAAGATAAACATTTAAGGTAATAGATATCCCAATACCCTGATTTGATCTTTACACTTTATATAAAAGTATCAAATTATCACATGTACCTCAACATGTAAATCTATTATGTAACAAAAAAATAACTTAGTGATTGGCCCATTCCTCAACTATTTTATGACAGACAATGTATAGAATTGGTAATATATTTTTTAAAGATACGGAAATATTTTTAACAGTAAAATCATTTGAATCTGAAGTATGTTAGATGCAAAATTTATTTTTTCCTATTAAATTTATGAATTTATTATATCTAATAGCTATTGGGACATTCAGATAACCTATTCCATTTTAATTAAGCTTGGATTAGTTGCAGCTTCTCAAGAAACCTTTCATAAAAGTTATTGAATTTGTTAAAATAATATTTTGATATTTATTTATTATGCTTTGCTGTCTATAGAATATTAACTTTCCCTTTCATTTTTGAATCTTAGTAATATGCATCCTTTTATTTTTTTAATCCATCTGGAGTTTAGAAATTTATTGAACTTTATGAAAATCAGCTTTTGGTTGTATTGATTTTTCTCTATTGTTTTTCTGCTTCATATTTCATTTTTGACCCTTATTATTTTCTTTCTTTTGCTGGAGTTGGGTTTAATTTTTTCTTCATTATTTATTAAAACTGAATTTTAGATTATCAATTTGAGATCTTTGTTCTCCTGTAATGTGAGCATTTAATTCTGTATGTTAAGCCCTGTTTTATTTTTAGTTATATCCTACAAATTTGATATTTTTTTCCATTTTTGTTTGTTTCAAAATATATTCTAAATTCTCTTGATTAATTTTTAGTGTATTTTAGTTGTCAGAGAACATACTTCATATAATTTTGGTCTCTTTAAATTTTGTGATACTTGCTACATAGGCCAGAATACAGTCTGTCTTGGTAAATTTTAATTGTGTATTTTAAAAATGTGTATTCTACTATCGTCATGTGAAATGTTGTAAAGACTAGGTCAAATTTGTTGATAATGTTAAGTCTTCAATATTCATATCAATATTTTTTATCTATGTGTTCTATAAATTACTGAAGAAATGTTGCTCTCTCCAAGTATAACTATATTTTCTCTTTTAATTTTATTCATTTACATAATGTATTTTGATTACATTATTAGATTGTGTGATGTACACATTTAGGGTTGTAATGGGTTCTCAATGAATTTACCCTATTATCATTATTAAATTTTTAAAGAGTTATATCACTGCTAATTTTCTTTGTTCTAAAGTCTATGTTGATAAAGTCAGCCTTTCTTTGATCACTGTACAAAATATTTTCTTACCCTTTTATAATACTTTCAGCTTATTAAAATTTGTGCAGGTTTACTGTAGACATCATATAGTGTTTTGAAGTCTCATTTTTATATCCAATCTGACAGACTGCCTTTTAATAAAAGTGTTTAGACTACTTATTTTTATGGTAATTTACATGGTTATGTTTAAGACTATATCTTATTTGTTTTGTGTTTGACCCATCTGTTTTTTTTTTTGTTTGCTTTTAATTTCTCTTTTTCTGCCATTCTTAGGATTAATTGTCATATACTGCAACTGAAAGAACAGTAGAGACTGAGATAAATAGTATCTATTACTCAAATGTGCATGCCTCTTTTTCTGATATTCCTTTAGTACAAGTGGCTAAATCAAACTACTCAGTAAATATATTAAATTTGGCTTAGGTTGTTGCTGTAATTTTTTTTTGACAGGGTTTTTTTTTCATTTATTTTTACATGTATATATTCATGGGGTACAAGTGCAATTTTGCTACATGCATATATTGCATTGTGGTGAAGTCAGGGCCAATGGAGGCTTATGAAAATAATGAAATAAATGAAATTCCAAAGGATTTCATAGGCAGAGCATACATTATTGATGCAATGCACATTGTGCCCACTAAGCAACTTCCCATGACCCAATCCCTCCCACTTTCCACTCCCCAAGTCTCCATTGTCCATCATTCCACACTCTGCTTCCATGTGTACACATTATTTAGCTCTAACTTATAAGTGAGAATATGTGGTATTTGTCTTTCTGTATCTGAGCTGTTTCACTTAACATAATGGCCTCCAGTTCCATCCATGTTGCTGCAAAAGACATGATTTCATTCTTTTCTTATGGATGAATAATAATTCATTGTGTACATATACCACATTTTCTTTCTCCAATCCTCCACTGATGGATGCTTAGGTTGATTCCATATCTTTGCTATTTTGAATAGTGCTGTGATAAACATATGGGTTCAAGTATCTATTTGATATACTGATTTCTCTTCCACTGGGTATATACCCAGTAGTAGGATTGTAGGATCATATGGTAGTTCTGTTTTTAGTTCTTCGATAAATCTCCATACTGTTTTCCATAGAAGTTTCATTAATTTACATTCCCACCACCAGGGCTATAATTATTTTCAATATACCACTGATTTTAAATTTCTCAAGTGGTAGACGAGTGATTCATCCTATTTGGTGTGAGTCTGGAGTGTCAGAATTTTTTTCAGTGTTCCTTTTCCATCCTCAAATTTCTTCAGGTCCTTCTACCCCCCTGTTCTATAAGGGATTTCTACCTTTGCATCTTGGACATCTTCTAGCACTGGAATATTGTTGGAATTTCTTTTGTGAAGAGTTGATATTCCCTTACTCCATACTCAGTCTTTAGTCTTAGGTATCTCCTATACACTTGACCCCTGAAGTGGGGCTGTTATATCATTCCTGTCCCATTTTCCTCCATGGGAACCAAATTGTGCTTTCTATCTATGAGGGATCTTGGATGAGAGTATGTTTTCTTCCCTCACCCCAGCAGCAGCAGATATATATGATTTGTTTCAGAGCAGGATCCTGGCATAAAGTAGTTTCCTGTCCACCAGCAACAGATATGTTTTCCTAGTTTTAGTACTGGGTATAAAACAAGTGATATGGGCTCTCCTAGCAGCCACTGAGCTTTGCCTGGATGGGATGGCAGGAAAGTGCCTTGTCCCTCTCTCACAGCAAATAACTTTTGTTTCTAACCCTCCTTTAGTGTCTGCTGACCTGATCTTTGCTTGGGACAAGGAACACCAGGAGGTTTTGATTTTTTGCTTGCGTGTTTGCTTTGCCTGCCCTCCTAAGTGGATGATAGCTTATACTTCTGTGAGAGAAGGATTAAGAAGTAAATCATATTTATGCCTACACTCCAGTCGCAGCCAATCGCCACCTACACAGCTGCTCTACTACCGACACTCTCTCATCTCACACACCTGGCTTCCAATTTTTCACTGGAGCATAAAACGGAGGCTTATGAAAAAGAGCACATCAGAATGTACTCCTGTTGTATCTGATCTGTGATGCTAGCCAACACGCATGCTTCAAACATTCATTATCATTTCATATATATTTTTTACCCTCTTTTGTGATCTCATCTTATTCTTCTAATGCTCTTATGTAAGTGAAACAATTTGTGATTCCCATCTCTCATTAAAGGGGCTTGTAATTCTTTGGAATTTCATTTATTTGAATGCCTTATGACCTAAATTTTCTGATGGGTTCAATGAATAATTAGGATTTTGTATATTTCCATTTTATTAGTTTTGTTGTTTTTATTAAAGATGGAAGCAACATTCTTTGTGTCTTTCTGTATCCTAATCAGAAGTGAAATCCTGAAAATGTATTTTTAATTCCATTTTCAATTTTTATAGTATTTAATCTACAATTGAATTTAAATCAAACTTATATCTACTCTTCTAAATGTACTTGCTAAATTAATATTTTTGCTGATCTACTAGAAACTTCAGGTTAATGTTTTAACCAAATATAGAATATTTTCATATTTAAAAAAAGATTTTTGTGCCTTTTCTCTTTTCTATACCTATGAATGTGATTACAGGAGAAATTGTCTCACACATGGCTTTGGGGCTCTGTTAGATTTGTTTCCAATCTTTTATTTCTCTATACTTCAGTTTAATGATTTGAATAGCCCTCTCTTTAGCTGAAGCAATCTGATTATTTCTTCAATTAAGAGATTGCATTTCTCAGTTCCACATTTTGTAATTGATTTCTATCTCTAATTTACCTTTCTACATCTTTCCTAAAATACTTAACAGATTTTAAATAGTTATTTTTATAATAGCTATTTATAATAGTTAATTAAATTATTATTTTAATTCTTCCTAACATCTATGTAATCTTAGAGTCTACTTCTATTGACTTACAGTCAGCTTCTATTAACTATGCTTTTCTCCAGATTATGGTCACTATCTTCCTTCTATTCTTGCCCAGTTTTTTATTATATAGTGTTCATTGTGGGTGAAATATTGTAGTGACATGGGATTTTTTTCATCTTCCTCTAAAGAATGATGGATTTTGTTCTGGCAAGCAGTAATTGGCAGCTACTATTAGATCACCTTGACCCTGTGGAGGTTTGGTTTTAGATTTTATATCAGTTCTCTTTTGTTTTTGTCCTTATCTGTAGAATATAGCACATAATCCTGAAGGTGGTTTATTCTTAAAGTCTGTCTTATCTGAAGTTTCAGTGGAGTTCCAAGGTATTCACCATCCCCTCTAACTTGGAGGGACTTAATATCTACTCTTTTTTTCCATAGTTGAGTAGCTTACATATTCTCTTCTTAGCTCTTTAATCTTATAGATGTTACTTATCTCTGTATGCCCTGAAGTCTCTCCTTGTGTACATGTATTAATAGCTTAATAGCAAGATATTTCAGAATAATTTGTTTGAAAATTCTTCAGCTTTCTCATTTGCCATATTTTCCAGACCATTTCCAACTGTTCTGGCATCTCCAAGCTAGAAAATTTTACCCTCAATCCTATGACATTACATTGTAAATTCCATCCCATGTGCCATGAGACTGAGGAATGTAGAGAAGTTCTGTTTTAATTGCTTCTTTTTCACTGTATTAGTGGGAGAAGAATTACTACCCTATTGTTATGGGCATAGGTGAACTCATGACACGCAACACTGTACAGATGAGATCGACAGCAGTTTGTTAGTCACATATACTGACAACCTGGAGAAAGAGGACACTGTATGCCATACATGGCCACATGGGAGTTGCACTTAGAAATGGAATGAACAGAGGCTGTGGGAAATACACTTTGTTGTAGTATCAAGAGAATGGAGTGTCTCTGGTTTCCAAAAGAGAATGTGATTGGTTTGTTTCAATAATTGTGCAGGCTGACAGGGAAATAAAACCCACTATTCAGCAATAAGCAGACACTATACCTGTCCCCTTGAATAAGGACAGCTGCTTGGCTAAGTGACCTTATCTGTGGGAGCAGAGTTGAGAGGACACTTGTTTTGATGCCACTGCAGGCCTTCCCAATTTCACCAGATTTTTAGGCAGTAAATAGCATAGGAATTTAACTTTTGGCCTTAAACCGCATGCTCTAAGCCAAAAACCCTGTTAAATGTGGATCTCACACAATGAAATTCATTGTGATTTATTGTTTTCTAAAGTTATATAACTGCAGCTTCTATTTTGGGTTACTCTTCACTGTGTTTAATGTTTTTATTTTTATATTTGTCAACAATTTGTAATTGTTATTAGGAAGAGATTTAATCCTCCGCAACTTTAGAAAAAAGAATGTACATTGTAGATATGTTATTTCTCAATATTTTATGGTGAAAATGTTCAAAAAGATAAAATAATCATGCAGACAACATACAGATACTCATCACCTAGAATTTACAATTAACATTTTGCTACATTTTCTTCATGACACATCCATCTATCCACCTTTATATATCTCCACCAATTCTTCTTTTTTTATGCCTTCAATGTAAATTGCAGCATCAGTGAATTTTACTTTTATTGGCATATTCTAAAGGTAGAATCAACAGCATTAGATGATATATAAGATATAGGGTATGCAAAAAAAGTGGAGCCAAAGTGGACATTGTGTGTGAAATATTGAAGTGACACAGAATTTCTTATTTATTAAATTATTAATTCACCCAACAAATGTTAATAACACATACTATATTCCTGACTCTGTGCTTAGGCTGAGGATAGAACATAAACACATAAGTTAAACATGGATATATTTCTCTAAACCTGAACTATAGATTTTTGAACTGGACGTCTGGAAGGATGAAGCAGTTATTAACCCAAGAAGGAATAGTTTTTTTGTGGGAATAGGAGAAACATAATTTTGAAATACTTAGTTTTAGAATTCAATTACATACCCATGAGTTCTTCTCATATATGTGTGTGTGTATATATGTATACACACAAACACATATATACACAAGCACACATATATAAAGAATTCATTGTAAAGATCAGTCTTAGAAGTATATATCCATAATTAACTTATGGTTTTCATGTTCTATCCTCAGCCTAAGCACAGAGCCTAGAATATAGTATGTGGTTATTATCATGATTTAGATGAATCAACAATTTTAAAAATGAGAAAAAATAATACATTTCTTTGGAAATTTTAATTATTACTAATTTCAAAGGATGGAGTAAAAGATATCTCAGTGTTTTGATGGTCTATTTCAATTACTACTAGGGATTTCATTGACATAGATGAGATATGTTTTTTAGGATGTCTCATATAGTTTAGAGAAGATTAATAATTTTAACAGTGTTATTCAATAGTTTTCTTAATTATGGAATGGCTCAAAATTTTAATTATTATTTAGTGTCAGCATACTTTAAGTGTGCAAGATCCTAGTTATTGACAAGTTCTAACATAAATTTACTTTGTTTATGGATTTTGACATAAATAATAGAATAGTTCATTTTAATTTCAAAAATATTTTATTTTATTTTTGTTTCTTAATTAGATTTGTTAATTATCTTCCTGTAGAGTGTATGTAAATAACAATATACTCTGTGATAAAGGAACAATTCTTCATATGGGGTCAAAGGTTAGCAACTATAATACAAAACATCTTGTATCAATTTCCATATATAAATTTGCATGTTACAAATATAGAACATTGTATGAGATCAATTTTTCTATTTAGTTTTATACACCTAGAGGGTAAATTTGACTTCCTTTTGTTTGTTTGTTGTTCAATGATTTGTTATAAATAACACCTTGAAAATTATTTTCAGACTATTTTAAAAGTCAAAAAAATTCTGTACTCAAGAGAAAATAATACCTCATGTTGTCCTCTTTGCATGATTAATAGACAAAGAGTCATTCATCATCTTTCAATTGGCTGTATATGATGAGGTCAAGAGAATCCCTCAATATTCTTATTCTTCAGTAATGTCTGCACCTGACATCAAGTTCTTAACAAAAAGATGAAATTTCCCAGTGATGTGAGTGTTTGTTATATATAAACTACACAAAGGTGTTAAGCTGTTGGCATAATAATTGTCTTTTTTGGTATAGTGCCGTTAAGATATACTTAGATTTAAAGTGATATCCTGAGTATGAATCAATCTGTTTCTTGATTGTCATTCTTCAAATACACTGCACTATTAGAAATCATCAAGCCCATTTTTCATAATATCCTTCAGCACAGAAGTCCCCAACCTTTTTGGCACCAGGGCCCAGTTTCATGGAAGACAATTTTTCCACTGATCTGGAGGTGGGTGGGGTGGGAATGGTTTCAGGATGACTCAAGCACATCACATTTATTGTGCAGCCAAATCTCTCTACTTATAATAATCTGTATTTGCAGCCACTCCCCAGCACTAGCACTGCCATCTCAGCTCCACCCCAGATCATCAGGCATTAGATTCTCATAAGGAGCTCACCAGTTAGATCCCTCGAATGCGCAGTTTACAGTAGAGTTTGTGCTCCTATGAGAGTCTAATGCCACTGCTGATCTGACAGGAGATGGAGCTTATGCGGTGATGCCAGTGATGGGGAATGGCTGTAAATACAGGTAAAGCCTTGCTCACTCACCTGCCGCTCACCTCCTGCTGTGTGACCCTGTTCCAGTAGGGGTCTGTGGCCTGGGGGTTGGGGACTATAGCTTTAGCACACTTCAGTGTCAGGATATGTTTCACTGTGACTGACTGTCCCTACACTACAAAGGCTTTGGGAAGACAGGCTTGCCTGTCTCTGTGTAATTCTAAGACCTGGAACAACTTCTACCTGTCACTTTCTGTCTATAATATAGATTTGTAAAGGGTGGATGGAGATAGTCTGTGTTTATTTGTGTTCATCAACTTCAACTTAATTCAGAAACCTCCTCTTGGCCATAAAATAACATATTTTTAAGTGACCTACAGTCGACCTATAGTGTCAATGTTTATAATGAAAAGAAAATGGACTTGTAGGATATTCTTATCCAGGGTAATGATAATAATAAAGTCTTTAGGGAAAATAAATGTTATTTCATTTTAAGGAAAGAAGGCCAGATATTAAATTAGAATCATTAACATAATCAAAAATAATTTTACTGCATATCAAATCTTAATATTACATTTATTAAAAGATAATGCCAATTTTTAAAACAAACTTTAATTAAAAATGCATATCAATTATTTGAAACAATGACATGTACTTGTTTACTTATGCTATATAACAGCATTTATATCTGTGGTCCCCAAAACCCATGCCATGGACAGATATTGATCTGTGGCCTGTTAGGAACTGGGCCGCACAGCAGTAGGTGAGTGGCTGTGAGCAAGCAAAGCTTCATCTGTATTTACAGCTGCTCCCCATCACCACTTGAGCTCCACATCCTGTCAGATCAGAGGCAGCATTAAATTTCCATAGGAACATGAACCCTACTGTAAACTGTACATGCAAGGGATCTACCTTATATACTCCTTATGGTAATCCAATGCCTGATGATCTGATGTGGAGCTGAGGCAGTGATGCTAGTGCTGGGGAGCAGCTGCAAATACAGATTATTGTAAGTAGAGAGGTTTGGCTGCACAATAAATGTAACGTGCTTGAATCATCCTGAGACCATTCACCCCTCACCAGTCCGTGGAAAAATTGTTTTCCATGAAACTGGTCCCTGGTGCCAAAAAGGTTGAGGGTCACTGATTTATATCATATATTTTGTATTCTGTGATATAAAGTAAAATATTTCAGTTTTTTAAACTGAACCCAAATTTTAATGCAAAAAATGTATGCATTAGCTGGGTTTATAGGGGCCAAATAAACATTTCAACTGAAGTAAATCTACACATCGCTGAAGAAATCATGCACTCCTCATTGAAGCTATGTCTTCTCTATTGAGCTCTAAAGAATTATATCATTTAAGCATGCAGCTATGAAGGAAATGATATCTAGTGAAATAATGAGCTTAGAAAAATTAACTTAGTGTAATCAGCTTGAACTGAAGAGAATCAGATGTTGTTAACATTTTTCCAAATTTCTTTTCAAAAACCATATTACAAACTATGTGTATTAACTTTATTTTCATATATTAGCTTTACCTTTAGAATTGATAATGTTTACATGAATTGGATTTTTTGACATTTCATGATGATTTTTTGATAGTTCATAGCAGTACAAAATATGTAGTGTTTGTTTTTCCTTGCATGTGTTTTACCCTAATCTTAAAGTGGCAAACCCAACTTAATCAAAAGCAGAAACACAGAAGGGAATTTTTAAACATATATTTATATAAAAGTAGAAAATATTCTTTACATCTGTAAAACTAGATAGAAGATTTAAGCAAATAATTTTCATATATGAATAATATATAATATTGAAAGTCTGAAGAGAAAAAGAATTTAAAAATGAAGAAACTTATGTGATATATGGGACAGAATCACAAAAGTAAATATTTGAATCATGGGACTCAAGAAGGAGAAAGATAAAGGGATATACAGCTTATTTAAAGAAAGAATAGCAGACAATGTTTCAATTCTGGAGAAAAACATTAATATCGAGATCAATTAATGGTTTCTAATCAGAATCAACCCAAATAAGATTACCCCAAAATATTACCCATGCATTTCTGTATGAATAATAGAACCAGCTTGCCAACTTATTTAAAAAAATGCACCTGGTATTTCAGTATTTTGATAGAGATTGAGTTGCATCTGTAGATAAGCTGGGGAGTACTGCAATCTTTTTTTTGTTGTTTGTTTGTTTATTTCATTTTATCATGGGGGTACAAAAGTTCAGGTTATATATATTGCCCATGTCCCACCCATCCCCCTGAGTCAGAGCTTCAAGCGTGTCCATTCCCCAGACAGTGTGCATCACACTCATCATGTAGCTATACCCCCCATCCCCTACCCCTACCCCACCCCCCCAAGTCAGAACATTCAAGCGTGTCCATTCCCCAAGTTTTCTAAACCTTCAATAGGGGATGTTTTAAAAATTTATTTATATCTTCTGTAATTATATTCAATGATGTTTTCTAGTTTTCCTTGTACTATTTTGTACTTCTTTTATTAACTTTATCTCTAAATACTTTATTCTTATTGAAGATATTATAATGAAATAATTTTCTAAATTTTATTTTTAGATTGTTTTCTGTTAGTCCATAGAAATACAACAGATTTTAAAGAGCTATTTGTTTTGTTTTTTTTTTTAGAGAAGAGAATTTTTAGGTTCACAACAAAATTGAGAGGAAGGTGATAGATTTCCTATATAGTCCTTGCCTCCACACAGGCATATTATCCACCATGATGAACATTCCCCAGTTTTTAACAATTGATGAACCTACAATGACACATGATAACCACCAAAAATCCATAATTTATATGCTGGTTCACGCTTGGTGTTGCACATTCCATGAGTTTGGAAAAATGTATAATGACATGTATTTGTCATCATAGTATCATACATAATATTTTAACTACCCTAAAAATTCCCTATATTATGACTATGTATCACTTCTTTCCCCAAGCCCTGACAACCCATGATTTTGTAATTGAATTGTTTGTTCTCTTATTTTAAGAGTTGTTTGTATATTTTGGATAATAGTCTTTACCAGAAGTGCCTTTTGCAAATATTTTCTTCTGGTCTGTAACTTGCTTATTATTCTCTTGATATTGCTTTTTGCAGAGTGGAAGTTTTTAATTTTAAAGAAGTCCAGCTTATCTATTGTTTTTTTCATGAATCATGACTCTGATGCTGCATTAAAAAGTCATTGCCATACCCAATGTCATCTAGGTTTTCTGTTATGTTCTCTTCTAGGAGTTTTATAGTTTTGTGATGTATATTGAGATCCCTGATCCATTTAAAATTAATTTTTATTAAGGGTGTATGGCCTGTTTCTGGCTTATTTTTTTATTTGCATGTGGATGTGTAGTTGTTCTAGAGCCATTTATTAAAAAGACTGTTTTTGCTCCACTGTATTGCTTTTGCTCCCTTGTAAATCAGTTGACTGTATTTTGAGTTCTATTTCTGGACTCTTCATTCGGTTCCATGTATCTCACAAATTTTGATAACTTGTGTTTTTTTAATTTTCATGCAGTTCCAAATATTCTTTAATTTCTCTTGAGACTTCTTCTTTGACCTAGTGCTTTTAGAAGTGTGCTGTTTGATCTACATTTATTTTGGGATTTTCTAGTTTTCTTTCCGTTATCGACCTCTGATTTAATTCCATTGTAATCTGATAGGAGACATTGTGCAATTTCCATGCTTTTAACTTTCTTAAATTATGTTTTATAGCCCAGAATGTAGTCCATCTTGGTGAATATTCCATGTGAGTTTGAGAAGAATGTGTATGCTGCTGTTGCTGGGCAAAATAATTTATATTTGTCAATTATGGCCAGGTGATTGATGGTGTTTTATAACCTTACTGATTTTCTGCCTACTGGATCTGTCCACTTCTGATAGAAGGGTGTTAAAGTCTCCAACTATAATAGTGATTCATATAGTCTTCCTACATTTCTATGAGTTTTTGCCTCCCATAGTTTAATACTCTTTTGTTAGATGGATAATATTACATATTATGTCTTTTTAGATAATTTATTTTTATTGTTATGTAATGTTCTTTTTTATCCATAATAACTTTTCTTGCTTTGAGGCCTGCTCTGTCTAAAATTAACATAGCTCCTCTTTATTTATTTTTATTTTTAGTAGCATGATATATTTCTCCATCCATTTGCTTTTAATCTATATGTGTCTCTGTAGTCAAAGTTGGTTTCCTGTAGACAACATATAATTGGGTCTTGTTTTTTGGTCCACTCTGACAGATTCTATCTTTTAATTAGTATATTTAGACCATTGACGGTCAAAGTGTTTATTGATATAGGTGAATTAATTTCTACCATATCTAATGTTTTCTATATGTTTCCATTCTTCTTGCTTCTAATTTTTGTCTTTCAGACTTTTTCTGCATTTTATAATTTTAATTGGGCATTTGATATAATTCCATTTCCTCTTTCTTTTTTTGCATATCAGTTATGCTGCTTTTTTTTAGTAGTTTCCCTAGAGTTTGCAATATTCATTTACAACTAACCAAAGTCTACTTTAATATAAAACTGTATTGCTTCACAAGTAGTATGGATATCTTGTAATAACAATAATCCCATTTCTTCCCTCCTATCCCTTGTATCATCATTGTCATTCATTTTACTTATATCTAAGCATACAGAAGAATATATATGAGATATAAGATGATATATACATATGCATACAAAGTTAAATACATTTTTGCTATTGTTATTTTGAACAAAATGTTGTATGTTAGATCAATTAAGAATAAGAAAAATAAAAGATTTAGTTTACCTTAACATGTTTCTTCTTTGATGCACATCCTTTTTTAATGTAGATCAACATTTCTGACCTCTATTATTTTCTTTACCTCAAAAGAACTTTTATTCATGTTATTTGCAGGGTTGGTCTACTGGCAACAAATTTTCTCAATCTTTGTCTGAGAAAAATCTGTATTTCTCTTTCATTTCTGAAGAATAATTTTACAAGGTACAGAACTCTAGGTTGGTGAGCTTTTTCTCTCAACACTTAAGTATTTCATTCCATTTTCTTCTTGCTTGCATAGTTTCAAGAAAAGTCATATCTAATCCTTATATTTGTTTGTCTACAGGGGAGATGCTTTTTCCCTCTGACTTCTTTCAGGATTTTTCTTTATCTTTGATTTTCTGTGTTTGAAAATGATATGGGTAAGTATAGATTTTTTGTTTGGGGGAGATTTGGGGGGGCATGTTTCCTGTCTGGTGTTCTCTGAGTTTCCTGTATCTTTGGTTTGATGTCTGATGCTAATTTTGGGATATTTTCAGTCATTATTATTTCAAATGTTTCCTATTTTTCTTTATTTCTTTCTTCTCCCTGCAATGATCTCCTTATGTGTTAAGTTATACTTTTTGTACTTGTCCTTTGGTTCTTGGACATTCTGTTCTTACTTTCTTTCTTTCTTTTCAGTTCTTGTTGCCTTTGCTTTTCAGTTTTAGAGATTTCTATTGATTTTGCCTCAATTTCAGAGATTCTTTTACCCAGTCTACTCTAAAGTCCATTAAAGTCATTCTTTATTTATGTTATGGTGTTTTTTAGCTCTGGCATTTTTTTTTTCTTAAAAATTTCATCTCACTGATTGCATTGTCCATTTGTTTTTTTGCATGTGGTCTACTTCATCCATTAGAGTCCTTAGCATATGAACTATAGTTATTTTAAATTCTCAGTCTGATAATTTCAACATCCCTACCATGTCTGGTCCTAATGCTTGCTCTGTCTCTCCAAATAATATGACTTGTAATTTTTTATTGATAGGTGGATATGATGTACTTGGTAAAAGGAGCTGCTGTAAATAGACCTTTAGTAATGTGATGGTAAGGTGTGCAATGGGAGGAAGCATTCTATAGTCCTATGATTAGGTCCCAGTCTTTTATTGAGCCTATGCCCCTGACTGTGAATTTCACATGTGCTTCTCAGTTCTCCCCCTTAGGTGGGATAGGATAGTTAATGTAGGCTGGAGGCGAGTATTTCCCCTTTCCCAAGTGGAAGACTAGAGTGGGACGATGTTGGGTATTTCTCTTCATCCATATGGAAGATGAGAGATGGTTGGAGTAGGTGTTTCTCTTTCCCCAAGTCAGTAGATTCTGAAAAAAATTCCAGCACATTATGCTCTGGTTAAGTAGTTTCTCCTGGGAGCAGATTTTGTTAAGATGAACATAGCATTCTGGCATACTTCAAAATGGTTCTTATTGAATTGTCTATTTCTCTTTTCAATTACATGTTTTATATATTTTTGAGTTCTTTTGTTAGTTGAATATATGTTGATAATTTTAATATATTTTAAAATACTGTTTGTAAATTTGAACCTAAGGAGTGATACTTGTAGACAACATAGAGTTTGTAGTTTTCTCTATACATTCTGCCAAACCTTTATTTTTGATTTGGAATTTAGGTAGTTTATATTTAATGTAATACTGATGGGGTAGGAATTATGCCAGTTCTTTTATTATTTCTTTTGTATGGGTCTAATATCTCATTACTCCACTTTTCCTTGATTACTCCTTTATTTTGTGTTAAACAGATTTTTATTGCATAATATTTTAATTGCATTGTTGTTTGTTATGCTATATTTTCTCGAGTTATTTTCTCATTTTCTCAATGGTTGCCTTAGGGGTTTTGATTAAAATTTTCCCTTAAAACAATGTGGTTTTTATTAATATAGACTATTGTTAAATAGTATACAATAACTTTTCTCCATGATAGGTATATTCCTTTCTGGCTCCTGTATACCATTATTGCTGCATGAATTACATTTTTATACATTATATGGCTATCAATGCAGTTTTATGATTATTACTGTGTGCAATTGTCTCTTATGTCAAGGAGGGGAACAAAATAATTATAAAGAAAAATACATTTTTGCAAACTACCCATTTATTTTTGCTAGTGTACTTTATATCTCTTTGTAGATTTGAGTTACTTTTTAGTGTTCTTTCAGTTGAGCATGAAGAATCCCTTTAATATTTCTTCTATATTCTGCTCCTTATGAGATTTCTGAGTATTTATTTATCAAGGAATAGCTTAATTTGTCTTTTGTTTTAAAGGATAGTTTTCTTAAATAGAGAATCAGTGCCTGATGGGTTTTTTTCTTTTATTACTTTTACTATGTAATTCCACAGCCTTCTAGTCTCCATGGTTTCTAATGAGAAGTTAACCGTTAATCTTGTAAGAATTCCTTATGTATGTATGATAAAACTGTGATACTTTTTTAAAAAAACCACGCTTTGTCACGTAATTTCAAAAATTAGATTCAGATGTGTCTAGGTATGAATCTCTGAGCACATACTGTTTAGAGTTTGCTGAGCTTCTTCAATGTACCAATCAAGTCTTACATCAAATTTGGGAGATTTTCAACCATTATTTCTACAAATATTCTTTCTATCTCATTATATAGCTCCTTTTTTTTAAATTCACATCATGTGTAAGTTTATATGCTTGATGGTACACTAAAGTTCTCTAAAGCTATTTTAATATTTTTCATTCATTTTTACTTCCTGTTCCTTTAACTGAATACAGGTATACTTCGGAGACATTGCAGATTGGGTTCCAGACCATTTCAATAAAGTAAATATTACAATAAAATGAGTCACACAAAATTAGTTGTTTCCCAGTGCATATAAAAGTTAGATTTGCATTATACACAGTCTATTAAGTGTGCAATAGCATCATGTCTAAAATTTGTTGCTAAAAAATGCTAATGACCATCTGACCCATCAATGAGTTCTTCTACTTTGCCAGTGGAAAGATTTGCCTTGATGTCGGTGGCTGTTGATTGATCATGGTTGTGGTTGCTGAAGGTTGGAATGGCTATTAAAATTTCTCATAATAAGAAAACAATGAAGTTTTCTTCATCAATTGACCTTTTCTTTCACAAAAGACTTCTTTGGACAGGCACAGTAATTCATGCCTGTAATCCTAGCACATTAGGAGGCTGAGGCAGGAGGATCCCTTGAGCCCAGGAGTTTGAGGTTGGAACAAGCTATGATGATGACACTACTGCACTGTAGCCAGGATGACAGAGTGAGACCCTGTCTCAAAAAAAAAAAAAAAAAAAAAAAAATTCTTTGTAGCACACAATGCTGTTTGTTAGCATTTTACACGTGGTAAAACTTTTATATATATTTGTGTGTGAGTGTATGTATATATATGCACATATATATGCACTAGCTGATTTAAAGTCTTTGTTTAGTTCATTCAACATTTGGGCTCCCTCAAAGATAGTTCTATTAAAAGCTTTCTTTAATGTGTGCAAAATAAGCTTTTCTATTTTTTTGGAGTATTTTTTGTTGTTGTTTCATAAAACTTGCAATTTAAGATAATATAATGGGGTGCTCTATAAATCAAATTCCCTTCCTCTTCCCCACAGGATTTCTTGTTGTTGCTGATTATTATGTTTTGGGTTATTGTATATTTTTGTAAAATAATTTTATTGTGCTAATTCTGCAATGTCTATATTATTTTTCAAGTCCAGCCTCTGAAGCCTTTGCTTGATTAGCCTAGTGATCATAAAATTATTAGACAAAAATTTTGTTAAGTGCCTTGAATCAATAAATTTCCCAGTCTACTGAGAGACTCTGCATGTGTATTGAGACAAGTCTTCATGCTCCAAAAGGCAGTTTAAAACTTTCTCTTAGCCTCTATTTTCCACTTTTCCAGTACCTCACGGTCAACCAGAGTCAAGAGATTAAGGGCTTGTCAGGTCTCTTCTGGGTTTATTCACAGGACTGCACATGTTCATGGTCTTTTAGGTTCCCAGAAATATTTCAAGGCTATTGAAATATCTTATGCATACCCATTCCCAGGTTTTTTTTTTTTTTTTTTCTGTTAATATTTCTGGCCAGCTTCTTCTCAGTTAACTGGTAACACCATCTCTGACAGTTGTAATATTACACAATTCTTGTTTATTTTTTTTGACAAATTTCCTGAGGATAGGGATGTTTGCACAGAGTGAGCTCAAAAGCAGGTCAAATAGTAACAAGCCCTGAGAATGAAGCTTTTCAACAAGCCACTAGGTCAAATATTGACAATTCTCTGAGAATGTGAGTTTTTGAGAGCTCTAAATCCATATGCCCCATCTAGGTGCTTCTTGGCTACTGGTTTTAACAGCTACTGTATTTGTGAAACCCTTGGCTTTAAAGACTATCATGAGATTAGTAAGAAGAAGATAAGATTAGGGTAAATTAAAAAGCCATAAAACTCACGGTCCTTATAAGGTTTCAACCGTATTTTTGAATTAATACTTCTTGGATTGTTGAAATTAATTTACCAAGTTCTGAAAAAGTTAATTTTTATAATTTTTGCAGTATCTTCATTGTTTTTGTTGAAAAGTTGCTTTTCAGAGGTTCTTACTCCACCATTGTGGTAGAGTAGGGAAAGATCGATGTTCTACATTTAATAAACAGTGATTGCTACCTATAATTGAAGAAGGGGATGCCCACTTAATTTCATAATAAAATGTCTGAAGATGACTTTTAAAAGTTGAATGTATCAAATGTAGACATATTTGATAAACTTTTAGATTCACATTTTGCAGTTAAAAGAAATTTGAAAGCAGTCTTTATCCATGGATTATGTCTGGAGAGAAGTTTACTTTTACAGATTACTTATGAGCTACTACTAATTAGTATATAGTGTAGTCTTCATAAACATTAACTCATTTAAATTCTTACAATAAGTATGAGGAAATTGAATAACAAAGACAAAAGTGAGGCACAGACAGAATAGATAACTTGAGCAAAGTCAATATCTATAAAGTGAAAGCCAAAGCTAGAATATGGCAGTCTTATTGTGGAGCTCATGGAAATGGCCATTATACATATTCTACATTCCTAATATAGTATATAATGTTCTAGACATCCCTGTCCCATGGAGGAGAGAGCATTGCAGGTCTCTAGTCATCTAAAAGAGTTTCACCAAAAGGATGACACAAAACTTTTCATAAAGACTAATTAAACACAATATTTGTCTGCTCACAATTTTGTCATTAATTAAGTCTGCCATAGACTAGAGTTTAAATTTCTAAAATTTCAAGTGTTTACCAGTTTAAGACATAGGCACAAGGAATTAAGATTTCTAATTAACAAAAAATCCTTCTAATGGAAGTGGGCTAAAATTCAGAACATGGATGGATTAAAAACTGAGTAAAATAAGGCAGATAGTCCCCTTTCACCTTACCACTTCTTTATAAAAAGTCACTGCAATTTCTCTTTAAATACAATTTATTGGTATCTACTTTGGTACCTAGGAGAAAGTAGATCAAAATTATGTATTGACTAATAACTACAACTGAAATTCACTACATTGTGAACTGATGAGTGAATGATACTGAGGGAGTTCAGGTTCTAGTTCAGCTCTCCTTTTCTGAAAAATAATTTTGCCACTTCAGGTATCAGATTTCTTAATGGACAATGAAAAGTTTGAGTATGTCACCTTTAACATTCATTTTAATCAACACAACTTATGTTTGTCAATATAAGAAAATTTATAACAGAAATTAATTTTAAACCAAAAATGTAATTTCTGCAGTTTCTTGTTTATATATGAATATATACTAATTATTCAAAACTATAAAAGTCACAGATCCTACCTTCAAAAATAGATAACAAAATTATAAGAGAAATATTCAGACCAGAGCAGAACAAGAATAGTTTTGTGCAGTCTTAAATTTTATCATTAACTATGTAGACAGTTATCATAGTTGATGAAAATGCAGCTGAAGTGGTATTTAATTAGAAATTTCTTGATTAGCCACTGCAACTCTAATGAATGCAAATTTCAACACTTTCAAAATTATATCCTACTGTGTGAATCTTTTTTATGCAATCAACAACAAAACGAAGTACTGATTTACTAAAATGATGCTAAAAGTTATTATTTCATTGTTAATTTAATCAAATTTCATTTTCTATCTCTCTAAAAACAAAATTTTTCATATGTTTTTTGTTGACATAATATGGTGGGACTCTTGGAATCTTAACTAGTCAACTAGTCATTCTTATCCCTATTCTAGTGAAATACAAATAAACCTGGGAAAAAATTCCCTTTAAAATTATTTATTTTATGGAAGCCAGGCATCAAGAAACAATCCAGTTGTTAAGATATCTCCTTTCATTTATTTAAACAATATCTATTAAGCACAGTGCTTGGTGCCATTGGAGATTTACTTCAGATTCAGCCTCTCTCTTTAAATTTCACAAGAATCATACCACAATGTAAGAAAGAAAAGAAAATAGCCATTTGAGGAAACTGAGGAAGAAGCCTCAAAAAATTTTGAAGTTTCAGTGTTATAAATACAATGTTCTCTCTGTTCATAGTAGAATTTAAAATGGATTCAAATGTAAAAGGAGGTATAAAACCACACATTTCTATATAACTCATGAGTCAAAGAAGTCATCAAAATGGAAATGTATATATTCAGAGAATTAAATAAAAATGAAATCACTAAATATCAAATTTATGGAATATAATGAAATTTACAGTTTCAGTTGTTATATTAGAAAATAAGAAATTTTGAAAATTAAAGAAATATACATCCAACTTAATAGATAAAGGGAATAAAATGTGTTTCCAAATAAATTATGAGTAATAAAACAAATTAATAAGATTAGAAAAGAGGGATTTCTCCAAATGAGGAGTTGATTTTATCAGAGAACTATATTAGCCATATTTTTCAAGTTGGATCAGAGGTCAAAACATGTTTTAATTATCTCCTATTTACTGTATTATTAAGAGAGGTATTTCTGTCCCATTGTTAAGGGGATGGCTTAAGTATGCAACATCTGACACTATACAGACGGAGATTGAAAAAAGTTTATTAGTCACATATACTCAGAGCCTGGAAGAGGAATATACTGCACACCACAGATGGACATATGGTTGATTCACTCAGAAACAGAGAGACAGCACAAAGTGTGAGAGGCAAGCTTTTTAGTATCAAAAAGGTGGTGTGTCCAGGCTAGAAACCCGCCAAATAAAAGAGACAGTTCACCATCTCCTAGCTGCCTTTCCCTGCAGCCTAAATCAAACCCTCCCCCGCCAGGCGCAGTCCAGGCACAGAGCTCCTGGGGGGGGGGGGGAGGAGATGGGTGTATACCTACATGATGAGTGAGATGTGCACTGTCTGGGGAATGGACACGCTTGAAGCTCAGACTCGGGGGGATGGGGGAGCATGGGCAATATATCTAACCTGAACTTTTGTACCCCCATAATAAGCTGAAATAAAAAAAATAAAAATAAAAGATAAAACATGTTTAGCAATTAAAAAAAAAAGGTGGTGTGGTATGCTCTCTGCTTCCTAGAAGAGAATGAGATTATTTTATTTGAATAATTTCTCAGGCTAGCAGGAAATTGAACCACTATTCAGAGATAAGCAAGAACTATTCCTATTCCCTTTGATGAGGATAGTTTGGCTAGGGAAGCTTATTCATGTTAGCACAGTGGGGAGAACTCGCAATTAGTCTATTTATGTCACTCTTGATTTTACCAAATGTACCAGAAGCAATACAGAATATGGATTCTTAATTTTAGGCCTTACATATAAAACCAGTGCAAAAAGATCCACAAGCAAATAAATCCATAATTAAAAAATAAATTGGATAAAAAATTTTTAAATGCCATTATTTGTAGATGAAATGTTACCTACATAAATATTTAAGTGTAACTTAGTTGGAACAAGTAAACTCTGAAATTTTTAGGATATTAAATAATTATAAAATTTTAAAATATCACTAACACAAGATATCATAAAAGAATAATTGTAAAATAGATAAATTTTAATCAATTAGAAAATGCTATTTTAGTTTTGTTCAATTTTGAAATAGAAACAAACACAGTAAAAAGTCAGAAGAAAATCTAACAAAAGATGACACATCTATAAATATAATCACAAATGTCTTTGATAGTATGGCAGAAATATTATTTAGATCAATTGCCACTTTTTAACCTCCTTCTAAGTGTGTGTTAATATATTGCATCAGTAAAAAACCGAAAACCACATTTCTCAAATTCCTTTATAGTTTAGATCCCAGAAGAGATTAAAGCTCTATCAATAAACTGAACTTGGGTTTGAGAGTTGTACTCTGTTGAACTTGGGCTTGAATTTGGAATCATGTTTCATCAGGATTTGGGGAGTATGCAAGTTATTTATTTTTGCTGTTGCATTTCTATCAGACCCAGTGTGGCTCTGGAGCCAATAATTCTGGAAAAGAGCTTTCTGATCTCTGGATAGTAGTGAAACTGATGTTTTCCTGAAGCCAACATTTGTGGTAACACCTCCCTGATCAGGCAAAATGGCTGATGTGTGGCAATCATAAAGCCAGTGGCTGGGACTGTTAACATCCTCTGTGCCAAGTTTCTGATTATGGCAAGGGTAGAAGTTCACTAGCAGCTAGGTTATGTGATTTTTGTCCAAGATGCCATTCCTGGAGATCTAGCCTAAATATTGCTCCTCCAATTCTTCCCACCATTTGTTAGCAATTATATCATGTTCTGTTTGAAATAGTTGGATGTTTTCTATTGTCTGCAATTTTACTATTAACAAAACAAAGACATGAATTAAACATCCAAATAAAGTCAGAGCTGTACCTTTATAGAAAAGGTTGGATATTATAAGGATTTAGGTGCTTTCCAAAGTATTTGAAAAATTCTCAATTTTCTCCCAAATCTTATGCTGATTCTAACATTTATGTAGAAGAGTTATCTTAAAAAATAGCAAAATAGGCCAGGCACGGTGGCTCACACCTGTAATCCTAGCACTCTGGGAGGCCGAGGCGGGCGGATTGTTTGAGCTCAGGAGTTCGAGACCAGCCTGAGCAAGTGCGAGACCCGGTCTCTACTAAAAATAGAAAGAAATTATATGGACAGCTAAAAATATATATAGCAAAAAATTAGCCAGGCATGGTGGCTCATGCCTGTAGTCCCAGCTACTCGGGAGGCTGAGGCAGGAGGATTGCTTGAGCCCAGGAGTTTGAGGTTGCTGTGAGCTAGCCTGACACCATGGCACTCTAGCCTGAGCAACAGAGTGAGACTCTGTCTCAATAAATAAACAAACAAATAAATAAATAATTTTAAAAAAGCAAGATAACATAAAACCAGTGTAGTAAAAATTTGGTATCAGCATAGACAAAGATAAATAAAGCATAGCAACATTATATCAAAAGACTAGGAATTTAGAAATAGGTCCTTGCTCATATTCATTCAAAATATATAGCTTTATGAATAGTTATTCAACAAATATTTTGTTATTAATAAGTCAGAATCTGTTCTTTAAGCTGTGAAAACATTAGAGAACTATTAGGCATGTAGCCTGTGCCAGACCCATAGGGAGATAAAGGAATGGAATGCAAGAAGGGAACTTGCATTCCTTATCCCTCCTGATAAGGACAATGCTTATCAGGGGTCCTAGGATTTGTTTGAAATAGCTGTTGGAAAAGAATTTATTACAGTAGCTATTCTGGCCCAGTTTCTCTATTACCCCTGGAAAAATTTTCTATAAAACCCAAGGCTCTCCCCCTTCCTGGCGTGGACCCTCTTTTCAGCCTCCACCCATCCGCACCCAGATGTTCAAATAAATAGCATTTTGCCACACCTGAGGCTTTGTGTGTGTTTTTCTCTCAGCTCAGGACCTAATATTTGGTGCTGAAACCTGAAAGGTAAAAACTGGATGGATACGACCTCTGGGACTCTAGCAGATGAGGCTTACAACTCGGGAAGCAGTAGGCAGCAGCAGCTCATTCTGGGCTTACTCCCAAATACTGCCTTTCTCTGTGTTCCTGGGTCATGGGTAAGGTATTCACAGATCTTTAACTAAACTGAGAGAGACCAGTGTCCTTGGTTGATCAAAAATCCCCTGGAACTAGTAACCTCCCTGGTCTCTGATGAGGTGGCTGGGAGAAGTCCCAAACTGTGCAGGGGTCTCTCTCTAACTTGTCTCTGATCCTGGAGTGTAGGATCCTGGAGTGTAGGAGAGTGTTCTAGGTTGGCCGAGGTAAGGTATTGTCCATCTGGACCTTCCCAAATCAAGCAAGAGGGAGACACTGGACCAGGACTCAGATCTTCCTTGCTAACCTCCAAAATCTGCACCATGAGATCTACTGTTTCTGGTGAGTGGGGAGCTCACAAGCTCATTTTCAGATTACTCTGATCTCTCTCATTCTCATTTCTTGATCTCTCACACTCTCATGTCTTGACTCATCTTGACTCGAAAGTCCTACTGGTAAGCCAGAGGACCCTTGACCCCTGGGGCCAGCCCCGTTGGACACAGGGATTCCCGTTCTGACTTGTTGCTTGTTGCTCGCTCATCAGCCCTGTGCAATCCCTACTCTTTCCAGGAACATGGGAAACTCTCAGTCTACTCCTCCTAAAACTACCCCTTTGCAGTGCCTTCTCCAAAGCCTCAAAACACTAGGTCTCACTGATGAAATCTGGCCAAAGCAGCTTTCTTTAACTGTAATATGGTTTGGCCACAATATAAGCTTGACAATAGCTCACAGTGGTCTGACAGTGGGACCTTTGATTTTAGCATATTACAAGATCTGGGCAATTTCTGTCACTGCAATGGCAAATGGTCCAAAATTCTCTACGTCTAAGCCTTTTTTTGTCCTCAACTCTTGACCCTCATTCTATATGGGCTATAATCTGGCTCAAATCTTTGTGTTATACTCCTGGCCCTTCTGATCTCACCCCTCCCCTGTACAAGTCTCCCCTATAAGACCTCACTCAGCCTAATCCCCAACATGGCCCCTGTCCTATTTCCAACTCTCCTACTACCTGCTCTCATTATGCTCAAGTCCCTGGACCTGCAGACTCTACCACAAGTGGTTTGTACCCACTCAGGGAGGTAGCTGGGGCAGAAGGCATCATGCGGGTACATGTCTCTTTTATTTAACTCAATCTTATGATCTGACCTGGTATGACCTCTATATTTTTCTTTCCTTTACTCTATCCCCTGAGGAGGAGAAGAGGGTTTGGCTTAATGCCAAAACGCAGAGATAGTCCACATTCAAGGATAGGGAGATTCAATATTACTAAAATTGTTAAAATTTTATTTCTTCCTAAATTTATCTATCAGGTGAATCCAGTCACCACCAAAATCCAAACAAGCTGTATTGTAGATACTGACAAACTGATTTCAAAATGTACAAGGAAAGGTAAGAGACCTCAAGTAGCCAACACAATACTTAAAGAGAAAAATAAAGTTGAAGGACACTCCCATTACTCAATTTCAAGATTTACTATAAAGATAAAATAGTCAAGATAGCTTCATGGTATTGGTGAAAAAATAGACCTATACGGCACTGGAATAGAACATAGAGCACAGAATTAGACCCATACAAATATTGTCAAGTGACTTTTTTTTTTATTTTTCAAGTGACTTTTGATAAAGGCAAAGGACAGTCTTTTTAATATATAGTCCTAGAAAACTGAAATATCTATAGACAAAAGAATCTAGACATACAATTTATACCTTGCAAAAAAATTAACTCAAAATGGACCATAGATAACAATGTAAAATGCAAAACTCTAAACTTCTATAAGAAAATATAAAAGAAAATCTATGTAACCTTGGATTTGGTGATAAGTCTTCATATAAACTCAAAGTGCAATCAATGAAAGAAAAATTTTAACGTTAACTTTACTAAAAAGCTTCCGCTATGTGAATGATATCATTAATAGAATCAATAGCCAAGCCACAGATTGAGGGCACAACCTATATCTCATAAATGACCTTTAAACAAATATACAGAGAACGCATAAAACTCAACAATAAGAAAATAATCAACTCAAAAAAATTGTCAAAAGGATCTGAAAAGACACCTCACCTAAGATGTCCAAATGACAACATATAAAGAGAAAGTCAACATTTGTGATTAAGAAAATATAAATTAACACAGAAATGTTATACCTCTGCATGACATATATGATCCCTAAAATAAAAACAAAACCCTGACAATGCCAATTTTTGGCAAGGATATGGAGCAAAGGAACTCTCAATCACTGCTAGTAGAAATATAAAATTGTATAGCCACTTTGGAAGATAGTTTGACAGTGTCTTTCAAAGCTAAAATAGTCTTACATTATTTAGCAATTACTCTCCTACATATTTGCCCAACTGATATGAAAACACATCCATACAAAAAACAGTATGTACATGTTTAAAGCAACTTTATTCATAATCAAAACAACCTAGAAGCAGGTAAGTTGTCCTTTAAATAGATGAATGAATAAACAAACAGTGGTGCATCTAATATGATGGAATACTGTTTAGATACTAAAAGGAATGAGCTATGTCAAAGATTTATGTGATGAATCTTACACACATATGGCTAAGTAAACAAAGCAAGTTTGAAAAGATTATATGATGTATGGTTCTATTAATATTTAGATGAGATTTTTGAAAAGGCAAAACTGTAGACAAAGTAAAGAGATAAGTTCCCTGGTATTAGTGGTAGGGAGAGTATTGGATAGGTAAAACATAGAGGAGTATTAGGGAGAGTATTTTGTGTGATGTGGGTACATGACACCATGCATTTGTAAAAACTCATAGAACTTTACAGAATAAAGAATGAACCTTAATTTATAACAAATTAAAAAGTTAAGGTATCAAGGTATTCCAAGATGGAATACAGAGTATGATAAAAAAATATTACTGTATTAACAATGTATGAAATAACCCTGTCTATGGCCATACCACCCTGAACATGCCCAATCTCATCTGAAATAATATTAGTGAAGGAAGTGAGAAGAAAACATGCTTACCTAAGTAATCTTGGAAATGACTGCAGAGTATAGGACTAAAGGGAAAAAAATGTACATAGGCACTGTCTGTACTCTAGCTGATGAAGTTTTTTCCTTTGATAGCAATTCTAAAACCACAATACATGTGTGCCAGAATAAAAAAAAAAATAAGTAAATAAATAGTAGGTTGCAGAAGCCTCATTCTTCACCGTTGTAGTGAGAGGGTGCAGAAAAGCAAGGGGAGAAATCTTGAATGATCTTTGTGCAGGATATTACAATTGAAAAATCAGTACATACTAATTTTATCTTGAAATATGTAGGATAGATACATACAGAAATATTTATAGATGTGTGTATATACACTGATTATTATACACAAATATATTTCCTTGTTCTTAGTGGACCTCAAAACAATACCCCCTTTGTAGCGATGAACAAGCCTAGTGCCCAGATCTTTATAATAAAAATAATAAGAACTCATTGAAGAAATATCTACTTCTAGGCCTGTGACAGAAAGGATACAAAGTGATCCTGCAGGTTCTTATGGTGTCATAAAGGAAGGATATGCTAAAATACCTACAAGGACAGGGGTATATCAAAGAGACACAGGAGACAACTGAAAGAGTTCCCAGTGGCCAAAGGTAGAATACTTTGAGCAACAAAATATAAGGTTGTATTGAATTATAAGCCAAAGTATAAGGTAAATATCCATGAGTTCATACTGATATGAATAAGTGATAAATAAAGAAAGAAACAAATGAATAAGAGAGAAGAGACAATAGTGAAAACCTAAAATAAATCTATGTGGATTGATAAGCATAAATAAATTATCATATGTTTTTAATAGAACACAATAAAAGTTTTAAATGATTAGAATAATTATACAGGTACCAACATGAGTGAATCTATAAAACATAAAGGAAAAAAAATTAAGTTTATTGAGTTTAAGAACATGTAAATTTAAAAATACAAAACAAATACTATTCTGTATACTCTGTATAGATTCTTACATATAATATTCAAGAATAAAAATTTCTCTAGAATATATATGTATATATATATAAACTATAGGTTAACAGTGATCTTGGAGTTGGGTGGAACTATGAGGAAGGACTTCACTCACATTTTAAATATTTATGTTTTAAATTTAGAAAATAAATTTGGCAAATATAAACAATCATTAAATGTAATGTTTTATGTATCGGTGGTTTGTTGTAGCATCATATATATTTTAAAATGTTAAAAATTATAAAATATAAGTTGGTGTATATGGGGGGGATGAGAGAGAGAAAAAAAGAGAGATTGATTTAGAGTTCTAAATTTAAATTTGTATAATATTTAACATCTTGGAAATTCCTAAGAATGTCACAAAATTGAGGATTTATAACAAAAATGTCCTTATCTAAATAGAGAGTTTACATCAATTGATGTGTATGGTAGGTGGTTAAAACCAACTATCCTGCTAAAAATTAACTAGAAAATTTCAGCAAAATATTAATAAAATCTGTCTGAAAACATTGAAAACTTCTCAAAGTAGAAAGAAATGGCAGTCCTAATTTTCAAGAATGGACAGAAACCCTAAATTACCTTGGCATCTTTTCACCTTCAAGGCATTTTTCATTATTTATTTGCAATAGTTGAAAGGCTGAGAAATAGACATAGATTCTCATGGACCCATGAGGACAGAGAGGAATATTGGATTTTGTGTCTTTTAAAATAAGTTCGCTAGTAAACACTCCATGACATGGATTAGAGCACTAAACAACTACATTCAAGAAGAGTAAACCAAACAAGGCCTAGAGCACAGCTTTAAAACATTGCAATTCCAGATGGATTTTAGGGATTTGGGATTGCTTGTATCCAGTTACTAGCCAGAAAAAATATTAATCAATTATGGGGGAATGTAACATCATCCAGAGCCACAAAAGTTTCTATACTTTTTCAGGTAAAATATCAAGCAATCAAATAAAAATAGACATATACACATAACAACGTGAACAACCAAGAGAAAGCAATAAAAATAGAATGAAATTTGCAATAAATCCAGATAATGAAGGTATGAAACACAAAATTTAAGATACCTACACTTTGTATGTACAATAATAGAAAAACGCACATTTTAGAAGAAATTTCAGGGACCTGGAAACTTTTAAATCAAAATTTAAAAAGCAAAAACACAATTAAAATTAAAGACTCAATGGCAGAATTTAGTAGCTGAGACATGAATGTTAAGACGATTGGTAAAAATGGGAATTAGGAAAGAGGAAATATCCTAAATCAGTCTCCAATGGTCAGAAGGATAGAAAATACAGAAAAGTATAGAATGAAGAGAGTGGACCAAAGCTGCATTTACAAATAAAATTTTCTAAAATTGATGAAAGGTATCAAATAACTGAGTTAAAAAAAAACACTATATAAAAGACAAATAGGATCAATTTTAAAAGTAATTGGGAACAATGTATTTTAAAAAGTTAACAATTAAAGACAAATCTTAAAAGAAAGCAAAATAAAAGTTATGTTTAAAGGAAAAACAAGACTGACAACTATTTTCCACTAGACGATAATAGACAGATATCTTTAAAATGCTGAAAGAAAACAACTTCCAATGGTAGAAGTGTTTGCCCAGCTAAGCTATTATTATGAAATGAGAATAAAATAAAGACATTTTTGGAAAGAATTACTCATCAGCATATCTGTAATAGTAGAATAAAACAATTATTGGAAAGAAACTAAAATGAAATTACTTGCAGACCTTATGATTTAGTACATTGAAAATCCAATAAAACATTCTACATACTATTAGAATTAATAAATCAACTTAGCAGAAGTGTTTTATTTAAGGTCAACATAAAACTTGTATACCTATACAGTAGGAACAAATGAAAAGTAAATGAAGTTTAAAATATTCATTTGCAGTAACATTCAAAACAGCAAATATTTAGGGATTAAAAAAAATAGTCACTCTCTCTACAAAGAAAACTATATAACATTTTTGAGAGAAAGAAGAGAGTTGAGTAAAATACAACAAATCCATGGATTGAAAGATTCAATACTGAAATAATCTCCATTTTCCCCAAAATAAGCCCAATATCATTTTAACAGATATAGTACTCTTATTGTGAAAGTCACTGTTCCACATGCTTTAAAAAATTGACTTATTTAATTTGCCTAACAACACAATGACATAGTTATTATCTTTATTTCCATTTTATAATGAGAAACCTGAGGCACAGAGATTTAAAAAGTCTTGTCAATCACACTGAGCTAAATAGTATGGTAGGTAATCAAATCAAGGCAGTTGGTTCCAGAGTCTCTGCCATTAATTAGTATATTATGCTCTCTATCTAGAGAGAGATGAAAGGTTACAGATATACATATAGATATAGAAATATTTATAGCATTAGATAGCAATGTATACACATATATATGAATGTATGTCTATATTTACATATAGTGTATATGTATGCATATCATCACATATCTTGCAAGTTTGGCTTTAATAACATGTATTTTTGATGAAAAATAATAATCTTACAGTGATCAAATCAATTAGGCCTTGACTTCACCATTTTTATCTTTGTTCAAATGAAAAAATATATAAACACACATGCATATAGGCATATATGTATACATATTTTTCATATATAAACATTTCATATTTATATGTCACATATACACATATATGTGCTTACATGTATGTGTATAAATATTTTTATATATAATTTCAAACATAGTGTATATATACACATGTGAGTATGTGCACATGTATATATACACATATGTGGCTATGTACACATGTATGTATTTTTCTTGAGACCAATGATAAAAGATCACTAATTTTCAAGATATTTGGTGTTACAATAATTTTAAAACAGTTACCATTTGCATATAATGAGAAAAAATTATCATAGGACAAATTCAAAATAAAGTAATTTATAGTGTCAGAAATATAAATAATGAATGAATATTTGAATTACTTTTCCCCTTGCTTACAATCAATGATTCCCATGAAGAGTTTCTGATGCAATATCCTGACAGTATATATTTGAGTTTCATTTTTATCATTAGAAACTGTAGAACGAACACTCACAGCATGGAAGAAAGTATGGGTCTCAATGTTATGCATATACAATGATGTGATGCAAAAATACATAATAAAATAGATCATGTGTAATGGGGAGATTACCTGTATTTATATTCAGTAACACTTATTTAAGATTCTCTGACAAATTTGACTAACTTATAAACTCAATTTATAAAGTAAAAATTAGTTTTTTCCCTGAACATATTTTTGTCTGTGGCCACCAACTAAATGAGTCACCAAAAAGTACACTGTGTCATATATTTGATTCAGTAACTCTATATTGTAAACTCTGACATGTCAAAATGAGTTCCAAGACTTTAAAACAGAAAACTATTCCACACAGGAAACAAGACAAAAACGCCCAGTTTACCTTTCTTGGGACATATCTTAGTTTTAGTACATTAGTAAATGAATACTATGTGTCTTTGTGTAGTTCAACTAGAAAAACACATAAAATAATAGTAAAAATTTATAAAAAAGATCATAAGATATACATGTCAAATAATTAAGAAATCATAATCAAATTTTTCATTACTTCCCTTTATGGCTTTCATCTACCATTAATTTTGTGGTAATAATTCTAAACTTGAGGAGCACAGTAATTAGGAAGTTAGATGTACTACTGCAGTTATGTAGACTGCTTTATTTTTTTAAATTATTTCTTTGTACTATTTTCAGAAAATATGAAAAGAAAAAAGACAAAGAGAACTATATGACATTAAACAGTATAAGAGTCCCTGATTTGATCATTGTATGTTGTGTGCTTGTTGCAAGATGCAACATGTAATTCATAAATATGTACAATTATTGTGTATCAATAAAAAAAATTTGGATCTACATGAAAAAGAAAAAAAACAGTAAGTTACCTTTGCAAGTTCCATGATGAAGTAAAAAAAAAAAAAAAAAAAAAAAAATTACTATTTCCCAAATGCTTTGCTGTATTTTAGAGAAAGTAGCCTCAACAGAAAACTTCTTTATTGATTTATCTTTATTGGAACACACAAAAAGAGTACCTGTAATAAAAGAGAAAAAAATCTTTTTCGTCAAATTAAAAAAGACTGGATTTAACTCTTTCAATTGATTGTATACTTTAGCGATTTTTATTTCAATAAAAGTATTGATTGCTAGACAATTTGAAAACTGTTTCATTATTTCACAGGCTATTTCTGCTGCTAGCTTTTTGTTTAATGGAGATTAAGTGGAAATGGGAAAAAATTTACAATTCACATTTCTAAATCAAAAAAATTTCCAAGCATTATCAATTTGATTACAGATTAAACTGTGTAGTGATTAATTACAAAGATCTAGGATCAGGCTAGCATTGGATTTGACTTGCTACTCTTAAAAGATTTTTGATCCAAGGCTAATTTCTTAACCTGAATTTCTTCACTGACAATCTGACAGTGTGGTTAAATATCAAGTGATATTTTCAAAGGTGTTTTATGCTTGTTTAGTTTGTTGGGATTTTTTAATTTTATGTTTTATAGATAAGAATGCACATAATATGCTAAGCATTGGGCATGGAAATTAGTAAGCATGTCATATATGTGAGTTATTTATAAGTGCTTATTTAGACAAAATAGGTTTGAGAGTGGATTAATTTCCCTGGGCTGCCATATCAAAATACCACAAACTGGATGGCTTAAAACAACAGAAATTTATTGTCTTACAGTTCTGGAAGCTAGAAATCTAAAATCAAAGTGTTGGCAGGGGACTGCTCCCTCTGAAACCTGCAGGGAAAAATCCTTCCCTGCCTTTTGTTAGCTTCTGGTGGTTTGCCAGCAATCCTTGGTGTTCCTTGGGTTGAGCAGTCTTACTTCAATTTCATTCTCTGTTGTGACATGGTACTCTCCTCTTGTGTTTCTGTGTCTTTTCTCCTCTTCTTATAAGAACGCAAGTCATGTTGGATCCAGGGCTCACCCAACTCCACTATAACTTCACCTTAATTAACTACATCTGGAAAGACACTTTTTCCAAATAAGGTCTCATTCTGAGATACTGAGTTAGGATTTCAACAAATCTTTTTGGGGGACACCATGCAACCCATAACAGATGGCATTATGAGCATTCACATTGCTTAAAATTATTTTGAAAGTAAAAAACAGGCATTTTGGGATCAATTTATAGAAATAAACTGAAGATTTTGATGAAACTTTGACAATGGGACATTAAATTACATACCTGAAGGTATCTGATTAGTAAACTGAGAAATAAGAACTTGGTTTTCTGAATTTGTAATCTACCCAGGCTCTCACCAACAGTAACAAACAGAATAGTTAGCTAAACTTCACCCAGTTTTGAATCATTTAATTTATCAATTGTGTTGTTCAGGCTAATGAACCTTTAGTTTATGTTTTCAATTAAGGTATGCTTTGGAACCTCAAAAGCTCTTACAAATTATTTATTGTGCTTTAGATCAGACCTTGAATGTTAAAAAAGAAATTGAATCTTAGTTTTCTTACTTTGAAGGGCTAGGAAGTTTCAGTAAAATTATATTAATACATAAGAAAACTCAATAGGAAGTGTTCAAGAGTATTTGAACAATGAACATATTTACATATGTGATATTGATATGTCATATGTGATATTGAATGTCACATGTGATATTCTTAAACAACCTATATTTTTGATAATATACTTTATTCAATAATTTGTATTCATATGTAATCATTTGTATTTCAACTTCCTGTTTGTTATATAACAACAAGATGGAGATATAATTCATATACCATGCAGTTCACCCATTTAAAGGGCAAAATTCAATGGTTTTTAGTACTTCCACAGTATTGTATAACAATCACCTGGTCAATTTTAGAACATTTAAATTTAGAACATTTAGAACATTTAAATCACCACACGAAAAAAAAGCCAGTATCTACAAGCAGTTACTCTTCATTTTCCCCCAACTTCCTCAATCCTAGGCAAAAAGTAATCTATTTCAGGTCTCTATAGACTTGCCTATTCTGGGCATTTTATATAAATGGAATCATATAATATGTAGTCTTTTGTAACTGGCTTCCTTCACTTATACTATTTTCAAGGTTTATCCTTGTTGTAGTATGTCTGTATCAATATATTGTTTCTTTTATGGCTGAATAATATTCTGCTATATAGATCGACCACACCTCTAAAATCCATTCAGCAGTTGATGGACACTTTGTCTTCTTTCCATTTTCCATAATAAAATATGTTGCCATGAAAAATTTTTGTGTGGCCATATTTTCAGTTCCCTTGGGTATATACTTTGGAGTAGAACTTATGGGTCATTGGGTAATTCTATGTTTAACTTTCTGAGGAACTTCTGGACTATTTTCCAAAGCAGCTATACCATTTATGTTCCCACAAGCATGTATGACAGTTGAGCTTTCTCCACATTCTTGATACAACTTATCTGTCTTTTTTATTATAAACAGCCTTGTGTGTGAATTACTATCTTTTCGTGTTTTTTACTTGCATTTCCCTGATGACTGATGATGTTGAGAATTATTTCATGTGCTTATATTTGATTAATATTTTTATTTGGAGAAATGTCTATTTTCTTTGACCATTTTAATTGGTTTGTTGTTTTATTATTGATTTGTACTTATTCTTTATAAAGTCTAGATATAAGTCTCTTATAAGATATATGATTTTTAAATATATTCTGTCTCTGTGGGCTGTGTTTTCACTTTCTTGATGGTATCTTTTGTTTTCATTTTGATGTTGTACAATTTATATACTGCTTTTCTTTTGTCACTTGTGCTTTTGGTGTCATATCCAGATAGGCTTTTCCTAACCCAAGGTTACCACAATTTACTTCTGTTTTTTCTCCAAATGTTTTATACTTTTCACTCTTAGATGTAAGTTTATAATCTGTTTTGAGTCAATTTTTGTGTATGGTATAAAGAATAGATCTGTTAGAGATTGAATTCTGTCCCTCAAGAAGCCATACTGAAGTCCTAACCACAAGTATGTAAGAATGTAATCATGTTTGGAAATAGGGTCATTGCAGATGCAATTAGTCCAATAGATTTTTGTTCTTATAAGACAACGAAAATCTCATGTGAAGCCAGAGACATACAGACAGAATGCCATGTGATGTAGAGAGAGAGAATAATGTAATTCAGGTGCAAGCCAGGGAATTCCAAAGTTTCTCTATCATCACCAGAGGCTAAGAAGAGGCAAGAAATAATTTAACTCAGTCTCAGAGGAAGCATGACTATGCTAACACCTTGATTTCAGATTTCTTGCTTCCAGAATTGTTACAGAACACATTTATGTTGTTTTAAACAGTTTGTGGTAATTTGTTAAAGCAGTCATAAGCAACTACTACAGATGTTGGTATTGGAATTGAAGTGCTGCTGTAACAAATACCTTAAATGTGGAAGTAGATTTGTATCTGGATAATGAGTAGAGACTGGAAGAATTCTGAGTAGCTCTGTAGCAAAAGCCTTGAAGAGATTGT
The DNA here is from genome assembly GCA_028533085.1 of Varecia variegata. NCBI lineage: Eukaryota > Metazoa > Chordata > Mammalia > Primates > Lemuridae > Varecia > Varecia variegata. The sequence goes on from CM052444.1 coordinate 57,577,915, forward strand.
TGATAGAAATATGGATGTTCAGGATGATTCTGGTGATGGCTCAGAAAAAAGTGAGCAAGGTTGTAAAGAAAGCTTTTATCATCTTAGAGAATACAGGAACAAATTTGCTAGAAATATGGATGTCAAAGGTGCTTCTGGAGAAGTCTCAGAGAGAAATGAGGAGCATATTATTAGGAACTGGAAGAAGAGCTATTCCTATTATAAAGTAGTATAGAATTTGATTAAATTTCTTTTTGCTCTTCAGTGATGGAAAGTAGAACTTGTAAATCATAAATTTAAATAGTTAGCTGAGGAGATTTCCAAGCAAAGTATAGAAGACACAGCCTGGTTTCTCTTTACTGCTTATAGTAAAATATAAGAGGAAAGAGATAAAGTGAAGAAAGACTTATTAAGAAAAAAAGGAACCAGAACTATTTATATAGGTGCTCTTCAATTTTCTTCAGCAATGTTTTAAATTATTGTGGACAAATTTTGTTCTTTTTAGATAAATTTATTGCTATTGTTATTTTTATGCTATATTAATGGAATTTTCTTAATTCCATTTTTTGACTTTATTATATTATGTTATATTTTCTGATGTTTAATAAACTATACAATAAACTAAACAATAAAGTTATAGGTTATAGTTAGTTATAGGTTCACAGCAAAAGTGAGTAGACAATACAGAGATGTCCCATATTTCCTCTACTCCCTACACATATATAGCCTCCCCCATTATCAATATTCCCTGCCAGAATGGTACTTTTTTTACAGTTGATGAACCTACATTGACACATAATTATCACCCATACACATGAGTTTTGAATGTTGAACTTATAACCTGCAAAATGGCTGAACTCATGTATTAGCTCTAATAGAGTCTTTTTTTCAGTGGATTTTTAAAGATTTTTTTGTAATCTACAAGATTAGGCAATCTGCAAACAAAAATATTTTTACTTCTTCACTTACTTTTATTTTATCATTTTTATTTAATTTCATGCCTAATTGCCATGGCTAGAACCTTTGGTGTAATTATGAACAGAAGCGACAGCAGTAGACTTTCTTGTCTTATTCCTGACCTTAGAGGAAAAACATTCAACTTGTATCCATTAAGTATGAAACCTGCAGATTTTCCTAGATGTCCTTTAGTAGGTGAAGAAGTTCCATTCTATTCCTAGTTTGATGAGTGTTTTTATCATGACAGAGTGTTAGATTTTGTGATGCTTTTCCTGTAACTATTAAGATGAGTATGTGTTTTTTTTCTTTATCCTACTGATATAGTTTATTATTTTATTTCCAGAAGTTAAAACAACTTTGCACTCCTGTGATAAAACTTGTATAATCCTTGTTATATGTTGCCAGATTCCATTTTAAGAATTTTTGTGTATATATTTAGAAAAAATGTTGGTCTTTAGTCTTCTAATCTTGTCATGTATTTAATTTTGGCAAAAAGTTAATACTGGCTTATAGAATAAATTGGTAAGTTTTTCTTGCACTTTTATTTTTTTAAAGTGTTTGTGAAGCTTTAGTATTAATTTTTAGAATGTGTAGTAGGATTCATTGTGAAGCCATGTGGGTGTGTGTTTTTATTTCTGGAAGTTAAAAAAAATACATTAATTGAATCTCTCTGTTAGAGGTCCATTCATATTTTTATTTTCTCTTAAGTCAGTTTCCACAGTGTGCATTTTTCTAGAAAGTTGGCAGTTTCTGCTATATTATGTAATTTGTTCACATATGTTTGTTTATAATATTACCTTATAATCCCTTTCATTCATGGAAGGTTGGCAGTAATGTTCACTTTTTAATGCTTGATTTTATTAATTTTAAGACTTCTCTCATTTTTTATTGGTAATTTCAACTAAAAAGATGTCAATTTTGTTGCTCTTCCAAATCAACATTTTTTAAACATTTATTTTCTCTATTGTTTTTGCTATTATCTATTTTATTAATTTCTATTCAATTTTTTTTACTATTGTTTAGATTGCTTTCTCTCTCTTTTTTCCTCTAGTCTTAAGGTAGAAGGTTAAGTTATTTATCTAAGATCTTTATTCATCCTTTCTAAATATAGGGATTTATAGCTTTACATTTCCTTCTCAGCAGTGATTTGATGTACCCCCCAAGTTTTTAATACTGTTTCAAAAATTCCTTTCAAAGTATTTTATAATTCCCTTTTGTTAATTACCTTTGATTTATTGACTACTTAGGAGTGTTTTGTTTTTTTTTTTTTTAGTTTCCACAAAGTTATGATTTTCTCAAATTTCTGTTACTGATTTATTTCATTTCATCATGGAAGGAAACCATACTTTATATGATTTAAATCTGTGAGTGTTTATTGAAATTTGTTGTATCAACAAATATGTGGTCTATCCTGAAATTTGTCCTGTGTGTACTTGAGATAAAAATATATTCTGCTGTCTTTGTGTGGATTATTCATAGTTGTCTGTTAGGCTCAGTTGATTTATAGAATTATTCAAATCTCCCCTTTTTTGTTGATCTCCTGCCTAGTTATTCTATCCATTATTGAAAATGTAATATTGTAGTCCCCAGCTATTATTTTTCAGTGGCCAATTTCTCCCTTTTAGCTTCTGTCAGGTTTTATTTCATGTGTATGGAGACTCTGTTGGTAGTTAGATACATATGTGTTTCTAATTGTCATATCATCCTGTAAATTGACTTTTTTACTATAAAATGTCCCTCTTTATCTCTAGGAGCATTTTATTTTGGTTTTAAAGTCTATTTTGTCTAATGTTAGTATAACCAATTAGTATAGCTATTTCAGTTTTTTTATTCTCATTTTCATGATATATACTTTTTTAAATTTTGTGTTCAACATATTGCATTCTTTAATCTAAAATTTGTTTTTATAGAAAGCATATATTAAAACATCTTCTTTAAAAATCATGACTGACAATTTCTGACTTTTGATTGGATTGTTATTCTACTCACATTTAATGTTACCAAGATATAATTAGATGTATATTTTTTATTTTACTTTATGTTTTCTCTATGCTTTATGTCTTTTTTCTTTCTGTATTCCTCCTTTACTTTCTTTTACAATAAGTTTATATTGTCTAGTATAAAATTTTGATTTCTTTAAATATTTTTTCAAATATTCTTTGACTCTAAGTGATTGCTCTAAGAATTCTCAAATACACCACAATTTATCAGAATGTATTTCAGATTTATACTAATTTAATTCCAGTAAGACATAGAAATATTACTCCTATACAGATCAATTCACTTTTCTTTTTTGTGCAATTTTATATGGCTATAGATATTTAGATATCTGAAACCCAACAATGCATTGTGATGATTACTGTATATAATTTTATAATTACCTCATTTAAAGAAGCTGAAGAAAATCAAGCAATTATATATTTATGTAGTTTATTATATTAACCTTTACTTTTACAATTTCTGGTTCTCTTCAGTTTCTATAGATTATAATTACAATCTGCTGTCATTTTCTTCCTTCAATACAACTTTGCTCCCAGTCACCTTGTTTGAGCAACTATTGTCAATTATATTACATTTCTGTATGTTATGGGTCCAACAATGTGATTATTTTGTACAATTGTTTTTAAAATCAGTAAAGAGAATATATGTTTATATTCTATAATTACATAATTATTTTGGCTAACATTTCTCATATGGTTTCATTATACTGTCTGTTATCACTTGTTTTCATTCTGAGGAACATTTCTTATTATTTCTGATAAATTGGGTCTGCTAGAAATAAACTCCTCCCCTCCTTTTTTTTTGTCATTGTTATTGTTTATCTTTGATTGTCTTTAGTTTGCCCTCATTTTTGAAAGAAAGTTTTGTTGGACTTAAAGGATAAGATTTCTAGTGGAATTTTAGCTAACATATTTTAATAATTACACTTTTTTCAAAACTAAGGTTGTCAAATTGACTCAAATTTAAAATTGAAATACAGAATGGTCAAAAATTCCTCTATCAGAAATACTTTTTCAAAAGAATGGTGCTATGGACTGAATGATTAGGTTCCCCTCAAATTTATATGATGAAATTCTCATCTCCAATATGATAGTGTTTGTGGGGTCTTTGGGAAGAAAATTAGGTTATGAGGGTAGAGCCCTCATAATAAGATTAATGCCACTCTCTCTTTGTCTCTCCCCACTCATTGTTTCCTGCTTACTATGTAAGGACACAGAAGGATGGCCCTCTACAAACCAAGAAGAGAAAGAGGGCCCTCTCCAGAACTTGACCATATTGGCACCCTGATCTCAGACCTCTCAGGCTTCAGAACTGTGAGAAATTAATTTGTGTTGTTTACACCACCTAGTTTATGATAATTTATTATAATAGCACAAACTGACTAAGAGAAATAGAAATAGAATGGTGTTGATAAAAGTAAACCAAAATTTCACTAAGAACTACTAGAATTTCCATGTAAAGACATCAGATATCTGTTGAAACAAGGATTAGGGTTGTTAAGTTTAGAGAGATGAAAACAAAATGAAAGGTGAGTTGATGTGGTTCTTTTATTTGATCATTTACTGATTCTGTAGCCATAATAGGACTAGGCATCTTGTCCAGATGAGGAAATGTTGATGGGGTTCCTAAAATTCATTAGAGTATTTGGTGGGTCTTGTGAGGCTGGAGAGATGAAATTGTACACTTAAGTGGACAAGTGTGACATATAATAGAGAACTGAGTCTGACATATTATTGTGTTTTTATTCTAAAAAAAAAAAGACTTTTGACAAATTGCAAAGGTCACACAGTGGTTTAAAAGTTTTTTCAACAAATGATTTTGAATCAATGGGGGTATCTATATGTTTTTAAAACTGGAGCTTCAACCCAAATATCACACCATATAAGACTTTCATGCAAGATGTGTCATAAACATAAAAGTAAAATTTAAAACTATAAATTTTCTAAGAGAAAATATGGTGGAAAATACATGTGGCCTTCTGTTAGGTAAAAATATGTTAGGCATTACACTAAAAGCATGATCTACTGAAGAACAAATGGATAAATGTACTTTATCAAAATTAAAAACTTCTGATATTTGAAAGACACCATTAAGAGAATTAAAAGGAAAGCCACACAATGGGAGAAAATGTCTAAAACATGTATCTTATGAAGAACTGATATTCAAAATAATAAAAAGACTCTCAAACTCAGTAAAAAGAAATTAATTAAAAATGAGCAAAATATTTGAATGAATACTTTATCATAAAGATATGTCAATGGCAAAATTAGCCATTAGTAGATGCTGTAAATCATTAGTCATTACAGAAGTACACATTAAAAATAAAATGTGATATCACTGCACATGTATTAGAATAGCTAAAATTAAAAAGACTGATGATATCAGTGCTGATGAGGATGTGAAAAATTGGAACTATTATACATTCCATGTCGGAATGTGAAATGGTAAATCTACTTTAGAAAAATAATGTCTTATGTTTGACACAAAAATGATACTGATGAAAAATAATTCAGACAACATTAAGTTTAGAAATTTTATTGAAAATGTATAAAGAACGCCTATAAATCAACACGAAAAAGACAGACAGACAAATAGAAAAATGCACAGTGACTTACACAGAAATTTTACAACAAGGACATCAAAAAGAACAAAAAAAATAACGAAAACATGCACTACTTCATTAGTCATTATAGAAATTCATAACACAATACCAGAATACACTCCCAGAATGGCAAAAGTGGAAAAGAAGGAAGTCACTACAATGTTTAGGTAGAAATGTTGACCAACTAGAGATCACATAGTGTGTTTATTGGAATGTAAACATTTTTACAACTTTTAGGAAAACTCATTGTGTTTTTTTCAAGCTAAACATAGCTCTTTGACATATACCCATCAGAAATGCATGCATATGTTCACTGAAAGATATCAATTTTGCCATAATAATATAGAACTGGAAGCACCTCAAATATTTAAGAAAGGTAGGATTGACAAATAAATTTTGATATATTTATACAATGGAAACAATAAGAAGTAATATACAAAAATGAAAATGAATACATCATTGCTACATACAACTGCATGAAGGCATCCCATATAGTAATAACACTAATGAATGTAAAAAGCCAGAGACAAAAGAATACATTTCATATGATTTCATTAATATACTATTCAAAAATAGAAAAGTATGATCTATAGTATAAGGGATGTGATGGGCAGAATTCTAAGATGGTTCCCAAGTTTTATTCCCCCTGGTTTACATGTACTGTATAACCCCCACCCTTTTATTGTGAGTGGAACTTGTGAATATGACTTGATTTATCTCCACTGATTAGGTTATATTTCTAAGGTCCATAATAAGTTGACTTTGAGTTGATCAAAAGGAAGAACACACTGAGTAAACTGGAGTTGCTCGGATAATAACTTTCAGAAAGAATCCCGACCTTCCTTGTAGAAAGAAAGATTTGAAGATAGAAATTCTCCTGCTGGCCTAGAAGAAGCAAGCAAACATATTGTAAACTGCCTAAGAGAGGGCCATGGTACAAGGACCTGAAGGAGGTCTCTAGGAGGTAAGAGTCATCCCCAGATGACAGACAGCCAATCAACAGTAACTTTAGTCCTACAACCTCCTGAAAGAGGATCCAGAGCCTCTGAGCCTCTGATGGGATTGCAGGTATGACTAACACCTGGATTGTAGCCTGGTACGATTCTGAGCAGTGGATTGAAGCTAACTCTCCTCAAACTCCCAACCCATAGAGACTATGAGGTAATAAATTTATGTTGATAACATGAATACATTTCTGGTAATTTGCTACACAGGAATAAAAAACTAATACAAAAAGACAGGCCAATGGTTACTTTTAGTGAGTGTGATGTAATGACTGGGAAAGGAATCTAGTAGAGGTTCTGGCATGGTGGTAATATTCTGTTTCTTAATCTGGGTATTGTATAAATAAGTGTTGACTTTGTAAAAATACACTAAGCTAAACACTTATATATACCCTTAGGTATGCTGTGCCTTAATAAGTTTTACATATAAGAAAAAAAAAACATAAAATGGATATATACACCAGCAACAAGTATTGCATTATTTTATTATTAAAACAATTTTAGTGCATTTGTGGATCAAACTATATATTTGATAATTCCATAAATATAGATTTAATGGTTCTCAGCATGGCTATATGTCTCAATTAATATTTCCCTGAATCTTTTCATTCCTGTCATAATTTTCCTCTTTTTTTCAGTCCTTTCATAATTTATATTCCATTTTTTTCCTCTAAATATGGGGAAAAGAATAAAAAAGTAAAAAACAAAAAAACCACAGCCAAATTTTGAATGAAATATTAACACTCTCATGTTTTAAAATACACTGTATGTATTTTAAGTACAAATTAACACTAATGCATTTCCATTTCAACTTTGCCAATGATATTGATGATTCTGAAAATTGCTCAAGGAAGCTTTATGTAAAAAAGGAGTTGCTTTATACTCTTGGCTCTGAATAAATTTTCCCCACTCCCTTTTGAATGCTTCACTAACAAGATACGGATTCCCCATTTTTCACATCTCATTGGCTAGCCTTGTGTTTTTTGTTACTGAATGTACTAATTTTATTTTATACATGGTATAACACATTCAGTACTATTGCTAATTTTTTAATATTGAGTGTTTTCCCTTCTGCTTTCATGTATTTTAAATAAATGTGCTGTATTCTGAGAGTTGGTATTATTATACTATTTTATAATCTAAGACCATCATACATTTGAAATTTGAATAGACACCTTTTAGCCTTTGGCCTTGTTAAGGCAATAAAGCACATTAGAAATTAGCTGTTTATTTGGACGACTCTGGCTACCGAAAAATTGAGATCAAATCAATGGTAGGGAACCTGCCTACAAATATCCCACTCTACCCAATGATTTGAATATTTCATCAATTTCTGCTAACAGATTTGACATGAAGGTAAAAAGGAAGATTTTAAAACAAAGACTAAGTTGAAATATGTACATTAGCAGATATTTGTGTGTCTATATTTCCAGTGATATTTTTATTGAATCGAATAGGTTTTTTAAAGAATTCTAAGATACACTTCTTGTATCACTTCTTTCTAAAAGATATTAATAATGTTTTGATTGTGAAATCATAATTATATACATTTATGGGGTATGATGTGATGTTTTGCTATATGTATACAATGTGAAATTAGTAAATCAAGCTAACATATCGATAGCCTTGCTTCCTGTCACTTTTTATTGTGAGACATTTGAAATTTACTCTCTGTTATTTTGAAATATGCAATACATTATTATTGACTATAGTACTCTGCTGTGCAATAGATCTTGAAACTATTTCTCCTATCTGAAACTATGTACTATTTGATCAATGACTCCTCATTTTCTTCCCTCCCCAATCCCCAGATTCTGGTAACCATCATTCTACTTTCTTTATTAGATTCCACAAATAAGTGAGATCATGCAGTATTTGTCTTTTTGCTCCTGGCTTATTTCATTTAGTATAATGTTATCCAAATTCATCTATGTTATCACAAATGACAGAATTTCTCTTTTTGTGTGAAGCTGAATAGTATTGCATTGTGTATATATATTATATTTTCTTTATCCATTCATTCATTGATGGGCACTTAGTTTGATTCCATACCTTGGGTATTATAAATAATGCTGTAATGAACACAGGAGTACAGATGTCCTTTCAACATACTGATTTCAGTTCCTTTGTATATATCTCCAGAAGTGGAATTACTGGATTATATAGTGGTTCCATTTTCAGGTTTTTAAGAAGCTTCCTATCATTTTCTATAATGGCTGCACAAATTTACATTCTTACCAACAATGTATAAGAGTGTTCTTTTCTCCTCATCCTCTCCAACACTTGTTTCCTTTCATCTTTTTAATAAAAGCCATTCTAACAGATATGAGATGATATCTTGTGGTTTTAATTTGCACTTCCCTAATGAGTAGTGATGCTGAGCATTTTTTCATATATCTATTAGCCATTTGTATGTCTTCTTTCGAAAAACTTCTGTTCTGCTTCTTTGCCCATTTTTAAATATTTTTTCTTGCTATTGAGCTGTTTGAGTTCCTTATATGACTTAAATACTAACTCCTTATCAGATATATGACTTACACATAATTTATCTTATTCTGTGGGTTGTCTCTTCATTGTGATGATTGTTTCCTTTGCTGTGAAGAAGCTTTTTAGTTTGATGACATCTTATTTGTCTACTTTTGCTTTTGTTGCTTGTGCTTTCTACGTCAAATCCAAAAATTTGTTGCCCAGATCAATGTAGTGGAGTTTTCCCCCTGTGTTTTCCTATAGTAGTTTCACAGTTTCAGTTCTTATATCTAAGTCTTTAATCCATTTTCAACTTAATTAGCAGACAGAGAGGGGCTCTCTAAAAGAAAATCTTATTTATTTGAGAATGGACATTGCAGTAGAAATATGTGCACCATAGTAAACTATGTGCATATTGAAGGAGATAAAGGGAGATGAAGGTTTTTAAAGAAAAAGCAAGGACGATAACATAATTGCTTTGAGATAATTATCCTTGGCTGCAAGTATCAATAACAAAGGAGGATCCAGTCTAAGATAATACTGTTTTGATTACAATTGCTTTATAATATGTTTTTAAATTAGAAAATGTGATGCTGCCAACTTTGTTCTTTTAGCTCAAGATTGTTTGGCTATTTGGGGTCTTCTCTGGGTCTTTATAAATTTAAGGATTATTTTTGCTATTTCTGTGAAAAATGCCATTGGGATTTTGATAGGGATTGCATTAAATCTAAATTCCTAGACACGTGTAACCTACCAAAACTCAATCATAAAGGAACAGAAAATCTGAACAGGCTAATAATGAATAAGGAGATGGAATCAGTAATAAAAAGTCTTCCATCAAAGAAAAACACAGGACCAGATGGCTTCACTGTGGAATATTTAAAGAAGAGCTGATACCAACTCTTCTCAAACTCTTCCCAAAATTTTAAAATGGAGGGAATAATTGCAAACTCATTTTATAAGGCTAGAATTACCCTAATACCAAAGTCAGATAAAGACACTAGAGAAAAAGAAAATTAAAGTTGGATATCACTGATTAGCAAAGATGCAAAAATTCTCAATAAAATATTAGCAAACAAAATTCAAGGACATATTAAAAGTCATTCATCATCACTAAGTGGGATTTATCTTTGTAATGTAAAGATGGTTCAACATATGCAAATCAATAAATATGATATGTTAACAAAATGAAGGACAAAATTATATGATTATTTTAATAAATGCAGAAAAATCATATGACAAAATTCAACACCCTTTCACAATTAAAAACTCTGAACAGATTAGGTATAGAGGCAATGTATTTCAACACAATAAAGGCCATCTATGGACAAAACCCAAACTAATATTATTGTCAAGGGTGAAAAGTTGAAAATTTTTCCTCTAAGATCAGGGACAAGACAAGGATATTCATTCTCATTACTTTTCAACAGAGTACTGGAAGCCCTAGCCAGAGCAATTAGGCAAGAGAAAGCCATAAAGGACTTTCTAATAGGAAAGAAAGAAGTGAAATTGTCTCCATTTGATGATGATATGATCTTATATGTAGAAAACTCTAAAAACTCCATCAAAACAATGTTAGAATTGACAAATGAACTTAGCAAATGTGTAGGATACAAAATTAACATACAAAAATCAGTAGCATTTTTATAGACTAATACTGAACTATCGGAAAAGGAAATTAAGAAAACAATCACATTTAAAATAGTAACAAAAAGAATTAAATACTTAGGTGTAAATTTAACCAAAAAGGTAAAACACCTGTATACTGAAAACTATAAAACAATGATGAAAGAATTAATCACAAATAAATGGAAAAATATCCCATGTTCATACATTGGAAGAATTAATATTATGAAAATATCCATATTATGCAAAGCAATCTACGAATTCAATGGAATACAATACCTATCAAAATTCCAATGTCATTTTTCAATGCCAAGATCTTGAACTTTGAGTATATTAGAATAAAAGAAGGATTTAAGTAAGGATGGAAGATTGTACATACTGATCCATGACCTAACCCTTATTTCCTAATAAACAGAAATAATGTATAAAATATTTAAACGTGTTAAAGTATAAAAATGAACTTAAATCAGGAAAGTAAAAGCCTAAACAAACAGAATATTGTAGCTGTGGGTGGAAGGTGAAACTTTGTGATTGTCAGTGGACCAGGTACAAACACATACTTTGGTGAAGTATTTAGTGCACACACAGAAGGAGGGTTAAGGCAATAGACGCGTGGCATAGCATGGCACCCAAATTATTTGAATCTAAGACCAGGAAAGTACTATCATCAAGAGTAAACAGAATTTATAAGCAGATAATGATCTGAATTATGGCTTGAAATGACATACCTGCCTAAAACGATGGATTTAAAAGTAGTCAAATAACTATGATTAGTAATTTATTTGGAAATAGGTTTTAAAAAAAGAAGTATCAAAGAGGAAAAGCAGATATCAAGAATGATTATTATCAAAATCATTTAAACATGATTTTGGCTTAGGGGAAAATCAATGGACCAGAGGAAAGAACAGAGGAACAGTCCTACACACTCATGTTGGCTTGTGAGAAAAGCAACATACGCTAATGTCAATATCTTAATATTAACATTATGTTCACAGTACAACAGTTCTGGATAAAAAAAAAAAATTTAACATTCTGAATACTAATTCACGATATTGGTGTTCCTGGCATTTCCTTTTAAAAGGAGGAGAAATTTACACATTTCTCAACACTTACAGAAATAAATCCCATATATGGATTTTTAAATAATTTAATAAAGACTGATATAAAATATATTTTGTTTATAAATTAAACATAACATAGGAAACCGTTTCAGCATATAATTTGTTTTATTTTAAAAATATATGAGAAAAAATCTAAAAAAAATTATTTATTCAATTAATATTTATTAAATTGCTAGTAAGAAACAGGCACATAACTAAATACTGAGGATAAAGTTTGAGAAAACAGAGACAAACACCTTCCCTCATACTTATATACTGTGAGAAGAAAAGAAAAAGTTAAATTAAGTTACTACATCACAGTATAACCCCTGTGTGCAAAAGACATTAAAAACAAACTTTACAAAGATTTGAAAGTCACAAACATAGTGTTGAGTTAAAGAAACCGGGCACAATCAAATACATTTTATTTGATTTTATGATTTATACATATACATAACAAAATTATATATAATATATAAAACATAAAATAATTATAATAAAATATATGCAATATATAGTAATATACATAATAAAAGGGAGGAATAATTTGTCATTCATCAATTTGGAAAAATTAAGACTTCGATAATATAAAGTATTCAAAGAATGTCAAAAATAGTCTCAGATGGTCACTGTACAGTCACTGTGAAAAGCAATTTGAAATATTCAGTCAAATTATATATAATTGACCATTTAAAAAATTTCATATGATTCCACTAAATGTTTTTTTTAATTTTAAAATTTGCATACTCTGCAACTCAGAAATTCCACTTCTGGATATGTAACCTAGAAAAACTAATCTCCATTCACACAATGTGATTTTTACGAGGGTGTTTATTTCCTTTACTTACTTACTTGTTCATTTATTTTTGTTAAAAACAAGAATTAGAAATAGAATGCACATCAATATGCTGAAAAATGTGATATATTTGGAAAATGGTATGCTATACAGCAATTTAAAAAGATGTAATTCTCAAAAACCATATGAAATTACCCAGATAAATGGCATATAACTGTATACAGTATTTCTACTGTATTATTTTTCATAACACATTGTTATTTATTTTTATTAAACTATAATAATTATGTAATTATTTATTGATTAATTAAAAATTTAACATTGGAGTAAGAAATATCATTTATGGATTTATACATATCTAAGTAAAATAACAAAGCAGAATTATATATATATTAAAATAATAAAAGTGATTGCCTCTGGGGAGATGGGAATAAGGGGATTGAGAGTTGTTAAATGGGATCTTACATATATCTGTAACATTTAGTTTCTTTACAAAATCCTAGAAGTAAACACAATCAAAATGTGGCTGTTGTTTCTTTTGCATAGTGCTTTTTTTTATTTCAGCATATTATGGGGGTACAAAAGGTTATGTATATTGCCCATGCCCCTCCCCACCCCAAGTCAGAGCTTTAAGCGTGTCCATTTCCCAGAGCATAGTGGTTTTTTTGAAATGTAAAATATCTGTATATTTTTATCTAGATAGACATTGATAGATTTAATTGTCATGTTACTTTAAAAGAGAGAAAGAAGGTGAAAGGAAAAATCATCAAATTTCAATACTGGGGACTGAAGAGAATGTAGCAAAAGCTAACTTTGACCACTGGCTCAGGGTTCATAGAGAAAATTAACATTAAGGAGAATTTAAAGTAACTGTCAATTTAAGTAAAGCCTCTAAAGTTACATTTTTGGTTATCATATAGAAAATTGGTAGATTTTGATGAGTGTCAGTTATCCAATTAAGAAACAGTTGATTTTACATATCACTGAAAGTAATTTATAACAAAACCTTGAAGAAAAATTATCCCAAATCATTTGTGTATTGTGTTTACGGATGTATCAGAGAGCCCATTACTTTCTTATTTTATTAACTGTTTTCCACCAAATAATTGTGAAGATGCTTAAGCTCTATATTTGGAATACAGACCAATATTACTGTTAATAAGACTGATGTCTTCTGCTCCTCCTGCCTACCTTAAGCAGTTTGAGTGCTGCAAGCTCCATGTCATTTTGAGATGAGGCAAAAGACAACACCTGAGCCCATAGACACAGGTGGGGGTCTTGATCTTTGATCATATATTTGGGTTACTGCAGACTTGGCCTAGCCTCCTTAAAACTGCATGCTATATGAGAAAAAAATAAACCTCTAAAAATTTACAACTTGATTCATTATTGCTTCTATCCAGTTACATATCTGACCAAAACACTGTGCTAAAATAGCATCATGTATGGTTGGTGAATTCCATCTTAGAGATCTTTCATGCTCCTTACGTGTGAGATGATATAAGCTCTGTGCAATATCCCAGAGCACTTTGATATGATCATTGGCAGATGAGCAAACTTACTTTAACCTTAGCTCAGGAAAGATATAATAAGATAAAAATACACATTTGTGTGATTCACAAGCAGAGGATCCACTACATTGGATTATTGCAGTCATTGTAAACTGCAAAATAGATGACCAAGTAAATGACAAATAAATCCATGAGAAATGAGGATTTCAAATATATCATATATATGTTTTGGAGTGAGCTTAGATATACACTGAATGGTACAATGAAATATGTGTATCCTGGATGGCCTGATTTGTAATCTCTGATCAGTTGTCTGACTTGATGAATAGTTTTGCCAACCTCAGTTTCTTATCTGTAAAATGAGGATAATAAGCCCTACTTTATAAGATGGTATATATAGAAATAATAAATGTGAAAAAATTACTGTCATTTTCACTTATCATCTAGTAAATGTTTGTATTGGATTTTTTCCCTTCATCAAAAGTTAATTTCTCACAAGATAAAATTAAAAATCATGACTATCATTAAGATTCATTGAAGAAAATCTCATGTCTTTAGCCAAATATATTTTAATATACTCATCAACCAAACTTCCCATCACCCTGAGCTCTTTCAGCACCTGTTAAAGCCCTGTATAGAGTGGACATGTAAGGACTTATGCTGACTGGATGCGTAGAATATGGAGTGAATCAAATGTTTATAAATAGTACATTACTATATTGTTATAAAGAAAAATTCACATTGCATTTCCTCTTAAAATGTTACTTGAATACATTTTGTTCAACATGTACAAATCCTGGTGCTTCAAGGACATAATTTTTTATTTGAATTTCAAACTTTTGAGTTTGAGTATGAAGATGCTAATATTAATCAGTCAGAGATTAAGCTGAGTATGCCTTAAATTTTAATGTGCCACCATTATAAACATGTCCTATTTTAGGTGTGGTCTTATGATAGTTACACAGAAAATCTCTTTGAGAAGAAAAGCCAAGTCGAACCAAATAACAGAAATGATGGCAACAAATACACCACAAATTTTGATTCTCTTTGCCCAAGATATTATCCAGTATAGGCTTAGACAAATGAATGTAAGAACTATTAGGTTTGAAAGCAGTGTTTAAAAAGATCTACAAAAATTAGACTTAATTATTTGAAGTGAAAGGAAATGGGATAGGTATAAATAAAAACCAACTAAAAGAGATATTCTAATTTCATTTAATGTTGCTTAAAAGTAGAACAATTTGCATGTATTCTTAATGTTGTTATATTTAAAGAACTAACTACACATAATTTGGGACTACGTACAAAGTAAGTACAGATGGATACGGGTTAGATCTTCATCATTTATTTAGTTACATAACTATAGGAGGTGAAATGTGGGATAAGACAGCTATCAAGTTCCAAAGGGAATGAAGACCTAGCTATATCCATAGTGATTATGAAAGGCTTTGTAGAGAAGGTTAAATTTGATAGATATTGAAGAATGGTTATTCTTTGGAAAGATAAGGACAAGGGAAGAGAGATCCCTTTTCCTGGTTGTATTTTTGAAAAAAGAATAATTTACCTGTTGGTTTCCTCTAGAAACTTATTTCACAGTATAGCTTGGAAATAATATGACTTCCAAAAACCCCACTTTTGTCATAGTACTAAAGTGCATCTTGAAAAACTAAGTGTGGTATTTTGTCAAGAGTTAAAAACAAAGAATATTAAGTAGAGAATATTTTTTAGAGAGACGATTTGTCTCATTATTTAAGATATGGATTCTGTGACCGGATAGAATTGGTCTGAGTCCAGGCTCTGTCACTTAATGGGTATGAAACATTGAGTGAATTATGTAACTGCTGTGTATTTCAGTTTTGTCTTCTGAAATATGGGATTGTTTTAATTGTTAAATAAAATGATTACACAAAACCTGGCACATGGTTAACAATGTATAAATCTGAGGTTATGCCATTATTTTTGTTATTTTATCAGGTGAAACATCAATCTTTTCCTATCAATGCAGAGTTTAATGGCTGGAATTTTAGTTATTTGGTTGCTAAGATTCCATGAAAAAAATACAAAGCAGGTTCATATAATGTAAACAGAGATCTAAGAGGAAACAGTGATATCCTGTATAAAATAGCTAGTTAAAACTAGGGATGAAAAACATGTATATAGAGAGAGACACATATAAAATGATAACAAAATTTTGAATTATGAATGTCTATACATACTGAATGATATCGGATTTTTAATTCCTTCCTTCAAAACATAAAATAAAATAATTGTAGGTCATCATATTATGCAAATAAATATCTTAATCTAAAAATTCCTAGTCATTTTATTCAGTCATAGTGTACAAATATACCCAAAGAATAGAATAAAATATTGCTAGCACTTTTAAAACCTGCTTTTCTGAAAAAAAAAAAATTCTTTCTATTTTAGTGGCTAATACCCGGGCAATTACATTTGATCCACTGAAACAAATCAAAGTCTCGTGATAAGTGAATTACTGTTTTAGAACTTAGAATATATTTATGGCTATTTTCTTGGGACATAACATTTTAAGGCAAGATATCACTATCCTTGTTGTATCTAGTAGATGTTCAATGTGCCTGGCACTTAGTACAGGTTCATTGAATATGAGGAAAAATGAAGGTGCAAGGAAAATGATACTTTCAAAATATTAAACAGATAGATTTTTATTTCACCAGTGTAAATCACATTTCTGGCAACCATTCTTATTGTTACACATTATGGCCCTAGAAAGAGACAAGAGGGCAAACACCATCACACAAAGAAGGAGATGGTTTAGGTAATCTTTTCTGAACAGCTAAAGAAAGCCATTTTGATTAATGAGGAATTGTAGGAAGAAGAGCTATTTGAGGAAATGAAAGTGATCCAAGTCTTATTTGACTTGCTTCTACATCTGCCCTTCAAATCCTGAAGGGTGATGGACGGGAGGGGACAGGAGCAGAGAGAGCGTCTTTTGTCTGGCTTGCTACTTCATAAATTTTGTCAAAGAACTTTAAAAAAATACATATTTTGTGGTTTCTAAATTCAATAGAATGATTTGGACATTTGTTCAAAAAAAAAAAAAAAGAAATTTCTAAATTCTATTCTTAACGTACTAGATCAGTAATTCTTATCTTTAATAGCTCTATAGATTATTCCAGTACACTGTCTATGTTTGGGAACAAATGGCCAATTAAGATAGTAAATGATATGTAAAAGGATTGTTCTCTTTGAATCTTTGCTAATGAGTGTCAGTTAAATGGATGATGTATATGAATATGAGAAGCCATCATATTTCTAAACATAGTCCCTTCTAAAAAGAGAAGAGGACTTGAATATTTAATTTTGTAAATAATAAATGCAACAATTGACAAATGCAACTTTAGTACTTTATATTATTAACATAACCTAATCTAAATGGAATATATATTTGGTACTTTACAAATACATCACACAGTCTAAATACCAATCTTTGGTTTAAATTGTGTTCTAAAAACCATTTGCACAAAAAAGATTTTTTTTTTATAAAAGTATTCTATGTCCAAGTATTTGAGGAAAATACCACAAACTAAATCTATCGTTGGGATAGTCCTATTGCAAATGAGCATATTGCAGACTCTGTGACTTTCTTCACTTAACAAAACAAAACAAAATAAAACAAACAAACAAGCAAATAAAAACTTTAAAAATATATATTGATTTCCTTTTTATCTGTACACCAATAAAATTCTGCTTTAAGTGGCTTCAAGTGTCCATAACACAATTTTGGGTATGATGGTTTAGACTATTAATTTTCAAACCATGTTCCAAAGAACATTAGGACTCTATGAGGCATTTCTTTGGTTTTCAGGGAAGAAAGCATTATCATTATGTTCATGTTTAATTTATACCTGATCTGTCACCTTAGACTATGTCTCAGTACCACCACAAAATCTGAAGTTCTAAAGCATAAAAAAATCCCAGCAGGGTTTCCAAATTCGCAAAGTTTCAGAAGCACTGGTGCAGATGATGAAAACTAGAAATCTGAGTGCTAATTTCAGCTCTGCCACCGACTGTGCAATTTGAAATAACTAACTTACTTTTTTGTGATTTGTTACGTTTATAAGGAAGCTAAGACCATCTTGCAAATAAAGTTTATTGACATTTATTGAGTGAAATGTTGGAGAAATATTCACTAATAAATGATTGTAAAACACTCAGTAAATGAATATCACTATATAAACACATATTAAGTCCTTATACAGAAGGAGGAAAATAAGCATGGAAGCATTTTATTACAAGAAAAGGCAAGTAAAATTCTAAGTTGCTCATGTATTTCATATTTAAAGAAAAAACGTATTGGCAACTTTATTTAATGCTTGGCTAAGTGAAACATTAAACAACTTTTTTAGAGTCCATTTATGTAGCTCTTAGATAAAGTATATTTGGCCTTCTAATGGATAATAATAATGCTAAGGGTAATCATATGCTACATTTACATAATATAATTCTTTTGCTGTGCTAGGAGTATTTTCACAACACTGATCTCATTTTTCTTTTGATGACATTCTTGTGAGGTAAGCAAGGACATGTAACTCAGTAGTAGATGTAAAATATAGACAAGGAAACAGTGCAGATAATCAAAAGGAAAGAAAGGTATTTATCAACACAAAAAAAGTGCTAACTTACAGTTATCTTACTGTAGAAATATAGTAAAAAATGCACAGAAAATATTTTACAAATTCAAGATGGCAGATATTTTTATTATTTTTTAGCATTTATTTGAGCTGTGTGTTTATTTTTTGTTTATGCATCACTTGCCCTACTATATAAATACATATTTTTAATAAATAAATTTCTCTTTTACTTATCATTTTGCACTTTTATATTCATATATGGATTTCATAATATATTGATATTTGAGCTTTTCAGGTTGATCAAGTTCATTAATTCTGATCATTATTGATGTCTTAAGTTTACACTGAGAACGTACCTCTAATCTATAAATACACAAAAATAAATAAATAAAATAATAAGACATTCACATTCAAAAGTCAGGCAAAGTTTTTTATGGGCCTTTGCAGCATAGAAAAATATATTAGTAGAAGAGGCTGGTGCTTCAAATTTTCTAGACTCCAGAAGTGTCTGGTGCATGGTCACATATCTTTTGAGAAGCAAAGGGGAGCCAGATTCATTGCTTGACATCAGAAACTGTATGAGGTTCCACTGTTCATAAAAAGAATTTGATAAAAAATGGTGAAACACTCTCAAGAGATAAGTTTTAATAAAGCTTCATACTCAGAGAAGCTGGATCAGTATTTTTCAAACTACAAATTTTGACCATTATTACTGGATTTAAAATAAATTTAGCTGGACTAACAAGTTTTTTTTTTTTTTTTTTTTTTTTTTTTTGAGACAGAGTCTTACTCTGTTGCCCAGGCTAGAGTGCCGTGGCGTCAGCCTAGCTCACAGCAACCTCAAACTCCTAGGCTTAAGTGATCCTTCTGCCTCAGCCTCCCGAGTAGCTGGGACTACAGGCATGCGCCACCATGCCCGGCTAATTTTTCTCTATATATTTTTAGCTGTCCATATAATTTCTTGCTATTTTTAGTAGAGACGGGATCTCGCTCTTGCTCAGGCTGGTCTCGAACTCCTGAACTCAAACAATCCGCCCGCCTTGGCCTCCCAGAGTGCTAGGATTACAGGTGTGAGCCACCACGCCTGGCTGAACAAGTTTTTTTTTTAACAAAACTTAGAATATGATAAAGAATATTAGGGTACGTTACATGTAAATCTGTTTTGTGAAGTTTATTTGCCTAATATGTACATATGCACATACAAAATTGTATACCAAGTGAAAATGTAAATTGAATATTTTTCTTTTAGTAGGTATCTGCCACAAAATGTTTCAACGGTAGTAGACTACAATAAGTAAAAAGAATTTGTAGCATATCTAGAAAATATGATTTCCTCTTAGTAAGGATAACTATGATATCAACATTATCACTGTACAAAGATATACAACTATTATGTACCTATAATAATTAAAAATAAATAAATAAAAAGGGGCTAGGAAAAAAATTAAAAAGAATCCTAGCTGACTCATATATCTGGCTCTGGATTGGGAGGCCAGGGGACCGCAAGGACAGAACGTTTACCATAAGAGGAGGATGAGGGAACATAGAAAAAGAGAACAAGAGGAAACAGAAAAAATTAGAAAAACAATACAAACTCCTACTGA
>CM052444.1:57598673-57619358 GCA_028533085.1 Varecia variegata
AATGGGTTCCAACTCTCTCCAGGAGAACAAGAGAGACTCTATATCACCATTATTTCTTATAGCTGAGTAATACTCCATGGTATACATATACCACATTTTACTAATCCACTCATGTATTGGTGGGTATTTGGGTTGTTTCCACATCTTTGCAATTGTGAATTGTGCTGCTATAAACATTTGGGTGCAGGTGTCTTTTTTATAGAATGACTTTTGTTCTTTTGGGTAGATGCCCAATAATGGGATTGCTGGATCAAATGGCAGGTCTACTTGAATCTGTTTAAGTTATCTCCATATTGTTTTCCACAGAGATTGCACTAGTTTATAGTCCCACCAGCAGTGTATGAGTGTTCCTGTCTCTCTGCATCCACGCCAACATGTATTGCTTTGGGACTTTTTGATAAAGACCATTCTCACTGGAGTTAAGAGATATCTCATTGTGGTTTTGATTTGCATTTCCCTGATGATTAGAGATGTTGAGCATCCATTGTAAATATTGTCTTCATTAAATTTTTTTCACATCATTTTTGATTATGTATTTGTTTTCCAGCCCAAACCCTGATTGATACAGGGTATATTGCTCTGATTTCAGCAAAGGGGCTACAATAAAGCATCTGTTAATAGAAGTTCTTTGTAGGAAGAAATGGTTCTTCTTGTCCTGTTACTTGGTTGTCTCTAAGTGTAAGTTGTCCCTGGTTGGATTCTCTTTGTCTCACTAAGACAAAGTTTGAGGTACCAGATATTTATTAAGGATTAACATCTGTGAAAGGAAGAGGGAAGAGGCAGAGTTGGTCAAGAAGGAAGTCAAACTCTAAGTCAGGCCCACAAAAGCTTTGGACAAACTATAGGGGCTTAGGGTGAATATTGCCTGTCAGGGCTGTCTGGCACTGGACTAAGGTGATTGGACCTGAATACTCACCCTCCTCAGTCAGCGACTGTCAGGTGCCCTAGAAAGGGAATAGCCAGATAGAACTGATGCAGGTCCTGAGGAAGTGACAGATGGAGGAGACTCATCTGCTCATCCCATACTCCACAGCTTGAAAGTACCTTATTTCCCAAAGGTTCTCTGGGTGGTGTGTCTCTATCTACCACATGAGTGTCATACTTCTGTTTAGATGGGTATAATTATTTATATTCTTAGGAAGACAAAATAAATCATAGGACAACCAGTCTAATTGGAATTTCAGAGAAACAACAAATACATTTGACTATAAGTATATCCTGTACAATATTTGGTACATACTTGTAAATAACAATAATTTGTTGTTTATCTCAAATTCAAATTTAACCGGCATTATGTTTTTCTTTTCTTAGATCAGGCAACTCTAATATTACTCATGTATTATGAGAAGCAGTTTCACATAGTATTTAAATAGTTCAGTCTCAGGAACTGGACTGCATTGATTCAAAGCTTAGCTTTTACTTTTAGCAGCAGTTTAACCTTAGGAAAGTTATTTAATTCCTATGTGCTTCAGAAAACTTCATTTTTAAAATGAGGAATATATGAGATCTTCACTCATAAACTGCTTTTAGGATTAAATGAGTTAATAAAGGTAGAACATTAAAGAGTTAATGACACATAGTAAGTGTTCAATAAATACTAGCAAGTGCAATTATTTTTTTTATTACATCTCTTCCATTTTACTAATGCAGTACTATTCATGGTATCTTTGCAGAATGCTATAGGGTACTTGAATAAAATCTAGTTTCCATTTCCTAAAATATTGCATCCTAATTGGGTGGGAACACACCAGTCCAATATACTATAAGGACCTTACAAATAATGCTATGAGAAAAAGTCTTATGTTTCATCCAGCACAGAATTGGTAATTAGAAAACTAAAAAGTAGGATGGTTTCATAGAGATTGTGATATTTAAACTGGAGTTGAAGGAAGACTATGATTTTGATTCATGAAGAAGACAGAGAAGCTGAAACATTTAAAAAGAAGGAACTATTAAATTTGCCTGAAGTGGAGCTAAATAACATTCTGTCTGATTTTCCTGCAAATATACAGGAAGACAGAGACATGAAATATAATTAAAAACCAACATGGACAAAGACCCTCTTAAAATATGGGAAGTAGTGAGTTATATCACACCAAGTAGATTGACTAAAAACAAGTTAGAAGATACTTCATACTTCCCTTCTTTTTTCTTATTGTCAAAATCTTCTCATCTCTTTTAGAATGTTTACAATGATAATTTTTAATTCTTAGTCCATCTGTTCTAACATTTTTCTTGTGATGAAAGTGATAATCCAATATTTGTTTTTCTTTAGAGATAGCTGTGCTCCTCAAGGGTGCAGTTATTTTGACCTTGGACCTCATAGCCCTTGGGGGTTATCAGTTACTTTGTCAATGTTTCCAATGTCTCAAGCCTGCCTACACATTTGGTGACTCGCCAGAAAAACTCAAGGGACTTAGCATATGGTTGTACTCACAGCTAAGATTTATTATAGAGACACAGCAAGAACCAACAAAGAAAAAGAAACAGGCAGAGTCTAGAGGAACCCATGAGCAGGTTTCCTGTGTGCTCTCCCTCTCATGAGGGATCACAGAGAGTGTGCCCACCTCCCAGCTGCAAAAACAGCGACACTTGTGTGATATTTCTGCCCAGGTAAGCCTGTTTAAGACTCAGATTTGGGTTTTTTTAGTGGAAGCTGGTCACATAAGCATTCTCTGTCTAGCAACTACGAAAACTCCAGATTTCCAGAAAAAAAAAACAAAACAGATTTTTCAATGTAAGGCATATTGCTTATACAAACAGAATAGACTCGGAGACATAATCTTATCATTAGAGAATGTTTCATAAGCCGAGTTCCCAGACACCAGCCAAGGGCCAAACTTGTAAGCAGTCTCTTTTAAAATAGCAGTCTCCAGCCTGCTACATTAACTCTTCTATGCGCAGTGAAGTATGTGAGCAAGGCCAGACCTCAGTCCAACTCCAGAGCCTGTGACTTCAGGGGTTGTGGGTGAATTGAGCTCTGAGGTGATGGGTGTCTGGTATCAGAGTACTCCTCACTCTATAAAACAATTTTTCAGATTATAACTTCATTCATTACATACTAAGGATAAAGTGAGGACAATTCCTAAATGGTTGGGAAAACAACAGCCAGTTGTTAATTTGTCCTCATACTTTTTAATCTCAAATCCTGATCACACTTAAATGCATATATAGTAGTAACATTCATTGGGTGTCAGGTGACGGGGGAGGAGGGGATGGGTATCTACACACCTAATGGGTGCGGTGCGCAACGTCTGGGGGATGGACACGCTTGAAGCTCTGGCTCGGGTGGGGCAAAGGGAATATACGTAACCTAAACATTTGTATCCCGTAATATACTGAAATAAAAAATAAAGATAAACAAACTAAAATAAATAAATAAATAAATAAAGGTTATAACGTGACTGATTTCAGGCAAACATATCCGTGATGCCTCAGAAATGAAAGAAATTTTAGAAGTCTGGGGTAACATCTGAGTGACTAAAAGAAAAATATGAACAGCAGCAAAGCAGAAACAAAAGATGCCCTGTTTTCACAGAATCTCTAACAGAAACTTTTTTACTTTGTCTAATTGTATTTAATGTCTAAAGGAGGAGAAATATTTACAAATGATATGGAAAGAGTGAGAGAGACAAGGTCAGCGAGAAGGGGGATTGATTTGTGTTCCCAAATAAAAGTAGTGATAAAGGAAATTTTGAAAAATGAGACAGCTATAACTTGGCAATTTGACAGATAACCTTTGTTTCTTTGCCTGCTTGATTTGTATTATGAGTTTATCTAACTTTTTCTGAAAAGTTAGATAAGTTATTATTTACAGATAAGTTATGAAGATAAGAAATGCATGGAATTTTTCAATTATATCTAATACACCTATATCTGTTAATACATACACTTACTAAAGGGATCATTTACCCTATTAGAGAATAAAGAAAGGATATCTGAAAGGGGCATGCCTGTGAAGGCAGCCTTGCTTCATTATAAATTAAAAACCAAAGCAAGAGCTGGGATAGGGACTATCAAGTTGAAAATATCTGGTCAGAAAGGGGTCTTATTGCTGGCATGCCCTGTGACATTTGATTCGTTGGAGAATCCTAGTAGTCTTCCGACTATTGGCAATCATGGGACTAGACATGGATTTTAATTTTCCATTGCAAAATTTTCAATCCTTTTCTACATCAATGATTCTCAGTTTGCACTTGTAAATGTAATGTTTATGTGTCTTATTTTCGCTAATCTAGATGTCCTAGTTTCTCCTTGTTTTCTTTCAGCCTTATTTGTTTCTTTGACCTAAAACTTTTATGCACAGCAGGTTTATAGTCACACTTCTACTTAGACATCTCGTTTAAGATCTCTGAGAAGATCTACTTTTGAGGAGGACAGTGAAATTTTCTTAAGTTAGAAGCTTCATATTTGATCACTGAACAAATTAATTTCTGCTTTTTAACTCTATACTATATTTCTTACTATTAATGACTCAGAGCTATGAATATTTCATATTAAATGAGAAGATAATTTTATCTTTCTGGTATTAATTAGTTGGCTAAAAATACATTTGGCTCAGGGAAAAAACAGATACAAAGGAATTTCTGTGAGATATATTTTAGGATAGGTCTGTGTATGGAATTTTAAAAAAGTGTTTTTATGAAATTATTCCTAAATTTTAACATTTGACCAAAAATTAATAAATAAGGAAGAAAAGAAAAAAAAAATTAGTCACAGGAACCAACAATTAGCATAGGATTGGGAAATAGCAGTGTTATCCTGCTTTAAGGTGTAATTGGCAAATAAAAAATTATGTAAGTTTATCATACATAACAATGATTTGAAATTTGTATGCACTGTGTAATAATTAAATTATTACTAATAAACATATTCATCACCTCACATACTTATCATATTTTGGAGGTGAGAACATTTAGCATCAATTTTCTGAGGCAGTTCAGATATACATTACAGTATTATTAATTATAGTCACCCTGCTGTGAAGAGATCTCCAGAATTTCTTCCTCCTTAAAAGGAACATTAAAAATTTGTACCCTTTGACTAATATCTTCCCATCTCCCCACCACTATCCATTCTTGGTAGCTTCCATTCTGTTTTCTACTTCTGTTGAGTTCAACATTTTTAGATTCCACATATAAATGAGATGATGCAGTATTTCTCTTTTTGTGCCTGGTTTATTTCACTTATAATAGTGTCCTCCAGTTTCATCCATGTTATAAATAACAGGATTATTTTCTTTTTCAGATTAAATTTTATACATATATAAAAATACATACATTATACACATGTTTATATATTAAATATATGTGTGTATATAATATATAAATAAAATCACATTTTCCTTATCCACACATCTACTGACAGACTCCTAGGCTGATTTCATATCTTAACTATTGTGAATAATGCAATGGACGAGGGAGTACAAATGCCCCTTTTACAAACTATTATCATTTCCTTTGTATATGTACCCAAAAGTAGGATTGCTGGATCCTGCGATAATTCTATTTTTAATTTTTTGAAGAATTTTCATTCTTTTTTCCAAAATGGTCATGCCGACTTACATTCCCACCAACAGTATGCAAGAGTCCCCTTTTCTCCAAATCGTGCCCAACACTGGTTATTTTCTGACTTTATGATAATAGCCTTCCTAACAGGTTTGAGGTGGTATCCCATTGTGGTCTTAATTTATATTTCCCTGATGATTAGTGATGTTGAACATTTTTTCATATATTTCTTGGCTATTTGTATGTCTAATTTTGAGAAATGTGTTTTCAATTCCTTTGTCTGTTTTTTATCAGATGTATGATTTGTAAATAATTTCTCCCATTCTGTACATTATCACCTCACTCTGTTGTTTTTTGTTTTTGTTTTTGTTTTGCTGTGAAGCTTGTTGTTTGACATAATCTCATTTGTCCGTTTTTGCTTTTATTGCCTGTGTATTTGGGGTCATATCCAAAAAATCTTTGCCAGACCAATGTCTTGGAGATTTTGCCCTATGTTTTCTTCTAGTAGTTTTTACTGCTTCAGGCTTTATATTTAAATCTTTTTTTAGTTGATTTTTGCATATGATGTGAGATAAGGGTCCAATTTATTCTTCTCTCTGTGGATATTCAGTTTTCTGAACCCTATTTATTAAAGAGACTGTTCTTTCTCCATTGTGTGTTCTGGCACTGTTATCTAAGAGCAGTTGAATGTAAATGTTTGGATTGATTTCTGGACTCTCTCATCTGTATATTTGATCTATATTGTCTGTTTTATACCTAATTCTGTTTTTTTCCCCAGAAAAAATCTCTTATTTATTTTTTAAATTAACAAATAAACTTGAATATCTTTATGGTGTACAACATATTTTGCAATATGCATACATTGTGGAATGTCTAAATCAAGCTAATTAACATATGCATTATCTCACATA
The DNA here is from genome assembly GCA_028533085.1 of Varecia variegata. Taxonomy (NCBI): domain Eukaryota; kingdom Metazoa; phylum Chordata; class Mammalia; order Primates; family Lemuridae; genus Varecia; species Varecia variegata. The sequence goes on from CM052444.1 coordinate 57,605,092, forward strand.
TCATTTTGTGTATGCTGTAAGAACACTTAAAATCTATGTTCTTAGCAAATTTTAAGTATGCAATATATTGTTATTAACAGTAGCCACCATATTTTATATTAGAACTCTTGAATCTCATGTTGTATTAATTACAATACTTTTATAATATATTTCAAAATCAAGCAATGTCATTTCTCCAGTTTTGTTCGTTTTGCTCAAGATTGCTTTGGGTCTAGCTAAAGGTGATCTTTTCTACTGTTTTTCTAGTCTCTATTTCATTTATTTCTGCTCTGATCCTTGTTATTTTCTTTCTTTACTAATTTCAGGCTTAGTTTGTTGTTCTTTTTCTAGTTTCTTGAGGTGTAACTTTAGGATGTTCATTTGAGTTCTTTGTTATTTTGTTTTTTGGGTTTTGTTTTCTGTCATAATTTAAGAGATTTTTTTAAATTTCAGAATATTGAGTGTACAAATGTTTTTGTTGCATGGATATATCAGTACATGACTGATAATATAAAAAATAAAGTGAACTTTTTGGCTTTTACATTATCATCTTACCTGAGCAATTACATATCTTCTTTTTCCTTAGAGAAATCTGAATTCCTGGAACGAACTTACTCACTTATCGTGAATTATTATTGAATACTGAGTTAAGTAATTCCATGGTCAATTGCTATGGACAAAGCTTGTTACAATGCCAAAAAATAAATCAAGTAAATAAAAATGCTGCAAGAATGATACTTAGAACATGGATTATGTCAATAATCTTCTAAAATGCCATTTTTCTGCTGTTCATTGTATCATGGGGGTTCTCCATTCAGCAGGCAATTCTGCAAACCATATGTGCATTAAAACAGAGTACAGAGACAAAAAATGCAGATTAATTCTTATGAAACAGCAACTCGACCATGAATTTCATAGCTCTGTTCTTTCTAATCAGGCTCATATTTATTTAGATTTTGAAACAACTGATCTTAAAGCCATTTAAGCCAAAGCAGTATGTATAGGGTCAAGTAAAACTAACCTTTTGGGCTAAAAACCATTAAGTCCTACTATATTAAGAAAAAATAAAACATTTGTAAAACTATCTACATTCACCGAATTTCAGAAATAGAAGTGTATTCTCTCCCCTCAGACAAGGCTTGAAAAAATCAAAATAAATTTGATTACTTTGGGGCATACATATTAACTAAGGCATGATATCTATGCCTAAGAATTCTCCAGCTATTCATCCCCATCAAGACAATCATTATAAACCTCCTCTTTGCCTATATGTACAGACAAAAGAAGAAATATTTATGTCAGGGCATATAGCAACACCTTTCAAATTATATTTCATTGACTAACATTCTTCTTTCTTTAGGTAAGGTTCTGTCTAGGCATAGAATAACTACAATTTATAGTTTATCTCCTGTGCTCCGTAGGAAAATTAAATACCATTGTGATAGTATAATAGTATAGACAAGTGGATACCATGCTGAACTAAAAGTAAACTGAACTTTTCAATGTTAGCTCTCACCGGAGCTCATTATTTCCATCCTGGTGATGCAACTTCATATTAGAGGACTAGATTTTTACATTTCTCACATCAGGGAAGGATCATCATATCAAAAACTCAAATATTTTTATTCACCAAGTATTGTCATGAAATAAATCCCATTGGTTCAGATAGCCTTTTCATTTATTTCATTTCACTGTGATGTTATTTTTTTGGTCACGAAAAGAAGAACTTCCTGACTTTGGAAATTATTCTCTGTGGCATCAAGTGGGCTCCACAGGTAGCTACCTGCCTGTGAAATGTCAGGTTGATTCAAATATCATGTTAAGTGATGTTAAGTGTTTTCTGGGTGTGGGGCTGAACCCTTTCTTTATGGAAGCCACATTTTGACTGATAGGGTTACACAGGCAAGCAAGTGTTCATAAGCTTTTAAATAGGAACATGGAATAGAAGAGGTTCACTAGGACTGAATGTTTGAACAGCCAGGATGGGCATGAAACATGAATAAAGGGATATTTAGTTTGTAGGTCCTATTTCTTTTGATTCCATATCTATAGCAATTATTCATTTTGCTCTTAAATGGGCATTGACACCATTATAAGCCAAGGTCAATATTAGATGATGATTAAAAAATATAGACACTACCTGCACTCAAAACATTGTGAGATAATTGGAAAGACTATGTACAGAGACAATTTGAGTGTAGGATGGAAAGTCCTCTAACAGAGACATGTGTGAGGTGCTACAGGAACAGAAAAGAAGTGTACTTTCTATTCTTAGTGGGAAGAAAGTGAATCAGTGACTCTCACAGAGAAGAGGATGCTGGAGCTGAGCATTGAAAGATTCTCTAATCTGGATCAATCAGCCTTCACAATCAACCAATTCACAAATTTATTCATATATATACAATGTGTATATAATACAGTGTGCATATATATATATATATACATATATATATGTGTGTGTGTGTGTGTGTGTGTGTGTTTGTGTTTTGAGAGGACTCAGGCTAGCCTCAATATATCACAATGTCTTTGTGGCAGCAAATTGTCAGTCTATAGCCACCAAATGTGGACAACCATAAGAAATGACAACCTGAAAAACAGCAAATATGATAAAATAGAAATTGCAGCCAGTAGTTGGTCCCTTCTAGCAAAACTGAGAAAAAAGTTAACAAACAACACAGTTTTTGCCACTAAAGGAAGATTTGTTTATTCTCTTGTTTTGTACCTGTGACGATTTCAAGCTGATTGAAGGCACAGTGGTTGACATCATTTTTACTATTAGGATGTAGTTGTTGAGTACCAGATATTCTTAGATTTAGAGTGGAGAAATGTTTCACATATCCATCCTTTATTTAACTGAACATCATCTGGTAGTCACCATGGACTTAGTGAAAATAACAATGAACTAAGAATCCGGAAACCTTGGGTATATTATTGTGACCTTTGAGCAGCCAGGTAATATCCCTGAATTTCAATTTTCTCATCAATTAATTGTGAATGACTTTTACAAATTAATTTACAGGGCTGTATTACAATGAAATGAGATAATAATTATTAATGTAAAATTTTAAATATGAAAGTACAAGGCACAGTGCAGTATAGATTGAAGGTTGGGCACTCCTCTTGGAAAGGTTAAAACTGTGAGGCCACATGATTCAAATATATAAAATTATAGACATTCTGAAAAAAGTATAAATAATTTATGGTGATAAATTTAAAAATACTAGAATGGCTTTTATACTTTGAATGAGAGTTATTCAGAAAAATATATATGTGCCAAGCATTTTAAATGCCTATTTTAATTTATTCTCATAATGTCATCAGGATACAGGTATTATCTATATTTTTGATGAAAAATATTATAGGTCTGAGAGTTTAAATAACTAGCTTACCGTGTGATCAGGAATTAGGGAGTGAAGATATTCATAACCCTGACTTCAGTGTCTTCCAATAAAGGATAGGGAGGACAAGATCAGAATTACCTGGAAATGATTTTGAATCTTGGGCTTCTAATTTGATACGTTCTTAGAATTTCTAGGGCTGTGGAGTCGGGTCAATTTCATTTGAAATTTTTTCCCAATTCTTTTTGGTAGTCACAATCATTCTTCTATAACTGCACTGCTTGCTTTAAAAGGACAACACTAAAACATGTAGCTTCATTATTACCAAGAAACAATGCTTTAGGCGGTGATATTCCAAAACCAAAATATTCTTTATGGATATTTCTTATGTGTTTTGCACACTCTGTATGTTAAATGCAACATTTATGCGGGGTATACTTGATCTTGAATATGGATTTGAAAAATACTAGAGGGCATATACAATAAAGTGAAAGTCACCTATAATCTACCCACATTAAAAATTCTATTAAGAAAGAAGTGAGAGTTGCCACTTTCCAAACTTCCAGTGCCAGCTTCCTGGGGGAAATCATGGAGAATCATTTGATGTGTACTTTATGGAAGAGTTCTTTAATTCAGGATTTTATAAATTCAGTGAGAGATTTATTGAAGATCAAACCTGTACTGTGGAACCAGAACTATCAGTCCACCACTATTTTTGAACTTAGGCATATGTATTACTTTTTAGCTAGGATAGGATAGGCTATGTTGGGCTGATGTAATACATATATAAAATGTCATTGGCTTAATGTACAAAAAATAAGTTTAGTTTTCACTGAGGCATCTGGTGCTGATATTCAGAACACTCTCAAGGGACACTCTGCCCTCCATGTGTTGGTCCAGATTTCTCATGGCGCTGTCATATCAATACTCTGCCCTACAATCACTGCAGCAGGGCGAGAAGTGGAAAGGTGAACACTTGCCCTTAAATCCTTCCACCTGGATGTGACACATGCCACTTTTGTTTACTTTTTATTGACCTAAGAATGATACACAGCTACACTTAACGTCAGGAGAGCTTCTAAGTGGCTTCTGAATACACTGATAATGAGAAAGAAAGATATTGTAAATGTTTAAGGCTCACATTACATGTTACATTTGATAAGCAAATTTTACATGAAAGAGAGTAGCAATTTCATTCATTATTCTTCAAGTAAATTCAAAGCGGCCTCTCTTGTGTTTATTTTGAATTGTACCGCCACTCATGCATGGACAAGGAGCCGATGTTTCTTTCTTTCTATGTCTTTCTTTCTTTTTTATTCTAGCAGATCTCTTTTTGATTGTCACAACTTCTCACAAATTCTTAGTCTTCAGTTATGTACTTGATGCTTATACTTAAGAACCATGTCATAATTGTATTATGAAGGGAATATTCAGTTATATGCTGGTGCTGGCTTTGTGTGGATCTTGAGAACTGAAAGCTTCTCAATAACATGTTCAGTGACATCATACTGGTAGCTTGATTTAAGCCCTAGTGAAAATTTTTATACTGTGGAAATCAAGAAATGCCTCAACTCAGATTTATTTGTCTTTCTGTTTGTTTGTTTTATTTTCCCAAAGTGCTGGATGTATAATACATACCAACATACCACTGAGAGTATTGCTCCCTCCCCCGTATTCTACAGTATCTACAGGAGAAGGCAGAGGAGTTTTTATCTGCAGCTGCAGTACACAGGACCAGGAATAACAACAACATTGTTTATAAGACTATGGGCCAAGAGTCAAGTCAGAAAAGCATGTCCAGATTATTTAAAGGGGTAAATAGAGCCATCAGAGATCCAAAAATCAAAAAAAAATGGGGAAGAGGACCTGTGATTTTTTATAAATACTTGCTAGTGTGTGCTTACCATGGCTAGGTAGATCTTTTAAAGAGGTTCCGCAGCAGGTGAAAGAACAGTAACAACAACAACAACAAAAACAAACAACAACAACAAAAACAAACAACAACAACAACAAAAAAAAAACACCAAAAAAAATTGTATTCAAAGCAGCATTTGTCCATTTTATAATTAATAGATATGAGGTGTTTTAATTCAATTTATTGGAAGTAACTTCTGCACTTAAAACATATAATATGCTGGATTTAGAAAATAGATTACATGACACATTTTATGTTATGGGCTTTATTTCCCTATAATATAATGTGCTTACATATGTGCCCTACTAGACTGAGTTAATGGGAGGGGGGATTGTGATCTAGAGAGCTGTTTATACCCTACTCTTGGCATGGAATCTGAGCAGAGAAGGCACTGAATAAATATGTTAAACTGACCTAAATTTAAAACTACTACAATTGTAGCTTGTCAAAATATGTTTCTGTTTATCTACTTTGCTTCAAATATCCTGTAGGTATTGCTGAATGAAAACACACATTTTAGAAAGATAAATATTTGTATGAAAGGCATGAAGGGCTACAAGAGTCTTGGTTTAACCTGATTCTGATATCTCTATTAGGAACATAACCTTGTCGTCTAATGACTCTCTTGTTGGGACTTGGTTGAATTCAGATTATGAGATTCAGTTTAAGAAAAAAAAAGATAATTCTGCATACAGTGTGATTTATATGCTCTCACGAAACATTGCAGAACTTCATACTAATGTGAACCTTGAGATTTACGCAAGATTATTGAACAAAGAGATACAAAGTCTCCATTATCAAAGTGATAAGACTTCTTGTCTAATTTATTTACATTGCTAAAAAATGACATTTGGTTACAAAAGGTTTTAGCAAGAAGGAATAAGAACTTTAAATGTCAGTTATAGTGACTTTTGCTCAGAATTACTTATGGTTCAAACTGTATTTATTGTGTGTATGCCATGGACCTCCTCTAGGCGATTTTCGTTTTTCTAATGGAATAGGAGTCCATGGGTCACAGGCAAATCCATCAGGTTTGTCTGCTATGACTGTGACTAGGTAAATTATAAAGTCTTTCTCAGGGAAAAAGATGGCTCTAGTACCATTGTGTCAAGAGTTTGGATAAGATTTTCAGAGAAGCCAAGGCAGCCCAAATTGATTCTACCTTGGGTGTATACCTACATGATGAGTGCGATGTGCACTGTCTGGGGAATGGACACGCTTGAAGCTCAGACTCAGGGGGATGGGGGGACATGGGCAATATATCTAACCTGAACTTTTGTACCCCCATAATAAGCTGAAATAATAAAAAAAAAAGAAATAACAAAATCTTTGAGTCATCATCCAGTGCAGCAAAAAAAAAAAAAAAAAAAAAAATCCATTAGAAATTCAGGAACCGAAGCCTCCTTGGGGGTTATGAGCCATTTGCAGGTAGGGAAGTGAGGGTTCAAAAAAGAGAGAACTAGAATGAAATACATAAGTATGAATAAGACAGAACAAGTAGCTATGCCTGTTATAAGTCATAGTCTCTGGCTTCCCCATTTTAAGCAAGGCATAGTGAGAAGTATTCTACAGTTAACACATTTGTCCTACAGAACTTGTTTTTAATAAGAATGTTTCTGATGATTACAGAAACACATACAAATTGTAAGAAATATTCTTAGAGAAAAGGAAATATAGACTACAATTTTGCCCTCCTATTTTTGAATTCATAAAATGTTGTCTTTCATAAAGGGAAGAAGCAATTCCATGACTAATATACTTATTTATACTATAAATCAATAAGTATTCCTATTATATAAAACCCCAAAGTAATGGTTGAAGCTCATTTTGAGAAACAGTGGCAATTTGGACAGCATTTCAGATGATAATTATGTTTTTCTTAAAGTTTATAGCCCTTTGTCTTATGGAGAGTGTTTTTTGTATTTTAATGCAAATCATATTACCTAAACTTGAAATGGACATATTTTAATGTTTACTTTTTTTTTCAGAATATCACAAAATGGGGACTATGAATTACATGGCTCTTATATTGCAGAGAAGACCAAAAAGTAGAGATCCATTGAGGTCTTACAAATCTTTTGCTAAAGGACAGACTCTCAAAAAAAAAATGAACTAAAGTAATTTGTATTGATATGTTCAAGAACTTTTTATCTAGGGAAAGGAATAGAAGAGAAAAGGGAATTAAAAAATTGGAAGTGAACTGAAAGAGTCACCTTAAACACAAAGCCTAAAATTCCTTTTTTCTTATGAATATTTCAACAGGTAATATGTTAAAATGGGTCAGACAGTAGCTTCAAGGACAAGTTCAAATTAAGCTGAGGTTTTTATCTTGAATTCAATTTCACTAATTATTTTAATAATTGAAGATGTTATCTAAAGCAAGTTGTAAATCAGCTAATTATTTACTCTGTTTATGTTTTCCATCAAATTATGCATTTCAATTGCTGTAATAAATATTACTTTTAGGAAGATGCAGGTGTAATATCTATGTAAAATTAACCAGAACAAAATCAATATCAGTATCAAGTAAAATAGGTGTACTGATAAACTAGCTAATTCAGCAAAAAACAGTCTATAGTCATTTGTATCATGTATATATTTTCATGCTCTTAGCAAAATAATTGTATGGAAAACTAGTTCACTTTAAATTACTGGTACATTTGACTTTTCCAGATTCACCGCTGTTTTTAGACCCTAGATTTTCCCCTTCCTTTTGTGTTACTTCCTTGCTCCCTCTTCCTTAAGTGTTTATCCACCTTTTCCTTTCTTTTCTCTGTACATAACTGATGTTTTCATCAAAAATATCAGGCACTCTTATCCAGCTTTTTAACACCATAGTCATGGCCACATTTGTTAGAGATTAAACAAGGGAAACATTGGGTGGGGGGGGGTGGCAGAGAGAGGCAGAGAGTTTCATTTCTTGGTAGAGGAAGGGGCTGGATTACAAGAAGGATAGAAGTGCAAAATATGTTTATAGGTACAATATTTTCGAAGGCACCAGAAAAGTATGACAGAGGATGGGAAAGCTACTTTAATGTGTTGATAAAAGCAAACCCTTGACAACTCTTACTTCTCTTTAAGTGTCAAATACCACGCATTTACATATGGATATCCTGGGAATATTGAGACCAGTTAAATAACATTACCTTGACATTAGAAAGTAGGAAAAAAAAAAAGATGATGCATTTTATTTCACAGGTTTGGTGTTAGGTTCTTTGGGTCCTTTATTGGTGAGAAATACTAGAAATGGACTCATGTTGGATAAGGGTCTTGCATCACTGAAACTAATTTCATCTCTAAAAGAAATGTTTTTGAGCACTTAATGTTTTTTTATAATGTTACGAAACACACAATATCTGCCATAAAAATCTTTCAGCCTCATGGAGGAGGACCAGCAGGTAGGTAATTTTCATACAGTACCGTGTACATTGTCAAAACACAGAGCAGGGAAAACTCACCTAGTCTAAGTAGGGAAGAGAGTTGGCCCCAAAACCTGGGAACCATCATAGTGGTGATTTAATTATGAATTCAAGTTTTCTAAGAGAAATTTGTTTCTGGATATTTTCTTCAAATAATCCCACATAGGAGATCATCCCTACCTCTGATATAGAAGGCTAATCCTCTGAAGGGTAAAAACAAAGAAATTAAAAAAATAAAACCAGACTTAAATACAGATCTGATAAGAGAAATTTTTGCCACTGTTGTGATTGCACCATTTTACTGTTAAATTTTATATGCAAAACAATGTGAGCCACTTTCTAAAAATGTGATTAAGTAATAGATGACCCTGGGTTTGAAATCCAGAATGCCACTTACTACCTAATGATCTTAAAAGTCTCTTAACCTCACCGTGTCTCAGTTTCCTTCCCTGTGAAAATGGAATGACAGTGCCTACAATAGTAGATTGGTAAGAGGAATAAGAAAGGCAATAAATGTAAAAAACTGTTTTATTCCATGATGCATAGTGGGAACTCAGTACACTTAAGTATTCCTTAAAAAGTTTATAATAAAAAATGATTATAAAATCATAATTCTATAGCTCAGAGTTGATTGACACCAGATGAGGCACTGGGCTCAGGAGGGTCCCTTAGGAGTTGCCTTCTTAATTAAGGGAGGACCTCAGTGTCATTATCAAATTTGTCTGGGGTTCAGTGGCATTTGGAAAGGGTAATTGTGTTTTACCAGCTGAACTTCTATTTTAGTTAGTATAATTTTTAATAGAGCATAGAAATACAAAGGAGTCTTTAGGAAAGCTACTGAACCTTCAGGCACAAATAATGGCTCATTTGGAGACAAACACCTTCTTCTTCCCATGGACCTGACCAGATAGCCCACCTTTCCCTTTAGCTAACTAGCTTTAGGGTCTTCCAGAAGCATATTCCACCAAAAGAGAATACCTTCGTGTTGTTAATGGAATTCAAAAGAACTTCAGATCCTAAGAGGGTGGGAAAAATGGCACCATGCCCTTGCTAGATTCCCTTTATCTTTACAATGTTCACTGCAGTAGAAATTTTGCCTATAGCAACAAAACCACTTAGAATAAGATTATATTAAGGTTAAATTGTTAATTGCTTTTTATTATTAGAAAATGGTACTTGCTTTGGGATAGTCCCCATAAAATAAAATCAGGATATATATTTTATTAGGAAGTATGATTTAGTTGTTTTCTTGTTAATGTTAACAAGTGTTCTCACCATGTCAGCAGGGCTTAGAAATAAATCGTCTTTTGTGCCCTATGTTTATTGTGGATTTAGTTCACCTAATGCAACAATAGCTTTTTCTTATATTCAGGACATTGAGTTCTGTTTAATAATTATCCAACTTGTTAATTTGGCACCAGGGATCAGGTGGTGGCCTAGACAACACTAAATTGTGAAACAAACATGGGTCAAGTCTCCTAGAAACAGGAAACCCAGAAGTATTTAAAATTTGTATCGGACAAGGCAACCACAAGGTTCCAGAGCTAAGTTGAAAACACCATTATCAAAAAGATAGAAGACAAATTTTCTTGTCACTAACCTCACAGGTTGCCACTATAGCTATAGTAATTCCAAGTACAAATGAGAGAAAGTGCAAAACAGTAGGTTTTAGCCCTCCGTACTCTAACATTGAAAAAGCAAGAGCCCTTAGTGACATTTCAATGTAGTGATGGCACCCACCGGCTGTAGTGCTCCAATTGGTGCCCTGAAATCAGATTAATATCCTTTTTCCTTTGTGGTTGCATTAGTTTGCTCTTGTAGTCAAAATAAATTACCTCAACTTTAATGGCTTAACAAACACAAATTTGGTATCTCACAATTCTGTAATACCTTTTTGGAGGATCTAGAAGAATCCATTTTCTGCACATTTAGGTAGTTAGAATGATTGAGTTCCTGGCAGATGTAGGACTGAGATTTTTGTGTTTTGATTTTTTTGTTTTTGCCCTTGTTTTGTTTTGTTTTTGAAACAGTGTCTTGCTCTGTCACCCTGGCTACAGTGTAGTGGGATCATCATCACTCACTGCAACCTCAAACTCCTGGTCTCAAATGATCCTCCAACCTCAGCCTCCCAGGAGTAGCTGGGACTACAGGTGTGCAGCACCACGTCCAGCTGATTTTTTTCTATTTTTAGTGGAGATAGGGTCTTGTTCAGGCTAGTCTCAAACTCCTGACCTCAAGCGATCTTCCTGCCTTAGCCTCCCAGAGTGCTAGGATTGCAGGTATGAGGCACCACACCCAGCTTAGATTTTTGTTTTCTTGCCGGCTGCCAACCAAGGGTAACCCCCAGCTTCTAGAGGCCACACACATTCCTTGTCTCATGATCCCTCCCTCCATTTTCAATGACAGCAGGTACAGGTCTACTTCCTTTCGCATTAAATCTCTCCTCCTCCTTCTTCTTCCCTCTCACCTCTCTGATCCAGCAGGAAGTGTTCTCTGCTTTTAAGGAACCATGTGACTCAATTGGGCCCACCTAGATAATATAGGATTATCTCCCTATTCTAAGGCCAACTGATTAACAGCCTCAATTCCATCTGCAACCTGAATTCCATTTTGCCATGTAAAGTGACATGTTCACAGTTTCTGGAAATTAGGATATGGCTATCATTGGAGGGCAATTGTACTTCCTACCACAGGAGTGGAGATGAGACTACATGGGGGATAAAAAGAAAGTGAACATAGTGGGAACTTTAATTCTTCGCCTGGATTCCTTATATGCCCGGTGCCAGCTGTTTGAAATTACAAAAGCTAATTAAATATCTGAGCCTCATTTCCTGTTCCTCTTATATCAAAATATCAATGTCTACCATAATGAAGGCCTTTGGGGACCAGTCAGGTGTGGGGGGGTCAAAGGTATCAAGAGTGGTGTTTATCTGTGGTTAACTGGAGAGAGAATGTTTTACCAAAAAGAATTTAGATACCAAAATTTTGTTTAAATATTCCTCTCAAGAAATAAAGTACATCTGTGAGACATATTAACCAAAACTACCATTTTTAGTATTTGACCTGCCTCATAAGATTGCTATGAGGCCTAAGTGAAATGAATTTATGTAAGATGAATAACATATAATAGGTACTCCATCCATTTTAGTTTGCTTATTTCTTAAATGGTTTGCCCCAACAATGTTTACTAGGCTTTTGAATGTGAAAATGAAAAGAAAAAAGTAAAAAGATCATTTTATTCATTTTTTTCATAAACAATTACCCATAACATGCTATTCTCTGACCACCTGTGTTCTTTTTTACTTGCTTCTAAACCCATCCATCCAAATATTTGGACTTTAAAATCCCTACAGTCTCTCATAAGACGCATCAATCACATTCAATCAAATCTACATTCATCCATGGAACATAAACATGAAAAAAATGGCCAGTATTCAAAATAGTCTTTTATAGAAGTCATTTCATTATTCTCTTTGTGAGTTAGTTTTCTAATGTCTTTCTTCTAATCCTCTTTTCTTATTAGTATCACTGTAGATGCTAATGCTATATCATTTTGACAACATTGCTTATTCACTTCACCCTTATTTTCTATTGATTCATAAAATGATTTTAAGCTGTGTATACACATGTTTAATAGGCACTATTTTCCTCATCCAGTTTTACAGGCTATAGCCTAATATAATCTTTGAGACTTTAAGGAGTATTGCTACATATGTATTATCAGCCCATTTATATATTCTTAGAAACATATTAAATAGTTTAGATATGTCAATAATTGAACTTCATGTGTCATTCTTCTGATTAAACAGGAACTTACGCCAAAACATTAGATATTAATGTTTATAATTTTGTACATGGAAACACCTAACATTTTCTCCATTCTTGAATGTTCTCCAAATTGAAAGATCCCTCAAAAAATAGCTCCCTCTAGCTTAAATCTCAATAAGACAGAACACAGCTAAGAGTAAAACTAATTTCTCAAGATTGTGCCTTCATTAGAGATATAGAAATAAAAGATAAATTTTTGAATTAACTCCACCAGGCATACAGTGAAACATTGTAAGCCTCTGTGAGTTTTGTTTTTGTTTTTATTTGTTTGAAATAAGTTAAAAATTATTATAACAAAATGTTCTAATAAGATTATAGGCAACATGTCATACTTGCTAAATTTCAAGAAAGAAGCTTATTTAATGAGAGGACTGTGAAAAGAACACAAGAAAACACTAATACTAAAAAGATGAGTTGTTTATTATGAAGGAAGGACAGCAAGTTATCTATTGATAAAAGAAATTTGTCATGAACTTTTACTGAATTTTATTTGGAACCATAGTTTTAATTTGACCAGAAAATTTTTGATTTTCTTTATTCTAAGATTAAAATAAAAAAATAATAATACAGTTAGAACAAATCGTGTCTATTAAGTTTAAATTCATATTAAATTTATACTAAGCTACTTTATGTTTCCAATCCGTCTGGCTAGGGTAACTATAGACCTTTTTTTGGTGAAATTCAAAACACATTTGAGACTGAATGGGGTACCATTAATAATTACATTGTTACAATAGCTAGAAAAATTATCCTGATCAAATCTGGACATATGGACAGACATTCTATGCCCTTTCTTGCCTCAAAGTTTTTACAAACTCTATCCCTCTTTTAGAATAGTCTATCCCACCTTTCCTAGTTTTATCACCTAGTTACATTCTATATATTCTCACATACCTACCCAACATTTCCGTATGATATGAGATGCCCCTGATGTGTCTCTATCATAACTCTATCCTGTCATGTATCATCCATCATTTTAATCATTTGTTATTCTATCTACCCTACTGGACAATATGAAACAGGGAAGTGTAGAGTTTTTGTCTTACCATTATTAGCTCTAGCGTCATATCTAGCCTAGCATAAACATTTGTCAACCATAACATAGCTCTCAGTTCTTAACCATAAATACACAGGTACTATTGAAGTCCTATTAAGTAGGGAATATTCATTTAGAAACTTTTCTAGCACCTTCCTTTGGAGTAAGGATAACAAAGCATTTCTATTTCTATATCCAACCCTCTAGAACACTCTGTAAATAAACTTTTAAGACATGAGGAAGCCAGGATTGTTTTGCATTTCAGAATGATTTGACCATCTCATTGTCTCCACCTGTTAAGCAATTCTCTCTACATTTCCCAAAAGGAACACTATGGAAAACCAGTTATTGTGCTAGCTAGATAGAAGAGATGCTTTATTTGGGTACCTAGTGGCTTGCTGGATGTTGGGCACCTTTCTACCCAAAATTTTGTGAAAACATTCTTCTCCCCCCATCTCCACCCCAAGAACTTCTTTGGAAGTTGGGAAGAATGACACATAGGCACTGATAGATATCAAATAAAGTTTATTATTTACACAGTGAACATCTAAAGGATTACCAAAGTGAAGGGTACAAGTTTGGTTTGGCATGAAACATGAAAGATCAAGGGAGAAGATGCATGGTATAATTTCTATTTTTTTTTAATTTTTTAAGGCATGCTTTATGTCCTAGGATATGGTCAATCTTAGAGAATGTCCCATGAGCTGATGAGAAAAACGTATATTCAGTGAATTTTGGGTAGAATGTCCTGT